>CM038144.1:243773089-244372094 GCA_021437245.1 Aegilops speltoides
TCAAGGGGGTCCCATAAATCACCCAACCGCGTTAGGAACGCAAAATCTGGGAACATAACACCGGTATGACGGAAACTAGGGCGGCAAGAGTGGAACAAAACACCAGGCATAATGCCGAGCCTTCCACTCTTTACCAAGTATATAGATGCATTAATTAAATAAGAGATATTATGATATCCCAACCATAATCATGTCCATCATGGAGCAATCTTCAACTTCACCTGCAACGAACAACGCTATAGGAGGGGCTGAGCAAAAGCGGTAACATAGCCAAGCAATGGTTTGCTAGGAAGGGTGAAAAGGTTAGAGGCTGACATGGCAATTTGGGAGGCTTGAAGAACAAGTGATAGGTAGCACAACATAGAGATAGAACGAAGCAACTAGCATAGCAATGATAGTATTGAGATCCAAGGTGACGGTCATCTTGCCTGAAATCCCGCTAGGAAGAAGAACGAGTCCATGAAGAAGACGAACGGACGTAGTCGAATGAATCCTCACAATCACAACATTATCGGAACTAAGAAGCAACACCGGAAAGAAGCAAACAACATGGTAAACACACAAGCATAAACATGGCATGATGCACAATCAAGTATGATGCATGTCCGGTTTAATGAGGCATGGCATGGCAAAGTGCAACAACAATACTACAAGTTAAGTGGAGCTCAATATGCAACGAGTTGCATATTGACAAAACACCACATTTGATTATTTCTTTCACTCTCGTTTAGGTACTCAACAATAGTAAATGTTGTTAAACATGGCAAGGGGTGAAGTATAAGAAAACTACCTCTCTAGGCAAGTTTAAATGAGGCCGGAACAATCAAACAACAATTCCGGAAAATCCCCATATGCATATTTTGAATTCGGTACTGTTCTGCCCAAAAACATATTTTATGGTTGTTAAACAGGAAAATAAAGTGGACCATGTTAAACTAGGCATTTTTCCACCCCATTTACATATAAAGTTTATTAAATTCCGAGCTACGGTTATTTAGTTATGAAATAAAACATTTTAGCATGGCAATTATGGAAATTTAAACAAACAGCGTTTTAAACATGGATGAAAGTTGGATATTGTGAAACTAGATGAAAAAGTAAGCATTTTCCATATATAAATTATTTACATATGATGCACGGTTGTGGAGTTATTAAATGCATGAACATGAGGGTTTTTGTGTAAAACTGCAAAACCTGGGATAATTGCTAAAATCACTGGAAAGGAAAAAAACAGAACAGGCTGAAACTGAGGTGAACTGGGCTGGGGTTCTCACCATGGGCTTAGCCCAGTCGGTGAGGAGGAGGCCGGGCAGGGAGCGCTGGGCCTTGGAGCCAGGCTGGCGCGCTGGGCCTTGAGGCGCTGCGGCCTAGCCGGATCGGTCAGCGGGCGAGGGGTGGAGCGAGCTGCTCTGTTCATTTCTGAAGAAGGAACAACAGCATATCGAGGCAGGGGCCAGGCACAGCGGAGCGATGCAGAGGAGGCAGGGGTGCGCATGAGGTTTGCTAGGAAGGCGGCAGCGGGCGGCGGACTTGACGCGTGGGATCCGGCGAGGAGGCGTCGGAGATGGCCGGATCGGGCCAGTTCGTGTTGGGGAGGCAAGGAGGCAAGGGCTCGTCCTCATCTCGCAGAAGCAGGGGAGGCAGACACGGGATGAAGGGGAGCGGCGGCGGCGAACTTGGCGCTCAGGGCGACTCGGCGGCTTGGCGAGGGGAGAGGTCAACGCGGGCGTGAGGGCTTCCCTCCCTGGAACGAGGCAGAGGCGACAGGAACCTCCAGGAGCTCCATGGGCGGCAGGTTCCTGCAAAATGGCGATGTCGCCACACCATCAAAGAGAGCGAGAGGGAAGAAATGGAGGAAGGAAGGAGAGGGGCGACGGGGCTAGGAGAGCTCCAGGCGCGAGGGGCTTGAGGCCGCGGGGTCCTGGTGACGCGGTTCCCGTTGGAACTCGAGGGAGAGGGCGCCGCAAGGCTGCTGGCTGCGGTGTGTTTGGGTGGATGGATCGAGGGGAGACGGTGGTTGGCCCGGGATGGATCTGGGAGGATCCCAAGGTGGGAGACGAGTGGGTGGATGGCTAGCGGCGGGGACGAGACTGATGGGACAAGCCTCCTAAAGATTAGGGTTCGACTAGTTTATATATAGCCTGTGGATTAGATTAGGGACTAATCCGGTCCGTCCGATCAAAATCGAGCGGTCGAGAATAAATATGTTAGGTGGCCCAAATAAGAAACCAGAGATGTTTTATAGATGTTTGGGGATGAACTGAATCCAACGGTGATGACTGAGCAGGTCGGGTTCGGGGAAGTCTCGGACGCGCGCGAGGGGGGTCAGTGCTCTATGCAGAAAGGGCCAAACATTCAGACAACAAAAGAACGGTTGGTCTGAGAAACGTCAACAGAGGCGAGGGAGAAGCGGCAACTAACAACGGATGCACGTTTTATGAAAACATGCTAATGCAATGCGCATGATGCTATGAGATGAAATGCAAGACATGAACAAAATGCAAAATAAACGACAAAAACCCAACAACGAAGGAAATATCATATCGCATCTCCGGAAAAGCCAAGAGTTGGAGTTACGAATATGGAAAGTTGTATCCGGAGCGTTACAACACTCCACCACTACAAGAGGATCTCGTCCCGAGATCTAGGATCGCACTGGTGGGAAAAGGAAGAGGAGAGGTAAAACAAAGTTGCTTCTTTGACAAACGAGTGAAACCACGAACCATGAGAGGTTGAGCAAAATGAAAGAAAGAAAACAACGAAGATGAACAAAGTTGAAAACACTCCGTTAGAAACGAGGAATAGGGGATACGACGAGTACCAAGAGGTTTAGTGATAAGATAGATATTGAAATCCCTTTGGTTAAAACTAGATAGAGAAGGAATAAGATTGATATAATTTGGGCAGCACTCTGACTGAACGAAGAAGGAAAACTTGATAAGATGAAAAGCACTTGAAGAGATGACACCACACTCCGGTTAAATGGATAAGCATGAAAAGAACACGATCCTCACAATTCGAGATGATGAGTGAAGAGAGCAACATCACCATTCCTCTGGAAGAAAGAATAGAAGATAGATCACTGGAAAGAAAAGAACGGAGAAGAAAAAGACAACTTCTGCCACAATTGAATTTGAAAAGCATCCTGACATGAGGAATTGAATGTAGTTGTTGGAACACCAACAACGAAAAGAATAATCTTGTAGTGGGCTTATGGAAAACGTCTCAAAATTATGAGCTGAAATTCTGCCACTAACGAAAACAATAGATTGGATTGAGGTCAACAAGGAGATGACAACTCCTTTCGCCGAGAGGATAGGAGAAAAACTTGGATCATTGATAGACACCACAATGAGCAACATTCCTTAGGGAAGGCTTTAGGTGAAATCTAACCCAATATAACTGCAACAAAGAGTTTGATTGGTCGAAAACATCTCTTGAACGAAGAGAAAATGATGGATTTAATTAACTCATTCCTGACAACTTGTGAATCATGAAATACGAGGAGAAATTGCCAAGGATGACATAACACCATCTCAAAAGATAAGGTAGAAAGAATTGCATTTCGAAATGCAAGAAGAAGAATACTTGAACTCCTCAGGAAAAACATGTGTTGGGCACCATGTTTATTTTTTAGTATAGCTTGGCGGGTCATAACTTCGAGAGAAATCTTGAAGAACAATTAGAAGAATGAAAAGAATCCTTGACGAACCACCATGTAGAGCCTCCATGAAGAACTCCGGTAATAAAAGGATGATAAAAAGAAAGAGAAGATGAAAACACAACGTGAACCCTTGCAATGATTTAGATGGAGCTTCGCGAAGAGATAATGCGGAAAACTTGGAACTCCAGAAAAAGAATAGATGAAACACTAGAACCGAGAATTACTTCATCATGAACAATCTCTAGAAGAAAAGAATTCAATCACCTCGAGGAAATAAGAATAAGATTTATTGTATGCTTATCCTTCATCAAATTAAATTGATGGCAAGCAATGGATTTGGCATACTACTTATTCTTCTTGAGGGATTAAGGATAGAGATAGAGCAAACTTGAGTAGGTATTGATGGAACCACCGCTGGGATTTGGAAACAACGAATGAATTAATATGATAACGAAAGAAGTGAAATCTCGAACGAATCACCGTAAAAATTGGAAAAGAGAGTAGCAAGGGCACAATTCACCGGAAAGATTTTTGAAAACGAATGAAGATACTTGAAGGGATTTAGATACATGAGAATGAAGAGAACATGAACTGATTAGAGGATATTTGAACGATTCACTGGTAAGATTTGGAGAACGATAGCTACACGCTGAGAATGAAGAATTACGACATGATGGCCTTTGGAGGACAGAAATGGAAACAACTCATGAAATGCTCCGAATGGGTGAAAAGAATTCTCACCATCGAAAACAATTATGAGAGGATGGCATCAAGCTTGAACTACGCCTCTTTGGAAGAAAGGGTAAGGACTTAAGAGGAACTCTTCTTCGGTCTTCAAATGTTGAGAATGATGATGAGAACCACCATGAATTGTTGAGATACCCCGGGAGAATTAAAAGAGGAAAGGTTGAGCCAAAGATGAAAAGAATTTGAAAGCAATCTTGGACAAGGCATATGACTGATGGAATCCATTCTTACGTCGCACTTTGAAAAGAATTTGGGAATAGCTCCTGAATAATTAGAAGAGTCAGGTAAGATCCTGGGAAAAGACATGTGGGTTAGGGCCCACTGAAAAGAAACACACCGTTGAAATGATTACTTGAAAAGGAGATTGCACCTGTTGAATTAAATGGCTTGAATGAGGTAACAACCTCGAAATAGCTAAAAAAGGATTAAGACTAGAAACTTGAATCTTCTGAGATAATCTGAAGCACTCCGGAGAAGAAAAAGAGGGAGGTGAATAATTAAGAGGTGCACCAAACATGACAAAGCAATTGACACGAGGAAAGGAGTATGATCAACACTGAAAGCTTTTATTGGATCCACCGGAGAAGAAACAACAATGAAGGATGATGAACTTGAAACTGTTGAGCATCTTCATGGGAAATCACCGGATAAGAACATTGAAAGAAAAGAATGAAGAGACTTCACATGAATAAATGGATACTTGATTAAAATAAATGAGTCCTTGAAGAAAAGGGTGGGAGGGTGGGGAAAAACAAAGACAACTTGGGATGAACGAAACAAACACCGTTGAGAAAACTTAGAATTGAGCTTGCGGATGGGGAGAATGATGGGATCATCTCGAAGAGAAGCGCACCAGTTGGAAAAGAATTAACATGACAACCTCAATGATCAAAAAGGATTAGTATTCACATAGCAATATGAGAACACCGTTTAGGAAAGGTATGGATTCAACATTTGACTTCGAAGCAACTCGAATACCACAAATAAAACAAAACAAAGGATTTGGCTTGCAGAATAAGCCGGAACAAATACATATGATAGAGATTTACCCAATCCCATATCATGCATCATCGGAAAGATATTCTAGGAGCTACTTGAATTCCCACCTATAAACTCCGAAACTTTACGGTTATGCAATCTGGTGTTGGGGATACAGGAAGCAATATATCTCACCCAAACTAACAATCCCTACATCCAGTTGTATCCAATCCACAACACATAACCAAGAAAACTCCGAAATCGTGTACCTCAACCTTGAAAAGCATCCGTTATACTAGCTATGGCAAGATTCTCGAACTCCCGATCTTGGGTGGCGCCGAGGTTATCTCACCAACAACTGCATAAAAGAGATTTTCGATGTTGGCAAAACTCAGGTATTCCAGAACTGCAACGAAAAAATTGTGACGACAACACCTCGAAGCTCAACTTCCCGGGACACTGCCACAACCCCTAAATGTCAGGAGGCACCAAGAACAATGTTCTCGTCACAAGACTATCAGAACGATTCCAAGATACCCGCGTGATCCTAAAAAAAATTAGTGAAATTTGAGGAGAAGAAAGACAAAACATCTACGTCAGGAGGCCTCACCAGAGCGACGAAGGGACTGAGGAGTAAAAAGTATCCTACTCTACGATATATATAATCCTAGGACTCAAAATAGTTTTTTTTCTAGACTTAACAATGGCCAACAATCAAGGGGGCTCCTATGGTCGGTCTAGGCTCTGATACCAACTTGTCACGCCCAAGATGCGACCTATCCTAAAGGAACTCGAAGGTCCCACCAAGGATAGAAGCGCATCTTGAAGACGCTTTTGCAAGGTGGATATCATTACATCAACATTACATAATAGATAGGGATACATACAAAAGGCATACAATGCCACAAGAATACATCAACATCTTACATAAGAGCACCATCCAACTACGGATGAAACACAAACAGAAACTCAAACGACATCCACTCGGCTAGCCCAGGCTGCCGACCTGGAACCTATCCCCTGATTGAAGAAGAAGCAGAAGAAGAACTCCAAAAACAAGCAAACATCACTCTCGCGTCATGATCATCGCATAACTTGTAACTGCAACTGTTTTTGTAGTAATCTGTGAGCCACGAGGACTCAGAAATCCCATTACCATGGGTATCAAAACTAGCAAAGCTTAAAGGGTAAGGAAGGGGTAAAGTGGTGAGGTTTCAGCAGCGACTAAGCAAGTATGGTGGCTAACATATGCAAATAAGAGCGAGAAGAGGGCAAACGGAATGGTCGTGAAGCTAGCAATGATCAAGAAGTGATCCTGAGCTCATACTTACGTCAATCATAACACAGAAACCATGTTCACTTCCCGGACTCCGCCGAGAAGAGACCATCACGGCTACACATGCGGTTGATGTGTTTTAATTCGGATCTAGTGTCAAGTTATCTACAACCGGATATTAACAAATTCCCATCTGCCACATAACCGCGGGCACAGCTCTCGAAAGTTTATACCCTGCAGGGGTGTCCCAACTTAGCCCATGATAAGCTCTCACGATCAACAAAGGATATTCCTTTTCCCAGGAAGAACCGATCAGTCTCGGAATCCTGGTTTACAAGACATTTCGACAATGGTAAAACAAGACCAGCAAAGCCGCCCGATGCGCCGACAAATCCCGATAGGAGCTGCACATATCTCGTTCTCAGGGCACACCAGATGAACACTACATACAACTAAAACCATCCCTCAAGTTTCCCCGAGGTGGCGCTACAAGTGGCTGTAGTTTGGACCAACACTCCGAGGAGCACTGGCCCGGGGGGGGTAAATAAAGATGACCCTTGGGCTCTGGAAAACACAAGGGAAAAATGCTTAGGTGAGGCAAATGGTAAAACCAAGTTTGGGCCTTGCTGGAGGAGTTTTATTCAAAGCAAACTGTCAAGGGGGTCCCATAAATCACCCAACCGCGTTAGGAACGCAAAATCCGGGAACATAACACCGGTATGACGGAAACTAGGGCGGCAAGAGTGGAACAAAACACCAGGCATAAGGCTGAGCCTTCCACTCTTTACCAAGTATATAGATGCATTAATAAAATAAGAGATATTGTAATATCCCAACCATAATCCTGTCCGTCATGGAGCAATCTTCAACTTCACCTGCAACTAACAACGTTATAAGAGGGGCTGAGCAAAAGCGGTAACATAGCCAAGCAATGGTTTGCTAGGAAGGGTGAAAAGGTTAGAGGCTGACATGGCAATTTGGGAGGCTTGAAGAACAAGTGATAGGTAGCACAGCATAGCGATAGAACGAAGCAACTAGCATAGCAATGATAATGAGATCCAAGGTGACGGTCATCTTGCCTGAAATCCCGCTAGGAAGAAGAACGAGTCCATGAAGAAGACGAACGGACGTAATCGAACGAATCCTCACAATCACAACATTACCAGAACTAAGAAGCAACACCGGAAAGAAGCAAACAACATGGTAAACACACAAGCATAAACATGGCATGATGCACAATCAAGTATGATGCATGTCCGGTTTAATGAGGCATGGCATGGCAAAGTGCAACAACAATACTACAAGTTAAGTGGAGCTCAATATGCAACGAGTTGCATATTGACAAAACACCACATTTGATTATTTCGTTCACTCCCATTTAGGTACTCAACAATATTAAATGTTGTTAAACATGGCAAGGGGTGAAGTATAAGAAAACTATCTCTCTAGGCAAGTTTAAATGAGGCCGGAACAATCAAACAACAATTCCGGAAAATCCCCATATGCATATTTTGAATTCGGTACTGTTCTGCCCAAAAACATATTTTATGGTTGTTAAACAGGAAAATAAAGTGGACCATGTTAAACTAGACATTTTTCCACCCCATTTACATATAAAGTTTATTAAATTCCGAGCTACGGTTATTTAGTTATGAAATAAAACATTTTAGCATGGCAATTATGCAAATTTAAACAAACAACATTTTAAACATTTTAAACATGGATGAAAGTTTGATATTGTGAAACTAGATGAAAAACTAAGCATTTTCCATATATAAATTATTTACATGTGATGCACGGTTGTGGAGTTATTAAATGCATGAACATGAGGATTTTCTGTAAAACTGCAAAACCTGGGATAATTGCTAAAATTGCTAGAAAGGAAAAAAAACAGAACAGGCTGAAACTGAGGTGAACTGGGCTGGGGTTCTCACCATGGGCTTAGCCCAGTCGGTGAGGAGGAGGCCGGGCAGGGAGCGCTGGGCCTTGGAGCCGGGCTGGCGCGCTGGGCCTTGGAGCCAGGCTGGCGCGCTGGGCCTTGAGGCGCTGCGGCCTAGCCGGATCGGTCAGCGGGCGAGGGGTCGAGCGAGCTGCTCTGTTCATTTCTGAAGAAGGAACAACAGAAGGTCGAGACAGGAGCCAGGCGCAGCTGCGCGATGCAGAGGAGGCAGGGGTGCACGTGAGGTTCGCTGGGGAGACGACAGCGGGCGGCGGACTTGACGCATGGGATCCGGCGAGGAGGCGTCGTAGATGGCCGGATCAAGCCAGTTCGTGTTGGAGAGGCAAGGAGGCAAGGGCTCGTCCTCATCTCGCTGAAGCAGGGGAGGCAGAGACGGGATGCAGGGAAGCGACGGCGGCGAACTTGGCGCTCAGGGCGACTCGGCGGCTTGGAGAGGGGAGAGGTCAACGCGGGCGTGAGGGCTTCCCTCCCTGGAACGACGCGGAGGCAACAGGAACCTCCAGGAGCTCCATGGGCAGCAGGTTCCTGCAAAATGGCGGCGTCACGACACCATCAGAGAGAGCGAGAGGGAAGAAATGGAGGAAGGAAGGAGAGGGGCGACGGGGCTGGTCCTACAGAGTTTGCCGGAGACGGTCGGCGGCTGGATCCGGTGGGCTCTCGGCTGCGGGACGCACGGTCGGGAGCTCCTCTCCCAAACCAAAACAAGCATGGAGGTCGGCGAGTGCTGTTGGTCTTCGGGAAGAACGTGCGGAGGCGCACGGCTAGGAGAGCTCCGGGTGCGAGGGGCTTGAGGCCGCGGGGTCCTGGTGACGTGGTTCCCGTTGGAGCTCGAGGGAGAGGGCGCCGCAAGGCGGCTGGCTGCGGTGTGGTTGGGTGGATGGATCGAGGGGAGACGGTGGTTGGCCCGGGATGGATCTGGGAGGATCCCAAGGTGGGAGGAGAGTGGGTGGATGGCTGGCGGCGGGGACGAGACTGATGGGACAAGCCTCCTAAAGATTAGGGTTGGACTAGTTTATATATAGCCTGTGGATTAGATTAGGGACTAATCCGGTCCGTCCGATCGAAATCGAGCGGTCGAGAATAAATATGTTAGGTGGCCCAAATAAGAAACCAGAGATGTTTTATAGATGTTTGGGGATGAACTGAATCCAACGGTGATGACTGAGCAGGTCGGGTTCGGGGAAGTCTCTGACGTGCGCGAGGGGGGTCAGTGCACTATGCAGAAAGGGCCAAACGGTCGGACAACAAAAGAACGGTTGGTCTGAGAAACATCAACGGAGGCGAGGGAGAAGCGGCAACTAACAACGGATGCACGTTTTATGAAAACATGCTGATGCAATGCGCATGATGCTATGAGATGAAAAGAAATACATGAACAAAATGCAAAACAAACGACAAGAACCCAACAACGAAGGAAATATCATATCGCATCTCCGGAAAAGGCAAGAGTTGGAGTTACGAATATGGAAAGTTGTATCCGGGGTGTTACAACAGGACACCTTTGCCTCTATCATATATGGACTCGGATTGGCGGTGAATATGTGGTGGTGGTATATGGCAGCGGCGATAAAGTTGGTGCGGTGGTGGTATATGGCAACATCAATGATGATGATGAGGTGGTGATATATGGCAGCGCTGACGTGACAACCTTTGAACAGAACTCGAAACTCTAAAGGACTAGACGCTAAGACCAGCAAGTTGACACGACGATGCAACCACAAATTCAACAAAATAAATACAGAAAAGATTATGCAAAGGCTCAGATTGCTTCGGATAGGATGAACTAACCCTAATTTTGTTTGGCTTTTTTAAGGACTATAGGTATGAAGAAATAGACTCGATCTAAACTACGAAAAACTATAAAATCTCATTGAGCAACCTGAAAAATCTGATACCACTTGATAGAGGCAAAGGTGTCCCGTCTTTCGATGAGATGATGTATATCGCTTTGGTGGAAGTCGACTTTGATGATCCGACTACGAACGTGCAAGGATGTTGCACCTTAGCAATCGCTAAACCAACTCCGAGAGGTTATTGACCACGCCGGAGCACGATCAACCTAACCACGAGGGTCTGTTTCTTGCGAGCAAACGAAGAACAAGCAAGAAACTAAGATTGCAATCTGGATATTTCGAATACAAGAGGAAAGCTTTATTAATGAAGGTTGGGTTCTGTGATGCCTTTGTCTGGTCGCTGAACACAAACGAAGTACGCGAAGTTGCAGCTATGGTGAACTTTTAATCTAAACAAACCCAAAGTCTAAACGACACCCTAAGGACTGTATATATGGCGGAAGAGGGGGGGATTTTGTGACCCTTGGAAGAGGGGTTCAAAACCAACCCTATATCTTGTTTCCCCACACATCCGGACTCTAAAAACAACCTATACTTGTGTATTTCGAAATTACATGGGCCTGGCCCCATAAAAAGGTGACGTGGCATTTAGAATAACCTCTAAACGAAATTTATGAAGTGTCATCTTGTATATTTCGTCCAAGGCTTCATGCACTTATTATGGTGGCTTCAAAGTCCTGAAATCATCACTTTGTAACTCCGTTCTTGTTTCCCTTGTGCATGCCATCATCGCCATGCTTGGTCTCGCTCCAGTGTTCATCCCTCTTATCCATGCCAGGCCCTTCATTTGTAAGCAAAACAAATGTATCCAATTTAGGAAGCATCATATTCTCATGAACATTACAATCATTACAAAGAAACGGAAGTACCTCATAATTTAATTTGCGTGCGCAAGCTCTAGTAATTGGTCCAGTATATGTAGCAGTAGGCGTTGTGGGTGTAACAATGGTATTGATGTCCTCATCAGTAAGCTACGCAAAAGAGGCTCGAAGCTATCAAGGTGAAGGCAAGGGTAATGCAATGGTGTCGTCGAGGTTACCGTCCATGGTTTGTTGAGTGTAAGCAAAGACGGATGATGATGTCGTGGATGAAGTGGAGTCTGATTCGATGATGAGTGGCGGTGATGATGACGCCAAATCGCACCTAAGTAGCCGAAACACCTTAGGACATGAGAGAAACTGCAACCCGAAACTCAAACAACATGAGAAATATTGCGGAAGAACACAAGTGGTGGTGGGGAGTCAAAATGGTGGAAAACAAAAACTACTCGAAAGTCTCTGGATAGGTCGTGCGCGGGGGGTAAGTGAGGCCCGTGTGCATGGGCTCTCGTGTGCACGGGGTCCTCAGAGAGAGGACGGGCTGCTTCGGATCCGTGGGGATTTCCATATTTGAGGTCGAATTCGATGGTTGGGAGGGTGGGGAAGATGGTAGGGGTAGATCCACTTGCCAAACACCAAATTCGTGGATTAGATCAACCAAATCTGACAAGATCAACAAATTGCAAGAAAATTTTTGGGGCTATTTTGTTGGGAATTTTCGAATTAGGATGAAAAACAACAAAATCAAGCTAGAAAGTGGATGGTGGGGACTCCAAGATGTGAATCAACCTTGCTCATGATACCAAGATGCTATAGGGTGAAACCCTAAGATGGATCTTTTCAGACTAGGAGGGGGGAAAGAGGAAAAACACCAAGAACACAAAGAGGAATTCACTCCAACAATGCCAAATTACACATCCACTAGAATAGCAACACAAGATCCACAAGTTCTCAAACACAATCAAAGGAAAGATACAATGGTATAGTTCTTCCCACTCCTAGGAGATGAGGTCTTGATGATGGTAGTCTTGTCCAAGTTGGAGGTCTTGAAATCCACAAGTGGATCCTCTCCAAAGAGGCCTTGATCTCCAATGGAGGTGGTAGAAGGATCAACGCTCACAAATATCTCAACTAATACTTTGCTAACCCTAAACATAACCCTAGGTATGGAATATATAGGCTTGGGGTTGAAGTGGAAGAAGGGGAGGTGCAAAATGCCATCTCAGCCGCCCATCCTATAGAGCCCGTGCGCATGGGGTAAGTTGGTCCCGTGCGCATGGGGGTCCCATGTGCATGGTACACGCCTGAGCGCACGGGATGCTCGAGCGTCAACTCACCGGATAGTCCATGGGCATGGGGTCCCAGGGGCCCGTGCGCACGGGGTCGCCTGGGACTTCCTGTCCACCTGCTGTAGTGCTCCATCTTGCTTCGTGTGGCCTTAGGGTGGTCCTCGTTCTCCTTGGTGATGCTCATGAGCTCCTTGGTGGTGTTCCTCTTTGTACCTAATGAGGCATGGAGTATTTTGGCGAGGTAGCAACCAAGTTCCACTTGTATCCATATGCATGTCAACTAGGAAGGAGTTCACCTCGGTTTCCATTGCACGTGCTCTAGCTCTTGTCATGGGTCCATGTGGTGCTTGAGGTGTCGGTGTAGAGTCCAAGTGGATGATGGAAGGATGCTCCGCATCATGATGCTTCACATGTTGCCAATCTCTTTTGTACGGAAATCTTGCATATTCATGGAGTGCCCAAGACTATAGTTTCGAACCACGACGTCAAGTTACTAAGCTACTTTTGGAACACCCTATGCGCCAAGATCGGAGTCAAGCTACTCTTCTCATCTGCATACCATCCACAAACCGAAGGCCAATCAGAGGTGATACGAGGCTAACCCGGTGTAGCCCGGTCTTTCACGATTGGAGTGGATTCCCTTGAAGAACACGATGAACACGGGGAAGAACGGGGAGAAATCACGAGGGGAAACACTCAAGAACAAGTCCAATCACACATACACTAGACCATCAAACACACAAGATCCACATGGGTACATGAACAACAAAGGGAAAGATACAAGGTAAAATTCATCTCCAATAGGAGGTCTTGATGGGGGGTCCTCCCGTGAGGGGGTCTTGATGATATCCCGCGGGATCTTCTCCTAGATGGAGGTCTTGGCTTCTAGTGGAGTAGTGGTCTCTCTCTCTCTCAAGAGGAGGAGTGGTAGGAGCAAAGCTCACATACAAATGAGTTATTACTTTGCTAGCTCTAACTTGGAGGAGGAGAGGTCTATTTATTGTCTACGTGCAAATGGGGGTGAAGTGAAAGGGTATATGGGCCTCGAGCCCAAAACTGTGCACACACGGGCAGTGTACGTCCGGGCTTTACCGGTAGTCCGGTGGCTCATGAGGGTCCAGACTTCCAGTAGGGTTCGGACTTCTGCTACGTTCTGTTGAAGTGGTACCGGACGTCCGGACACGGCCGGTCGTCTGGTCGGGGATGGATATCCGGCCACTATAGCTTGCGCTTGCAGGCTAGTACTTCCAGGCGTCGGACGTCTGGTCCCTACCGGTCTTCCAGCCACTGTAGAGTGTCGGACGCCTGGTGGCACTCGGACGTCCGACCGCTGTAGGCTCCGCAGCTCTATCTTCTTCCGTGTTCTCTTCCATGTTTCCCTCGCGGATGGTGTAGGTGTTCCTTGGCGCTTGCACTCCACCTCGTCATCCATGAAGCTCCGGCAATACCTATGCATGCACACGAGTGGAGTGTCAAGTAGTATACCATCCTCCAAGGGGTCAAGTGACAACGTGCAAAGGAGATGATTCACCTTTGTGTATGTGAAGTAGATGCGGCATGTGTCACTTGCCAAACAGACACTTGACATGGTGATGTCCATGGGATGCTCTGCATCATCTCCCCCCCCCTTGGGAAAGATCCGACCTCGGATCGAAAACCAAATCACCATGGTAAAGGGATGGCTTCGCCGTGTAGAAGTGGACTTTCACCAAGTACTCGTCATCTTCAAGCTTGCAGTGGGCACTCTCCAATGTCGCATCATCTAGTGATTCCTTCAAAAGGAGCAAGGACAACAAACACTTGGAAAAAACAAATGTGGTTAGCATTAGTGAAAAAACAAGCATTCAAGTGGTGATTCACCCAACAACTTTCGTCATCAAGCCTAGCATATGGTTTGACAAAGCATTGTGGCATGGAATGTAAGAACATAAATTGAGCACAAGCAAAGATATCATGGGAACAAGCATGTAAATGTGAGGTACAGATGCAAATATGTGTGACAAGGGAATAAGTATCTACCTCAAGTGATGCAAAGCATCCTACGGTCATTCCCATGGACACTACTTCGACTACTCAAGCTCCAAGTGGACCCATGACAAGAGCTCGAGCACGTGCTATTCAATCCGAGGTTAACTATCTCCTTGTTGAACTTCCCTTTGACCCACTTGAGACATGGCTACTACCTCAAACGGAGATGCTTTGTGTGCTTAGGTACCAAGAAATCAACCAAGGAGAAGTTACAATGCAAGATGAACATCAAGAGCATGGAGAGGGATTTTCCCAGCGCAGAGATAGAGGTACAATCGGTCAACTACTGGCCAACTACCGGTCCATCGGTACTACCACTCAACTATCACACAACTACCGGTCAACCTTCTGTAATCAAATGGTACAAGGCCGGTATCGCCCCGGTTTATACCGATAACAGCCAAAAGATCGGTACTACCGTCCCAACCACCGGTACTAACGCTAATCCCTTCTGAGAACACCTCCAGGAAGCAGCATCTGAGCTCCTAGCGGTACAACTGCCCCAAGACCGGTACTACTGCTCTGCCTGCATGCAGTAAAAGGGCCAATGACCTGTGTAACCCCAACTTACCACTTGGACTATAAGAACTCGTCCCCTAGCTCCAAATTAAGGTCAACATTGTGATAGCTCATTTGAGATAGAGCTTTGCTCATCCATCCGGATCTACTCCACCGCGAGGGACCGACACCTCTTCGGAGAAGATCCACTTGGATTCAAGACCTCCTCACGAAGATGACCATCGTCAAGACCTCCTTACGGAGAAGAACCGGTTACCCTTTGTATCGTCCCTTGTTGATCATGGATCGTGTATCTCTTTGTGTTTCGAGAATCTAGCACATGTATAATCGAATCTCGTTGGTTTGAGTGATTTCTCTCCTTGTTTTCCCCTCGTGTTCTTCGTGTTGTTGGTACAATCCTCTCCCAATCATGAAAGATCGTCATCTAGGGTTCCACCGTACATCATCTTGGTATCATGAGCCACGTTGATCATGTTTTTGGAGCCCCTACAATTTTTTTCCTAGCTTGATTTTGTTGATTTCGTCCTAAATCCGAAAATCCCCACCAAAAATAGGCCCAATTTTTCTTGTGCTTTGTTGGTGTGATGAAGTTTTGTTGGATTTGATCCATGGATTTCGTGTGTAGCAGGTAGATCTAGCTTCCCCACAACTTTCCCCACCTTCCATCCACTAAATCCATCCAATTTTGCCTCCGAAATCATCCATTTCCGCCCAAAATCGCCCAGTTCCAAGTTTCTCGACCCCAGCAGTACTTCCGCCCTCCCAAACTGGTACTACCGCTGAGCTTCAGGACCGGTACTACTGCCCCACCAAGCGGTACTACCGCCTTTCCCAGTTTCAGTTTTGGCTGTTTGACAGTTTTCCCCATAACTTCCACATCCGGAGTCCGATTTTTGTGTTCTTTAGCTCGTTGAGAATCTATTAACATCCCCCATCCACCTAGATAGGTTACAACATCAATAGAGAATATCAAATTTTCTGAACTTTGGCATCTTTGCCTAGGGCTTTCACCACATCATCCGCTATACCACCACCACTTTCCACTACCACCATTTGCTTTTGGTCTTTGAGAATTTGAGTTGTGGTTCCCTTGTCCTATTGTGTTTTGGCTATATAGGTATGGTTCGATGTCAACATCACCACCACTCATCTTCGCAAAGGACTCATCATCGCAAAGGTCGGTAACCTTGATGACATCTTTGTTATCTCCATGCCATTTGCATTGATAACCACATATCTTTATTTTTGCGTTGCTTACCCATCGAGACTAGCCTTTGAGTATTGCCGGCAATGTTACTTGTGCACATTAGTGATCATACTTCCCATAGCATACATACCATATCATAGTGGTGCATATCTTGGTATCATCTTTTGTGTCACAAAGTTGTCATCGCATACACAATTGCTATCTTGCTTCATGAAGTTCTGCATGAGAAAAGAGCTCAAAAGAGAAAGAGCCAAACAAGCTTTTAAGCAAGAAGGAAGATAAGCAAAGAGCTTATAAGCAAGAACAATAGCATCATACTACATTAAGGTTGTCATATCCGATCATCTTGGATCATACCATAGGAATACCATACATATAACATACTTGGAATAGAATTCATTTCATTTTTGCTTCGTAGGTTGTGCAAAGTTCCGTATCCGCCTATTGTGCAATCGTGCTAGCGTCTCTCTAGTGTTGTGCAACAAGAGCATTTTCGTGGTCTCCACATTTTGGCTCATCCCTTGGTTGCACGACCCCACTTATCTATTTGCGCGTGTGTTGCCGTGTACCATATCTTGCTATTGGTCTATTTGTTGCATTTGCAAATTTGTGAATCTTTTCCAACATTATTGAGGCTCACTAATAATTGCATCAAATTTTGTGCCACCATCCTAACCGAGCTCCACCATAAGCTTTTACTTGTGTAGGTGTGAGAACTGACAAGAATTGGTACCAATTGTGCTATTTCCTTGTCCACATTTGGGTGATCATCGATCCATCTTCAACATCGGTCAAGGTACATTTGGTATAAGTTCTCCTTCTCCCACTCACATATTTGTTTGCAATGATGGATAGGCAAAGTTCTCCTACCAACCCACTCTTCATCGAGCAAGATGACGACATGTCATCCTTTGTCACCAAGAGCCACCTCTTTGGTGCTCAAAGAGCTCTGCACCAAAAACAACAAGCAATGAGTGACCGCATCGACAATGTCGTCACCGACTTGTGACTCTCCGAGCAACAAACAAGAGACTACTTTGACAACAAGCTCGACGCTCACAAACAAGAGAACGACACAAGAATGGACGAGATATGTGCTTTGTTGGTGAATCGCCATTCTTCCACTTCTTCCTACTCAAGACGGAGTCGCTTGAGTCGACACACCGACGACACCTTTTCCGGCTCAAGTACACCGACATCGAACACTCTACGTCGAGCCGCGTGTCAGGACCGTCAAGCATCTTGCAATCCTGTACACTGCAATCATACACAAGAGCAAGTCGACGAGCAAGCACATAGACCTCATCAACACGAAGTTCCTTTTGCACAAGCTCAAGAACGACACCGTCAACGTGTAACATCCCAAATTTCCAATTTGGAATGTCATACATTAGATCATCATTGCATATCATATTTTATTGCATTTTTGGTTGATCCTAGAAATTCTATGCAACTCAAGGACCCACGGAGAGAGTTGGGGATTTCGTTATTTTCATATTTGAGTTTTCTCAAATTTTGAAAGAGGATCATTTGGTTTTAATCATTTTTCTCTTCGAATATTTCTTGTATAAAAATAAAAGAGAGGGAATAAAATGACTTCTCCAAACTAAAGAAATATTGGAGGAAAAATATTAAAATCAAATAAGAATTTTATTGCTATTTTATTGGAATTAGGAAAAAAATGCATTTTTTAAAATTGCGTTAGAGGCCCAAATAAATGTTCACTTTATCCGCAATAATATTAGAGGACTGTGAATTTTCTTTCAGGATTTTTGGAGTCCGTTAATATTTCTTTTATTAGTTTTTCTACGTTAGGATTTATTTAAAAAAAGTTACCGCCTTACGGGCCGTAACTGACCCGGACTCCGCCGCCGCCCAGGCTTTATAAGACGGACCCCCCTTGCAGCTTTCACCTCGCCTGCCACCTTGGCGGCGCCCCAAACCCTAGCTGCGCCGCCGCCTCGAAACCACGTGTCGCGCCGCCCGCCGCCGCCGCAATTGCCGCCGCTGCAAATCTCGCCGCCGACCGCCGCCGCCGTTGCCGGAGTATCGCCGGAGTTGCCGCGATTTGTTTTTGGTTTTTTAGGTAAACCCTAGATCTAGATCTGGATCCGGTTTATTTGGTTTTTCCCGATTTAAGTTATTAGATCGGTTTTATTTTTTTCTCTGTTTAGTTAATTAGCGAACGTTCATCCGTACGTTCGTTTTAACGAACACTGTTCGTCCTTAGCCGCAGATAGCGAACGTTTGTTCGTTAGCCTGTTCGACGCGTTTTATTTTCCAGGGTTTTTCTGCGATTATTTTCGGTCACGATTTCTGCCCTGATCTTCGTTTTAGTTTATCTTTTCGCTCGTTTATCCAATTCAGGTGATTCAAGCGCCTAGATCTTCGTCTCGAAGCCCTCTTTCTGTTTAACGAACTTGAACAAGATTTTGGTACTGTAAAATTTGACTTTAGTCTAGATTAGTAAATGGATCTTGTTTCTTTCGTAGTTTGAGTTTCGTTGCTACGTTTGATTTGATTCTTTTTGCAAACCGGAGTTCTTCAGTTGAACTTTTTGTCAGATCTTTTATTTGAGTTTTACCCGTGCTTTTAGTTGAGTGCTTATGTATGTTATTGTTTGTTTGTGATAGAGTACCCAGAGTGCGAAGCGTGCTACTACAAGTCTCTAGGTTTTGCGGATCATCAGCAAGGCAAGTAACACTTTGATCATATCTCTTTACTACCCAATTTTTATGCATTAGTCTCAACCCTCAAACATTGCATGGTTAGGATCTGATTAATATGTGGGTTTTGGGAAGTAGATGATGAGATAGAACCTATTGCCCTGTTTATTACCAAACCTTTGGGAGTTACTGCAACGTTATGCTTATATTGCTATGCTATGCTTGTAGACGTGGTTTGGCTGAGTGTATCCATGACAGATGTGAGTATTGTTAATTACTAGTTAACTTAAGGTGGCTACTTAAATACACATCTAGGTGGATTGGTTGAGGCACCCTGGAGTACCCAGTGGTTGTAAGGGCACCTGGAGAATCCAGTGTTGTCCTAGGATTTCCCGGAGTACCCATGTGATCATCCTACGGTTCGCCACCCAGGCTCAAAGGGATCACAAGATTATTCATGCTAGAAACTTCCGTGTGTAGCCACAAGCCAATATGGGCTCTGGCATAGTTGAGTAAGTTGCGTGAAGCTCTTGAAGAGGTAGACTAGCAGATGTAGTGGGTTGTAGGTGGTACTGACTACCCAGAGTAAAGAGTTAATGCTTCCGAAAGACTATGTCTCGGTCATCCGTTTCTCAAACATCATGTAGTGCGAGAAATCCAACGGAGGAGATCGAGTCTTGTGGGGAAAAGTGCGCAAACCTCTACAGAGTGTATAAACTAATCATGGTTAGCCGTGTCCCCGGTTATGGACATCTTGAGTATCTGGTTCTTGGATTATCGTGTTGATCTCATCACACTAAATTAAATTTGATTGGGTTTAATGATGATGCTTAATTGGGATTGACTTGGAGGAACCTTCTCAATGTTTAACAACCACCATGATAGTTAAATAAAATTTATTCCTTTGTTGTAGGGAAAAATTGGCTTTATGCAAAACTGTAAACATAGAGCTTTCCACCAGCCATATATGCATGTAGTGATAGCATTCATTTTTGTTCATTACCCTATGTGTTACATTGCCAGCATATTCCATGTGCTGACCCGTTTCGGGCTGAAACATTTCATGTTGCAGACTTTTCAGACGACGAGTAAGGTGCCATAGGTCGTTGTCGTCCACTTAGCTATGCCGTTGGAGTTGATGGACTCACTTTATCTTCCAAGCCTTCCACTGTTATCGTTTTTAGATGGCCTTAAGCCATATTATTGTAATAAGTTCTCTTTTGAGAAATTCGATGTAATAAGTGTGCGATTGAAACTGTGTTATAAATCCTCATGTACTATGCGTGTCACCATTACCGATCCAGGGATGACACTGATGCATAGAGACTAGACTATTTGAGGTCTGGTCGCTACAAGATGGTATGAGAGCACACGCTGACTGTAGGACATGACCACTAAGCTAAATTATAGGTCACTCTCTTCTCATTTCTGACTCCCCCCCCCCTTTTCTACTCTATAGGATGGCAGATGCAAGGAACAAGTTTACACAATCGGATGAAGACACCCCTTTCGGACGACACTTGAAGGAAGTTACTAGTACCTGAACATCGGAATACCAAGTTTCGCTGGGACCTACATCGCCACTTTACCAGAAGAGGAGAGTTGGATGATTCAAGTTCAAGTACCAGGAAGGACGTTCTTGCCAGTCATCGAGCCCATAGAGGTTTCCTTTGATGCACCAACCTAGAGTCTAGGAAAGAGCATGGCAGCCCACATCACCATGGATCTCAAGGATACTATCTACCAGATTTGTGGGTGCTGAGATGAGCAATGGGAGATGATCAGCACCAGGAGGGATAGGTCCATTGCAGCTTTCATCCAGGAGTTAAACCAGCACATTCGACTCCAGGAGAACTAGATGTGCGCAGGCATGATAGATCTGAAGAAGGAAATGACCAGGATCATGGAGCTGGAGGAAGAACTCAAGTCTACATGCGATGGATATGAGGAGGAAATGAGGATACTCGTGGAGAAGAATGACGACCTAACAAGGAAGCTAGGAGTATTCATGAGAGACCCTGCACCAGGAGGAGATGACGATGATTCCAAGGACATTCGCTCGGAGGACTACATCATCATCGACGACACCGACTCAGACCCTGACAACAGCGATGATGACTATGTTGATGAAGCTGGAGCAGACATCATGGAGTCTTCCACCGATTTAAACTTCTAGTCGACCACCATATCAGTAGTAGTATTCCCCCATGTATATAGTATAGTTCGAGCACTTTTGTAACGATAGTTAGACTGCTTGTATGCCCTTGTTTGAATTGATTGAAGTGATATGATTGTGTTTGTCTCATGTGCATATGGGTAGTGTTTCCCTCTAGACCTCATTCTATTCTGTTTTCTCACCTTTTCTAAACCCATCAGATGCCTCCAAGACATGACAATGGATTTGCTTTCACCGGAGCTCACTCAGTTGATCCAGCAGCAGAATACGCTGATGCAGCTTCTAGTCCAAAATCAGAACCAGGGGAACAACAACAACAACAACAACAACCCAACACCACCACCACCTGCTGATCACTTAGCCCGTTTTCTAAGGCTGAATCCGCCGGTGTTCTCTAGTAGCACTGAGCCGATTGTTCCAGATGATTGGCTCCGCAAGATTTTAAGGGAGCTGACCACTGCGGGATGCACAAATGCGGAGAGAGTGCATTTTGCTGCACATCAACTTGATGGACCCGCAACATCATGGTGGGAGAATTTCACAGCCACTTACCCCGTTGACACTGTCACATGGGACCAGTTTCAGCAGGAGCTATGGCCATGAAGAAGCGTGAGTTCCGCAATTTGCGCCAAGGAGGACGCACAGTGGGCCAGCATGTGGATGATTTTAGTAAGTTAGCACGTTATGCACCAGATGACGTCCCTACAGATGCCGCTAAACAGGAGAAGTTTCTGCAGGGACTGAATGATGAGCTGAGCATGCAGTTGATGGTGGCAAACTTCAACAACTACCAGGAGTTGGTAGATAAAGCTCTCATGATTGAAGGGAAGCAGTAGCAGATTGACAACCACAAGAGGAAGTATGGATGTAACACCCGGATAATTAAGCTATAGTAATCCCTTGATAATGATGCCATGTCATCATTTTCACTGTTGCTAAATCCCCCTTTGATTCAAACCAATTCAAAATTCACTTTTAAAATAAAGTCAAATTATTATTTCTTCAAATGTCAAACCTAAAATGTTCAAAGTGTTGCAAATATTCCATAACTAATTATGGCGCTGGCCCAACATTTTTGTAAAAGTATTTAACTGCTCTTTTGTGAATATAACAGTGGCAAAACAATTAATTAAATGCCCTTTTAATCAATAGAAATATGCAAACTAAATTATTTAGCTACTACACTTTTCGTGGTAGTGGGGTAGATGATAATTCTAATTTAGGAGTTTACTTTGTATTTTATTAAACTAAAATAAATTTGGATTTAAAAAAAGCTATAAAAAGATAAAAGAAAAGGCAAATGTAAGAAAAGAAAAGCCCCCATTGTTCCCCACGGGCAGTTGGCCCAGCTGGCCTCACTGACCGAGCCAGGCCAGCCCACCTCTCCCTGGCTCCCTCGCTCCCCTGTTCACAGGAGGGCATGGCCACGCCAATGCCCGCGACGGCACCGGCCATCGCCGTGGCGGCCATCTGCCGGCTCCCCCGGGGCTATAAGGCGGCCCCGACGCCTCTCCCTCGCGCCCCCTAACCATACCTACCCAAAATCACTCTCCCCCTCTTTTTCTTTATCTGGACCGGGGAATCCCCTCGCGCCCGACACCGTGGCCCGTCGCCCTCGCCGTGGTCGCCTCGTCCTTCTTCTCCGTCGTCGTCCACTGCTTCGTCTGCGTCACTGGATCGAAGCCCAGGAGCGTCAATGCCGTCTCCCATGCCGTCTTCTTCCCTGGATCCCCGCCGTCGGTCGCCGTTGATTCATTCGCCTCCAGCAACCCCGGCCTCCCCAAGATGCTCTCCCTCTCCGCTGTGAGCTCCCCACTACTTCCCCTCTTCCTCCTACCCTGCTACCGTGCCGTAGCTAGCTAGGCCGAGGCCGCGCACTCCATGTCACTGTTTTTTTAGAACATAGACGTCAGAGACGTCCGGCTTTAAATTAATAAAGCCCACAAACTTAGGCAGAGTAGCACAACCACAGAAACAAACAACAGATACCAACATGACAGTTAAGAGGATAGGCCGCTAAATGAGCGTAAAGTTGCGTTACAAGGCTGAGAACGGCCCAAAAGCGACGAGCACGCAGGCTCGGACGGTACTTAGACCAAAAGGGGGGTTGCCCATCCCTATGCGGCAACCGGCTGAGCAGGCAATGGAGCTCGAGCCTCGGAGTAGACGGCGTGAAGACGACAGATAGCTTGGCGGTGGAGATCAGAGTCCTGTTGTCTTCCCAGCGGTGCCCATTGCTGCAAGAAAATGATGCATTTGAAGATAACGTCAGCGGGATGCGAGGGAAACACCCCCTCAATAGTAAACTTGTTACAGATATTCCAAATAGCCCATAGCATAGCCGCCGCACAAGTCCACATGACCCTACGAGACGCGCCTTGAACCCCAGATAAGGAAGACACGAGCTCAGGTCGGGAGCGTGGATCCCAATCCACTCCCGCGGCCTCACGGACCGCACTCCAAGCGAAGCGAGCCAGAGAGCAGAGGAAGAAGGTGTGGTCAGCATCTTCCGGGACCCCACACAGCGCACAAGGGCCTGAGGCGGGGCCGTTGCATTTAGCGAGGTTAATAGAGGTAGGAAGGCGATCTTGACAAAGTTGCCAGAGGAAGACCTTAATTTTGAGCGGGATCTTGGCCTTCCAAAGCCTCGTGGCCGTCGACGGGATCTGACCGTGGCAAAGCTCTCTGTACATGGATTTGACAGAGAATTTGCCGGAGCGCGCAAGCCTCCACGAGATCAGATCCGCAGAATCCGACAATCGGACGACCGCAAGTAGCGCCAGAAGGCGGTCCCAATCTGCCAACTCCGGCCCTAATAGCTCACGCTTGAAGTTAATACAGGGGGGAGGTGCGAAGAGCCGAGACAACTCGTTGCTCGGGTTCGACCGCTAAGGAGTATAGTTGTCGAAACTCCGCCCATAGTGGGCGCTGGCCAATCCAATGATCAAGCCAGAGACGCGTAGAGCGTCCGTTGTTAACCGCAAACTTTGCGCCCCTGGCAAAGAGGGGTTTAAGGGATTGAATGGAATTCCAGAAGGGGGACCCACTGGGAGCCGCGTCAAAAAAAATCCCCTCGCGGGAAATATTTTGCCCGGAGGAGGTCGATCCAGAGGCCAGTCTCGCCCTGAGTCATTTTCCAGATCCACTTGCACATTAGTGCGATGTTCATCAACTTGGAGTTGATGATCCCAAGACCCCCCTGGGTTTTAGGACGACACACGGCTTGCCATTTAACCATATGGTATTTCCGTTTCGGTCCCGCTCCTTCCCAAAAGAAACGGGACCGCGGTGTGTCAAACTTAGAGTGTACCCCGTCCGCCAGCAAGAACCGGCCCATGGCAAACATGGGCAAAGACGAGAGGCTGGTGTTGGTAAGGATTAGTCTTGCCCCTGAAGACATAAAACGGCCCCTCCACGGGCAGACCCTATTCGCCACCTTGGAGGAGAGGGGCTCCCAGTCAGCGATTGTACACTTCTTTGCCGCAATTGGGAGCCCGAGGTAGGTAACGGGATGTTGCCATTGCTTGGCGTCGATGCCGTCGTTCAAGACCTTCTCCCCCGCTCCAACCCATCAACAGGGCGACGTGCCGCACTATGCTCGACTAGTTGGAGTCCTCCGCCACTGATTTGGTCGCTGGGGCGGTGATCTCCACCGGTGCTGCCGCGCTTTGTCAGCGACGTCCGCGAGCCCTGCGTCGATCCCCACACCCCGCGCCGCGCGCGTATGCCTGCAGCCGCCTGTTGTCGCGGCTGCTGCTTCTTCCGGTCGTCTCCGGCCGTCGCTGGCCACCGCCTCGCCGCTGCAGCCACCCCCAACTAGATGCGCTGCCGCCTAGCGTGGCCCTGCCTCACCTCGCGCTCGACCGCGCCACACCGCTGCCCGCTGCTGCTTTGCTGAATCTACTGCTGCTGCTGAATGCTACTGTAGTAGTAGCTAGCTTTGCTACTACTACACTGACTACCCCTCTGTGCTGCAGCAAAACAACAGCAAAAAGAACTTTAATGTGGATAAAAATTATGTGGACAGATTGTACACTTGACAAACTTCATATTACTCCACTGAACCAAATTCATTTGATGCATGGATTAAATCCTATGAAAATGGCAAAATGTTATCTTCTATTAACAGAAAGCAGAATTAACCCCTAGAAATGTGTGTTGCGTGTTGTGCACCGCTCTATGCTGTGTGTGTGTGCGTAGCGTGTGAGTTGAGTGTGTGGCCGCCCCTGTTAGTGGTAGTTTAGGTTAGTAGTACTTAATTAGTAGTCTATGTACAGATGGCATGTGGCCCCACTAGTTTTACTTAGTTTAGGCTACCTATTACATTTACATGTGGGCCACACCCTCCTCTTTTGACCAGTCAAATTGACTTGGTCAACTCGAATTATTATTAGTTCCACGGTAATTTTAGAAAATCTTTTAAACTTTAGAAAATCATAGCAATTAAACCGTAGCTCGGATCGAAAAACTTTCTACATTAAAGTTGCTCAGAACGACGAGATGAATCTGAACTCGCGGTCCGTTCGCCCGCCACACGTCCCTAGCATAGCAAACATTGAACTTTTCCCCTCCGGTTCATCTATCTGACAGACGTCCGGAACCGGGAAAACTTTCCCGGATGTTATCACCATTCGCTGGTATTGTGTAGCACCGTGTTAGAACACGTCTAGCTCTGCCTGTTGTCCTGTTATGCTCTTGCTTGCTATGTATTTACTGTTTATTCCCCCTCTTCTCTCCGGTAGACCCTGAGACCACTGCTGATGCCACTGTGATCGTCTACATCACCGACGACCCTCCTCCTTGTCTAAGCAACGAGGCAAGCCCCCCTTTGATCATCCCGATATCTCCCATTCTATACTCTCATGCTTGCATTAGATTTTGCTACTGTTATTGTTTGCTCCTATTCTGATGCATAGCCTGCTTTTGTACCTGCTTATTGTTACCTACCTGCTTATCCTAAACTGCTTAGTATAGGTTGGCTAGTGATCCATCAGTGACACCCACTTGTCCTTGTTGCCCCTGCTTCATCATCGATGCCTCGATCGACGTGATCGACGACCAGAGCCTGACACCTCACATCACATCACGCCCCTTTAGTTGCTCGACTCTGTAGAGCTACCATTGAGTGCCGAGGGTAATCCCTCATAACGCACTCCTGATGATAATTCTGTAGTGTAGCTATTCAGTTGTGGTCATTGAGGGTGATTTCCTCTTTCACCATTCCCGATACAGCTCTGTCGTTCAGCACCTCAAGAGTGAACCTCGAGGGTGATCCCTCTTACATTCACCTTGATGATTACATTGAGTGGAATCCACCGGGGGTGATTCCTCAGATTTTCCCCTTGATGTCTGGACACACGGTTACAATGACTTTACTTGAGACCTTGGTGAAAGTCGGGCGGGCCCGGAGAGCACCCGCAAGATAATGACGTGGCACGGCCGGGCATTCTAAGGCCCTTGTCGTAAGTCCACGAGACGGGGCGATGGGGTCACTTTCGATCGTGAGTCTCTGCTCGTCTCCGCAAGATAATAATACATTACGGTTTGGGTATTTGTTCTGAGTTGGCCTTTGGCCTTTACGCACCAACCACCACGTGAGAATAGTTATGGGTCACGATGACGTAGTATCAGCCGAAGCTTTGTCAGACGTCCAGTTCAGCAGTGCGGCACGGCTGGGCCGGCATCATCCTGTAGTGGTGGAGCCTGTAACCGCCCTACGTGCAACGATCCAGAGTGCAACGGGCGATGGGCCCAGACCCCGGAGTGCTTAGGATGTAGACCAGCGGGGAGCTCTGCTGAGCCTAGGTAGGGCTGCGACATGTTGATTTTCCGAGGCCGGGCATTGACCCATAAAAGTGTGTCAACTAGAGTAATCAAGCGTGTTGGAAAACATGGTGCACCCCTGCAGGGAAGATTATCTATTAATAGCCGTGTCCACGGTAACGGACGTTCAGACTTATATCCTGATCTTATACAACTACAAATGGATACTTGAGATATGTGGCTCCGGATTGCTTTCTCGCAGGGAGTCGAGGAAGGATCTCTGGGCATTAATGGTACAACATGCTTGTTAATTATAAACTGCTATTCTTTACTCTTCTACATGCTGCAAGATGCTCGGAGCTGCTTGAAGATGCTAGTCTTTGATAGGCTAGGCCTTCCCCCTCTATTCTGGCATTCTACAATTCAGTCCACAGACACAACCTTTCCATTTGATACCAATGCATACTTAGTATAGATCTGATGCTTGCGAGTACTTTGGATGAGTACTCACGGTTGCTTTGCTCCCCCTTTTCCCCCTTCTTTCTTCTTTGCTGTTGATGCAACCAGATGGTGGATCCTTAGAGCCAGATGCCACCGCCGACGGATTCTGCTATGTGGAGACCGCCAATGACCAGGAGTAGTTAGGAGGTCCTAGGCAAGAGGCCTTGCCTCTTCGATCGTGTTGCTTTTGTGCTAGCATTTTTAAGGCATCCTTGTTTAACTTATGTCTATACTCAGATATTGTTGTTTCCGCTGACGCTTGTGTACCGAGCTTATGTACTCGAGCCCTCACCCCTGGCTTGTAATATAAAGCTTGTATTATTTTATTTGTGTCTAGAGTTGTGTTGTGATATCTTCCCATGAGTCACTGATCTTGATCATACACATTTGCGTGTATGATTAGTGTATGATTGAATCGGGGGCGTCACAATGGACAGGGGAAGTACAACTCAGGAGCTCAGCAGAGGCCCCGTTTTACCCCGAACTCGGGAGGACACATTCACCATAACCATGGAGGCCATAATTCCAATGGAGGAAGTTCACATAACCATAGTGGTCCGAAGAATGGGAATGTGAATGGAGGAAGCAACGGCCAGAACCGTTCCAACCCAGCAACGCCCGCCAAGAAGGATTTAAGTCACATTACTTGTTTCAAGTGCGGGAAGAATGGACATTACGCCAGGGAGTATTCTTAAGCAAAGAATGGAAATGGAAACGGAAGCTCAGGGAAGAAGCCTAACCCTTTCAACAGCGGACAAGTGAATCACGTTAGCGTGGAGGAGGTTGAAGCGCAACTCGATGCAGTTATAGATAAGTTTTTGGTTAAGTCATTTACTGCAATCGTTCTTTTCGATACTAGTGCATCGCATTCATACATATCAAGGGGATTTGTGGATAAGTATAACCTGCCAACCCAAGCCCTTAGGTCACCCATGTTAGTAACCTCGCCAGGAGCAGAGTATATGGCTAGCCTACGGTGTGATCGGTTACCATTAAGGATTGGCAACTACGTGTTCCCCTCAGACCTAATAGTATTGGAGTCAAAAGGACTGGATGTAATATTAGGCATGGATTGGTTATCGAAGTATGGAGGGAACATTGACTGCGCCAGTAAGTTGATTTTGCTCACTACCCCAGAAGGAAGAAGGATTAAGTATGTATCCCGGCATGTGCCAAAGAGGACTCAAGTGAATTCCTTATCAGGAGTTGTACAGGAGAAAGTACCAGTGGTGAAGGATTTCCCTGATGTATTTCCAGAGGAGTTGACAGGCATGCCACCGGATAGAGACATTGAGTTTTTGATTGAGCTTTTGCCAAGCGCAGGGCCAATATCAAAGAGACCGTATCGGATGCCCGCAAAGGATTTGGAAGAAATTCAGAATCAGATAAAGGAGTTACTGGATAAAGGCTATATTCACCCAAGTTCGTCACCTTGGGGATCACCACTGCTTCTAGTGGAGAAGGATGGATCGTTGAGGATGGTTGTTGATTATCGTGGATTGAATGAAGTGACAATCAAGAACAAGTAC
This sequence comes from Aegilops speltoides, assembly GCA_021437245.1. Lineage (NCBI taxonomy): Eukaryota > Viridiplantae > Streptophyta > Magnoliopsida > Poales > Poaceae > Aegilops > Aegilops speltoides. The sequence goes on from CM038144.1 coordinate 243,802,064, forward strand.
CCACTGCCGATGATAATTGATCTGTTCGACCAGTTGCAAGGAGCTAAAGTATTTTCCAAGATTGATCTGTGGTCAGGATACCACCAGCTGAAGATTCGAAAGCACGGTATACCTAAGACAGCTTTTACCACAAGGTACGGGCTATATGAGTATACCGTTATGTCATTCGGTCTGACTAACGCACCTGCCTATTTCATGAACATGATGAAGAAGGTATTTATGGAGTTTTTGGATAAGTTCGTCGTGGTGTTCATTGATGACATATTAGTCTACTCAAAGAATGAAGAGGAGCATAAGGAGCATTTGCGTTTGGTACTTGGGAAGCTCAGAGAACATCAGTTATATGCCAAGTTCAGCAAGTGTGAGTTTTGGTTGAAGGAAGTTGGATTCCTCGGACATGTTATATCCGGAGAAGGAATAGCAGTAGACCCCACCATGGTTGTCACTGTGACTAAATGGGAAGCACCCACGTCAGTTGGAGAGATCCGGAGTTATCTTGGACTCGCAGGATACTACAGTAGGTTCATTGAGAATTTCTCTAAGATTGCAAAGCCCATGACGGAGTTGTTGAAGAAGGACACCAAGTTCAATTGGACTGAAGAATGTGAGGCTAGTTTTTCAGGAGTTGATGAAACGTCTGGTTACAGCCCCAGTGTTGATTCTTCCAGAGCACGCAAGGATTATCAAGTGTATTGTGACGCTTCTCGTCGAGGATTTGGAGCAGTGCTTATGCAGGAGGGAAGAGTTGTTTCATATGCCTCACGACAACTTAAACCCCATGAGCTAAATTATGCTACACATGATTTGGAGCTAGCAGCCGTAGTGCATGCATTGAAGACATGGAGACGTTTTCTCATCGGAAACCATTGTGAGGTGTATACGGATCACAAGAGTTTGATGTATATTTTCACACAGAAGGAGTTGAATCTCAGGCAGAGGAGATGGTTGGATCTCATCAAGGATTATGATATGAAGTTGCATTATCATCCCGGAAAGGCTAATGCAGTAGCCGATGCGTTGAGTCGCAAGAGTCATGTCAACACTCTTACGACCGGAGGATTACCCAAGGAGTTAGCAGAGGATCTTCGCGAGCTATGTTTGGAAATAGTTTCGAGAGGTTATGTAGCAGCATTGGAAATTCAGTCTACTTTGATGGATAAGATCAGAGAAGCTCAAAAGACTGATAAGGAGATTGCTGAGATAAAGGAAAGGATGAGCAAAGGAAAGGCTAAAGGTTTTCGTGAGGATGAGCACGATAGTTTATGGTTTGAGGATCACGTATATGTGCCTAATGACCCCGAGATCAGGAAGTTGATTCTGAAGGAGGCCCATGATTCACCGTATTCGATTCACCCAGGAAATACCAAGATGTATCTGGATTTGAAGGACAATTTTTGGTGGACCGGAATGAAGAAGGATATGGCGGAGTATGTAGCAGTTTGTGATGTATGTCAGAGAGTAAAGGTAGAGCATCAGAAGCCAGCAGGTTTGTTACAGCCATTGCCGATACCCGAATGGAAGTGGGATAAGTTAGGCATGGATTTTATTACGGGATTGCCCAGGACTCGTTCAGGCTATGACTCTATATGGGTAATAGTCGATCGGTTGACGAAGGTAGCTCATTTCATCCCAGCGAAGACCACTTACACCGGTGCGAAGTTGGCCAAGATATACATGACCAGGGTCATATGTCTACTTGGAGTTCCGAGGACCATTGTATCAGATAGAGGAACCCAATTTACCTCAAAGTTCTGGAATCAGTTGCATGAGACTTTGGGTACCATGCTAGAGTTCAGTATAGCCTTTCATCCATAGAGAGATGGAGAGACCGAGAGAGTCAATCAGATTCTGGAGGACATGTTGAGAGCTTGTGCGATATATTATGGATCTAGTTGGGACGACAATTTGCCATATGCAGAGTTCTCTTACATAACAGTTATCAAGCCAGTCTAAAGATGACCCCTTTCGAAGCTTTGTACAGAAGGAGGTGTAGGACACCGTTGTTATGGGATGAAGTTGGAGACCGTCAGTTGTTTGGACAAGATTTGATTAAGCAGTCTAAAGAGAAGGTTAAATTGATTCGCGATAGACTCAAGGTAGCCCAGTCCAGGCATAAGAGCTATGTGGATTCTAAACGCAAGGAGACAGTTTACAAAGTCGGAGACAAAGTGTATCTTCGTGTGTCCCCACTTCGAGGAGTTAAGCGTTTTCGAGTTAAGGGAAAGTTAGCACCACGTTTTGTGGGACCATACAAAGTTTTGGAATGTATGGGAGAAGTTTCTTACAAGCTGGAATTACCAGAAGGATTGTCAGGAGTTCACCATGTGTTCCACGTTTCCCAGTTGATGAAGTGCCACGCAGAGATGGTCGGTATTCCTCTGAGAGATAGAGTGCCACTGGAAGCGATTCAGTTGGATAGTGATTTGACTTACAAGGAGAAACCAGTGAGGATTCTCGAGTTTGCCAGCCGAGTCACAAGCAACAAGGTTATCAAGTTCTGCAAAGTTCAGTGGAGCCACCATACCGAGGATGAAGCCACCTGGGAACGAGAGGAGGGTCTAGGGAAGGACCACCCGCACCTATTTTCTAGCCAACCCGAATCTCGAGGGAGAGATTCATCTTAAGGGGGTAGGTTTGTAACATCCCAAATTTCCAATTTGGAATGTTATACATTAGATCATCATTGCATATCATATTTTAGTGCATTATTCTTTGATCCTAGAAATTATAGACAACTCAAGGACCCACGTAGAGAGTTGGGGATTTCGTTCTTTTCATATTTGAGTTTTCTCAAATTTTGAAAGAGGATCATTTGGTTTTAATCATTTTTCTCTTATTTCTTGTATAAAAATAAAAGAGAGGGGATAAAATGATTTCTCCAAAATAAAGAAATGTTGGAGGAAAAATATTAAAATCAAATAAGAATTTTATTGCTATTTTATTGGAATTAGGATAAATGTGTTTTTCAAAATTGCATTAGAGGCCCAAATAAATGTTCACTTTGTCCGCAATATTATTGGAGGCCCGTGAAAATTTATTTCAGGATTTTTGGGGTCCATTTAGTATTTCTTTTATTAGTTTTCTGCGTCAGGATTTATTTAAAGAAAGTTACTGCCTTACCGGGCCGTAACCGACCCGGACTCCGCCACCGCCCAGGCTTTATAAGCCGGCCCCCTGCCCTGCAGCCCACCCCGCCGCCAGCCCATGCCTCCACCCAAACCCTACCCGCGCCGCCGCCTCGAGCAGCGTCTTGCATCCGCCACTCGCCCCGCCGCCGTTGCCGCCACCACCACTACCACCGCGCCTTCTCGCCGACCGCCATCATTGTCATTGGAGTATCACTTGTTGTTGCGCGTTTTTTTTTTTGGTTTTTTAGGTAAACCCTATATCTAGATCTAGATCCGTTTTTTTAGTTTTTCCCGATTTAAGTTATTAGTTTGTTTTTTCCTCGGTTTAGTTAGTTAGCGAACGTTCGTCCGTACGTTCATTTTAATGAACGCTATTCATCCGTTAGCCGTAGATAGCGAACGTTCGTTCGTTAGCCTGTTCGTCACATTTTATTTTCTAGGGTTTTTTCGCGATTATTTTCGATCGCGATTTCTGCCCTGATCTTTGTTTTAGTTATCTTGTCACTCATTTATCCGATTCAGGTGATTCAAGCGCCTAGATCTTTGTCTCAAAGCCCTATTTCCGTTTAACCAACTTGAACAAGATTTTGGTACTGTAAAATATGACTTCAGTCCAGATTACAAAATGGATCTTGTTTCTTTCGTAGTTAGAGTTTCGTTTCTCCGTTTGATTTGATTCTTTTTGCAAACCGGACTTCTTCAGTTGAACTTTCTGGTTAGATCTTGTATTTGGGTTTCACCCATGCTTCTAGTTGAGTCCTTATGCATGTTATTGTTTGTTTGCGATAGAGGAACCGGAGTGCGAAGCGTGCTACTACGAGTCTCTAGGTTTTGCGGATCATCAGCAAGGCAAGTAACACTTTGATCATATCTCTTTACTACCCAATTTTTATGGATTAGTCTCAACCCTGTAACATTGCATGGTTAGGATCTGATTAATATGTGGGTTTTGGGAAGTAGATGATGAGGTAGAACCTATTGCCCTGTTTATTATCAAACCTTTGGGAGTTACTTCTACGTTATGCTTATATTTCTATGCTATGCTCGTAGACGTGGTTTGAGTGAGTGTATCCATGACAGATGTGAGTATTGTTAATTACTGGTTAACTTAAGGTGGCTACTTAAATACACATCTAGGTTTGTTGGTTGAGGCACCCTGGAGTACCCAGTGGTTGTCAGGGCACCTGGAGAATCCAGTGTTGTCCTAGGATATCCTGGAGTACCCGTGTGATCATCCTACGGTTTGCCAGCCAGGCTCAAAGGGATCATAAGATTGTTCAGGCTAGAAACTTCCGTGTGCAGCCACAAGCCAATATGGGCTCTGGCATAGTTGAGTAAGTTGTGTGAAGCTCTTGAAGAGGTAGAATAGCAGATGTAGTGGGTTGTAGGTGGTACTGTCTACCCAGAGTGAAGAGTGAATGCTTCTGAAAGGCTGTGTCTCGGCCATCCGTTTCTCAAACATCATGTAGTGCGAGAAATCCAATGGAGGAGATCGAGTCTTGTGGGGAAAAGTGTGCAAACATCTGCAGAGTGTATAAACTAATCATGGTTAGCCGTGTCCCCGGTTATGGACATCTTGAGTATCTGGTTCTTGGATTATCATGTTGATCTCATCACACTAAACTAAATTTGATTGGGTTTAATGATGATGCTTAATTGGGATTGAGTTGGAGGAACCTTCTCAATGTTTAACAACCACCATGATAGTTAAATAAAATTTATTCCTTTGTTGTAGGGGAAAATTGGCTTTATGCAAATCTGTAACCATAGAGCTTTCCACCAGCCATATATGCATGTAGTGATAACATTCATTTCTGTTCATTACTCTATGTGTTACATTGCCAGCATATTCCATGTGCTGACCCGATTCGGGCTGCAACATTTCATGTTGCAGACTTTTCAGACAATGAGTAAGGTGCCATAGGTCGTTGTCGTCACTCAGCTATGCCGTTGGAGTTGATGGACTCACTTTATCTTCCAACCCTTCCACTGTTATCGTTTTTAGATGGCTTCAAGCCATATCATTGTAATAAGTTCTCTTTTGAGACATTCGATGTAATAAGTGTGTGATTGAAACTTTGTTGTAAATCCTCAAGTACTGTGTGTGTGTCAGCATTACCAATCCAGGGATGACACTGATGCACAGAGACTAGACTGTTTGAGGTCTGGTCGCTACACAACGTCACCAAGAGGAAGAGCGAGCGCGACAACATCAAGATGAACAAGACGCCAAAGCGCAACGTCTTCAACAGCAACAACGTGAAGTACAAGCTCTTGATGCGCAACGTGCCCTTCAAGAATCAAGTCGAGCCATTGCCAACAACAACCGAGATAGGCACAATCAAGAGGAAGCACTTCGCAAGAAATCAAACAGCGGAACTACCAACCAAGAGTGCAACATCAAGTCCTCAAGCTCCTCCACAATCTCGACAAGCTCCTCAACAACCACAAGTTCAACAAGAGCAAGATGACTATGGAGATCCTCCACGCCAAGAGCAACATGAGGTTGATTATCCTCCACGTCAAGGGCATCATCATCACCCTCGACCCCAACACAATGAGGAGCAACTCTACGGCAAGCTAAAGTTCACCATGCCCAAGTTCAATGGAAGCAATGATCATGAAGAATAGCTATCATGGGCATTGAAGGTCGATAAAATCTTTAGTTTGCACAACTACGAGGAAGCGAAGAAGATCTCTATGGCATCACTTGAGTTCCAAGACTATGTGCTCATATGGTTGGAACAAGTCCTTGAGAGCCGAGAAGCAAGAGGTGAACCACCAATCACCACTTGGGATCAAAAAGAAAGATGTCATGGGAGCAAGCTGTGTGCCCACCTACTACAACCGCGATCTCTTCAAGAAGCTCCAACTCCTCAAGCAAGGAACAAAGAGTGTTGAAGAATACTACAAGGAAATGGAGATAGCCATGATAAGAGCCAATGTCACGGAAGATGATGAGCAAACTATGGCACGTTTCTTGAATGGCCTCAATCATCCCATCAAGACGATTGCTGACTTGCAACCCTACTCCAACCTCATTGAGCTCGTGCATCAAGCTACCAAAGCGCAAAGTCAAGTGCACGATGACTTCATGTACATCAAGTACTCGTCCAAGAGCTATGGCTTCTCCAACAACCAAGCTTCAACGGCTCCTCCAACTTCTACCTCAACGAAGCCATCTACAAGCAACGGCGACAAGTCGAGCTACAAGAAAGCTTCGACAACCTCAAGTCATCCTCCTACTACAAGCAACTTCAAGCCGCGCGCTTCATCATCTACTCCAACCGATGAGACCGTCAAGACAAGCTCCTTCAAGTGTTTCACTTGCGGCGGTCGAGGCCACAAATCTTATGAGTGCACCAACAAGCACACCATGATCCACAATGACGATGGAACCTATGACTCCATGAGTGAAGAGGAAATGGAAGCCCTTGAGCAAGTGGCCGTGCACCGGCGCGTGAACGAAGATGAATATGATCAAGTCTTTTGTGATGAGGATTCAAGCCCCGCTCTCGTTGTCTCCAAAGTCTTGACTCTTCAATATCAACAAGACGAAGACCAAAGATGCCACATCTTCCACACAAAGGCCGGCATCAATGGAAAGTCTGTCAAGGTCATCATCGATGGAGGTAGTTGTCACAACTTTACAAGTGAAGAACTATGCTCCAAGCTACAATTGGTCAAGATGAAGCATCCGCACCCCTACAAGGTCCAATGGCTAAGCAATTTCGGCACGATACGAGTTGAGAATACGGTCCAAGTCTCCTTCAAAATTGGAGCATATGAAGACACTTTGGAGTGTGATATCGTCCCGATGTCCGTTTGCCACCTTCTTCTTGGTCGACCATGGCAATTTGACCGCGGCGTCATCAACAACGGGCGTACCAATCACTATAGCTTCAAGATGAAAGGGAAGGATGTAATATCCCAAATTTTCAATTTGCAATGTTATGCATTAGATCATCATTGCATATCATATTTTATTGCATTTTGGGTTGATCCTAGGAATTCTATGCAACTCAAGGACCCACGGAGAGAGTTGGGGATTTCGTTATTTTCATATTTGAGTTTTCTCAAATTTTAAAAAGAGGATCATTTGGTTTTAATTATTTTTCTCCCCTAATATTTCTAAAATAAAATATATGAGAGGAAATAATATTACTTCTCTAAAATAAATGAAATATTGGAGGAAAAATATTAAAATCAAATAAATAGTTTTATTTTGATTTTGTTGCGATTTTATTTGAATTAGAAAATTGTACGTTTTAAAAAATTACATTTTTAGGCCAAGAAAATGTTCATCTTTTTCTAAATATTTTATTTAGACGGTGAAAATTTGTTTTGGCATTTTTAGATTTTTTATTTTATTTTCTAGGTTTTGTTTTGTTTTGGCGAAATTTATTTTAAAAAACGTTTGCGCGCCCGACTGGGCGAGCGACCCAGCCGAGCCGGGCCGGCCTCGCCAGCACCGCCGCCTCGCCCAGAAGTTGCCACGGACTCGGGAGTCCGATCCCGAGCAGCGCCGCCGCTGCCTGCCCAAGCCGCCACGCCTCCTATGTATATACCGCCGCCACCACCACCACCACCACCACCGCCGCCGTCCACCCGCAGCCGCCGCCGCTCAACAACGCCGCCCGACATCGCTGCCGCCTCGCTGCCCGCCGCCTAAGCCGAGCCTCATTGAGCTGCCCGCCTCGCCGGAGCCTTGTCGGAGGTAGAAACCGCCGTCGCCGCCGATTCATTTTTTTGGAAAACCGCTCGGTTTTTATAGAAACCTAGGTTTATTTTTTTAGATTAGATTGGTTCGGTTTTCTCGGTATACCTAAATAGTGGACGTTCGTCCGTACGTTCGTTTTAACGAACGGTGTTCACCCGTTAGCCGCAGACAGCGAATGTTTGATCGTTAGCCTATTCGTCAGTTTTTCTTTTTCCAGAATTTTTCCGTGATTATTTTCAATCGTGATTTCTTCCCTGATTTTCGTTTTAGTTTTTATTTTCGCCCGTTTATCGGAATCGGGCGATTCAAGCGCCTAGATCTTCGTCTCGAAGCCCTCTTTCTGTTTAACCAACTTGAACAAGATTTTGGTACTGTAAAATTTGACTTAAGTCCAGATTAGTAAACTAATCTTGTTTCTTTCGCAGTTTGAGTTTCGTTGCTTCGTTTGATTTGATTATTTTTACCGGAGTTCTTAAGTTGAACTTTCTGGTTAGATCTCTTATTGGAGTTTTACCCGTGCTTCTAGTTGAGTACTTATTGTATGCTTGTTGGTTTGCGATAGAGTACCCGGAGTGCGAAGCGTGCTACTACGAGTTTCTAGGTTTCACGGATCATCAGCAAGGCAAGTAACACTTTGATCATACCTCTTTGCTACCCAGTTTTATTGCATTAGATCAATCTTCAAACAATTGCATGGTTAGAATCTGATTAATATGTGGGTTTTGGGAAGTAGATGATGAGGTAGAACCAATTACCCTGTTTACTATCAAACCTTTGGGAGTTACTTTTACGTGATGCTTATATTGCTATGCTATGCCTGTAGAAGTGGTTTGGTTCGAGTGATTCATGACAGTTGTGAGATTTATTATTAACGGTTAACTTAAGGTGGCTACTTTAATACACATCTGGGTGGATTGCTTGAAGGCACCCTGGAGTACCCAATGGTTGTCAGGGCACCTGGAGAATCCAGTGTTGTCCTAGGATATCCTGGAGCACCCGTGTGATCATCCTACGGTCCGCCACTGTGACGCCCCCGATTCAATCGTACACTAATCATACACGCAAACGTGTATGATCAAGATCAGAGACTCACGGGAAGATATCACAACACAACTCTACAAATAAAATAAGTCATACAGGCATCATAATACAAGCCAGGGGCCTTGAGGGCTTGAATACAAGTGCTCGATCATAGACGAGTCAGCGGAAGCCAATATATCTGAGTACAGACATAAGTTAAACAAGTTTGCCTTAAGAAGGCTAGCACAAACCGGGATACAGATCGAAGAGGCGCAGGCCTCCCGCCTCGATCCTCCTAACTACTCCTGGTCGTCGTCAGCAGCCTGCACGTAGTAGTAGGTACCTCCAGTGTAGTAGTCATCGTCGACGGTGACATCTAGCTCCTGGGCTCCAAAGTCTGGTTGCAGCATCCGGGAAGAAGAGGAAAACGGGGGAAAAGAGGGAGCAAAGCAACCGTGAGTACTCATCCAAAGTACTCGCAAGCAAGGATCTACACTACATATGCATGGATATATGTGTAAGGAGGCCATATCAGTGGATTGAACTACAGAATGCCAGAATAAGAGGGGGATAGCTAGTCCTATTGAAGACTACGCTTCTAACAGCCTACGTCCTGCAGCATGTAGAAGAGAGTAGATTAAAGTCCTCCAAGTAGCAACGCATAGCATAATCCTACCCGGCGATCCTCCCCTCGTTGCCCTGTGGAAAAGCGATCACCGGGTTGTCTGTGGAACTTGTCTGGGTGTGTGTGTTTTATTAAGTATCCAGTTCTAGCTGTCATAAGGTCAAGGTACAACTCCGGGTCGTCCTTTTACCAAGAGACACGGCTATTCGAATAGATAAACTTCCCTGCAGGGGTGCACCACATAACCCAACACGCTCGATCTCATTTGGCCGGATACACTTTCCTGGGTCATGCCCGGCCTCGGAAGATCAACACGTCGCAGCCCCACCTAGGCACAACAGAGAGGTCAGCACGCCGGTCTAAATCCTATGCGCGTAGGGGTCTGGGCCCATGGCCCATTGGACACCTGCACGTTGCGAGGGCGGCCGGAAGCAGACCTAGCACCTCCATTACAAAGGAAGTTGCGTTACGCAGTCCAACCCGGCGCGCGCCGCTCCGTCGCTGACGTCAAGAAGGCTTCGGCTGATACCACGACGTCGAGTGCCCATATCTTTCACGCGTAGTTGGTTAGTGCGTATAGGCCAGTGGCTAGACTCAGATCAAATACCAAGATCTCGTTAAGCGTGTTATTATGAAGAAACCACGAACGCCGACCAAGGCCAGGCCCACCTCTCGCCTAGGTGGTCTCAACCTGCCCTATCGCATCGCCACAATGATCCACACAGAGGGCCGTCGGGACAAAGGTCCTTTCAGCCCCCAACCCGTGAATCACTCGCGGGTACTCTTCAAGCCGACCCGACTTTAGTCACCATCTATAGTATGTATATATGTACAGTATATACCCGTGATCACCTCCCAAGTGATCACAGCCCGATAGTATAGCAAGGCAGACCGACAAGAATGTAGGGCCACAGATGATAAACTAGCATCCTATACTAAGTATATAGGATTGCAGGTAAGGTATCAACAGATGTAGCAACAATGTCGCTATGCATCGTAATAGGATTAATGAAGCAAAGAATATGCTACACTACTCCAATGCAAGCAGTATAGAGGAGAATAGGCGATATTTGGCAATCAAGGGGGGGCTTGCCTGGTTGCTCTGGCAAGAAGGAGGGGTCATCTTCGGTGTAGTCGAACACACGGACATCGGCACCGGTCTCAGAGTCTACCGGAAAGAAGTAACGGATGGGGAACACAATAAATAATAGAGCAATCAAATGTAACACAAAGCAAGACGCGGCAATATGCGGTGCTAGGGGTGGCCTAACGTAGTGGTAGGTGATACCGGCGAGGGGGGGGGGACATCCGGGAAAGTATTCCCGATGTTTCGCGTTTTCGGACAGACGGACCGGAGGGGGAAAGTTTCACGTTTGCTATGCTAGGGATGTGTGGCGGACGAACGGGCTGCGAATCCAGATTTGTCTCGTTGTTCTGAGCAACTTTCATGTACAAAGTTTTTCCATCCGAGATATGGTTTATTTTATATGATTTTCTAAAGTTTTAATCATTTTTAGAATTTATTTAATTAATTTAATTCAACATTATCCAGAATAGTGCATGTTGACGTCAGCATGACGTCAACAGTCGACAGAGGTGTTGACTAGTCAACTGACGTGTGGGTCCCACCTGTCATACTCTGTTTAGTTAATTAACAGTAGTTAATTAGGTTAACTAGTCATTAGGTTAATTAATCTTAATTAGTTAATTTAATCAGAATTAATTAAGTTAATTAATTTAGTTAATCAATTAATTATTTTTATTATTATTTATTTATTTATTATATATTTTAATTGTTAAAAAAACGTTCTGGGGTGGGCCCCCCTGTCATTGGCCCTAGGGCCAAACCGGGCGGCGCCATCGTAACGGCACATTTGCGGGCGCCGTCGCTGGACCAGTATGCTTGTTGTTTGCCTGGCAGCCACGGCGGGGCATGGCGCCGGCCATGGAAGGGAGCGGGCCGCGGCAGATGTGGTGGCAGGGGTGGTAGCTGGGGCGGCCGGAGGCGGGACGGAGAGGGCTGGCAAGAGCGGCGACAGTGGTCGCGAGGTGAGCGCGGCCACGGCGCCGGCGTCCTGGGAGGCACGGGGGAAAACGGGGTCAGCCCGGTGCGGCGGCAATCGGAGAAAGCCCTGGCGGCGGCGAGCGGAGAGTGGGGGACAAGGCGTGCGTGCATCAAGCGCGGTCAGGGTTGGCGTCCGCGGGGAGTAACGGGGCGGCGCGGGCGAGACAGGGCCGCGGCGATGCGGTGGCTGGCCGGGACGGGGATGCGGGCGGTGCTGTTTTAAATATTTTAGTGCACTTAAACCTTTTATAAAATTGTGGTTTCCCCACAATAATTACCTATGAATTATTTGGCAACTCCCCAACATTTTTGTTTAATGTTTCGAAAACTTTGACTGTTTGCTGAATTTAAATTTGAATTTGAATCGGTTTCTAATGAACGCGAGTTTATCATTAGTAACCGAGGTGATGTGGCATCATTACGAGGGGGTTACTGTAGCTTAATTCCTCGGGCGTCACAATTCTCCTCCACTACAAGAAATCTCGTCCCGGGATTTAAGCGGTGGAGTAAGGGGGGGGAGATGCTGGTAGCGAAAAACCTAACGAGTCTTCTCGGTCTTGGCTGTCCTTTCGAAGAGGTTGATACCTTTCATTGATGTCTTTATTTCTCTGCTTCAAGTCACCATGATCAAGTCGTCATCCTTTCTTCAGGATCTCCATCGTCCTACGAACGCGACCAAGGGGAAAAACTCCGGAAGAATGCATTTGCACAAATCTGGGCATCTGACGGTGAACTCAATGGGAAATACACAAGGTACACCACGAGTTGTATTTCTGTGAATTCGTTGAGTGGAATATACGATTGTACCAAAGTTTCAAATGGGTAGGCAATCGTTCAATGCCTGAAACAGGGCATGAAAGGGGTTCAAAGCAACGGGAATAAGTATTGTGTCTGATTCCAGAATTGATGGTCCCTCGAAAAGTGGCTCATTACTTAAGCATGAGGCCACGTGCGAGGAACAACCTTGGGAACAGGGGGTGTACAGGAGAGTTGGGCTCGATCCTGTGGAACTATGGGTTATGGGCCCACCATGTGGGTTAAAAGTAGAAGGAGCAGTGACATCTTGCGCGATCATGTAAGCAATTCATGTCAGAGAATAACCGGTCAGTTATGTTGACAGCATCGTTGGTACCAAGGGCGAGGGACGAAGAGAACCATTTTCCTGCTTGTTGAACGAGGCGGACCAATTGGCAAAGTTATCACCCATCGATGGTTACCGGAATGTCATCAACAATAGTAACAGGATCTTACAGATAGAGAGGTACAACAAGGTGCCTACCTAGGCAGGGAATTATCTCTGCTTAGTTAAGTCAGATTCAGGAAAGATTAAACAAAGAATGGAAAGGAAAACGCGATTATCAGATTAAACAGAACAATGGAAAGGAAAATTGTGATTACAAAAAATTATTAGGACAATATCCTTTCCATGTACAAGCAGAACATGGCATACAGGGTAGGAGAGCAAGTACCCAACCATTCAGATAAGAGGCAAGGATTAATCAAGATGTTACCCATACAACGGTGTTTGGATAACTAGGCAAGAAACATTTCGCTTTGGGCTTCAAATGTTTTTGTTGAAAATTGAAGTACCATAGACATGCTTCGAGATAGCATTAACATGGTCTTCAAGCAAAGGTCGGACTTTGGATACACAAAGGATCCATCAGGATAAACTTATTAAACAAGGCATTCAATTTCCTCATGGAAAAATGGTTAACCTTGTCAAAAAGGAAACTATAACACTAGGTCCTTCAGCCAGGTGTGCCAGGAATGACATCACCTTACCGGGTCATAAAAGACCAATGTTATAACTCTTGGAAACATGTTCCAACCATCATATCTCGACCGAGATTCAGATCTGATTGGTGTCGATACCTCGACTCGTGGATGCCCGAGAAGAAAGGTGCAACACAAATTGATGGGATGACATCAGAAGATTCTCGGAAATGAACTATGAAGTGATTTCCGTTAACAAGAGTTCATCATTAACCCAAGGAGAGGACAAGGAGGTGGCTGATGAACTCAGCGACAATTCATCAAAATTTCCAAAGGATGGATTTCCACAATTATGTGAACAAGGAGATAACATCTGTCAGATCAAAATGATATATTGATGTATGCCTGAGGAAAACATACACAATTTAACAATGGTTGAAAGGTGCACCCGAAATATGGGCTGGGTTGCACGACCAACATTGGAATGGTGATTAAGTAATCAATAGTCTAAGAATGAATGGCCGACCATTAACTTCAAAGCAATAGGGTTGCTAGAAAGGCGGAATCCAAACAACACCGCTCACTTGTTGGTACCCAGGTTGGAATCAACACGAGGACCCAAGAAAGAATGGTGATGGTGAGAAGTATCACCATACCAAGAATTCTTAAGAGGTGATGAAATTCCCACGACATTCTTGACATAAAAGGTGGCAATATTCCAAGGTAAAGAAGCACAAGGCTGGGTAGCAAGGAACTCAAGGTATAATACAAAACATGAACAAGTTTGTGTTGGAGGGAAGGCAGTAAAGTGGTTGATGATAACACAAATCATCGAGGCAAGGATGGTATTTATCATCATGAATCCGATTGATATCCTAGAAGAGCTCATAAGGTTGATGATGATCACGACACATTTGTCGAGAGGTTACACGAAGATGTAATTGATCGACGAAGACATCAAGTCAAACGAATGATGAAGCGAAAGGTTATTGGAACCACGGTTAGGACACAAACTCCAAAGCAAGCTTCCTATCCAAAGCGAAATGATATGATTAGGAAAGATCGACGTAAGCTTAGCTCATCGTCAAAAATTATGCTCTAGGAAGAGGACCTGGTAGCACAGTTAAAATCGGCACGACAAGGATATAGCCAAACAGGCTAGGAATGATGAGATTGAGTTCAAACTCGTAAGTAATGAAGGTTACCAAGAGTTGCTTAATCGCGATGCAGACTCGGGTCAGTTATCGGTGTCTTTGAGTGTTAAATAACTCAGAGCCCGTGAAAAATTGTAATCAATGAGAATGTAGCACTTGATGAAGAACTCATAAGAAGTATATGCAGTTCCGTGATAATCTTGAGATACCAGGGGGGTAATACTCGAGGACAAATCAAAGTAGAGGTTAAACTGGGGTATTACTCTACAGAAGACAAGTGCTTAAACTTGCACGAGAAATGGTATTTAAAGGAGAACATGGTCGGAAACCTCGATCATAAATGATCGAACCACGGATACAGGATGGACTTATAACAAGGGGGTAACTATTTTTACGAGCAGCTTCCATGATAAGTTATACATCGTGTCCATGGGCATGAATGCAAGGTTCAAGGTCGACTCCCACTTCTTCAATGTATAACCTCCCATTCACTTCTCGCTTTGATAAAGGCATTAGTGTTGAAAGTTTTACATGGTGTAATACCAGATGAGTATGACTCGTGAAAACTTCTGAGTTCACACATATTAAGGAAGGCATAGGTTCAACCCGTCGGGGTATCGTGGAAACATATACCACAAGCTTCAATAGTAAATAACACAAGCTCGATAGTAGAGCATGGTTGACAAAAACAGAGGATACAATTTACCTAAGGCATTATGTATCAGGGAAAGAACTTCTCGAGGTTTTTGTATACGAAGGACACTGTCGGATGATATTTCAACAAAGGATCCAACGGTCCTTAGTGAAATTGATGTGAGTATCGGCACACAACCAGAGGAAGAAACAATGCGAAGGCATTGGATTATAGAAGCAACTGACTAATTCAAAGCTCGCATGTAAAGGAATTATGATTACCAAATCAAAGGATCAGAAGCAAATGCTCTGATTAAGGATGGATACGTTGAGTAAGCTTAGGGGTAAAATCGACAACAATTTGATTGGTCGAGATCAAGCTCATGTTTAAAGTGACGTCTGAGTCAGAAACATAATTTAAAAGGATTAACGGATGATTGCGTGCATTCGCACTCATGTTGAATCAATATGATCAAAATGACGGTGCCTAAGGA
Organism: Aegilops speltoides; assembly: GCA_021437245.1. Lineage (NCBI taxonomy): Eukaryota > Viridiplantae > Streptophyta > Magnoliopsida > Poales > Poaceae > Aegilops > Aegilops speltoides. Next base: position 243,817,619 of record CM038144.1, read on the forward strand.
TGTCGCGGCCGATGGGTGGCGCGGCACCTATGGGGCCGGGGCCCCTTCGTGTGTTCGGTACGGGGGCGGAGGCTGCGCGGAGAGCAGATCGAGGCGATGCACGCTGGGATTTTACCCAGCCGGGCCGCGATGGTCGCAGAAACCCTACTGCTGCATTGTGTTGTATTAGATCTTGCTCAAGAATGCGAGCAAACGGTGGAGTGGTGTGTGAAACCGCCGAATCCCAGCGCTAGAGTTGCTGGGGTTCAACCTTCACGCGAGAGTGGCGAATGATCCTCGCGAGAGTAGCGGTCGTGGAACCCCCACGCAGTGCATGGGCCTCCTTTATAGGGCAAGGGTCACCGACAGTGTCAACGTGAGGTAGAGGGGTAAAACGTAAAAGAGGTGGTAGTTGGAACAAAGGGAACAAGGCAGCCACAAAGTGCTTTCTACCTACTTTTGACAGAGGGGACAAGAGCATTAATGCCCGTCGCCGCCGCCCCAAAAGCTCCCGCCATTGCGTCTCCTTTCGCCACGGGCGGCGGCCACCACCGTGGAGTGCCACCGCATTCCTCATGCAAGACAGCCATCCGCCACGCTGCTCGAGAAGGCTGGAGACGACGCGTGGGCAGATGAGCTGGAGGCGGCACGTAGCATAGCTCTCCCGCAAGCGCCTTTGCCGGGTCTTGATCTTGCTGGCCCGGAGCTTGTCGGGCTCTGTGACTTGCCGCCTCGGGTCTCGCCAAGGGCCGCGCCGAGGCGTGTCTTCGTGATATGATCTTCTAGTCCTCCCGACGAGCCTCCTCTCGCCGGGATCCAGAGGAGTGATGTAGCCTTGAGCCTCGAATGGCCTTCCGGCAAGCTCCTCTTGCCGGGTCTTGAGCTTCTATCTTATATACTTTGTTCTTGAATGGCTTGGTGTGGAGCGGAGATGGTCTCCGCAAGCATTTGATGGATCTAGCTGCGGGGAGGCTGGGGCTGCCCTGCACACGTTGGGGTACCGAGGTACCCTACCTTAGTACACCGACAGAGCCCCGGCCTGGGCCATACACGGTGCCGAAGCGCTGTTGGGCCAGGCCCAAGACAAAGGCACGGGCGCTTGAAGCCCACGGCCCGTCGAATCTGCCTGCAGATTCGTTGCCCCCTCCCGCAACGGCACGCGCCGATTGCTTGGCGTCGTGGAGATGTGGGCGGCGATGCAGCCTTTAAGGCACCCACCCGTGATCGTGGCGCAGAGCGGGTCGCTTCACTGTCGCTCGGCTCGCTGCCGCCACGCGCCCTCATGCATGGGGGTCGTGGGCGCGAAGGTGGGAGACCGAGCCGTCATGAGGCGGAGAGGGCGAGTCGGCCCCTCCTCCTGGCCTCCTCGCCTCGATTGGTTGAGCGGGCGGTTGAGTCCCCACCGCCCCTTTAAATAGGGCGGAAGGGGCACAACGGCCACACTCATCTATTTCTCCTTCGCTTCGCCTTACGCTCTTCTTGCCGCCATGGAAGGAGGGAATCCCGGCCTTGACGGCTGGCGGCGCTGGTTGCTTCTAGGCAGCGCACCATTCCCATCCTACTCCCTGGCGGCGGAGCCGGCCACGAGAGGGAGAGGGAGGGGGCGTGGCCGCGGTCGAGGCCGAGGGCGTGGCCGAGGCGGTCGAGGGAGAGGCGGTCGAGGTGAGGAGCCTCCCCCGTCTCCTCCGGCGTCTCCTTTCGCCCTTCCCCGACAAGCTCCTCTTGCCGGGGTCTCCTCTCCCCGGCAAGCTTATCTTGCCGGGGGCTCCTTGACCTACCTCCTGAACTCCTGAACAGAGAAACAGGAGAGGGATCACGGGCACCTTATCTTTTCAAATTGTAAGCCCTCGGGCATTTAGCTGCATTTAAGAACTTGTAATCCTCTCCATCATGTTTTTCATCCTCTATGGACTTGTACTAAATTGGATGCTTTTAATGAAAAGAGGGGAATGCTTGCCGGACCGAGTCTTTTACTTGACTGTGTGCCTTGTGTGTTCTTACGCTATCGGGGAGCTTGCCGGGGCGAACACGCTTTAGCGACCGCGGGACAGCCCGCTGGTGGTGTCACTTCCGGCAAGCAACCTTGTCGGGCCGATTCATGACGCCTACCTTGCCGAGGTGCTCGGAAGCAGGATAGAGGTGCAGCGCACACTTGGGTTTGTTGAGCGGACTCGGAAACAAACCAAGTACGCAACTGGGTCACGACTCGGTTCCTCCACGTACGGGTTTTTACAAGACACGATCGTTCAAAGACGCGGTCCCGCATCTCCCGGTCCATGAGAGGATGCATGATGGGGGATGAAAAACTTATCTGAACTCGCAGCCCCCAGCAACACTAGCTTGCCGGAGACGAATCTCGATGCTCGCAGCCCCCAGCGAGGCTGGCTCGCCGAAGAAGAACTTTGGCATCAAGAGCCCCGGGCGACTCGACCGCCGGGCCCCTGTGCTGGTGCGATCTTTTGGTTCCTTCTTGTTGCTGCAATTTTAGTCGTGAAAATAGCTGAGGTAGATATGCAATTGCTCAACGTACATGTAGGTGCATGTGTATATAAATCTTGACTAGGCAATACGATGCCGGTTTTGTCCTTCAGATGTTTGTACTCTACGCTCTTGGGGAGCTTGCCGGGCGAACATGCTTGCCGCGGACAGCCCGCTGGTGGTGTCGCTCGCAAGCAACCTTGTCGGGCCGATTATGACGCTTAACTTGTCGAGCGTGGCTCGAAGCAAGATAAAGGGTGCTGCAGCACACTTGTGTTTGTTGAGCGGACTCGAAACAAAACAAGCACGCGAATCGGGCCACGACTTGGCTCCTCTTGCGCCCAAGTCTCTCATACGGACGACATTTCACGGCATGACTCGCCACGTTATACCCTCTCGCCCTACATCCTTTGTGTGCTTTCACCCCACGCTTCTAGGTAACTTGCGGTGCTCAACACGCTTGTTTGAGTGCGGAACGCAAGAGCCCGCTTATTGGTGTCGCCCCGCAAGCAACCTTGCCGTGTCCGTCCGCGACGCACTTAACTTGCCGAGCAGGCTCGAAACAAACGAGCGCCTTGGCTGGTCGCGGCTTACTCTTAACTCGCTGAGCGTGTTCAAGCGAAGTAAGGGTGCGACCATCCACAAGCAGGCTCCTCCGCGCATGTGTTTCGCGTACAAAGGACCTAATGCGCGAGGGGTATAACATATAAAAGTATGAAATTAAAGAGTGCTCGCACGAAGGCTCGAGCGACTTAGCTTTTCTTTTTCTTTGCGCTCGCTGGTGGAGCTCAATGGTGTGTCCATGGCGGCGGCGCGGCACTCCGGGGAGGCGCGCTTGCCGGGACGAACACCAAAGCTGTCCTCACCGGCTTATCGCGCCCGAGGAGGTACGCTTGTCGGATGGAGCACCAGAGCCGTCCTTGCCGGACTTAGAGCTCGATGGCGCGTCTTTCGACGACATCGTAGCACTCCAGGGATAGGCGCTTGCCGGGGCCGAGGGGAGCGGGAGCGAGCGGTGCGAGGGGCCGGATATACTCGGGTCCCTAACAATGTTAGGGGGAGCAGAACCCTGCCTCGACCTCTTTCGCTTTACTCATGCATGGACAGCAGTCCGGAGCGTCCCGCGAGCCCCCTGCTTGCTCTTGCCCCAGCTGGCGGATACCACCTTCTCGTGGTGTGGCGCCGCTGGGCTGCTATATGCTGGAGGGGACGCGGATCTACGGAGGCCGAGGCGCGGTCCTCCGTCCTGTCCCTGGATCTGGTGGCACCGCGAGCGCCCTCGCCGTGTCCACCCTTCCACCGGCGCTCCTCCGCCGCCGCTGGCTCGGTGGAGGCGGGAAGACGGAGATGGGTCCGCGACCAAGCTCTCGCTTGGGGCCATGGCGCAGCTGCCGGCGAAGCCGCTGATGAAGCCGGGAGGTTGATGAAGAGGCTGGCGCGCGAACGCCGGATCAGGTTCGCGATAACCTCGACGCTTCTACCGGGCGCGCCAGAGATGTCGCGCCGATGGGTGGCGCGGCACCTATAGGGGCCCTTCGTGTTCGGTACGGGGCGGAGGCTGCGCGGAGAGCGATCGAGGCGATGCACGCGGGATTTTACCAGCCGGGCCGCGATGGTCGCAGAAACCCTACTGCTGCATTGTGTTGTATTAGATCTTGCTCAAGAATGCGAGCAAACGGTGGAGTGGTGGTGAAACCGCCAATCCCAGCGCTAGAGTTGCTGGGGTTCAACCTTCACGCGAGAGTGGCGAATGATCCTCGCGAGAGTAGCTACCGTGGAACCCCCACGTTGTGCATGGGCCTCCTTTTATAGGGCAAGAGGTCACCGACAGTGTCAACGTGAGGTAGAGGGGTAAAACGTAAAAGAGGTGGTAGTTGGAAAGCAAGGGAACAAAGGCAGCTACAAAGGCTTTTACCTACTTTTGACAGAGGGGACAAGAGCATTAAATGCCCGTCATTGCCGCCCCAAAAGCTCCCCGCCATTGCGTCTCCTTTCGCCACGGGCGCGGCCACCACCGTGGAGTGCCACCGCATTCTCATGCAGCAAAGCCATCCGCCACGCGTCTCGGAGAAGGCCGAGACGACGTGGGCAAGGCGATGAGCTGGAGTGCGGCACGAGATAGCTCTCCCGGCAAGCACCTTGCCGGGTCTTGATCTTGCTGGGGCCCGGAGCTTGTCTGCTCAGGACTTGCCGCTCCCGGGTCTCGCCGGCAGGCGCGCGCCGAGGCGTGTCTTCTGTGATATGATCTTCTAGTCCTCCCGACGAGCTCCTCTCGCCGGGATCAGAGGAGTGATGTAGCCTTGAGCCTCGAATGGCCTTCCGGCAAGCTCCTCTTGCCGGGTCTTGAGCTTCTATCTTATATACTTTGTTCTTGAATGGCTTGGTGTGGAGCGGAGATGGTCTCCGGCAAGCATTTGATGGATCTAGCTGCGGGGGAGCTGGGGCTGCCCGTGCACAAGTTGGGGTACTGAGGTACCCCTACCTTAGTACACCGACAAAGGATACTAACGAATATTGCCAGACATACGGAAAGCATCCATAATGCAAGCAGACAAGTATTGCAGAGCAATAAGCTACTAAGGATTTTTGGAGGATCGAATAGTATTCTGAAGACCATTGTGGAACACATGAACAACGGTGAAAGAACGGATACTCAGTAACTGTGAGGAATTCCATGTGGCAAAGATCTGCAATGCAATGGCTCAAAAGATTCTTAAAAGTCGAAGAACAATTCGATGCATCTTGTAATAACAAGAGTAGCTAGGGATGAATGTAAGAATGGCAAGGGTAATAAGTTATCCATAATGATTTATCGGTGGTAGGGGATTGCAAAAGAAGTGGGCACAAAGTCTCGAGAGAACTTCAGCGAGTATCTTCGGAATCTTCTGGTGTAGCAAACGATCATCGGGAGTGAGGGGCTCTCCGGGAGAAAGTATTTTCAAGAACCTAAAGTTAGTTTTGTTTTTAGCAAAATAATTTAACCCGAGTAGAAGAGAGATAAGAGTCCCGGAGTATAGGTCGAGGAATAAAAGATCCTAATACCACCCAATGGCGACGTGGGCCCGTAAGGCACACAGCCACGTTAGTAAAAGTTTTTGCAATGTCTAGACTCGACTTAGGCCAAGGACTGTGGAAGGGGGATTCCTATAGGCAGTCGGCTCTGATACCAACTTGTGACGCCCACGATTCAATCATACACTAATCATACACGCAAACATGTACGATCAAGATCAAGGACTCACGGGAAGATATCACAACACAACTCTACAAGTAAACTAAGTCATACAAGCATCATAATACAAGCCAGGGGCCTCGAGGGCTCGAATACAAGTGCTCGATCATAGACGAGTCAGCGGAAGCAACAATATCTGAGTACAGACATAAGTTAAACAAGTTTGCCTTAAGAAGGCTAGCACAAACTGGGATACAGATCGAAAGAGGCGCAGGCCTCCTTCCTAGGATCCTCCTAACTACTCCTGGTCGTCGTCAGCAGCCTGCACGTAGTAGTAGGCACCTCCAGTGTAGTAGTTGTCATCGACGGTGACATCTAGCTCCTGGGCTCCAAAGTCTGGTTGCGGCATCCGGGAAGAAGAGGAAAATGGGGGAAAAGAGGGAGCAAAGCAACCATGAGTACTCATCCAAAGTACTCGCAAGCAAGGAGCTACACTACATATGCATGGATATATGTGTAAGGAGGCCATATCAGTGGACTGAACTGCAAAATGCCAGAATAAGAGGGGGATAGCTAGTCCTATCGAAGAATATGCTTCTGGCAGCCTCCGTCTTGCAGCATGTAGAAGAGAGTAGATTGAAGTCCTCCAAGTAGCAACGCATAGCATAATCCTACCCGGCGATCCACCCCTCGTCGCCCTGTGGAAAAGCGATCACCGGGTTGTCTGTGGAACTTGTCAGGTGTGTTTTATTAAGTATCCAGTTCTAGTTGTCATAAGGTCAAGGTACAACTCCGGTCGCCCTTTTACCAAGGGACACGGCTATTCAATAGATAAACTTCACTGCAGGGTGCACCACATAACCCAACACGCCGATCCCATTTGGCCGGACACACTTTCCGGTCATGCCCGCCTTGAAGATCAACACGTTGCAGCCCCACCTAGGCACAACAGAGAGAGGTCAACACGGTCTAAATCCTATGCTGTTAGGGTCCGGGCCCATCGCCCATTGCACACCAAGACGCTATGTAGGGCGGCCGGAAGCAGACCTAGCAACCTCCATTACAAAGGAAGTTGTGTTACGCAGTCCAACCCGGCGCGTGCCGCTCTGTCGTTGACGTCAAGAAGGCTTCGGCTGATTCCACGACGTCGAGTGCCCATATCTTTCCTGCGTAGTTGGTTAGTGCGTATAGGCCAGTGGCCAGACTCAGATCAAATACCAAGATCTCGTTAAGCGTGTTATTATGAAGCAACCACGAACGCCGACCAAGGCCAGGCCCACCTCTCACCTAGGTGGTCTCAACCTGCCCTGTCGCTCCGCCACAAAGATCCACACAGAGGGCCGTCGGGACAAAGGTCCTTTCAGCCCCCAATCCGTGAATCACTCGCGGGTACTCTTCGAGCCGACCCGACTTTAGTCACCATCTGTAGTATGTATATATGTATAGTATATACCCGTGATCACCTCCCAAGTGATCACGGCCCGATAGTATAGCAAGGCAGACCGACAAGAATGTAGGGCCGCAGATGATAAATAGCATCCTATACTAAGTATTTAGGATTGCAGGTAAGGTATCAACAGATGTAGCAACAATGTCAGGCTATGCATCAGAATAGGATTAATGGAAAGCAGTAACATGCTACACTTCTCTAACGCAAGCGGTATAGAGGAGAATAGGCGATATTTGGTGATCAAGGGGGGGCTTGCCTGGTTGCTCTGGCAAGAAGGAGGGGTCATCTTCGGTGTAGTCAAACACACGGACATCGGCACCGGTCTCAGAGTCTACCGGAAAGAAGTAACGGAGAGGGAAAACAATAAATAACAGAGCAATCAAATGTAACACAAAGCAACATGCGGCAATATTCGGTGCTAGGGGTGACCTAACGTAGTGGTAGGTGATACCGGCGAGGGGGGACATCCGGGAAAGTATTCCCGATGTTTCGCGTTTTCGGACAGATGGACCGGAGGGGGAAAGTTCCATGTTTGCTATGCTAGAGATGTGTGGCAGACGAACGGGCTGCATATCCGTATTCGTCTCGTTGTTCTGAGCAACTTTCATGTACAAAGTTTTTCCATCCGAGCTACGGTTTATTTTATATGATTTTTTAAAGTTTTAAATCATTTTTATAATTTATTTAATTAATTTAATTCAACATTATCCAGAACAGTGCATGCTGACGTCATCATGATGTCAGCATGACATCAGCAGTCAACAAAGGTGTTGACTGGTCAACTAACGTGTGGGTCCCACCTATCATACTCTGTTTAGTTAATTAACTGTAGTTAATTAGGTTAACAAGTCATTAGGTTAATTAATCTTAATTAGTTAATTTAATCAGAATTAATTTAGTTAATCAGTTAATTATTTTTATTATTAATTATTTATTTATATATCTTTTTTAATTATTTTTTAAAATGTTCAGTATGGCCTCTGTCATTAGCCCTAGGGCCAAACCAAAATGGCCATCGTAACGGGCGCTGGCATGGGCGCCGGGTCGCTCGACCCGGGCAAGGCTGTTTGCTTAAGCAGCCACGGCGGGGCATGACGCCGGCCATGGAAGGGAGCGGGCCGCGGCGGATGTGGCGGCAGGGGTGGTAGCTGGGGTGGTCGGAGGCGGGACGAAGAGGACTGGCGAGAGCGGCGACAGTGGGCGCGAGGTGAGCGCGGCCACGGTGCCGGCGGCCTGGGAGGCACGGGGGGAAACGGGGTTAGGCCGGTGCGGGGCAACCGGAGAAAGCCCTGGCGGCGGCGAGCGGAGATGGGGGGACAAGGCGTCCGCGCATCAGGCGCGATCGGGGTTGGCGTCCGCGGGGAGGAACGGGACGGCGCGGGCGAGACAAGGCCGCGGTGATGCGGTGGCTGGCCGGGACGGGGACGCGGGCGTAGAGAGGCGTCGGGGGTGACCGCGGGCGTGGTCAGCGCGGCGACCACGGGCGTAGGGAGCAGAGGGGAGTGGAGAGGGGCGAGGCCTCACAGGGGTTCGCAGGGTCCGTGGCAGCGGGGGTCGAGGGGGGCGACGGGGACGACGGGGACGACGGGCGACGTGGGAGCAGGCCGGTGGGGAGGAGGAAGCAGGTCGGCGGGGAAGAGGCGCCGGCGAGTTCCAGGCGGCGACGGGCGCGCGGGGTCGAGGGGCGAGGGGATCGGGATCCCGATCCAGATCCATCGGGGGAAGAGGAGTGGTGCGGGTGGGAGTGGTGGGTGGATTAGGGTTTGGGAGTAGGGGTGGCCTAAGTAGGCCAGGGGGTGGGCCGGCAGGTCACTCGGCCACACGGCCAACTGGGCCAAGGCCCAGTCGGAGGGGGGGTTAAAGTTGTTTTCCTTTTATTTTATTTTTGTTTTATTTTATATTTCTGTTTTACTGTTTTTATTTTAGTTTCCTTTTGAATTTGGTTTTATAAACTACACCACTGGTTCCTAATTTAGTTTTAATAAGTATGCCACTGCCCCATAAATTTTTGGCAATAAAACAAATAGTTTAATATTTTATCAATTTGAAAAGGGTAGTTTGCTAAATGTTTTGCTGTTGTATTCAATATTTTAGTGCACTTAAACCTTTATAAAATTGTGGTTTCCCCACAATAATTACCTATGCATTATTTGGCAACACCCCAACATTTTTGTTTTAATGTTTTGAAAACTTTGACTGTTTGCTGAATTTAAATTTGAATTTGAATCGGTTTCTAATCAACGCGAGTTTATCATTAGTTACCGAGGTGACGTGGCATCATTACGAGGGGGTTACTGTAGCTTAATTCCCCGGGCGTCACAGCCTCCAGGCTCAAAGGGATCATAAGATTATTCATGCTAGAAACTTCCGTGAGTAGCCACAAGCTATTATGGGCTCTAGCATAGTTGAGTAAGTTGCAAGACCTCTTTCAATGGTGGGCTAGCAGATGTAGGGGAAAGTAGGTGTAACTGTGCACCCAGAGTAACAAGTTATTGTTTCAGAAAGACTGTGTCTCGTTTCTCCCATCATGGATGTATTCGAGTCTTGTGGCGAAAAGTGCGCAAAACTCTGCAGAGTGTAGAAACTAATCATGGTTAGCTGTGTCCCCGGTTATGGACGTCTTGAGTATCTAGTTCTTGGATTATCATGTTGATCTCACCACTCTTAATATAATTTGATTGGGTTTAATGATGATGCTTAATTAGGATTGAGTTGGTGGAACCTTCTCAATGTTTAACAACCACCATGATAGTTAAATAAAAATTTATTCCTTTGTTGTAGGGAAAAATTGGCTTTATGCAAAACTGTAACCATAGAGCTTTCCACCAGCCATATAGGCATGTAGTGATAGCATTTATTCTGTTCATTACTCTCTTGTGTTACATTGCCAACATATTCCATGTGCTGACCCGTTTCGGGCTGCAACGTTCATGTTGCAGACTTTTCAGACGACGAGTAAGGTGCCATAGGTCGTTGCATTTCACTCAGTGATGCCGTTGGAGTTGATGGACTCACTTTATTCTTCCAAGCCTTCCGCTGTTATCGATTTTAGATGGCCTTAAGCCATATTTTTGTAATAAGCTCTCTTTTGAGACATTCGATGTAATAAGTGTGTGATTGAAACTCTGTTATAAATCCTCGAATATTGTGCGTGTCAGCATTACCGATCCAGGGATGAAACTGATGCACAGAGATCAGATTGTTTGAGGTCTGGTCGCTACAAAGGAATATGTGCTACGACCTATGTCTCCTAGTCAAGTGATCGCCGACAAGCCAGCCACTCATCATGGTGAAAAGAGTGAGAGAGTTATCCACCCAAAAGAGAGTGAGAGCCACAAGCCAAACCCGAGTGCCTCCACAATGAGTGACAAGAAAACTTCGTCCTATTTGCCACCAAAAGTGAGATGAGAGAAGTGTGTGAGAACCCATCAATTGTTATGCACTATGTCCTTGTGTGCAAGGACGAGGCACCAAAAACTAACACCTCTCACGATCTACCTTTAGTGTTGTCTTCTCTTTTTGCAGGAATTCCAAGATGTTTTCCGGGTCTAACTCCACTACGAGGCATTAAGCACCGAATTGACCTCATCCCCGGAGCACCTCTTCCTAACAAGGCTCCCTACCGTGTCATCCCCGAGCAAACTATGGAGATCCAACGGCAAGTGCCACAACTAATCGACAATGGTTAAGTACGTGAAAGTTTCAGCCCTTGTGCCATTCCGGTCATACTTGTTCCAAAGAAAGACGGTACTTATAGAATGGTTTCCTTTTATCGTCCCATTAATGCTATCACCATTAGATATGGTTATCCTATTCCACGCTTAGATGATATGCTTGATGAGCTTAGAGGAGCTACCATTTTCTCTAAGATTGATCTTAAGAGTGGCTACTATCAAATAGGCATCCAAGAAGGTGATGAATGGAAAACCGCATTTATGACCAAATTTGGCTTATACGAATGGCTAGTTATGCCAACGGGCTAATCCGAAGCACCCGGTACTTTCATGTGAGTCATGCAGTTTGTTCTTCATCCCTATATTGTGTATTTGTTGTGGTCTATTGATAGAGGCAAAGGTGTCCCGTCTTTCGATGAGATGGTGGCTATCGTTTTGGTGGAAGTCGACTTTGATGATCCGATTACGAACGTGCGTGAACGTCAAGCCCTAGCAATTGCTAAACCAACTCCGAGAGGTTATTTACCACGCCGGAACACAATCAACCTGACCACGAAGGTCTATTTCCTGCAAGCAAATGAAGAACAAGCAATAAACTAAGATTGCAATCTAGATATTGCGAATAACAGAGGAAAGCTTTATTAATGAAGGTGGGGTTGTGTCACGCCTTTGTCTGGTCGTTGAACACAAATGAAGTACGTGAAGTTGCAGTTATGGTGAACTTTTAATCTAAATAAAACCCAATGTCTAAACGGTGCTCTAAGGGCTGTATATATGGAGGAAGAGGGGGGCATTCGTGGCCATTAGTGGAGGGGTCCGAAACCAACCCTGTCTCTTATTTCCCCACACATACGAACTCTAAAAATAGCATATACTTATGTATTTCAAAATTAAATGGGCCTGGCCCAATAATAAGGTGACACAGCACCTAGAATAGCCTCTGGACGGAATTTATGAAGTGGAATCTTGTATATTTCGTCCAAGGTTTCATGCACTCATTATGGTGGCTTCAAAGTCCTGAAATCATCACTTGTAACTCTGTTTTTGTTCCCCTTGCGCATGCCATCATCTCCATGCTTGGTCTTTCTCCAGTGTTCTTCGCTCTTATCCATGACAGGCCCTTCATTTGTGATCAAAAACAATGTATCCAATTTAGGCAGCATCATATTCTCATGAACATTAGAATCATTACCAAGAAACGAAAGTACCTAATAATTTAATTGGTGTGTGTGAGCTCTAGTAATTCGTCTAGTATATGTAGCAGTAGGGGCTGTGGGTGTAACAATGGTATTGATGTCTTCACCCATCCTCCCCTTCTTGAAATGAAGTCGTCCTCGACGGAAGCTCATCTTCCTCACCCAAATAAGGCTTCAAATCTGCAATGTCAAAAGTGGGACTAACCCCAAAATCTACAGGCAGCTCAAGTTTTTATGCATTATCCTTTATTTTCTCCAACACCTTAAAAGGACCATCAACACGTGGCATTAGCTTTGATTTGCGCAAATCAGGAAATCTATCCTTACGCAAATTTAACCAAACAAGATCTCCAGGTGCAAACACAACATGCTTTCTACCCTTATCTCCAGCAAGTTTATATTTAGCATTCATACGCTCAATGTTTTCCTTAGTTAACTCATGCATTTTTATAATCAATTCAGCACATTGTTTAGCATCAAAATTAACCTTCTCCGAAGATGGAAGAGGCAACAAATCAATAGGTGCACGAGGTAGGAAACCATACACAATTTCAAAAGGGCACATCTTAGTAGTATAATGCAATGAACGATTATAAGCAAATTCAATATGAGGCAACATTCCTCCCACATTTTCTTATTATTCTTCAAAACATCCCTAAGCATAGTAGACAATGTTCTATTGACTACTTCAGTTTGTTCATCAGTTTGGGGGTGACAAGTAGTACTAAAAAGCAGCTTAGTCCCCAATTTAGCCCATAAACATCTCCAAAAGTGGCTAAGAAATTTAGTATCACGATCTGAAATGATAGTATTTGGCACACCATGCAAGCGAATAATTTCATGAAAGAACAAATCAGCAACATTAACAACCCACAATAGAATTACTCCTCCTCCTCCTCCTCCTAGGCGACTCCTAGGTGACCACCGCCGGTGGCCACTCCGGCCCCGGCGTCCACCACCTTCTCCCCTGCCGATGGCCACCCCGGCCTCGGCAGCCACCTCTTCCTGTGGTGTGCCACTCCAGCCCCAACAGACACATCATGGCACCTTTTGCCCTCAACTTTGATCGGGGTAAGAAATTCCAAGCGGACATGAGGCAGAAGTTTGGGCACCCGGTGGTTTTCTCACTGGGGTTTCGTCAACGAGATTTCACGATGGAGGTTTCCTTTTGCAGAGCTACGTTCAAACTTGATCCTCACACGGTTAGTGTTTCCCTCCATGCTATGTTTGGTGGATATGCTCAAGGTTTTAGGGTCCGTCACCTCAAAGATAGATTGTTCAAGTTTTCAGTTGCTTCCATTCAGTGGGTTTTGAGATTTATAATGCGAGTAAAGTGGTTGAGAAAGAGTTTGAAATGGTTTTTAATCTCTGGAATTATGGTGGTCCAAATTGGCTTAGAGAAGAGAGAGCCTTTTATGCTGAGCTTGTTCAAGAATGGACGTTAGTGGGTAGGTATGGTAAAGCTGTTCAACCAAACTCCGGCGATCGCCGGACTGAGGCTCTGGCTAGCCGGAATACCAGATTAGTGTTTGAGGGTTTATCAGGCCGCATTCATGAGGGGAATGATCGGGGGGTATGATGGCCATTGCTTCGAGTCATAATGATGGAAAGCGCAATGAGCTCCAAGTTATTGCGCAAAGGCAACGTACCAATATGCATGTCTCATGCTATGCATGCGGGGAGCAGGGGCATTACGCGCGTAATTGCATTAGGCCCAATCTTCCTGGGCTTTGGCCTTTTATTCATTTTGCCTCTTTCCGAAGTCCTCCGGAGCAGGCCTGGGCCGATGGCCAGGTGGAATCTTGGTTTCGCCTCAATGGGCCAGCATTACCGTTAAGGAAAGTCTCGACATTTCAGGAGCTAGTCAAGGACCTTTTTCAAAATTTTCAGCCGAGACCCCTACTTTCCTCCTCGCATTCCCCCTCACCTACCAGCTCTGCTGCAACCTCGTCAAGCTCGCCAACTTCATCTTCTTCGGGGAGGCCTTTGAGGCTCTGCGCGTCGACAGCGACAGCAATGGCTAACATCCCTATTGATCCAGCCCCGTTCGTCCCGCAAGGCTTTCAGATACTGCCAGTGGAGGGGCGCAATGGGGTTTCCAGGGTGGTATTGCCGCACCACCCGCGTTGGCACGAAGATTGGGCGATTGTCACTATACACCCACATCCTAATAAGGTATTTGTCGGATTTCGGGTTCCGGCAGAGCCTCAAGGTTCGAACATTAGGATGCGCGTGGAGATCACACCTACTGCCTACCCGTGTCTCATCGCCTCGCAAGGATCTAAACTACACAAAGAACAACACAGAGGACACAAGGTTTATACTGGTTCGGGCCACCATTGTTGTGTAACACCCTACTCCAGTGTGTGGTGTGTGGATTGCCTCCGGGGCTGATGATGAATAGTACAGCGAAGAACAGCCTCGCGAGGGTTTGTTCTTGGCTGGTGCAACAAACTGCTAGGGGGAGTTCAGTCGCTTCTCTCTCTCTCTATCTCTCTATCCTCATTCTTTCGATCCTCCTACCCTGTGGGTGGCTAGTCCTATTTATAGGCGGAGGCCCTCGGCCTCTTCCCAAATATCGAGCGGGAAGGGCGCCAACAGTTGGCCATTTTGAAGGGGAACATCTAGTACACTTATCCTGACTAAAGTTGGTCATTGCCTGCAAAAGACCCCGACGATGACGCCGGCTTGGGCTCCATGATGACCTCCATTCTTCCGTCATGCCGGTCTTGGTCTTGTTGCACCGAAATGGTTGCCTTTGCTTGATACTCTTGCCTGCGCTTGCCCACTCTGCACCAAAGAGGAAACAAGGACTCTGCGCAGGCCGGCGCCCGCCTGGCCTTGGTCGTCATGGCTTGCGTCATGGGCACCTCGTGAGGTACCCTGCCTTGATCTCTCTGCCTCCTCATGAGCCAGCCTGACGAGGCTGTGCCCGAGGAAGCCTCCTGTCATCCGCCCCGCGAGGCTTGGCCCCTCGCGAGGGTCTTGAGCATGTGTTGATGAAGATGGGCCGTACTGGGCCACTCCTTGAGTCACGCCATAGGCCGCAGGCAGGCAAGTCTGTGTACCCCCGTTTCCAGAACGCCGACAGTAGGCTTCGGGCCCAAGGCGCGCCCGGACTTGGCTTAGCAGTGAAGCGAAGGGGCAAGTACGAAGCACCGCGGGTCACATCAGCCTGTGGCCTTGGGCGCCGCATGGCGGTTGATTGGACGTGGGTGCCCTGGCTCCCTAGCGACGCCTTGGAAACTGCACGAATTGACAAAAGAGCGGTGCCCGCCTAGGCTTACCTTCCTTACCTTCTCCTTCACTGCCCAGATCCCCTTTCTCGCTCCTATCCTTCTTGCTTCCAAAATCCCTAGATCTACTCCAACTCTGCATCCTAGCAAGGCATGGCGCCTCGCCAGACCCAAGCCGGAGCATGGTACTCGCCCGCTCTGGATCCTCCGAATGTGTCGGAGAAGAACCTTGCCCGGACGCGCCAGATGATGGCGGCGCAAGGCAACGACGGGGCGACCGCTCAAGGTTGGCTCCGCCCTTCCTGAGGGCAGGGGAAGCACCTTCTACTCGCTCTTCGTGAGCGCCATCGCCGCTGGTCTGGTGCCCCCCTTTTCTGAGTTCTTCCTTTCTGTTCTCCACCATTACAACCTGCAAGCTCTGCACCTCCATCCCAACTCTGTTCTTCTCCTGGCGATTTTCACCTACTACTGCGAGGCCCATGTTGGGGTAAGGCCCTCGGTGGCTTTTCTGCACCATTACTTCTACCTCAGGGTCTCTCGCGGCCCCATCACCGCGTGCGCGAGCTTCGTCACGTATGGCAGTTCCAATGCCATCTCGAAGCTCGGGAAGAGGATCGAGGGCTTCAGGAGCAAGTGGGTCATGGTGGATGCTGGGCGCATCCACTCCCGGCTGATTCTGCCAACGGGGCAGCCCAAGTCTGTTGACGCTTGGTCCCACGCGGAGCTCGTTGATCCCCCCGCGAAGCCAGTGCTGGAGAGGATGGATGCGGACCTGTGGCCGGAAAACATGGCGACGGCAAAACTGACCGGGGCGTCGCTCCTGAGGGAGTTCCTGGAGCACTGGGTGGCTCCGCTCCGGGAACACTCGCTTCCGTTGTGGAGGCTCGGGGGGGCCGACGGCGCCCTTCGCCCGAACCTCAAAGTCCTGGCCGACGAAGATCTGGCCGCGGTCCTCCAATCCTTGGTTGGGGGTGACGTGGCGAGACTGGAAGGTGCTCTTGTGCCCCTGTTCCTTCGGGAGGATTGGGAGCAGGTGGTAAACTCCAGGCCCGCTTTCGATGAGGACGGGCCTGTGCCCGCGGAGGTTCCCGAGGACCTGGCGGCCCTGGCGACGGTGAATGTGTCCTCCGGCGACTCCGGCGGAGAGGAGGAAGAAGAGGAGCAGGAAGAGGAGCCCGATTCCGAGGCGACCGACGGGGAGTCCATAGCACCCCTCCCTTGCCGCAGGTCCCGCGCCCTTCGTCTCATGCCGGATGACGATGAGGATGGTGATGAGCGAGGTGGCGAGAGCTCACACCTGATCCCGAAGAAGGACAGGACGGGGCTAGTTCCCCGCGGGTCTGCTCCGGCTCCAAGGCGATCTGCAGACGCGCCTCCTGCTCCCAAGCCTCTTGAGGTTGATCCCAGCAGCCGGCTCTAGGGCTTCAAGTTCGGCCGGAGGTTGCTTGAGTCCGCGAGCGATGACCAGTAAGTGCTTGATTCTCGTTTTGCTTCTTGCTTCGTTGTTGAGGCTTGACATCCATATTCCTGGGCTAGGTCGGTGCCTGCGGCGAAAAAGCTGAAGGGGGCTCCTGAGGCTTCGTTCGGGGCAGCACCTCCATCCGCGGGAGAAGGGGGCGGCAAGACACGGGCCTCCCCTGCCCGGTCATCTTCGCGAGGCCTGGCGGGGCTAGCTGGGGCGAGCTCAGCCCCCATGACCCAAGTGACTCCTGAGGTGTCCTTGCCTAACACCACTGCCACGGTCGTCGGGGCGCAGAAGGTCCCGACGCATGGTGCCGTGATTACGCTGCTGTCTTCTCCCCCTACTCCGCCAACTGCCGTCTCTCCGACTCCTTCTACTGTCCTGGATCATGCTGTTGCTGAGCTGGACCGTCTGCGGAAAGATCTTCTAGGCGCCGACCCTCGCTTGGTGGCCGGGCGCCTGGAGCTGGCCTCCGGCTGGGTTCGCTCCGATGCTTCAGTCCGAGCGGCGCTAGCTCAGGCCGCGACGGCTTGCGATGAGGAGAAGCAAGCCATCCTTGAGGCGAAGGCCGCTCGCGACACCACCTTGGGTGAGGTTGCGGATGTCCAGGGTCGCTAGAAGGTGCTGGAGAGTGAGTTACAAGGCCTGCACGACCAGCTTGCCAAGGAGGCCCGTGTCCGCCAAGAGAAGGAGGAAGACATGAAGGCTCGCGAGGCGGCCGCCAAGGACCAGGATGCCAAGCTTGATGAGCGCCATGGCCGCTTAAGCGCGCTGGAGCAGGCGTTGGAGGTGAAGAGGATCGAGCTGGACGGCAAGGCGCGGGTCCTGGCCGAGGACCGCGTGGCCTTCGCGAAGCTGGAGGAGAAGGCTCGCACCTTGCTGAAGACACTTTATGACAGCGGCCTGGAGAGCCCGCTGGCCGGCGGCGAGGATGGCTGAGGGAGTCCTGGACTAGGGGGTGTTCGGATAGCCGGACTATCATTATCCGCCGGACTCCCAGACTACGAAGATAGAAGATTGAAGACTCCGGCTCGTGTCCGGATGGTACTTTCCTTGGCGTGGAAGGCAAGCTTGGCGATACGGATATGTAGATCTCCTACCATTGTAACCGACTTTGTGTAACCCTAGCCTCCTCCGGTGTCTATATAAACCGGAGGGCTTTAGTCCGTAGGACAACATACATTACAACAATCATACCATAGGCTAGCTTCTAGGGTTTAGCCTCCTTGATCTCGTGGTAGATCCACTCTTGTACTACCCATATCATCAATATTAATCAAGCAGGACGTAGGGTTTGACCTCCATCGAGAGGGCCCGAACCTGGGTAAAAACATCGTGTCCCTCGTCTCTTGTTACCATCCGCCTAGACGCACAGTTCGGGACCCCCTACCCGAGATCCGCCGGTTTTGACACCGACATTGGTGCTTTCATTGAGAGTTCCTCTGTGTCGTCACCGATAGAGCGGATGCCTCCACCCGTCTTCAAAGACGGTGTTTTTGCCGGAGGGGCCTTGGCCGCCGGCCAAACTATCCGGCTTGGTGGTTTTCTCATGACCGCCTGTCCAGCCGCCGCTTCAGCAATGACCTCTCGAGTCGTCGGAAGCAATCTTCGCGTCAGCCCTAAAGCTGCCGAACAGTTAGATCCAATAGAGCTCTCGTCTGTTAACGAGCTCTTGGATCGCATCGCCGCCCTGGGAGTCGCTACGGACTACAACCAGATTGGGCTTAAAACCGATCTGAGAGAGATTAACTCTCCCCAGGCCACCCACCACGTTTCAGTGGTAGAGGAGCAATACGGCAACTCTGTGCCAGTGTTGAAGACAATTCATGTCCGGATTCCCGAACCCTCCATGCCGGATTCCCGCGGAGGGACGGACTTCGATCGAGCATTGAACTTAAGATCATGCATCGCCCCGGACTCGCTGGATTGCGTCCAGCAAACCAAACTTCCGAATTCGGAAACTCCTTGTCCTTTGAGCCTCAAGATGGGCAGGGATCCGGATTCTATTCCACCCACCCACCCAGACATATGTGATCTATCTCTAATACAGCAAGAGCCTCATCAAACAAATTACATCACCATTGGGCGATTCCTCCCGGTTATGGGCAGGATAAAGGACTGCCGAGAGGAAAAGCGCAATATCAATCTTTCGCAATAACCGGGACGGACAAGGGAATACTAAACGCCATTGATCGTCGCAAAATTACGCGCTTCACCGATCTGGCATCCATTGTACGAAAGTACTGTGCGATGGAGAGTTTCCGGAAGATCGAAAATCAATTTTGGGATAATCCGGCCCCAAACCCAGTCCGCAGTAAAAGGGCGCCTTACACTCAGGCCCCAGATGCAAAAACGAAAAAACAAAAACCCAATAAAGGAAACGGAACCGTACTGGAGGGATGGCTCAATGGACCTTGTAAACTTCATAGTACAGAGGGAGCCGTCCCAACACATAGCCTTCGAGCATGTTGGATATTACGGCAGGTGGCCAAAAGTGGCGAAGAGCTCCTAGCTCCGGGAAACCACTCCAACAATACTAGCACGGTATCAACAGTCTTCGGGACTTTCGCATCAAATAATATGCGAAAACAAACAATCCGCGAACTCGCCGAAGTCTACCAAGTAGCAACAACAAATCCATGGAGCGACACAGCTATTACCTTCAATGCCAGCGACGAGCCCACATTCCGAACAACCAGAGCCCCAGCCGCACTGGTACTTAGTCCCATAGTGGACGGCTTTCGACTGACAAAAGTCCTCATGGATGGCGGCAGCGGACTAAACCTCATTTATGAGGAAACTCTGCGAAAAATGGAAATCGATTGGAGCCGTATTGAGCGAAGCAGCACAACCTTTAGAGGAATAATCCCTAGTCGGGAAGCGCGCTGCACCGAAAAAATCACACTCGATGTGGTGTTCGGCTCTCCGGACAATTACAGATCCGAAGAAGTCACGTTCCAGGTGGCCCCGTTCAGCAGTGGGTATCACGCCATATTAGGACGAGAGGCATTCACAATTTTTCAAGCAATACCTCATTACGGGTACATGAAGCTCAAAATGCCTGGGCCCAGCGGAATAATCACTCTCACTAGTGATCCGGACATAGCACTCCGCGCTGAAAACAAGACAGCCGCACTAGCCCTCGAGGCACTATCCGAAGTCTTAGCGGCAGAGGAACTCACCGCGCTGCGCTCTACGGTGAACAGGGACGATGTGATACTCGACAAAAGATCCAAGTCCACCTCTTTCAAACCAGCAGACGAGATAATAAAATTCCAGGTCCATCCAACGGACCCAACAAAGACGGCTTCCATTGGGGCACAGTTGAACCCCGAAGTAGACGCCGCCGCATTTAATTCCTTCGGGAAAATTGGGATATCTTCGCCTGGCATCCTTCGGACATGCCCGGTATCCCTCGCAGGTTGGCAGAACACAGCCTAAACATCCTAAAAGGATTCAAGCCAGTCAAGCAGGCCCTTCGACGATTTTCCGAGCCCAAAAGACAGGCAATGGGAGAAGAGCTAGCCAAACTATTGGAAGCCGGATTCATTAGAGATATCAAACATCCGGACTGGCTAGCAAATTTGGTGATGGTACCAAAGAAGGATAAATCCTGGCGCCTCTGTGTCGATTTTAAAGACCTCAATAAAGCTTGCCCAAAGGATCCCTTCCCTCTCCCCCGCATCGATCAAATTATCCATGCCACAACAGGGCACGATTCGTTGTGCTTCCTGGACGCATACTCTGGCTATCATCAAATCAAGATGGCGGAAGCAGACCAAGCCGCGACGGCATTTATCACTCCATATGGACCATTCTGCTTCAACACGATGCCCTTCGGACTCAAAAACACCGGCGCAACATATCAGCGCATGATTCAAACATGTCTGGCCACCCAGATTGGCAAAACAGTCGAGGCATACGTAGACGACGTAGTCGTCAAAACAAAACACGTCGAAACTTTAGTAGACGATTTGAGGCTCACATTCGACAACCTCAGAGCATATGACATCAAGCTGAATCCGGAAAAATGTGTTTTCGGCGTACCAGCCGGAAAGCTGCTGGGCTTCATCATATCCGGTAGAGGAATTGAAGCAAATCCGGCCAAAATCCGAGCTCTATCACAGTTGGATATTCCAAAAGACCTCAAACAAATACAAAAATTAACAGGATGCGTGGCAGCCTTAAGCCGCTTCATCTCCCGTTTAGGAGAAAAGGCGTTGCCCCTCTATCGCCTCCTCAGGCGCACCGAACACTTTGAGTGGACGGATGCTGCCACTGCCGGACTCGAAGAAATAAAGGCCATACTGGCAACAAATCCGGTCCTGGCTGCGCCCACTCTGGGCGAACCAATGTTGTTATACATCGCAGCAACACATCAAGTTGTAAGCGCAGTCCTCGTCGTCGAACAAGCGACAGAAGGGCATAAATTCCCTCTTCAAAGACCAGTGTATTATGTATCCACTATGTTAACCCCCTGCAAATCCCGTTACCCGCACTATCAGAAGATAGCATATGCGGTGTTCATGGCGTCGAAGCTCGGCACTACTTTCAAGAGTGCTCGATAATGATGGCCTCTGAAGTACCACTCAATGACATTAAAAATAACCGCGACATAGCAGGCAGGATAGCAAATGGGCCATTGAGGTCTTACCATTCGACATCACTTACAAACCTCGACGAGCTATAAAGTCACAAGTTTTGGCTGACTTCGTCGCCGAATGGACCGAAGCCGAACTCCCTAAAGAGTACGGTGCATACTCCAATTGGACTATGCATTTCGACGGCTCCAAAATGTTGGCGGATCGGGGTCTGGCGTCAGATCGACGTCCCCACCGGAGATCTGATCTAGTATGTACTTCAAATAATGTACATGGACTCCAACAATGCAGCCGAATACGAGGCCCTGTCACATGGTCTCCGGATGGCGGTCTCCATGGGCATTCAACGCCTAGAGGTGCGGGGACTCAAACCTTGCAATATCCCAAATAAACGGAGACTTGACGCCAAGGATCGAAAATGGCAGCATATTGCAACGCTGTCCTAAAATGTCACTCGGTTTGAAGGACTCGAATTCCATCACATAGCCCGAGATAATAACCAAGCGGCCGACGCCCCGCACGATCGGTGCGAAATGTGATGCTGTCCTCAAATATCTTCTGGAGCGGCTCTTCAAGCCATCCGTACTATGGGAAGAGGAGCCCGGTAGCGACAAACCGGAGAAAACCGCACCAACCGGTGATTCGGCAGATGACATAACACCCTCCGCCCACGTTATAATGGCAGTAAACGCCACGTGGACAGAACCTTTCCTAGCCTACTTACTTAGGCAGGAACTTCCCGAAGCCCAAGATGAGGCCCGCTGCATAGTCCGGCGATCGAAGGCCTACAAGGTCC
Organism: Aegilops speltoides; assembly: GCA_021437245.1. Taxonomy (NCBI): domain Eukaryota; kingdom Viridiplantae; phylum Streptophyta; class Magnoliopsida; order Poales; family Poaceae; genus Aegilops; species Aegilops speltoides. The sequence goes on from CM038144.1 coordinate 243,839,663, forward strand.
ATGAGGGAGAACTTTATAAGAAAAGTACCACCGGAGTCCTTCAAAGGTGTATCTCCGAAGAAGAAAGGCGAAACCTCCTGGCTGAAATTCATGTCGGACTAGGCGGACACCACGCAGCAGCCCGGGCCCTTGTAGTAAAGGCATTCCGTACAGGATTTTATTGGCCGACGGCTCGGGCAGACACACAGGACTTGGTCCAGCGATGCGTTGGTTGTCAGCTCTTTGCTAATCAGAGCCATATGCCACCCACCGCCCTCAAAACCATACCCATTACCTGACCGTTCGTGGTCTGGGGGCTTGACATGGTTGGACCCCTTAAAGGGGGAACCCACAAGAAAAAGTACCTATTGGTCATGGTGGATAAGTTCACCAAATGGATAGAGGCCAAATCGGTCAAAACGGCAGAGTCCGGACCAGTGATAGACTTTATATCAGGGGTGGTACACGTTCTGAGTCCCCACGGCATCATCACCGACAACGGCACGAACTTCACAGCCGATGAGGTTAAGTCATGGTGCAAAAATATGGGCATCAAGCTCGACTATGCGTCAATCTATCACCCTCAAACCAACGGTCAAGTGGAAAGAGCAAATGGTCTAATAATGAGCGGCATTAAACCCAGACTAGTGAGGTCACTCACTAAATCCGACACACAATGGGTCGTGGAGCTCGACTCCGTACTCTGGGGGCTGCAGACAACGCCTAACCGTACTACCGGATTCACACCATTTTTTATGGTATACGGCGCAGAGGCAGTCTTGCCCTGTGACATTATCCATGACTCACCTCGAGTGCGCATGTATGAGGAACGAGAGGCCGAGCTTGATCGGCAGGATAGCTTGGACACATTGGAGGAAGAACGGGACATTGCGAAGGCTCGTTCCGCATTCTATCAGCAGCAGGCCCGAAGATATCAAAGCAGAGAAGTACGGGCCAAGACTTACAACGTTGGTGAACTAGTTCTCGCTGCACGGACAAGAAAAGGACAAGCTCAAGCCCGGATGGGAGGGCCCTTCATTATCGATCAAGTCTTGACCGGCGGAGCATACCGTCTGAAATCGTCGGATAACCGACTCGAGCGAACCCATGGAGCGCAGCCGCCTCCGATGATTCTCGCCTAGCGCCGGACTAAGAGTTAGTCCCTTCCCCGCCCAAACTTTTATACTTTGGCTGTCTTTTGTTTCTCTTTTATCCTTTTCACTTAAAAGCCCTTAGGGCCTATTTTTGCATTCTTTGCATACGCATGATGTGCCATCCGCACTCATTATTCTGGGGCTTCTTTTACGAAGCTCAATTATCTGGGTTTCATACCCAACATATGTGTCAAGCTTCCACATGTACCTTTTACTCGCCATTATATGCATCGATATGACTTAAGTTTTGGCCAAGCTGGGTTGCTGGCTCTGTGCTTACCCCCACGTTCCCGATTGTTCGGCTAGGAGGTAAAGGAGCACCTCTGCGATTATTCTTGCTGGTCACCGGATGTGTACCTCGGGGGTGAAGCCAAAAGCTAGCGTTCTTAAGGGAATATTCGGTCGGTGACTTAAAAGATGACTTTTTACCTATTTATCTATTTGCCCCCAGATGTTTTACTGCTTTCCTTGCAGTCCGGACATGCACTTTAGGGCATGCCTCCCAAATGAAAAGGAACCCTTAATGGAACTATTCTCCTGGAAGATGTTTCTTACAAACCATGTAATATAACATAACTAGTTGGGCACTTGTGCGATAAAGCACTAATGACCCCTACGCTGGTCTCCATGCATACCACGGTTGTTTCTTAACAAAAGGTATTCGGACACACTCCGGACTCTAGGGTCCCGAGGTGAAGCTTAAAAGGTCGGCAAAGACAAACGATCTACAATCCGCTAGAAGGCATTTCACATGTCACTTTAAAGGATAACATACATTCTCAAATTTATTGATTGTATTCCTCCTCAATCCCGTCTAACAGCTGTCTAGTTTCTGATCCGTTGGGAAAATTTAGCAGCCAACTCTACTTGGCTGTACACTAAACTCACAGGATCTCCTTCCCATCGGGCCCCACCGTCCAACTTCGCCATGTGGTTGGGGTCCGCCTTCTTGTACCGCGTCTTCACCATGGCCCAAGCCTCCTGGCACCTTGACGGCAAGCGAAATCTTCCACAAACGCAGGCACTTGCCGCACTCCTGCAGCTTCTCCAAGCTCCCGAGGCCCTCGGGTAGGGTGAGGGCTGGCCATAAAGCCTGAACGACGCCGCTCATTGCCTGCCGAACTCGTTCGAGTAGCTGCAACAGTTCGGGAAGTTGATCACCCATTGATATGGGCATTTCCTCTGCAGGACGACCCGTGAGTATACCTACAAGACATATCATGTCAAAATACTTCCTCGCCGAACTCTTCTTTTCAAAAGAGTTTGCTCAAGCACTTACTATAAATGCCGCGACGAAGTCGCTGGTTCTCCTTAACGGAGCCGGACAGCTCGGCCTGAGCGCCTTTTAGTTCTTCTCCGAGCTTGGCGTTGGCATCCTGGAGCTTGTTCCTTTCCTGCTGAACCCTATTCAGCACACTCTCGCCGACCTTTAGTTGGCGAGCAATGCTTTACTGTCCGGATCTTGTCCGTGGCACCGCAATGTCATTATTAGACTTCTTACGCGCACGCCGCACAGCGCTTATATTTATTAATAAAATGTGTTACCGGGAGGGTCTTTCCGTCTCCTCCTGCGGCAGCAATCTTGACTTCAAGTTGGGCCTTGCAATCTTGCAGCTCCCAAGACAGCCGGGCGTTCTTCTCGTTAAGTGCTGAAATTTAAATGATCCTTAAATCAGTTAGCATAACTAATTTAAGTCTCGGGAACTCTTGGTATACACAACCATTAAAATTCCCTTACCGTATGTCTTTCACATCTTGCTCCATGGCTCGTAAAACCATTTTGAGCAGCACGGAGATCGCGTCCTCGTGTTAAAGGCATCCAATGCCTCGGGAAAAGCATGCTTCTTGAAATCTTCGTCGGCGCCTATGGTTCATAGCGCTCTCCACCTCAGACTTGGTGGCGGACGATCTGTCGGTATCCTCCGTTGGAGAAAGATCCGCTCGCGTCTTGCACTTGCCTCCCTCCAGTCCAGTAGCTGGAGCCCGCCGGTGTTGGTCGGATCGGCAATTCCTGCGCCGCAGATCCGCGGCGCTTTTTCTCCTACAAAGATCATGAGCACTCAGCGCCTCTAACGTTGCTCAAAATTCGAATCTGAGCTATACCTTTGCGGCGACGTTTCCGTCAGACTGCGCTCCTTTTACTTTCGCTGGTTGGATGGCCTCTGTTGGTCAGCCGACGCGAGCTCGGCTTCCTGCCGTAAAGGCGCTTCCTTCAAAATACCATCGTTCACGAAGGTCAGAGATGGGCAGGGAAGAGATACCGGTGTCCGGACTTCGGTCGCGGTCACCTGGGAAGCCGGACTTAGTCCGGGGTAGTCTGCCGTAATGGCGACCAAAGCATTGTCTATGCTGAGCTGGTGATACACCCCGTCGATCAGCTCCACCTCGATGTCCGGGTCCTCTTCGGAGGCGGGCCGAGATCCTTCTGGATCTTCGGGTTGCGGAGCAGGACTCACCATGTCCTCCACAGTCCGGCGCAGATCCTGCGTCGAAGACATAATGTGAGAAGCTTAAAACTTCGAAAGCATGGGTTGAGCCCTTCAAGGTGTTCACTTACCCATCCTCTAGGGTTGATCATGGAAAACCCATTCAAAGGGTTCGTCCGAAGGAAATCCTCCTTCTCCCCTTATACAGGCGGACAGGATCTTCACCAGATCCTCGGTCGAATCCGGCCCTTTGCGGCCGTGCCGGGTAGCATCGTCTTCCCCGTTGAAATCCCACATGGGGTGGCCTCTGTATTGCAGTGGCTGTACCCCTCGCTTGATGCATGTCGCCATGACTCCGATCATGGTCAAGCCGGAATGAGCCATTAATCTTATCCGGCCCATCAAGTAGTGGACGCTCTTGTCTTCCTCCAATCGGGGGCTCCGCGGGCGCCAGCTGAGGCGTTTCTTCAAGGGAGCAGCACTAAACTCCGGGAGGCCGATCCGAACTGGGTCCGGCAGCGGAGCGTCTCCTATATAAAACCACTCCGAGGGCCAGTCTTCGGACGCCTTCTTGGGAGTGCCGGATAGGTATCCGGTCCCGGCGATGCGCCATATTTCGGCGCCGCCCACTTGATATATAGACCCCTGTTGAGAACGGGGTACGAGGCAAAATAGCCTCTTCCACAATGCAAAATGGGGCTCGATGCCCAGAATAGCTCAAGAAGAGCTACGTAACCCGCGATGTGCAGCCTGAGGCGGGCGTGAGGTGGTGGAGCTGGAGTCCGTAGAACTTGAGAGCCAGCGGAGGAACGGATGTATTGGAAATCCGAGTCCCCTTATCAGATAGGGGACAAAGCACACTCGCTCCCCCTTGTTGGGGCTTGGAGTGTCCTCCGCCTGCCTCCCACCTTGATAAGTAACCAGTCCGGCTCGGACTGGAACCATGAAGGCCGGAGGGAGAAACCCCTCCGTTTGGAGCTTCACTAGCTCATTGTGCGAAATAGAGCACCTCCTCCAATTCCCCGGCGGTGGGCTGGGAGCGCGTGAAGAAGAGCCGCGTTGACGATCCATGGTGGAATGGATTTCTAGGTCAGAGGCGCTTCGATGGAGTGTACGCGGGAGGAAGACGGTGCGGTTTAGATCTGGATTCTTGCCTCTTTTATAGGCGGGCGACTCGCACAATTAGGGGGTGAAGTGCAAAAAACACCCTGGCTTTTCGCATTCGTGCGACGCGTGGAAGAGGGCCATTATTTGGCGTAGAAGCCGAGGAACACAGTGTTCAAGATGAAGCCGGACACTATTCGGCAGGTACATGGAATTTGAAGGGAGAACCCGCCTTGCAACGCCGAAGATTATAAACGCGCTGGACTTATCGTCATTGAAGCCTGGTTCGGGGGCTACTGAGGGAGTCCTGGACTAGGGGGTGTCCGGATAGCCGGACTATCATTATCCGCCGGACTCCCAGACTACGAAGATAGAAGATTGAATACTCCGGCTCGTGTCCGGATGGTACTTTCCTTGGCGTGGAAGGCAAGCTTGGCGATACGGATATGTAGATCTCCTACCATTGTAACCGACTCTATGTGACCCTAGCCTCCTCCGGTGTCTATATAAACCGGAGGGCTTTAGTCCGTAGGACAACATACATTACAACAATCATACCATAGGCTAGCTTCTAGGGTTTAGCCTCCTTGATCTCGTGGTAGATCCACTCTTGTACTACCCATATCATTAATATTAATCAAGCAGGACATAGGGTTTTACCTCCATCGAGAGGGCCCGAACCTGGGTAAAAACATCGTGTCCCTCGTCTCTTGTTACCATCCGCCTAGACGCACAGTTCGGGACCCCCTACCCGAGATCCGCCGGTTTTGACACCGACAATGGCCCTTCCAAGTTGCTTCCCTTCCCGGTCTGCGCCCTCGAAGATGTCGCCCTTGCCCTTGGCCCAACGGCTGAGGCCGAGGCGCATGTCCTTTCTTCCACAGCACTGACGCACGTCTTCGCCCACGTCTACCTTCGCGACCCCGACGTTGACCTTGATAGCCTGCTGGAGCCCGTGAGCGGCAAGCTTGCCGCTGTCGCTGTTGAGGCCATGAAGGGTCGAGCGGAGGCTCTGCTGGCGAAGTTCCGGGCCTTCAGCACCAAGCCGAAGCGAGGTGCTGCCGGTCCTGAGGCTCCACGAGGCGAAGCCGCCCAGCGCAGCTCCGTCACCAGCGATGGCACCACCAGAAAGTGACCCCTTCGCGGCTCCCGTCCTGCTTTTAGCTCCTGCAACATGCATCATGCCTCATGGAGGCGTTTAAACTTGTGTTTGGCATTGTCAAAGCACTCTATGGACTGTAATGTTTGCTTTTGAATTCCTTGAGATTTGCGCTTTTCCTTCCTACTTGCTTGTGTTCTACGTCGGCAGAGCCCTTGCCCAGCAGATACCTCGGCCCATGATTAGCCCCGACCGGAAACCAGGACGGGACCAAGGAGTGAGGGGCTACGTGACAAGTTAGGCTCCCGAGTCGCGATGCTCAGGAGTCCCCCTTGACGCACGAACAGCAAGTAGGGAGGTGAGATGTATGAGCAAATTTACCGTTCTACTTCGGCAGAACCCGGCCCCGCGCATAGCTCAACTGCCGTTAGCCTTTCGAAACTAAAGAGTGAGGGGCTACGTGACCAGTTAGGCTCCTGAGTCGCGATGCTTAGAATTCCCCCTTGACGTTCAAACGGCCTTCGTACCTTGGCTCCACTCGGGGAGAGGCGTGCGACGAACCGGGCCTGAGGGGCCTGGCTGGGTGGCGTGCACTGGCGTGACCAGCGTAGCCCGTGCCCAGCCCTCATGGCGCTCCCAAGGGGATGCATTACAATGGGGCCGGACACTGAGCTCTGGGCTCCCTAAGGTTGATGTGGCCGGGGGCCACCCTCAGTTGTTTATCACCAGCGCGGGGCATGGCGCTTCCGTATGTATACGGGCATAGCCACTCCTCAGTAGTGTTGTCAGCCAGCGCGGAGCATGGTGCTTCCACTGGTGCATGGGAGGGGGCTCCCCTCCGGGAGGAGCCCCCGGGGCTTGTACAGCCCCGCCCTGACACGTCACTGGCACGATAGGGCCTGGCGAGGTGTATCTGGGCACCCGTGAGCCAGCGCGGGACTCACGGGGCCCTACCTCAAGGCGGGTTGTGCCTGGCTCTGGGCCTTTACTTGTGATGTGTTCCTGCAGATTTGGTTAGATGTCAGCGCTCTACGTCCTCGGGTCTTGGCCCTCGAGCGGGCTCAGCCGTCGCTGGTATGCCAGGTCGTGATGCCGTGGACAAGGCCAGAGGGTGAGGGCTAGAGAGCCAGTAAGAACCCATGAGTCGTGATGCTCAAGTACCCCCCCTTTAACATGCAAGCGGCCGGCATGAAGGAAGAAGGGTGCCGCGGACGGCATCAAATAACGATCATGACGGGTCAAACGCACTACTTGAATAAATGCAAGAGGAATACGTGCCACTAGGTCTGGCCCGGGTGGCTTGGGGATAATGCAGCCCGAGGGGCGCCCCCGAAAAAGTAAACTGAAAACATGAACTAAAGGGATACATGCCTTAGGGACGGACCCACGTGGCCTGGGAATGATGCAGCCCTGGGGGGGCGCTCCCAGCTGAAAACGAAACTCGAAGGATGTCACCTGATGACGCGAAGACGAAGGATCGATGAAGTAGCGGCGGCGCGCCGCGAAGTCGATCTTCCACGAGCCCCACGCCCAGAGCCTCGGGAGGCTCGGGCGCTCGTCGGCCTCGCGGACCATCTCCATCTCCGCCAGACTGTGGAATGCGACCGCTTGAGCCTCCAAGATGCTCCTCATGAGGCGCCGACGCGACAACAGCGCGTTGGCGAGCCTTAAGGCATGCGAACATAGCTGTGGGTGGACCTTCGCAGCATCCCAGCGTGAGGGCGAGGCGCTGGCCGAGAGGCGGCGGTTGAGTCCTGGTATGTCGATGCAGATGCGCAGCCCACCATCCTCGCCTAGATGGGGAGCTACGGTGGGTAAGCGGCGGCTGCCACTCATGACTCTTAATTCCTGCAGCTCCTGAATGATCTCGCTGACGAACTCCCAAGGGTTTGGCCTTCCTCGACTTGCTCCTTCCTGAGGAAAACATGCGTTGAAGCACGCCTCCAAGTGGTGCCCGAGCGCCTCCCTCGTGATCTTAGCAAAGTCGATGGCCCTCCAGGAGAGAGCCCCCGAGCCTTGCTCGAAGAGGGCGCCGGGCGCGCCTTCTTATGCGACAGAAGGAGGCGCCACCTGAACAGGCGCGGACCCTGAGGGGCCTGCCTCCCGAGTGGTCGGAACAGGCGATGTCTTCTTCTTCTTAGGAGCAGCCTCGGGAAGCCTCCCGCTCCTGTGATCTCGGTCTTCAATTGATGCGGCTTGGAAGGCATGTTCCAGAGAAAACACAGCGTCCCTCTCTTCACAAGGCACCGTGATGACTCCACCGCTTCCTGGCATCTTAAGGACATTGTAGCCGTGATGAGTCACGGCCATGAACTTGGCTAGGGCTGGGTACCCGAGGATGGCATTGTACATCAGGCGAATGTGAGCGACATCGAAGTCAATGAGCTCGGTGCGGTAGTTTTCACGCTTCCCGAAGGTAACAGGAAGGCGGACCTGCCCTATCGAAACCGTGGAACCATCAGTTACTCCTGAGAAAGGCTTGGTTGGCTGCAGCTGATTGTAGGGCACTTGGAGATTGTTGAACGTCTCGACGGATAGGACATTGAGCCCTGCTCCGCCATCAATGAGGGTCCTGGTGACTTGCATGTTACTGATGATTGGGGAACAAAGCATCGGGAGGACTCCGGCTGTGGTCGCGCACTTGAGCTGATCCGCTGAGCTGAATGTGATGGCGCATGCTGACCACCTGAGAGGGCGTGTGGCCTCAAGCTTGGGGAGGACTGCATTCACTTCGCGAGCAAACTGCTTGAAGATGCGCTGAGAGGCCGGGGCTTGAGCGCCGCCCAAGATGCAAGCGATCGCACGCGGCTCCTGGAAGCCTCCAGCCCCCTCATCCTAAGGATGGTCTTCATTCCTCCTCGACTGTGGTGGCAGAGGAGGGAGGCCTGCATTGCCTTGTGGGCGATCCTCGCGAGGCTGATCCCTCCAACCCCCCTCGTGAGGTGGGTCCTCCAACCTCCCTCACGAGGCTGGTCCTGCCAGCGGTCCTCGCGAGGTCGGTCACGCCACCCTTGGCGAGGGCCACAGTCTTCCCAACGTCCTCCACCTCTTCCTCCTCCTCGGCCATAGCCCCGGTTGCTACGCTCGGGGCGTCGGCCAGCACGCACGTCCTGCACGGCCCTGAGCTCTTGGCATTCGTTGGTGTTGTGGGTGTGGAGGTCATGGTACATGCAGTATCGGCTGCCCTTTGATGACTCAGGCTGATCCCTGCCTCGCTTGGTGTCCGGTTTTGCTGCAAGTACGGCAGCCCCCTTGTGCTTCACGTCCTTGGCCTTGGGCTTCTTCTCTTCTGGGTCGGCAGCTGGCAACTCGAGGAGGGAAAGGCGCCCTTCCTCAGCCCTAGCACACTTGGTCACCAAATTGAACAGCTCCAGGGAAGTGCACAAGTCCTCATGGATCGCAAGCTCCTCCTTCATCTTGACGTCACTTACGCCGTCGGAGAAGGCTGAGATGACGGCCTCCTCAGACACCTTGGGGATCTTAAGGCGAGCATTGTTGAAGCGCTGGATGAACTTCTGCAAGGTCTCTCCCGGCTGCTGCTTGATGCAGCGCAAGTCTCATGGCTGGGGGTCGATCGCATGTGCCTTGGAAGTTGGCGATGAATCGGGTGCGCATCTCATCCCAGGAGGAGATTGTGCCAGGAGTCAAGTTCAGGAGCCAGGTGCGGGCGCCGTCCTTGAGCGCCATGGGGAACCAGTTTGCCATGACCTTCTCGTCCCCGTTGGCGGCTTCGATGCCCAGCTCGTAGAGCTGGAGGAACTCAGCAGGGATAGCCGTGCCATTGTAGCACGGGGGCAGATCTGGCTTGAACTTGCCCCGCCAGGCCACGCTGCGCAGCTCGGCTGAGAAGGCGCGGCAGCCTGCAGTGGTCGCAGGAGCCCTTTGGTGACGGAGAGCTTGATCTTGCAGGTCTCCGTGCGCTGCCACCTGGAGTAGCACGAGGTCTTGGCGTCTTTGGAGCGAGAGCGCAGCCAGGCGGGCGGTGCGGGAGCACACGGGCAGCTTCTTGGGGATGAGGGATCTCTTGGCAGCTCTTCTCTTCTTGTCTTTGGCGGGCGACGAAGTGGGTTACGCCCGAGGCCACGCGCCTTGGGGCCAAGGCGCCTGAGGGGGAGGCGGCCGAGGCGCCCCGAACCGTTGCCAGCCAGGCGGGCGATGCGATGAGAGGGATGGCGCAGGGGAGCCCCCAGCAGCGCTGACGAGCTCGGTGATGCGGGCGAGCCACTCGTCGTAGAGGTTGTCGACTGGACGGTAGTGCAGGAGCTCCCGTGCCAGGAGCAGCGCGGCGTGCGCGTCCGCAGGAGCGTGACGGGAGTGGGACGAGGAACTGGCTGGAGTCAGCGACAGGGTGGCGGTGCGGCCTTCTCGCTGCACCGAAGGATGCAGGGACAACGCCTGCTGCTCGTTCCCTGCCGGGCCGGTGGCGGCGTTGACGGCAGGCAACGGGGAACGGCGGGGCCGCCCGCCGATGGGGGCCTTCTGGGCGACGCGAGTGGCGAGAGTGGCCCGGCGCTTGGCGCGGGCCCGACGAGCGTCTGACATGGATGCGACGGGCGAAGAAAACACGAGGCGAAGGAAGGCAAATTCCAGCGCACACTACCTAGCGCGCAAAATGTCGGATTTCGGGTTCTGGCAGACCCTCAAGGTTCGAACTCTGGGGTGCGCGTGGAGATCACACCTATTGCCTACCCGTGTCTCGTCGCCTCGCAAGGATCTAAACTACACGAAGAACAACACAGAGGACACAAGGTTTATACTGGTTCGGGCCTCCATTGTGGTGTAACACCCTACTCCAGTGTGTGGTGTGTGGATTGCCTCTGGGGCTGATGATGAGTAGTACAGGGAAGAACAGCCTCGCGAGGGTCTATTCTTGGCTGGTGCGATGAACTGCTAGGGGGAGTTTAGTCGCTTCTCTCTCTCTCTCTATCTCTCTATCCTCGTTCTTTCGATCCTCCTACCCTGTGGGTGGCTAGTCCTATTTATAGGCGGAGGCCCTCGGCCTCTTCCCAAATATCGAGCGGGAAGGGCGCCAACAGTTGGCCATTTTGAAGGGGAACATCTAGTATACTTATCCTGAGTAAAGTTGGTCATCGCCTTCCAAAGACCCTAACAATGACGCCGGCTTGGGCTCCACGATGACCTCCATTCTGCCGTTCTGCTGGTCTTGGTCTTGTTGCACCGAAATGGTTGCCTTTGCTTGATACTGCTGCCCGCGCTTGCCCCTTTTGCACCAAAGAGGAAACAAGGACTCTGCGCAGGCCGACGCCCGCCTGGCGCCCGCCTGGCCTTGGTCGTCATGGCTTGCGTCATGGGCACCTCGTGAGGTACCCCGCCTTGATCTCTCCGCCTCCTCGCGAGCCAGCCTGACAAGGCTGTGCCCGAGGAAGCCTCCTGTCGTCCGCCCCGCGAGGCTTGGCCCCTCGCGAGGGTCTTGAGCATGTGTTGATGAAGATGGACCGTACTGGGGCACTCCTTGAGCCACGCCCGCAGGCCGCAGGCAGGCAAGTCTGGGTACCCCCGTTCCCAGAACGCCGACAATATTCTTCCCTAATGTTCGAGATGTTATTGAGGAGTTTTTTCAAGAGGTTGAAGAACTTCAGTTTAGAGAGATTCAGCCCTGTCCTTTTGGGGAAGCGTATATTCAGTTTAGGAATGTCAGGGACAGGGACAGATTGGTCAGGCAGAGTCCTCATCAGTTTGGGGATGTTTTTCTCACTTTTACTCCCCATAATCAAGGCAGAAACTCGCGTAGAATCCATTTTAATAGAATCTATTGGTTGCTATTTGTGGGTGTGCCTTTTGACTATTGTAACACAAATGATATTGCTGCTGCCATTTCCAAATGGGGCAGGATCATTAGCTGGGAAAAAGAAGATGCTCTTAGGGGAAAGATTTTGGTCAAGGCTAGAGTCATTGAGCTCATGGATGTACCCAAAAGTATCAGATGGTCTGAAGGTGAATGTTTTGAGGAGGAATCTTGGACATGTTCTGTTGAAGTTCTGTGGGAGGAAATGCTGGGAGGTGGACCTGCTGATGAGGATCCAATCCCTCCTCCTGGGGTGGACCCACATCTAGTGCCACAGCATGCTAATGACTTCCCTGGGTTCCAGCCTTTACCTGTGCAAAATGATCATGACAACAATGATGAGTGGGATGAGTGGGATGAGCAAGAGGAGGAGAATGATCACTGGGATTTTCCACAAAAAAAACCTCCTACACCTGTGCAGCAATAGTTGGAGATACCTATTCTGCCTGAAGATGGTGCTCCCCATAGGGGCATCACAACAACAGTTTCTCTGTCTGATGGATTGCTTTCTCTTACACATTCTGCTAGTGAGGAGGTAAACCAGGGTGCTCAGGCACCACAATTGGGCATGGGATTAAATAATATTGCACTAGCTTACCAGGAAGACCCAGAGGAGGCTGAGCCAATCCAGGAGGCCAGGGTGGAGGAAATGCCAGCTCCTGGACCCCAGCCATTGGAGCTGCAGGGCCCTCTTCTTATCTTGCAGGACCAGATTGCTCCTGAGGCCCAACCACAAGCTGTTGATCAAGTATCTATGCAGGTTGCTGAGAATGTTGCAAGTAAGAATATCCAGTTCTTTGGCGGTTCATTGCGATTGCGGTGCTTTGGAAGGAGATGCAGATAGTGAGAGAGATAATATTACAGCAAAGTGCACTGAGAGTATGATTTCAAGGAATGAAGTGGAGGTGGCTGCTGTTAAAGGAAAGGAAAATGTAATGGTGGAGCCTTCTGATGTTAGTAAGAAAGGTACTTTTGGTCCTCACTCTGCTCCTTGTTCCCCAAACTCTTTTGATGTGCAAAATATTGTTCAATCACATGCTATGGATATTATTGATGGTTCTCATTTGATCTCTGAAGAAGGTTTGGACCTTTGGATCCAACATTTTGCTCCAGCCACCCAGGGGGAATCTAACACATTTAAGATTGATATACCTGTAAGTTGGTTCAACTTCATAATACATCTCCTATTAACTCCTGATAAGTTTGGTTGGATTATGAAGCTTCTCAAATCAGAGCTCTGGACTTTGCTGACTGCAAACTGTTCTGCTGAAGAAAGTATCTCTTTTCATATTCCTGATACTTGCTCCACTTCTCAGGCTCCTAGCTGCAAGGACTTCATGCAGGGCTCTGGCAAGGAAAATGAGGGAATAAGCCCAGTTGCACACTCTACTAGTGGCACTGGGAGCCCACTACAGCAGGTGTCCCCAAATAAAATCCTCATCCTGCCTCTTGGGGAGGCAGTTTCAAGGAAGAGAAGGGACAAAGAACCTCTAGTGGAAACAGAGGTAAGAAGGAGTGACAGGATTAGAAGAGATAATAATGGTTATAGGAGGAATTCCTATGCTTCTCAAACATGCCTACCATGTCATGCTTTACCTCCAACAATTCCTAATAAAATTGTCAAAAATCTGACAAAGAGTTTCTGCAAGGTATCTGAGGAAGAAGCTCATGAGAAGTTGTCCAAGAAACTAAAGAAAAAGGACAAGGAGGAGGTGGCCAAGGTTCCCAAGGCCACTGGAGATGCTGAACACCCTCATGCTGTGCAACCATGATTGACAACACACCTACATATCATTCAGAAAGCTTCTCCACCTGTTTTTCTTTCAGCATGGACAGTGTAGGATGGTTGTGCTTAATTCTAAACACATATGTAATGCTTATGGTTATGCTGCTCCTTACCACTTTTGGGTTACTAGTGGGAGGTCTTTTCAATTTCATGTGTGTAACCAAGACTTTGTGAGGAGGGTTTTGTGGGACAACTGTAATGTGATTCTCCTGGAAAGTGCTTGTGTCAATGCCTATGATTGTGCTGTTCTTGTGAGGTGGAGATATGCAGTTGGTATTACGCATGTGTACCTATTTCATACAGGGCTTGGCACCAGGGGAAGGTACTTGGTGTTTACAATCAATCTGATTCTTAGTGTTAATGAATAATAATAGATCTTGGAACATACTGAATTGGAATATCAGGGGTAATAATTCCTCAGATAAGTGGTTAGCCATCAGAAAAAAAATTGAGGAGAGTGCTGCTTGTATTGTTTGTATTCAGGAAACTAAAAGAGAAGTGTTTGATCTTGCTTACATTCATAACTTCTGTCCACAAAGATATAATAAGTTTGAATTCCTACCCTCAGTTGGAGCTTCCGGTGGTATTTTGACTGCATGGAATGGATCCCTCTTCAATGGGGAGATGCTCTTTCAAAACAAATTCTCTCTCACAGTTCAGTTTACATGCAATACTTCTAATCACTCATGGATACTTACCAATATTTATGGACCTTGCAATCATGAGGAGAAGCTGGAATTTATTGATTGGTTAAATTCTATTCAAATGGATAATGAGGCTGAATGGATAATCATGGGAGATTTCAACTTCATAAGATCTCCGGAGGATAGAAATAAACCAGGAGGGGATATCAATCAGATGTTGTTCAATGAGGCTATCAGTAATCTTGGGTTGGTTGAGCTGCCCTTAAAAGGTAGACAATTTAGTTGGAGTAACATGCAAGATAGCCCACTTTTGGAAAAGCTTGATTGGATTTTCACATCAGCTGCTTGGATGACATCTTTCCCTGATTCTACTGCTCTTCCTCTAGCCAAACCTATCTCTGATCACATCCCTTGTATGATCAAAATTGGAACAAGTATTCCCAGGTCTAAGGTTTTCAGGTTTGAAAATTATTGGTTGAAGCACAGCTCATTTAAGGAAATTGTTCAAGCCGCCTGGAATATTCCAGTGGGTTTCACTGATCCTGCTAAGAGGGTTAATGCCAAATTTAAAATTTTGAGAAGAGCACTCAAACTCTGGGCTAAGAGCATCTCTTTTTTGAAAAAGCAAATTGAAGAACTAAATGCTTGTATCTTTCTTTGGGACATGATTGAGGAATACAGAGACCTAACACAGGTTGAAGCAAATTGCAGGATTTTGCTAAAAGAATATTTGCTGGTGGTACTTAATAATCAGAAGATTTACTGGAAACACAGGGGAAAAATTAAAAGAGTTCAGTTTGGTGATGAAAACACTAAATTCTTTCACACTAAGGCTTCAATAAATCATAGACACAATAAGATTGTAATGCTAGTGAATGAGGATCAGATGAAAGTCACTGACCATGAGGGGAAAGCTGCTATTCTTTGGGAGGCTTTCAGAAAAATACTTGGACAGTCCAATGGCCACAATATGTACTTTGATCCGCATGACTTATATGAGCACAGAATTGATCCTCAAACTTTTCAAGAGCTGGAGAGACCTTTCACACAAGAAGAGATAGATGATGTAGTGAAAAACTTGCCAAATGACAAATCTCCAGGTCCAGATGGCTTCAACAATGAATTCATTAAAGCCTGTTGGGACATTATTAAGGAGGATACTACTGCACTAATAATGGCTTTTCATGCTGGCACTGTGAATCTTGAGAGCATCAACACCTCCTTCATCACCTTAATTCCAAAAAAGGAGGTACCCCTCACACCTAATGACTTCAGACCTATTTCTTTGCTAAATGGAATGATGAAAATCATCACCAAATAGTTAGCCAACAGACTTCAGAAAGTGATTCTACAAATGGTTCATATCAATCAGTATGGGTTTTTAAAACAGAGAATGATATAAGATTGTCTTGGCTGGGCTTATGAATATATCTATCAGTGTCACAAATCAAGAGAGGAGATGCTAGTGGTCAAGCTAGATTTTGAAAAAGCTTTTGATACTATTGAACATCAGGCAACCATTGATATATTCAGAGCAAAAGGTTTTGGTGAGAAGTGGATCTCTTGGATGAATATGATTTTCACATCTGCAACTTCAGTTGTAATGCTTAATGGAGTCCCTGGGAAGAAATTTTATTGCAAAAGAGGGGTCAGACAAGGTGATCCTTATTCACCTTTGATATTTGTTCTGGCAGCTGATCCGCTTCAATCCATCTTGAATAAGGCTATGAGACTGGGACTTATAACTCCCCCACTACACAGAATTCTTGACCTGACTTCCCAATAGTGCAGTATGCTGATGACACACTAGTCCTCATGAAAGCTAATGCCAGAGAGCTAATTTGTATCAAGTCACTCCTAAATACCTTTGCTTCTGCCACTGGTTTAAAAGTAAATTATGGTAAATCAATCATGGTGCCCATCAACATCACAGAAGAAAGAGTTGAAATCTTCACAAATACATTGCAATGCTCTAGAGGGCACTTCCCTTTCACATACTTGGGACTGCCCCTGGGAATTTATAAACCCACTGTGGAACAATGCCTGC
Source organism: Aegilops speltoides (assembly GCA_021437245.1). NCBI lineage: Eukaryota > Viridiplantae > Streptophyta > Magnoliopsida > Poales > Poaceae > Aegilops > Aegilops speltoides. The sequence continues at coordinate 243,855,708 of CM038144.1, forward strand.
CTCTAGTGAAGAGAATTACAAAAAAAACTTGCTGGCCTTTCTACATTCATGACTCAAGCAGGAAGGTTGCTTTTGGTGAAATCAGTACTGGCATCTTTAACTATTTTTTCATGTGCTGCTTGGATTTTCCTGTTACAATAAAACAACAGATCATCAAGTACTTGAGACATTGTTTGTGGAGGAGCCCTGATATGGAGGATAAGAGACCTGCACTAGTGGCCTGGAAAACTGTGTGTAGACCCAAGAGTCAAGGGGGTCTTGGTGTCTTGGATATTTTTACACACAACAAGACCTTGCTCATGAAGAACCTCCATAAGTTTTTTAACAGACATGATATTCCTTAGGTAAACCTAATTTGGGAGACTTACTACAGTAATGGAAACCTACCAGGAGACAGTAGGGAGGGTTCCTTTTGGTGGAAATCTAATTTAGCTCTCATTGACCCTTACAAGGCTATTGCCAGATGCAATGTGGGAGATGGTCTTACTGCCCTGTTCTGGGATGACTGCTGGCATGATTTCATCTTGAAGCACAAATTTCACCACCTAATCACTTTTGCCAGAGACACTTCTGTCACTATAAGCCAAGTTATCCATACTGAGTATGTCCAAGATTTATTTCACCTACCACTGACAACTCAAGCTTATGAGGAATTTCTTGAAATGGAAGATATTTACATCTCATTAAGAAACTCAGAATATCTGCAGTTGAAAGATACATGGAGCTATATTTGGGGAAATGAAAGATACTCTGCAACCAAAGCTTATAAGGTGTTAATTGGTTATAAGACAACTCCACCTCACTTAAATTGGATTAGGAAAATCTCATGTCAACCAAAGCACAAAATTTTCTTCTGGCAACTCCTGCATGATAGAGTTAACACTAGAAACCTGCTAAGAAGAAAGAATTTTGAGCTTGAGGATAATCATTGTGCTGTTAGGGATTGCCAGCAAGAGGAGACACTGCATCATCTTTTTTGGAGCTCCCCTTTGCAGCACAATGTTGGGACTTCATTTGCCCTAACAGAGACATGAATTTGTCTATGCTGGAAGCATTTCAAGACCTCAAGGACAAACTGCACCTCCCTTTTTTCATGGAGATTATTATACTGGGTTCTTGGGCTATTTGGATCTCTAGAAACAACAAAATCTTTGAGCATATTAACCCCTCTTTTCAGGGGTGGAAGCATATCTTTCTGGAGGAGCTCAAGCTATTGAAATTCAGGATGAAGAATAAATTACTGCCTCAATATTCAGTTTGGTTAGACTCAATCTTGTAAATATAGAGATAGGGTAGGTTTTTTTAATAGTTTCTCTTTTTTGTTTTGGTTTTTTCTTTATTTTTCTTTTTTTGGGCTTATCTCAAGCCCTTGAGACTAGACTCTCTGCCTTGATTATTTAATTTAATAAAAGCTGCAGTGGGGTTTTACCCTACTATTTATATTAAAAAAACATTAACAGTATCATCGCTTTTATGACATGGTATAAAGTGTGCCATTTTCGAGAATCTATCCACGACAACAATATGCTATCCCTCTCCTTCTTTGTTCAAGGTAAACCTAAAACAAAGTCCATAGATATATCCTCCCAAGGAACACTAGGTACAGGCAAAGGCATATATAAACCATGAGGATTGAGTCGTGACTTAGCTTTTTGACATGTAGTGCAGCGAGCAATAAAACGCTCAACATCCCATCTCATCTTTGGCCAAAAGAAATGTGTAGCAAGTACGTCCTCCGTCTTCTTCATACCAAAGTGTCCCATTAATCCTCCTCCATGAGCCTCCTGCAACAACAAAGAAGAACAGAGCTAGCTGGAATGCATAGCTTGTTAGCACGGAACACAAATCCATCATTAACGACGAACTTGTTCCACATTCTTCCTTCTTTACAATTCTGCATTACATCTTTAAAATCAGCATCATGCACATATTGATCTTTGATGGTCTCAAAACAATATATTTTGAAGTCAAGTTGTGAAAGCATAGTATAGCAACGAGACAACGCATCGACAATAACATTTTCTTTACCCTTCTTGTGTTTAATGACATAAGGGAAGGTCTCAATGAATTGAACCCACTTAGCATGTCTACGATTCAGTTTAGCTTGACTTCTAATATGTCTCAAAGATTCATGATCAGAATGTATAACAAATTCTTTGGGCCATAAATAATGTTGCCATGTTTCTAAAGTCCGAACAGGACCAAATAATTCTTTATCATAAGTAGAATAATTCAGACTAGGCCCACTAAATTTTTCAGAAAAGTTTGCAACAGGTTTACCATCTTGTAATAACACACCTCCCAATCCAATTCCACTAGCATCACATTCAAGCTCAAAAGTCTTATTAAAACCAGGAAGTAGGAGTAAAGGAGCATGTGTCAACTTATCTTTCAATACCATGAAGGCTTCTTCCTGTGCGGTACCCCAAACAAAAGGCACATCTTTCTTTGTAAGCTCATTGAAAGGTGCAGCAACGGTGCTGAAATCTCTCACAAAACGCCTATAGAATCCAGCGAGGCCCAGAAAAATCCTCACTTGTTTGACCGTTTGGGCTGCAGCCAACTCTCAATAGCTTCAATCTTGGCTTTATCAACTTCAATTCCCTATGGACTAACAACATAGCCAAAAAAAATTACTCGGTCGGTGCAAAAGGTGCACTTCCCAAGGTTACCAAACATATGTGCATCATGTAAAGCAATAAGAACAACACGTGAGTGTTCCAAATGTTCCTCCAAAGATCTGCTACAAATCAGTATATCATCAAAATAGACTACCAAAAATCGTCCAATGAAAGCACGTAAAACATCATTCATTAATCTCATGAAAGTACTAGGTGCATTAGTTAACCCAAAAGGCATGACTAACCACTCATATAATCCAAACTTAGTTTTAAATGTTGTTTTCCATTCATCCCCCAATTTCATACGAATTTGATGGTATCCACTACGCAAATCAACTTTGGAGAATATTGTAGAGCCACTCAATTCATCAATCATATCATGTAGCCTAGGAATAGAATGATGATAATGAATAGTAATACTATTAATGCCTCTACAATCAACACACATATACGATTACCATCCTTTTTCGGCACTAGAATAATAGGAACAACACAAGGACTAAGGGATTCGTGTACATAACCATTGTCGAGAAGCTCTTGTACTTGACGCACAATCTCTTTCGTCTCCTCTGGATTGGTATGGTATGGCGCATGGTTTGGCAGTGAAGTGCCGGGAATTAAGTCAATCTGATACTCAATCCCTCGAATAGGCGGTAATCCTGGTGGCACGTCTTGTGGAAAGACATCCACGAACTCCTGCAAAATGTTAGTGACAGCAGGAGGCAAAGAGGAAGGCACGTCCTCGAATGAAAATAATGCCTCTTTTAGCACAAAAGCATAGCAAACAGATTTGCTGAAATCTCTCTCATTAATACCAGATTTGGTGGCAAATAAACATGCAGTTTTCAATTTAATTTCAGAAGCAACACTAGATGGTTTATTATTAGGCTTCATTTGTTGCTCAAAATCTTTTGCCACAATCTGATTTTCACTCTTATTTTTCTCCTGTTTTGCTTTATTAGCTCTCTTAATATAATCTTTCAAAATGGAATCAGGATACATAGGAAGCAAACTAATATGTTTATCCTTATGAACAAGAGTATACTGATTGTTTCTACCATGGTGTACAGAATTTTTATCAAATTGCCATGGTGTACCAACTAATAAGGAACATGCTTGCATGGGTATTGATGAGGACATCAATACCATTGTTACACCCACAACCCCTGCTGCTATACATATTAGACCAATTACTAGAGCTCACGCATGCCAATTAAATTATCAAGTACTTTCGTTTCTTGGTAATGATTCTAATGTTCATGAGAACATGATGCTGCCTAAATTGGATACATTTGTTTTGCTTACAAATGAAGGGCCTAGCTTGGAGAAGGATGAACATTGGAGCAAGAACAAGCATGGAGATGATGGCATGCGCAAGGGGAACAAGAACGGAGTTACAAGTGATGATTTCAGGATGTTGAAGCCACCCTAATGAGTGCATGAAGCCTTGGACGAAATATACAAGATGCCACTTCATAATTTTCGTCCACAGACTGTTCTAGGTGCTGTGTCACCTTATTATTGGGCCAGGCCCATGTAATTCGAAATACTTGATTATAGGCTGTTTTTAGAGTCTGTATGTGTGGGGAAATAAGAGATAGGGTTGGTTTCGGACCCCTTCCCCGAGGGCAACGAAATTCGCCCCTCTTCCTCCATATATACAACCCTTAGGGCGTCGCTTAGACTTTGGATTTTGCTTAGATTAAAAGTTCTCCATAGCTGCAACTTCGCGTACTTTGTTTGTGTTCAACGACCAGACAAAGACATCACAGAACCCCATCTTGATCAATAAAGCTTTCATCTTATATTCACAATATCCAGATTGCAATCTCAGCTTCTTGCTTGTTCTTCGTTTGCTCGAAGGAAATAGACCCTCATGGTCAGGTTGATCGTGCTCCGGCGTGGTCAATAACCTCTCGGAGTAGGTTTAGCGATTGTGAAGGCGCGACGTACTTGCACGTACATAGTCGGATTGTCAAAGTCTACTCCTCCGAAATGATAATCACCATCTCATCAAAAGATGGGACACCTTTGCCTCTATCAGGTACCACATCACAATCAACATAATGAGCATATGTAGAGATACTAAAATGCACACGAACAACACGCGTTACCTTAACCTTGCCACTATTATTGAACCATTGGATATAGTAAGGATGTGGATGTGGTCTTGTGGTGAGAGATAACTTCTCCACCATCTCCATGCTAGCCAAGTTGTTGCAGCTCCCTCCATCAATGATGACGCGAATAGAACGTTCCTTCACAACTCCCTTTGTATGGAACAAATTATGCCTCTGATTTTGCTCAGCTTGTGTAACCTGCACACTCAAACATGTTGATCAACTAAACATTCATACCTGTCAGCATCCTCAGGAGCCACGTATTGTGTCTCATGTTCAGAATCATCTCCACCATGTTCTTCACGTGTAATAAGAGACAAACTCTCCTCATCAGAGTCACTCGTGGACTCATATCCACCATCCTCAGTAGCAATCATCACACGCTAAGATTTGCATTCTCTCGCATAATGACCTCTTCCCTTACAACGACGACAAATAGTGGTGGTTGTGCCTGCTTTCTTATAACATAGCTGGAGGTGGCACCTGATGTAGGTGTTGGTGCAGTGTAAGTAGAAGATGCACGCGGTGTCCATGATGAAGGTCGACCTGCAAAAAAGTTAGTTTGCGTCAATGCTTGTCGATCCTGCACTTCACGTTCAGCTTTACAAGCAAGATGGAATAAACGAGTGATATTAGTATACTCCTTATACTCTAGAATGGTCTGAATCTCTCTATTTAGTCCACCCATAAAACATGCAAGCATAGCTTCATTCTCCTCAACAATACCACATCTAATCATGCCAGTTTGTAATTCCTGATAATATTCTTCTATAGAATTTTTCCCTTGTCTCAAACGCTGTTGTTTTTGAAGTAATTCACATTGATAATATGGTGGGACCCAAAGAGTACGCATAGCAGTTTTCAAAGGAACCCAAGTAGCTGGAATAGGATATAATCTACAATGTTCAGACCACCATACACATGCAAAACTAGTGAAAGCACAAACAGCAGCAGCAACCCGTCTCTCCTCGGGATATTGTAAACATGTAAAACGTTGTTCAGTTTCTAACTCCCAAGTAAGATATACATCAGGAATGTATCTACCCTCAAACGGTGGAATATTCAATTTCCGTTAAGGAATATGGTCATTATCTCGTACCTGAGGTGGTAGTGCAGGCCTACCATTGCGAATATATATACCTGAGGTTGACCTACTGGTGGTGGTGCTGGTGGCTGCACGTAGTTCTGATTTTGATCAACCTCATCCTCGTAATAGTCCTCTACATCTGCAGTAGCAGCAGGAGCTACAGAAGCATCAACAGTAGTAGCAGCGGCACCAGAATTTTGTCCGGGCTCAAGAGGAATATGCTGTGCTCGCCCTACTATATCACGGTGTGAAGCTGGTGGTGGGAGACATTTGAGTAATTCATCGAACTTGGCATCCAACTTGGTGTCAATTGTCTTCTCAATGTCATCCATCTTCTCCATTGCCTTTCCAAAGCTGGCTATCATGTCTTCCATCTGTTGACCAACATTTGATGAAACTTATCATGAAGCTCCTTGTTCGTCATGTTCTCCCAGTCAATCTCGTTGGCTTGTGGTCCTGCCACAGTTAGCAGCAATAGAAACAGACAAGAATATGATCCCACAGACTACTGGGAAATGGTGGTGGTGGCGTGTCACAAATCCGTCAAGGGAATCTCAAATTCGTACCAGTTCTTACCCGGCAGCAGGTGGTGATCGGCAACGTTGTAGTCAAAACTCTCAAAGCTTGGATAGAGTTATTACCAGGGAGAGTCAAACGCATGACGTAGATGTATGTGGAGCTGGGATGGCTTATAATATGGTAGCAAAAAGGGTCGGCAATAATTAATTTAGAGATGCAAACTTGAATAAACGCTCAACGACAGTACTGTGCTAGTCCTAGGCTAGACCGTGCTAGAGACGAGAGCTTAGAACACTAACAAAATCACGGCGCGGCACATAAACAAGGGAAAAACACACTCTGGAAAAAAATTGCTCTTTTTTTTCTCTCCTCTTTTTTTGCGAAAATTTGCTATAATGGCGAGTGTCTCAAAACTCTTCCCAAGTCAAGGTAACAGGATAGGCACAAAATTTTTTGACTTTTTTTTAGAAATCAGGGCAGTGACGATGAAAAAATGCGACAAAGAAGCACTGATGGCTAGTGTCTTAAAACGCTCCAGAAACCTAAAAATAGGATAGCGAATTTTTTTTTCAAAACATACTCAGGCAAGGAAACACAAATCGGAAAATGGATGGATCTCGAAAGCAAACCAAATATGAAAAGAAATCGGATTGGCGGTGGATATATGGTGGTATATGGCAGCGGTGGTGGCATATTGTAGCAGCGATGAAGATGGTGCGGCGGCGGCGTGACATACTGTGACAGAACTCGAAACTCAAAAGGACTAGATGCTAAGACCAGCAACTAGACATTACGATGCAACCGCAAATTCAACAATGCAAAAACCCTAAAAAGATTATGCAAAGGCTCAGATTGGTTCGGATATGATGAACTAACCCTAATTTTTTGTGGCTTTTTCGTGGACTGTAGGAATGATAACAGACTCGATCTAAACTATGAAAAACTGTAAAATCTCACCGAGCAACCTGGAAATCTGATACCACTTGATAGAGGCAAAGGTGTCCCGTCTTTCGATGAGATGGTGGCTATCGTTTTGGTGGAAGTCGACTTTGATGATCCGACTACAAACGTGCGGGGACGTCGCGCCTTAGCAATCGCTTAACCAACTCCGAGAGGTTATTGACCACGCTGGAGCATGATCAACCTGACCACAAAGGTCTATTTCCTGCAAGCAAACGAAGAACAAGCAAAAGCTAAGATTGCAATCTGGATATTGCAAATAACAGAGGAAAGCTTTATTAATGAAGGTGGGGTTCTGTGACACCTTTGTTTGGTCGTTGAACACAAACAATGTACGCGAAGTTGCAGTTATGGCAGACTTTTAATCTAAACAAAACCCAAAGTCTAAACGGTGCCCTACGGGCTGTATATATGGAGGAAGAGGGGGGAATTTTGTGGCCCTTGGTGGAGGGGTCCGAAACCAACCCTATCTCTTGTTTCCCCACACATACGGACAATAAAAATAGCCTATACTTATGTATTTCGAAATTGGATGGGCCTGGCCCAATAATAAGGTGACGCAGCACCTAGAATAGCCTTTGGACGAAATTTATGAAGTGGCATCTTGTATATTTCGTCCAAGGCTTCATGCACTCATTATGGTGGCTTCAAAGTCCTGAAATCATCAGTTGTAACTCCGTTCTTGTTCCCCTTGCGCATGCCATCATCTCCATGCTTGGTCGCCTTTTTGGTGTTGATAAGCTTGGGTTTTGTTGTGTCTTCTAAGGGTGTTCATGTAGATGAATCTAAGATCAATGCTATTAAAACTTGGTCCCAACCAACCAACTTGCAACAAGTGCGTAGTTTTCTTGGTTTAGCCAGTTTCTATCGTCGCTTTGTGAAGGATTTTAGCACCATTGCTTCACCTTTACATTCTTTGAGTAAGAAAAATGCGCCATTTGTTCAAGGACCATCCCAAGATACCGCATTTAATGAGCTTAAGAATTTGCTTACTCATGCTCCCGTTCTTGCATTACCCAACTTTGACAACCCTTTTGAGATCCATTGTGATGCTAGCGGTAATGGCATAGGAGGCATGTTAATGCAAGAGAAGCGCCCCATAGCACACTTTTGTGAGAAACTCTCCGGCACGCAAATCAATTATCCCATCTATGACAAAGAGCTATATGCTTTAGTGCGAGTTTTGCGTGAATGGGGACATTACCTTCGCCCTGATGAATTTATCATTCATACTGATAGAGGCGGGTGTCTCGATCTTTCGATGAGATGATAACTATCGATTTGGTGGAGTCGACTTTGACGATCCGACTACAAACGTGCACGACGTTGCGCCTTAGCAATCGCTAAACCAATCTCCTGAGGTTACGGACGATGCCGGAAGCACGATCAGCCTGACCATGAAGGTCCATTCCTGCAAGCAATCAAAGAACAAGCAAGAATATGATAAAGCAATCTGAATATTGCGAATATAGAAGCACGATCAGCCTGACCACGACGTTGCGCCTTAGCAATCGCTAAGCCAACTCCGAGAGGTTATTGACCACGCCGGAGCAATCGAAGAACAAGCAAGAATATGATAAAAGCAATCTGAATATTGCGAGTATATATGAAGTATTGATAAAGGTGGGGATCCGTAAGCGGTCTTGTTCTGGTCGTTGGACACAAACGAGGTACACGAAGTTGCAATGGCTAACTATTAACTAAAAAAATCCCCAGGAAAAGCTACTAGATGGATCTACTTATATAGGAGCAAAGGGTGGCTGCCAAGGAGGTGGAAGGACGTCCCAAGGCAGCCTAAAACTAATCCTAGGTCGTACAAGGCTCATGGGCCCATGTGGAGGTGATGCAACACCTTTGGACTTGTTGTTTGACTCGGATTCTGCTTCAGCATCAGATTGTTTCATCGATATCTCAATGCTCCGGACGAATTTGAATGTGAATCGAATTCGGTTGGAAAGATCACGAAATCTACTTTCCAACAAAAAAAAGAATCACCCAATTTGGAGTCCGTATTAAAACGTTGTTGGCCTTTTGAGTCAGGTATGTTTGTTCAGTCCGAATCTAAATCCAGAACGTGAAAGACTTGGACTCTTTCTTCTCTTGGCCCAAAAGTGATGTGAGAGGACTTCTTGAACAGAACCTAAACTTCTCCTTTTCCCTTATCTTCATATGTGGATTTTACAAATGTCCCATACACCTGCAATTAGACAAAAAACAAAAGTGTGTGAAGTATTTTTGTTCTGGATAACATAAATAGATTATTGAACAGTTGACACTAGAAATCACCTGACAAATATGCATGTATGCAATATTTTTGGTCGTATACAAGGTAGTCATGTCTTCATCACATACCGATCATGAAACGGTTAAGTACTTAAAAGGACAAACTAAGTTGAACAAGCGTCATGCAAAATGGAGTGAATTCATAGAGTCTTTTCCTTATGTCATCAAGTACATCAAGGGTAAGGAAAACGTAGTGGCAGATGCCCTTTCCCGCATATGCACGCTTGTCACTAAACTTGAATTAAATGTCATTGGCTTTGAGCACATAAAAGACTTGTATGCGCATGATCCTAATTTTGTTATTCCTTATGCTAAGTGTTTGATGCATACATCTTGGGAACGATATTACATCAAGGATGATTATCTTATGAGAGCTAACACACTTTGCATTCCCGAGTCTTCTTTTCGTTTGCTTCTTTTGCAAGAGGCTCATGGATGTGGATCATGGGACATTTTGGACGTGACAAGACATTTGCCACGCCCTCCAATAACTACTTTTGGCCCAAGATGTTCCGTGACATCTCACGCTTCACCAACCGATGCTCTGCATGTCGCAAAGCTAAGTCTAAAGCTCAATTCCATGGTCTTTACATGCCCCTTCCTATTCCTTATAAACCCTGGGAATGCATTAGCATGGACTTTGTACTTGATTTGCCTAGAACTCAAAATGGAAAGGATTCCGTGTTTGTTTTTGTGGACAGATTCTCTAAAATGGCTCATTTCATTCCATGCAACAAGATAGACGATGCTTCTCATATTGCAAATATCTTTTGTAGGGAAATCTTGCGCCTCCATGGTGCCCCAAAGACGATTGTCTCGGACCACGACGTCAAGTTCTTGACCTACTTTTGGAAGACACTATGCGCCAAGCTCGGAATCAAGCTCTTATTCTCTTCGGCATACCATTCCCAAACCGACGGCCAAACAGAGGTGACGAACCATACGCTCTCCACTCTACTACGCGTGTTGATCAAGAGGAACATCAAGGAGTGGGAGGAGTGTCTGCCCATCGCCGAGTACGCCTACACCGAGCAAGACATTCAACTACCGGCAAGTCCCCCTTCGAGGTCGTCTACGGCTTCAACCCGTTATCCCCATTGGACATTCTGCCTCTACCACTACAAGAGCGCACCAATATGGACGCGCGTGCCCGAGTGAACTACCTCAAGAAGATGCATGAAGATACAAGGCACACCATCGAGCGCCAAGTACAATGACTCGAGACCAAGCTCAACATCAATAAGCAACCCATGATATTCAACATTGGAGCTCTTGTGTGGCTACACCTTCGAAAGGAACACTTCCCCAATGAACGCAAGTCCAAACTTCTACCACCAGCCAATCGACCCTTCAAGGTGCTTGAACTCTACAACAACAACGCCTACAAGATCGACATACCACGCGACAAGTACTCTTTGAGCGACATCTTCAACATCAAGGATCTCCCCCGTACCATGGTGATGAGGATTTCGATCCGAGGTCGGATCTTTCCCAAGGGAGGGGAGATGATGCGAAGCATTCTACGGTCATACCCATGGACACTACTTCGACCACTCAAGCTCCAAGTGGAACCATGACAAGAGCTCGAGCATGTGCTATTCAATCCGAGGTTAACTCTCTCCTTGTTGAACTTCCCTTGACCCACTTGAGACATGGCTACTACCTCAAACGGAGATGCTTTGTGTGCTTAGGTACCAAGAAAGCAACGAAGGAGAAGTTAAGATGCAAGATGAACATCAAGAGCATGGAGAGGGATTTTCCCAGCACAGAGACAGAGGTACAACCGGTCAACTACCGGCCAACTACCAGTCCACCGGTACTATCGCCCAACTACAGAGCAACTACCGGTCAACCTCCTGTAATCAAACGGTACAAGGCCGGTATCGCCCCGGTTTATACCGGTAACTACCAAAAGACTGGTACTACCACCCCAACCACCAGTACTACCGCTAATCCCTTCCGAGAACACCTCCAGGAAGCAGTGATACGTCTCCAACGTATCTACTTTTCCAAACACTTTTGCCCTTGTTTTGGACTCTAACTTGTATGATTTGAATGAAACTAACCCGGACTGATGCAGTTTTCAGCAGAACTGCCATGATGTTGTTTTATGTATAGAAAAGAAAAGTTCTCGGAATGTCCTGAAAATCCACGGAGGAACTTTTCGGAAAATATAAAAAATACTGGCGAAAGAATCAAGACCAAGGGGCCCACACCCTGTCCACGAGACAGGGGGGCGCAGCCCCTCCTCCTCGGCGCGCCCCCTATCTCGTGGGCCCCCTGGACCTCCACCGACCTCAACTCCAACTCCATATATTCACGTTCTGGGAGAAAAAAATCAGAGAGAAAGTTTCATCGCGTTTTACGACACGGAGCTGCCGCCAAGCCCTATCTCTCGGGAGGGCTGGTCTGGAGTCTGTTCGGGGCTCCGGAGAGGGGGATTCATCGCCGTCGTCAGCATCAACCATCCTCCATCACTAATTTCATGATGCTCACCGCCGTGCGTGAGTAATTCCATCGTAGGCTTGCTGGACGGTGATGGGTTGGATGAGATTTACCATGTAATCAAGTTAGTTTTGTTAGGGTTTGATCCCTAGTATCCACTATGTTCTGAGATTGATGTTGCTATGACTTTGCTATGCTTAATGCTTCTCAATAGGGCCCGAGTGCCATGGTTTCAGATCTGAACCTATTATGTTTTCATGATTATATGTGTGTTCTTGATCCTATCTTGCAAGTCTATAGTCACCTATTATGTGTTATGATCCAACAACCCCGAAGTAACAATAATCGGGATACTTCTCGGTGATGACCATAGTTTGAGGAGTTCATGTATGCACTATGTGATAATGCTTTGTTCCGGTTATCTATTAAATGGAGGTCTTAATATCCCTTAGTTTCTGCTAGGACCCTGCTGCCACGGGAGGGTAGGACAAAAGATGACATGCAAGTTCTTTTCCATAAGCACGTATGACTATTTACAGAATACATGCCTACATTACATTGATGAACTGGAGCTAGTTCTTTGTCACCCTATGTTATAGCTATTACATGAGGAATCACATCTGGCATAATTATCCATCACTGATCCATTGCCTACGAGCTTTTCACATATTGTTCTTCACTTATTTACTTTTCTGTTGCTACTGTTACAACTATTACAAAACCCAAAAACATTACTTTTGCTACCGTTACCTTTATTATCATACTACTTCGCTACTAAATACTTTGTTGCAGATACTAAGTTATCCAGGTGTGGTTGAATTGACAACTCAACTGCTAATACTCAAGAATATTCTTTGGCTCCCCTTGTGTCGAATCAATAATTTTGGGTTGAATACTTTACCATCGAAAGTTGTTGCGATCCCCTACACTTGTGGGTTATCAAGACTAATTTCTGGCTCCGTTGCCGGGGAGCATAGCTCTATTCTCTGAGTCACTTGGGATTTATATCTTGTTGATCACTATGAAGAACTTGAAAGACGACAGAACTATAATTTTGCCCTCAATTACAAGGGGAGGTAAGGAACTGTCATCTAGCTATGCACTAGATTCTCCTTCCGTTATTAGTAAGCTTGCGACACCTAAACCTGCTACTGCTATGAGTTCTGATATGTCACATGTTATTGATGATGCCACTTCTACTATGCATGATACTTTTGATGAAACTACTTCTGTGCATGATACTACTTTGCTATTAGGTGAATTTCTTGATGAACAACTTGCTAGAGTTAGGGGGGATAAAATTATTAAAGATGCTATTATTGATGATAGTGATGATGAAAATTCTCCCAATGATTATGAATTGCCTGTTGTTCCTGAGGGTTATGTTATGAATGAAGAAGCTGCTAGAGCTATCTTTGCTTGCAATGATAGATATGATCTTAAGAAATTATTAGCTAAATGGAAGCAGCAGTCTCTTAATGCTAGAATGAAACCCGACCCTGCTTTTGCTACTTCACCTATTTGTGTTACTGATATGGATTATGAGTTCTCTGTTGATCCTGAGATTGTTACTTTAGTTGAATCTGATCCTTTTTATGGCCTTGAATCTGAAACTGTTGTGGCACATCTTACCAAGTTGAATGATATATCCACCCTGTTTACTCATGATGAGAAGTCTCGTTATTTTTATATCCTTAAGATATTTCTCTTCTCGTTAAAGGGTGATGCTAAGACTTGGTATAATTCTCTTGCTCCTGGTTGTGTGCGTAGTCCCCAAGATATGATTTATTACTTCTCTGCTAAGTATTTCCCTGCTCATAGGAAACAAGCTGCCTTGCAGGAAATATAAAATTTTGTGCAAATCAAAGAAGAGAGTCTCCCACAAGCTTGGGAGAGGCTTCTCCGGTTACTTAATGCTTTGCCTGATCATCCTCTCAAGAAAAATGAAATACTTGATATCTTTTATAATGGAGTAATCGATGCTTCCAAGGACTACTTGGATAGTTGTGCTGGTTGGGTTTTCAGGGAAAGAACAGTCGACGAAGCTGAACTACTATTGAATAATATGTTGACTAATGAAAATAATTAGACTCTTCCTGAGCCAATTCCTGAGGCAATTCCTGAACCAATTGAGCCAACTCCTGAGCCTATTCCTAAACCCACTCTGGAGAAGAGAGGTATTTTATTTCTCAGTCCTGAAGATATGCAAGAGGCAAAGCAATCAATGAAAGAAAAAGGCATAAATGCTGAAGATGTTACGAATTTACCACCTATTGAAGAAATACGTGGTCTTAATATACCGCCTATTGAAGAACCATATTGTCTTGATAACCCAACACAGGTAGTAAAGGTAAATTCTCTCTATACATATGATAAAGTTGAAATCCCCTCTACTAAATTTCATAGCCCATGCTTAGATGAATTTGATGACTTTATGGCTAGACAAGAAAGTTTTAATGCTTATGTTGGTAGAGAGTTAAAGAATAATGCTTTCGAGGTAGGACGCGTGAGCGATAATATGGCTAGAGTTAAAGGTGAACTCAAACTCATTAGAAAATATACTTCTATGGTTGCTACTCAAGCTGAGCAAGTACTCAAAGCTCAAAATGATTTTGTTGATGAATTAAATAATAAAAATGACTTTGCTGTTAGAGTGGTGAAAGTGCAACTAATCCCCGGGTGGTTTTGGTAATTAATAACAACATATATATCATTGAACTAATTATTTCTTGAGAATATTTCAGAAAGTTCAGTGATATGGGTATGGCAATGACTGATGATGTGGACCCCTCAAAATGCTACGGAAAACATTGGCAAAAGCTCAAGACTCTATTTTTGGTTTAGTGATCCAAGATCACATTGAGTCCGTAGGAAAGCCAATACTATTAAAAGGGGATGAGGTTATGATGATGATCTGGTTGCTCAAAGTGCTTAGTGATTTATCTCTCAAACTATCAGCAATCTTTCATTCCAACATAAACCCATAAGTAATCTCGGTCCCACCGATTCCATAAACTCGGTCACACCGAGATGAACCACCTTAGCCATATACCCAAACCCTAAGAATTTCGGATTTTCCGATTCCAAACTCGGTCATACCGAAATTGGTGTTGCCAAGCTTCTGTAACCTTCTGTACTCAAATCGGTGTCACCGAGATGAGAAAGTCGGTCCCACCGAGAATGGCAAACCCTAGACTTTGGAAGAATCGGACTAACCGAGATTGTATTTTCGGTCCCACCGAAAATCCCAACGTTCACAAGATTTGAACTTTCGGTCTCATCGAGTTGTCAACTTCGGTCTGACCGAGATTGGTAAAATGTGTGTAACGGTTGGATTTTGTGTGGAGGCTATAAATACCCCTCCACCTCCTCTTCATTCGTGAAGAGAGCCATCAGAAAGAACTACCACTCCTACCTTACATTTCTGAGAAGAAAACTACCTACCCTTGTGTTGAGATCAAGTTGCTCCACTCCCACCATATGAAACTTGATTTCTAGCCTTCCCAAGTTGCTTTCCACTCAATCCTTTCTTCCACCACAGCCAAATCAGTGAGGAGAGTTGAGTGTTGGGGAGATTATCATTTGAAGCACAAGAGCAAGGAGTTCATCATCACCAACACCATCTATTACCTTTTGGAGGGTGGTGCCTCCTAGATTGGTTAGGTGTCGCTTGGGAGCCTCCGTCAAGATGTGGAGTTGAACCAAGAAGTTTGTAAGGGCAAGGAGATCGCCTACTGTGAAGATCTACCCGAGTAAGGCTAGTCCTCCGTGGACGTAGGCCATGATGGCATAGACAAGGTTGCTTCTTCGTGGACCCTTCGTGGGTGGAGCCCTCCGTGGACTCTCGCAGCCGTTACCCTCCGTGGGTTGAAGTCTCCATCAACGTGGATTGACGATAGCACCACCTATCGGAACCACGAGAAAAATCTCCGTGTCTCCAAATTGCGTTTGCTCTTCTCCACCTCTTATTTACTACATGTGCAATTTACTTTCCGCTGCCACTACTCTAGAATTGCATGTGTAGGGTGATACTTGACTTGGTTATCATTGCTAACTTGCTAAAAACTTGCCCTAATCAAAAGGCTAAACTTTTAAGTTGTCAAGTAGTCTAATCACCCCCCCTCTAGACATACTTCCGATCCTACAAGTGGTATCAGAGCTTTGGTCTCCATTGGATTGGTTTTCATTGCATTGGACTCCATAAGCTTGGTTTCACAACCTAGGAGAGTATGGCGTCTAGTGAGGGTAATTTTAAGAGAGGTCCTTACTTTGATAGTTCAAATTTTGCTAGTTGGAAGCACAAAATGAAAATGCATATTCTTGGACATAACCCTGCCGCATGGGGCATTATTTGTGTTGACTTGCTTGGTGAAGATGAGCTTTTACATGACAAATCTAGTGAGCTTAGTAATGATGAACATGCTAGTAGTCTTTATAGTCGAGAAGAGTCGAATGACAATGCTATGAAGGAGATTGAGCGTCTAACTAAAGAACTAAACACTCTTAAGTTAGCTCATGAAACAACTCAAGAAGATCATAGAGAGCTCCTAAGATCTCATGAGAAGCTACGCTTCGAGAAGCTCAATCTAGAGCAAGAACATGAGTTTCTAAAAGCTATCAATGACGATCTTCGAAAGAAGAGTTCTTCATATCTTGCCAAACGACTTCTCTTGTCCAATTTCTTGCCACCTATTAAAACTAAGCATGACAAGCATAAGAAGAATTCTTCATCTAGTAGTAACAATAATCATGCTAAATCAAATGTTGTTACTTCTAGTAATTCTCTTGATTCCACTAACAATGTTTCAAGCCAAGTTTCACTTGAGCAAGAAAATAGTCTATTGAAAGGGATTATAGAGAAAGGTGTCTACAAGAGCCTTGCCGGAAGCAAGAACTTTGAGGAAATTGTCCGCAAGCAAGGAAGACCCCGGAAGAATCAAGGAATTGGTTTTGAGCGAAAGTTCAACGCCGAGGGTGTTGAATGGGAAGAAGGTCAATATCCCACTCCAAAGTTTGTTTCTCAAAAGGAGAAGTATGATCCTACTTCTTCCAATGTGGAACAAGCTCAAGATGACCTTCCACCACAAGACCACAAGCTAAAAGGCAAGGACAAGCTTCAAGAGGAGATTGATGCATTCATTGAAGCACCCAAGGCCATGGTCAAGTGGGTTCCCAAGGCAACTTCAAGTTCTACTTGACAAGCTCAACAACTACCCCAAGGATTCCCATCAAGATGATGTGGATCCCAAGAAGAAGAACTAGAGAGTTCTTGAGGGTGACTCCGCCAACATACTTCACTCACATTCATTTTGGCAAGAACTTGTGCAATCAACTTCCACATCTTGCACTAGTTCATGGAGTCACAAACCCTCATGTTGGTAAGTCAAGGGACAAGGTAATCATTGCTTTCATGGACATCATCTATTGTGTACTTCAATCTATGTCCATGGATATCCTTGTTTGTTCCTTGTGGGACTAACCCATGTAGGTATTGAAAGTGCCCGAATCCAAAGGATTGCTCCCAACTCTTGATGATCTTCATCAACATTGAGCATCCACATCTTCAACATCTACATGAAGTCTTCAACGACAACCCAAGGTTAGTTTGACCCTTTAAAAGGGGTTCTCACATCAAGGGGGAGCTTTGCTCTAAAGAAATGAGCTAAAGCATCTTCAAATGATGTGAACACATTAATGCTTTATGGAAAAGTGGTAACCCCACTTGTGCTTAAACGATGAGTATGGCCTATGATCAAATGTTCTCATTTGACTCCTAAGTCAATATACTCATATATATAGATGACCTAGTCATCGTCAAATTGTGTGCTAGTAGCTAGTGTTTTGTTTGTGCATGTTTGACACATATTTCATTTGCTATCTTATTGTGTGAGCATGTTGGATGCATGATTTTATCCATTCAAGGACATCCATTTGTTGCTTTGGTCTTTTGGATTTTATGCTTTCTTGTCTCAAACTCTATTCATGCTTATATCACAAACTTTGAACAAGACTTTTTCGGACAGACCGAGTGAGGAGCACTCGGAGCCACCGATCCGTCAAAAGCTTAAATTCCAAAACCTTCTAAGTACTTTCGGTCAAACCAATATACTCAAATCGGACAGATCAAATCACTTGGATTGATCTAGGTTTTCACCTCGGTGAAACCGAAGTTAAATTTTCGGCGTGACCGAAGTGAGTAATCGCACGCGATTAACCATCTCGGTCCCACCGAAGTTTTCCAACTCGGTCCCACCGACACCGAAGGGTACATATACCCGAGGGCAGCGTTGATTATTCCTTCAAACGTCTCGCCCCAAACCCTTATTTGCCGTCGCCGTGGTCTTGGATCGTCTCCGCCGTCGCTCAGGCGCCTCGCCGCTGGTCTCCATCGCCGTCAACGGTCAATCTCATCGCACCGTTGCCGCCGTAGTGAAACTCCACCAGATTGGGTGAGTTTCATCCCTCTCGTGCTTCAACCTCTGATTCTATGCACGATAGGTTTTGCCTAGCTTCTTGCCAAGATTGAAATCTTCCTATCCAGCAGATTAGATCATAGAACAAAATTCGAGTGAAAATTTTAGGGTTAGGTTTCCGCCGAACACATCTCGGTGTGACCGATTCTACATTCTCGGACTGACCGATTTGGCCTCTGGCCATTGCACTGCACTTTTCGGTTAAACCGAGTTGTGCAAATCGGTAAGACCGAAGTGAGGATTTAGTGAAACCCTAGTGCTCTCGGCTAGACCGAAACCCATTTCGGTCCAACCGAAAGTGGTGTGTACGGTTAGGTTTAGACACTTCGGATTCACCGAATTTTAGACTCGGTCAGACCGAAATGCATTCTGTGAAAACCTAAAACTAATGTTTGAACTCATTTATTTTGCAAAATCCTCTGCAGTTTGTGATAACTCTTCTATTCTGCCTATACCTATTCTTTTCACAGGTTGTCAGTCATGTCTGATGCAAGTGACAGCGAACAGTCGAATCGCCAGATTGAGATTCCAGAGGCGATTACAAGTCCCAAGCAAGCAGTTTTTCAGATGATGGAGAGAGGAGCACTCCAAGTGGATTGCCTCCAGCTGCCACCAGGGCCAGGAAGAAGAGGAATTCTGATGAGGAAGACTCTGACTTTGTTGCTGATGAGGAGATTACTTCCAAGCCTAAGAGGAAAGTGGTTGCCAAGGGCTATCAAGGGCAACAGACAAAGAAAGGCACTAGCAAAGAGAAGAAATCCACAGTTGCAAAGAAGCTGAGCATGGAAGAAGAAACCTCCAGCAAGATCAAGAAAACTTCCAAGAGGAAGAGGCTAGTTCATGAAGAAGCTGATGATGACTCTGATGAGGAAGCACCCCAGCCTCCTCAGAAGCAAAAGTTGATGGGAGATGCCATCAGGGCAGGAGCACCCACAAAATCTAAACCATCAGCTCCAGCCAAGGCAGCCCAAGCCAAACCTGCTGCCAAGCCAAAGAAAACAGTGAGAAATATTCCTGCTTCAGAGAAGAAGAAGGACAATGTGCCACCGCTGAATCGATGAAGAGGCACATGTTTTCTTCAAGCTCGCATGAAATTGCGATTCATAATGATGCTCATCCTCGAGCTGAAAATATGAAGGAAAGGAAGGACAAAGGTCTCGGGCTATGGAGGCAAGTTGATCCATATGCCACCGGGAGAAGGACATTGTTGACTCTAGATTCCACACCAGAGAGCAACAAGATTTCTATGAGGCAGTGCTTATGGATAAGAAGCCAATTATTCTTGACACGAGATCGTTGACCGGGATTACATCGACAGTGAAGAGCACAGAGACTATTTCCCACATGTGCATGAGAGCTTCACCGCATGTGGAGTTGCTGAGTTTGTTGGTCGAAATTGTTGCTTGGAATGATGAGATGATCATGCAGTTCTATGCCACAAACACATTTCTATCCGGATGGCGAATTGTATGGATGATGAAGGCGGAGATTCTCCTCAACTGTTGAGGAATGGAGAGCGTTCTGAATGCACCAATATCAAGAGATGATGATGTAGATGTCTATGGCATTCCAAAGAAGAATCACGAGTCTATGAAGAACATGTACAATGAGGTACCGACAAGGATGTTGAGATATGGAAGCTTGGATCAGTTTATCATCTTGAGCAGGTCTCCCAACCACTAACACCATTCGAGGCATACTTTGATGCCCAAGTCAGAGACCACCGCATGATAAGAGGCTATTCTATCAACATGCTGCACATTCGGATCGAAGACACCTTTTAAGGTGATGGACACGATAGTAGAGACTATCAAGAGGACAGCAGCAGACTGTAAGAGGTCATGTGGGTTTGCCCGCACATTCAGATGCTCATCAATGCCAAGTTTGGCACGGGCACCTACTGTTGGATAGACCCCACTTGCCACCGCTGCCTGAACATGAAGATAATGAAGTTGTCATGGTGAGGATGCTCCCACATCTGTTGAAGGACACGCTAAGTCTGAAGCTGCCAAACAAGCTAAAGCTGAGAAGGAAGCAGAAGCAGAAGAGCAAAGCCCAAGAGCGTTGGAGAACAACTTCTTGAAGCCACTCGAGAGAATTGAACTACGCCTGCCAGCATAGTGCAGTCTCGGGAGAGCCTTGAGAGGATAGTTGAAGATAAGTTCCATGCTGGATGTCAAGTTGATCAAGTGCAGTCACCGTCAACAAGCTTGAGGCGACATTGAGGAAGTGAAAAGGAGAAGGCAGAGCTCATGAAGGAGATGGAAGGTGATATGGTCCAGATGACTATGAGCAGCTGCTCCGGTGCCCACAAAGCCCAGATCACTGCTATTCCAAAGGATGACCCTGGCTACTACATCAAGACCTCCCATAGCTCCATCGGCCCAAAGACCAGCTCCAAGTGTCCTCCTCCAGCTCCACAGACTTCAGCGAAGCTTTTGCAGATGCAGCTATCTCCACTCCATCGACGCAGACAGAGCCGCCAGCAGAGTCCCTAGTGACGATTAGCTCTATACCTTCGAACTTTTGGTAACTTGTTGCCAAAGGGGAGAAATTGTATAGATCATAGGACTTCGAGAGAGAGAGTGCTTGTTTTTGCTCTTTCGTTTGCGGTTTTCCTTGAGATACTTTTGAGTTCTTCGAGACACTTCGTGTGTTTGATACTACGTTTGCTCTATCTTTGATGAGTGCTTGATCATACTATGCTTAATGTGTGTTTAATGCTTATCATATTCTATCCATATCTTGTATGATCACTTACTCATGTCTTGGTGATTGGGTGCATGCTATTCATTCTTATCATTTTGTGCGCTCCACCAAGATGTATGTGACATGGAAGAGTGACCCATGATCCTAATCGATTGTGCATTTGCATTCAAACGCAAATCTTAAATAATGCACAAATTTAGGGGGAGCTCTTGCTTATCACATACTTCTCAAAGCGACGATGTTATTCATTGATTATATCATTTGTCGAAGCTTTGATCTATATGTTGTCATCAATTACCAAAAAGGGGGAGATTGAAAGTGCAACTAATCCCCGGGTGGTTTTGGTAATTAATAACAACATATATATCATTGAACTAATTATTTCTTGAGAATATTTCAGAAAGTTCAGTGATATGGGTATGGCAATGACTGATGATGTGGACCCTCAAAATGCTAAGGAAAACATTGGCAAAAGCTCAAGACTCTATTTTTGGTTTAGTGATCCAAGATCACATTGAGTCCATAGGAAAGCCAATACTATTAAAAGGGATGAGGTTATGATGATGATCTGGTTGCTCAAAGTGCTTAGTGATTTATCTCTCAAACTATCGCAATCTTTCATTCCAACATAAACCCATAAGTAATCTCGGTCCCACCGATTCCATAAACTCACCACACCGAGATGAACCACCTCACCATATACCCAAACCCTAAGAATTTCGGATTTTCCGATTCCAAACTCGGTCATACCGAAATTGGTGTTGCCAAGCTTCAGAATCTTCAGACTCAAATCGGTGTCACCGAGATGAGAAAGTCGGTCCCACCGAGAATGGCAAACCCTAGACTTTGGAAGAATCGGACTAACCGAGATTGTATTTTCGGTCCCACGAAAATCCCAACGCTCACAAGATTTGAACTTTCGGTCTCACCGAGTTGTCAACTTCGGTCCGACCGAGATTGGTCAAATGTGTGTAACAGTTGGATTTTGTGTGGAGGCTATAAATACCCTCCACCTCCTCTTCATTCGTGAAGAGAGCCATCGAAAGAACTACCACTCCTACCTTACATTTCGAGAAGAAAACTACCTACCCTTGTGTTGAGATCAAGTTGCTCCACTCCCACCATATGAAACTTGATTTCTAGCCTTCCCAAGTTGCTTTCCACTCAATCCTTTCTTCCACCACAGCCAAATCGGTGAGGAGAGTTGAGTGTTGGGGAGATTATCATTTGAAGCACAAGAGCAAGGAGTTCATCATCACCAACACCATCTATTACCTTTTGGAGGGTGGTGCCTCCTAGATTGGTTAGGTGTCGCTTGGGAGCCTCCGTCAAGATGTGGAGTTGAACCAAGAAGTTTGTAAGGGCAAGGAGATCGCCTACTTCGTGAAGATCTACCCCGAGTAAGGCTAGTCCTCCGTGGGACGAGGCCATGATGGCATAGACAAGGTTGCTTCTTCGTGGACCCTTCGTGGGTGGAGCCCTCCGTGGACTCTCGCAGCCGTTACCCTCCGTGGGTTGAAGTCTCCATCAACGTGGATTGACGATAGCACCACCTATCGGAACCATGAGAAAAATCTCCGTGTCTCCAAATTGTGTTTGCTCTTCTCCACCTCTTATTTACTACATGTGCAATTTACTTTCCGCTGCCACTACTCTAGAATTGCATGTGTAGGGTGATACTTGACTTGGTTATCATTGCTAACTTGCTAAAAACTTGCCCTAATCAAAAGGCTAAACTTTTAAGTTGTCAAGTAGTCTAATCACCCCCCCTCTAGACATACTTCCGATCCTACAAGTGGCTACTAGAACTGGTAGAATGACTCAGGAACCTTTGTATCCTGAAGGCCACCCTAAGAGAATCGAGCAAGATTCTCAGAGAAATAATTTAGAGGCACCTAGTTCTTCTAAAAAGAAGAAAAAGAAAAACGATAGAACTTTGCATGCTTCTAGTGAACCCTCTGTAGACACACCGAGAATCCCAATGATATTTCTATTTACGATCTTTGAAACTCAATCGGTGATGAACATGAACCTAGTGATAATGTTAATGATAATGTTCATGTTGATGCTCAACCTAGCAAAAACAATGATGTAGAGATTGAACCCGCTGTTGATCTTGATAACCCACAATCAAAGAATCAACGTTATGATAAGAGAGATTTTGTTGCTAGGAAGCACGATAGAGAAAGAGAACCATGGGTTCAGAAACCCATGCCCTTTCCTCCTAAACCAGCCAAGTCAAAGGATGATGAGGATTTTGAGCACTTTGCTGAAATGATTAGACCTATTTTCTTACGTATGCGCTTAACTGATATGCTCAAAGTAAACCCTTATGCTAAGTATATGAAAGATATCATCACAAATAAAAGAAAGATACCGGAAGCTGAAATTTCCACCATGCTTGCTAATTACACTTTTAAGGGTGGAATACCAAAGAAACTTGGAGATCCGGGTGTACCAACTATACCATGCTCCATTAAAAGAAATTACGTTAGAACTGCTTTATGTGATCTTGGAGCCGGTGTTAGTGTTATGACTCTCTCTTTATACCGTAGACTTGAATTGAATAAGTTGACACCTACTGAAATATCATTGCAAATGGCTGATAAATCAACTGCTATACTTGTCGGTATTTGTGAGGATGTGCCTGTTGTGGTTGCAAATGTCACTATCTTAACAGACTTTGTTATTCTTGATATTCCCGAGGATGATAGTATGTCGATTATCCTTGGTAGACCTTTTCTAAATACTGCAGGGGCTGTTATTGATTGCAACAAAGGCAATGTCACTTTTCATGTTAATGGTAATGAGCATACGATACACTTTCCGAGGAAACAATCTCAGGTTCATAGCATCAATTCTATTGGAAAAGTTCCAACTATTATTATTGGAGGTTTTGAATTTCCTCTCCCTACTGTCAAGAAAAAGTACGATATTCTTATTGTTGGGGATTTTCATATCCCCATTGAGGTAACTTAGTGTTATTCGAAATTTCTCCGGTTCCGTGTTATTCGGAATGAGTTTGTTAACAAGACTTGATCAACCTTGTTAGTGGATTCATTTTGACGATCATGAGATGGATGAAACTAGAAGGCACAACCTTCTGTACCCTCTTTTTACTTTCTATTACTTAGAATAAATAAAGCAAAAATAGTATTATCATGCATTTTCGAATTATCCGTGCATTAAAAATATCCCGAAAATAAAAGTGCTCCAAATGCCCTGCAAATTTAGTATGATTTTTTATGGAATATTTGAGGATTTTAGGCACTGAAAACACTGCAGGAGGGGCAAGCACCAGGCCACGAGAGTGGAGGGTGCACCCACCCCACCTGGGTGCGCCCCCCTGTCTCGTGGGCCCCTGGTGCCCCCCTCCACTTATGCCATCACCCACACACTTCTTCTACCAAAAAAATCCCCATCCAGCTCAAGCACGAGTTCTAGCTCATTTTGCTGCGATTTTCGATCTCCTTGCTCAAAGCTCCATTCACAAAACTGCTTTGGAAGATTGTTGCTTGGTATGTGACTCCTCCATTGGCCCAATTAGTTTTTGTTCTAGTTCTTTATTCATTGCAAATCTTTGTTGCATAGATGACCATGTTCTTGAGCTTGCATGTTAAATTATGAGGTCCCAAGCAATTCTAATGCATGATATAGGCTCTAGGCACTTGTAGGAGTAGTTGCTACCAATCTTGTTTAGTTTTATTCACTTGTATTTTGAAGTTACTAAAATTCAGAAATTTTCAAAAAATGTTAAGGAAACTTTTGAGGGGCTCTTCTAGCCAAGGCTCTCAGGAAAAGCAAGATAAAGAGAAGGAAAAAGCCAAGTATAATCTTCCTCGCTTAGCGGAAGTGCGGTCATGTGAATGGACATGTGAAGATTTCTTGAAAGAAGATGGAATTCATGAACATTTTTATTATTTGATCGAGAACTCAGGCCTCACCGGTTTCATCAACGACCGGATCGATCAGTATCTCTTACTCACCAATACTTTCGTGCAAAACTTTTATTATTATCCTAAGAAGTCACCGCCTGCAGTATCATTTCATTTATATGATGAATTCAGAGAAATGTCTTTACGTAATTTTTGCGCGGTGTGTAGGATACCTTATGCGGGAGAATTAGAGGAACCCATCATAAAGATGTGGATGGCTTCGTTAACACTATAGCTGTAGAGGAGCAAAAGAAGGGCTCTGAGGCAAAAATCTCTAGCATACACTTTACTGTTTTACGCTACTTTGCCATATTTGCTAGTAGAGGCTTGATTGGTCATGGAAATAGTGGAAACTTTAGTGTTCCCGATATTATCATTATTCAACATGCCTTGCTTGGAGACAATAGTTTTAGTATGGGTGCCATCGTTGCTAAACAGCTAGCCCTGAATCGTACAAAAGGCCCCATATTTGGAGGTATCTATGCTTCACGTCTTGCTAGACATTTTCAGATACCCATTAGGCACCATGAGAAAGAGGAGACAAAATTGCCTCACATTTTAGATTACAAGAGCATCGTAGCACACATGTTTATTGTTGACAACGAAGAGAAGATGCTCTTGTATAAACTTAGATTTAATAAGAAACACATTGAGATTATTATTTTGCCTGCACCTCTATTGTTTGATTTGCTTGCAGAAAATTTTCTTGTCACGCCGGAAGCGGTGTACAATCATCGAGCTCAAGCTTTCACTCCAGAACATGAACCTGAGCCGGAACCTGAACTGGACCCTTATCGTGCATCATCTGTCCAGTGGGATCCGAAGATGACCAGCCAGTGGTATCCTGATTACACCTCCCTGTACACTGGGGAGAGTAACGATGGTCCTTGGTATTAGACCAACTTAGGCCAAAAGCCTAAGCTTGGGGGAGTACATATTTCTCACCGACTTTACATTCATGTTCACACACTAGTCGTCGGTGCTCATACTCTTTCATTGTATTATTCATGCTGGTTTAAGTTTCTTTTTCTAGTTTTCTTCTTGTGTGTTTGATAAACCTTAAGAAAAACCAAAAAAATAGTTAGTCTAATTTCCATGCTTGTAGTAGAATTAAAATGAAAACCCAAAAAGATTTCTCGTCCTTCTTCTTACTTGTTGGGAGCTTTCCCGTGTAAATAGATTTCTTTTCTTTTCTTTCCTTTGGGGGTCGAGAAGACTTTATTGAAAATGCTTAGTGGCTCTCATATGCATGATTGTTTATTTAACTTAGAGCCCATATTACCTTGTCTTCTCTCTTGAGTTGAATGCTTGCACGTGCACTATTATTATTATACACATCGTTCGGTCGTGCAAGTGAAAGGAAATAATGACGATATATGATGGACTTATTGAGATGAGAAAAGCTGGTATGAACTCGACCTCTCTTGTTTTTGTAAATATGATGAGTTCATCGTTTCTGAGTCAGCCTATTATGAGGTAAACATATTTGCAATGACATTTAGAGATTATAGTTGCTTGTGCCATGCTTGATTAGCTATGAGTTATAATGGTTTACCTTGCGTGCCAACATGCTATTAGAATGATTATGATGTGGTATGATGGGATGGTATCCTCCTTTGAATGAATTGAGTGACTCGACTTGGCACATGTTCATGCATGTAGTTGAAACAAATCAACATAGCCTTCATGATATTTATGTTCATGGTAGATTATATCCTACTCATGCTTGTACTCGGTGTAAATTAATTTTAATGCATGTTCATGACTGTTGTCGCTCTCTCAGTTGATCGCTTCCCAGTCTTTTGCTAGCCTTCACCTGTACTAAACAGGAATACTTCTTGTTCATCCAAACTCCTTAAACCCCAAAGTTTTTCCATATGAGTCCACTATACCTTCCTATATGCGGTATGTACCTGCCGTTCCAAGTAAATTTGTATGTGCCAAACTCCAAACCTTCAAATGAAATTCTGTTTTGTATGCTCGAGCAGCTCATGTTTCGACTAGGGCTGCCTATATATTCCATGCTAGGTGGGTTATTCTCAAGAGGAGTGGAGTCCGCTCCTCATTCACGAGAAAGGGCCGGTAACCGGGATGCCCAGTCCCATGATCCAAAAGATCAAAGCAATCAAAATAATTAAACAAAACACCCCCAAGGCTGTTGTTAGTTGGAGGCACTCGTTGTTTCGAGCAAGCCATGGGTTGATGCTTGTTGGTGGTTGGGGGAGTATAAACCTTTACCATTCTGTTTGGGAACTTCCTATAATGCATGTAGTATGGAAGATACATCCATCTCATAGTTGTTGCGTTGACAACGAAAGTATGCCGCTCAAAATGTTATTCAATATCTATTTTAAAATCGAGCTCTGGCACCTCTACAAATCCCTACTTCCCTCTGCGAAGGGCCTATCTATTTACTTTTATGTTGAGTCATCATCCTTCCTATTAGAAAGCACCCGCTGGAGAGCACACTGTCATTTGCATTCATTACTATTAGTTTATATTGGGTATGACTTGACTGGATCTCTTTTACCATGAATTACAATGTTTAGTCAGTCCTTGATCTTTAAAGGTGCTCTACGTTTATGTTTTGCGGTCTCAGAAAGGGCTAGCAAGATACCATTTTGTTATATCATGTTATGATTGTTTTGAGAAAGTGTTGTTGTCGGTGTCAAAACCGGCGGATCTCGGGTAGGGGGTCCCGAACTGTGCATCTAGGCGGATGGTAACAGGAGACGAGGGACACAATGTTTTTACCCAGGTTCAGGCCCTCTCGATGGAGGTAATACCCTACGTCCTGCTTGATTAATATTGATGATATGGGTAGTACAAGAGTGGATCTACCACGAGATCAAGGAGGCTAAACCCTAGAAGCTAGCCTATGGTATGATTGTTGAGATGTAATGTTGTGTCCTCGGACTAAATCCCTCCGGTTTATATAGACACCGGAGAGGCTAGGGTTACAGTCGGTTACAATGGTAGGAGATCTACATATCCGTATTGCCAAGCTTGCCTTCCACGCCAAGTAAAGTACCTTCCGGACACGAGCGAGTCTTCAATCTTCTATCTTCGTAGATGGAGTCGGCGGATATCGATAGTCCGCTATCCGGACACCCCTAGTCTAGGACTCCTCGGTAGCCCGAACCAAGCTTCAATGACGATAAGTCCAGCGTGCTTGTAGTCTTGGCGTTGCAAGGCGGGTTCTCCTTCAATTCCATGTTCTGCCGAGCGAGTGTCCGACTTCACCTCGAATACTGTGCTTCTTGGCTTCTACGCCAAATTATGGCCCTCTTCCACGCGTCGCACGAATGCGAAAAGCCAGGGAGTCTTTTACATTTTACCCCCTGGTTGTGCGGGTCGCCCGTTTATTAAAGGGGCAGGGATCCAGATCCAAACTGCACCATCCTCCTCCCGCGTATACTCCATCGAAGCACCTCTGACCCTGAAATCCATTCCACCATGGATCGTCAACGCAGCTCTTCCTCACGCGCTCCCAGCCCATCGCCGGGGGATTGGAGGAGGTGCTCCATTTCGCACAACGAGCTAGTAAAGCTCCAAACGGAGGGATGGCTTCCTCCGGCCTTCATGGTTCCGGTCCGAGCCGGACTGGTTACTTATCGAGGAGGGAGCCAGGCGGAGGACACCCCAAGCCCCAACAGGGGGGAGCGGGTGTGTTTCGTCCCTTATCTAATAAGGGGGCTCGGGTTTCCAATACATCCGTTCCTCCGCGGGCTCCTGAAGTTCTACGGACTTCAGCTCCACCACCTCACGCCCGCTTCTGTGTTGCACATCGCGGGATACGTAGCTCTTTGCGAGCTACTCCTGGGCATCGAGCCCCATTCCGCACTGTGGAAGAGGTTGTTCTACCTCGTACCCCGTTCTCACCAGGAGTCCATATATCAAGTGGGCGGCGCCGAAATATGGCGCATTCTTTGGGACCGGTACCTATCCGCACCCCAAGAGGGCGTCCAAGACGGCCCTCGAGTGGTTTTATATTGTAGATGCCCGCTGCTCGACCCAGTCCGGATTGGCCTCCGGAGTTTGATGTGCTCCCTTGAAGAAACGCCTCGGTGGCGCCCATGAGCCCCGTTTGGAGGAGGACAAGAGCGTCCATTACTTGATGGGCCGAATAAGACTAATGGCTCATTCCGGCTTGACCATGATTGGATTCATGGCAACGTGCATCAAGCGGGGGGTGCAGCCGCTGCAATACAGAGGCCACCCCATGTGGGATTTCAATGGGGAGGACGATGTGTAACGCCCCGGATTCGTTGCGCCAGGTGTCTGCCAGTTATTCGCCGTCGTTGCCATGTCATTTGCTTGCGTGTTGCACTTTGCAATATCATCTTTTGCATTTTATCATGTCATCATGTGCATCTCATTTTGCATACATGTTCGTCTCATGCATCCGAGCCTTTTCCCCGTTGTCTGTTTTGCAATCCGGCACTCCTATGTACTTCGGTGTTCCCTTCTTCCCTCTTTTCGTGTGCGGGTATTAAACTTTCTCGGAATGGCCCGAGGTTTGCCAAGCGGCCTTGGTATAGCACCGGTAGACCGCCTGTCAAGTTTCGTGCCATTTGGAGGTCGTTTGGTACCCCAACGGTTAACCGGGTAACCGTAAAGCCTTCTTTTGTTGCAGCCCAACACCCCTTCCAAGGTGACCCAAAACCCATCTAACTCCCCTCCATGCTCTCGGTCGTTCGATCACGATCGCGTGGCCGAAAACCGCTCCTCATTTGGACTCTCCTAGCTCCCTATGTCTATATAAACGTCCTCCCCATCCATTTTCGCGGATCAAACCCTAGCAAACTCCCTCCGCCGGCACCGGACACGTCCGCCGCCACCGGACGAAATTGCCGCCGCCCGCAGCCATGGCGTCGCGCCACGTGTCTCCGCCGCCGCCCGTGCCGCCCGGCGAGGCCCGGATCGGCCCCCAAGCCCATCTCCTCGCCGCCCGCCCATGGAGACCCCGCCGAGGCCGCCAAGGCCTCCGCGCTTCGCCGGCCGGACCTCGTCCGCCGCCGCCGCCGGACTTCGCCCGTTCGCGGAGCCGCCGCCCGTCCTCCGGCGCGCCACCGCTGCCGAGCTCCAAGCTCGCCGCCCGGTGCCCATCCGTGTCTCCGGCCATCCCCATCGCCCGCTGCGCCGGATCCGGTGCGGCCGGCCGGATCCCCGCCGCCGCCTCGCCGGCCTCTTCGGCCTCGCACCGCCCGCGCCCACGCCGTCCACCGCTCGTCGCCTCCTGCCTCGCGTGGGCCTCCCGGGCCAGCAGGCGCTGCTGCCTGGTCGCGCCAGAGGGCCCATCTCCCTCGGCCGGTGGCCTCCTCTTCCTCAGCGGGCCTCGCCCATGGTGAGCTGCCCCGCCTTCCTTCCTTTTTTTTTTCTTCTTTCCATTCTGTTGGGCTTCTGTCCAGATTAGGCCCGATGCATGTTTTTTCCTCGGCTGCGATTTAGCTATTTTTCGGTAATTAATTGTTTTGCGTAAAACCCCTAGAACTCATGCATTTAATAACTAATTAACGGTGCATCGGATTAAAACAAACTTTATATGTAAAATGCTTAGAATTTCATCTAGTTTCATAATATGCCGTTTTCATGCATGTTTGAAATGATTAAAATGATGTTTGTTTAAATTTGCTTAAATGCCATGTTAAAATGATTTAATTCATAACTAAATAACCGTAACTCCGATTTTAACAAACTTTATATGTAAATGGGGTGGAAAAATGCCTAGATTAACATGGTCCACTTTATTTTCCTGTTTAACAACTCTAAAATTGTGTTTAGGGCAGAACAGTACCAAACCTTAAAATATGCACATGGGGATTTTCCGGACTTGTTGTTCGTTGTTTCCGGCCTCATTTAAACTTGCCTAGGTAGGTAGTTTTGTTATGCTTCACCCCTTGCCATGTTAATCAACATTTAACGTTGTTCGGTAGCTTAAACAAGAGAGAACTAAATAATTGATGTGGTGTTCCGTCAATATGCAACTCGTTGCATATTGAGCTCCACTTAACTTGTAGTTTTGTGTGTTGCAGTTTGCCATGCCATGCCTCATTAAACCGGACATGCATCATACTTGTTCGTGCATCATGACATGCTTATGCTTGTGTGTTTACTATGTTGTTTGCTTCTTTCCGGTTTGCTTCTCTCGTTAGCTTCGGTTTCGTTCCGGAGTTGTGAGGATCCGTTCGACTTCGTCCGTTTGTCTTCTTCATGGACTCGTTCTTCTTCCTTGCGGGATTTCAGGCAAGATGACCGCTACCCTGGATCTCACTACTATCATTGCTATGCTAGTTGCCTCGTTCTTTCGCTATGCTGCGCTACCTATTACCTGTTTGTCCAGCCATCCCAAATTGCCATGAACCTCTAACCTTTGACACCATTCCTAGCAAACCGTTGTTTGGCTATGTTCCCGCTTTTGCTCAGCCCCTCTTATAGCGTTGCTAGTTGCAGGTGAAGTTGAAGATTTCTCCATGGTGAACAGGGTTTATGTTGGGATATCACAATATCTCTTATAATATTAATGCATCTATATACTTGGTAAAGGGTGGAAGGCTCGGCCTTATGCCTGGTGTTTTGTTCCACTCTTGCCGCCCTAGTTTCCGTCATACCGGTGTTATGTTCCCGGATTTTGCGTCCCTTACGCGGTCGGGTGATTTATGGGACCCCTTGACAGTTCGCTTTGAAAAAACTTGTCCAGAAGGCCCAACATTGCCTTTTACCATTTGCCTCACCACCACCTACTTTTCCTTGGGAGTAATTAACCCAAGGGTCATCTTTATTATAGCCCCCCTCCGGGCGATTGCTTGTCTAAGCGTTGGTCCAAACTAGAGCACCGTCTTGGGACCATCCCTTGGCAACTTGGGTTACGTCGGTACCAGACGCTTCGCTTATCCGGTCGTGGCTCGAGACGAGATACTGTGCGGCTACTATCAGGATGTCGGCACGCCAGAGGCTTTGCTGGTCTTGTTTTACCATTGTCGAAATGTCTTGATGTACGGGATACCGAGTCGATCGGAGTGTCTCGGGTGAAGGTCTATTCCTTCGATGATCGCGAGAGCTTGTCATGGGCTAAGTTGGGACACCCTGCAGGTATAAACTTTCGAGAGCCGTGCCGCGGTTATGTGGCAGATGGGAATTTGTTAATGTCGGTTGTAGATAACTTGACACTTGATCCGAATTAAAACGCATCAACCGAGTGTGTAGCCGTGATGGTCTCTTCTCGTGAGTCCGGAAGTGAACACGGTTTCGTGTTATGTTTGGCGTAAGTAGGTGTTCGGGATCACCTCTTGATCATTGCTAGCTTCACGACCATTCCTTTGTTTCTCTTCTCGCTCTCATTTGCGTATGTTAGCCACCATATTATGCTTAGCGCTGCTGCAACCTCACCACTTTACCCCTTCCTTTCCCATTAAGCTTTGCTAGTCTTGATACCCATGGTAATGGGATTGTTGAGTCCTCGTGGCTCACGGATACTTCCAAAACCAGTTTGCGGTGCCTATGTTACCGAAAGCAGATGACGCAACCAAGCTCAAGGAGGAGCTTGATGAAGATCTTGCCCTTTGTGTTGTTTCGTTCTAGTTGATCAGTAGTGGAGCCCAGTTGGGGTCGATTGGGGACCTTTGTCGCATTTGGGGTTCTTCTTTTATTTTGGTTCCGTAGTCGGACCTTGATTGTATCTGGATGATGTAATGCTTTATTCATGTATTTGTGTGAAGTGGCGATTGTAAGCCAACTATGTATCTTTTCTCTTATGTATTACATGGGTTGTGTGAAGATTACCTCACTTGCGACATTGCTTTCAATGCGGTTATGCCTCTAAGTCGTGCTTCGACACGTGGGAGATATAGCCGCATCGAGGCGTTACAAGTTGGTAATCGAGCCATCCCCGACCTTAGGAGCCCCACCGCTTGATCGCTTTTAGTGGCGAGTTGTGTCTAGAAAATGTTTTGAGTCATTTAGGATTATATATATCGAGAGTAGGATTCTTTTTACTCCCGGTCCTTCGACCTTACGGTGAGGTATCCGACGAGAGTTTTGACTCTTCTCTTCTTAAATTTCACTAAAAAATTTTAGGATCACGCTGGTATCTTGGAATCGTTCCGATATTCTTATGATGACAACATTGTCTTGGTTGCCTCGACATTTAGGGGTTGTGGCGGTCCCGGGAGTTGAGCTCCGAGGTGTTGTCGTCATAATTTTATCGTTGCAGTTCGAATACCGAGTTTAGTCGCCGACATCAAAAATCTCTTTTATGCGAGTTGTTGGTGAGATAACCCGCTAACCCGATCTTGAGGTGAGTACGGAGTATTGCCATGACTTGTATAAAGGATGCTTTTGAAGGTTGAGGTAGACGATTTCGAAGGTTTCTTGGTTATGTGTTGACGGATGGATACAAATTGGATGTAGGGATTGTTAGTTTGTGTGAGATATATTGCTCCCTGTATCCCCAACACCAGATTGCATAACCGAAAGTTTCGGAGTTTCATAGGTGGGAATTCAAGTAGCTCTTAGGATATCTTTCCGACGGATGTATGATATGAAATTAGGGTTCGACGTCTAGTGGTCCGCCTATTCACGGTTGGTTTTCTGATGGTCTCGTTGTGTCTTAAAGAGTCCTTGGCTATGCCGACTGGGATGCTTCGTATGTCATGTGCCTTGCCTTGTACATGATGGTCTTTGTCTGATTGAGCCCGTGTAGGCCCCACCACGAAAACTTTGGACGAAATCTCTATCATATGTTTGTTCCGGCTTATTCTGCAAGCCAATCCTTTGTTTTGTTTTATTTGTGGTATTCGAGTTGCTTCAATGTCAAATGTTGAATCCATACTTTTTCCTAAATGGTGTTCTCATATTGCTATGTGAGTACTAATCCTTTTGATCATCGAGATTGTCATGTCAATCCTTTTCATCCGGCGTGTTTCTCTTCAAGTGGATCCGATCATTCTCCCCATCCGCAAGATCAAATCTAAGTTTTCTCAACGGTGTTTGTTTCATCCGTCTCCAAGTTGCCTTTGTTTTTCCCGCCCACCCACCCTTTTTCCTCAAGGACAGATTTCTTAATCAAGTATCCATTTATTCAGGTGAAGTCTCTTCATTCTTTTCTTTCAATGTTCTTATCTGGTGATTTCCCATGAAGATGCTCAACAGTTTCAAGTTCATCATCCTTCATTGTTGTTTCTTATCCGGTTGATCCTATTCAAACTTTCGATATTCATCATATTCTTTTCCTCATTTCTATGTCTTCTCATACCGGTGCACCTCATTATCGTTCTACTTCTCGCTATTTGCTATTCCGGAGTGCTCAAGATATCTCGAAGATTCGTGTTTCCACTCTGCATTCGTTCAAGCTCTTTCGAGATTGGTATCTCATTCAAGTCATTTAATTCAACCGGTGCAACATCTCTTTTAAATCTTTTTAACGGTGTTCTTTTGAGTGGGCCCTAACCCACAGGTCTTTTCCCAGGATCTTACCGGACTCTTCTAATTATTCCGGAGCCATTCTCAAATTCTTTTCGGAGTTTGACGTAAGAATGAATTTTCATCAGTCAAATGCTTTTCTCCAAGATCTTTCAAATTCTTTTCATCTTTGGCTCAACCTTTCCTCTTTTAATTCTCCCGGAGTATCTCAACAATTCATGGTGGTTCTCATCATCATTCTCAACATTTGAAGACCGAAGAAGAGTTTCTCTTTAATCTTACTCTATTCTCTTCAAGATGCGTGGTGCTAGCTTGTTGCCATCCTCTCATAATTGTTTTCGATTGTGAGAATCTTTTTCACCCGTCCGGAGCATTTCATGAGTTGTTTCCATTTCTTTCTTCCGAAGGCCATCATGTCATAATTCGTCATTCTCAGCTTGTAGCTATCATTCTCCAAATCTTACCGGTGATTCGTTCAAATATCCTCTAATCAGTTCATGTTCTCCTCGTTCTCATGTATCTAAATCACCTCAAATATCTTCATTCGTTTTCAAATTCTTCCCGGGGAATTGTGCCTTTGCTACTTTCATTTCCAATTCTTATGGTGGTTCGTTCGAGATTCCTCTTCCTTTGCTACCGTATCATTTCATTCGTCGTTTCCAATCCCACCGGTGGCCCCATTAATAACTTTTTCAAGTTGGCACTATATCTCTTTTCAATCCCTCAAGAAGGATAAGTAGTATGCCAAATCCGTTGCTTCTCATCAATTTAAATTGGTGAGGGATACGCATAACATAATTCTTGTTCTTGTTTCATCCAAGTGATTAATTCCTTCTTTCGGAGTTTGTTCATGATGAATAAATTCTCGGTTTCAGTTGTTTCATCTTTTCTTTTCCCGGAGTTCCAAGCTCTCATCATCACGAAGATCCATCTAAA
The DNA here is from genome assembly GCA_021437245.1 of Aegilops speltoides. Classification (NCBI taxonomy): domain Eukaryota; kingdom Viridiplantae; phylum Streptophyta; class Magnoliopsida; order Poales; family Poaceae; genus Aegilops; species Aegilops speltoides. Next base: position 243,891,216 of record CM038144.1, read on the forward strand.
TCATTGCAAGGATTCACCTTGTGTTTTCAATTTCTCTTTCTTTTCATTCCTTTTTGTTTACCGGAGTTCTTCTTGGAGGTTCTACATGATAGTTCATCAAGGATTCTTTTCATTCTTCAATTGTTCGTCAAGATTTCTCTTGAAGTTATGATCCGCCAAACTATACTCTAAAATAAACATGGTGCTCAACACATGTTTTGTTTTGAGGAGCTCAAGTATTCTTCATCTTGCATCCGAAGTGCAATTCTCTCTATCTTATCTTTTGAGATGGTGTTATGTCACTCTTGACAATTTCCTTCATGTTTCATGAGCCACTTGTTGTCAAGAATGAGGTATATTAAATCCATCAACTTCTTCGTTGGAGTTATCTTGTGTCAGATTTCACCTAAAGCCTTTCCTTAAGGGATGTTGCTATTATGGTGTTTATCAGTGACCCAAGCTTGCTCTTTATCCTTTTGGTGGAAGAAGTTTTCATCTCTTCGTTGATCTCAAGCAAGCAATTGTTTTCGTTAGTGGCCGGTTGTCACCTCATAATGTTGAGATGTTTCCATAAGCCCACTCCAAACTTATTCTTTTCGTTGTTGGTCTTCCAACAACTCTATTCTAACCTTCTTGCAAGGATGCCTTCCAAATTCAATTGTTAAAAGTTGTCATTTTCTTCTCCGTCCATTTATCCCAACGGTCTATCTTCTATTCTTTCTTCCGAAGGCATTGTGATGTTGCTCTTTTCACTCATCATCTCGAATTGTGAGGATCATGATTTTTTTGTGCTTATCCGTTTAGCCGGAGTGTTGTGTTTTCATTCGAGTTCTCTCATCTTATCAAGTTTTTCTTCTCTTTTCTACCGGAGAGCTGTCCAAATTCAGCCATTCTTGTTCCTTGGCTATCTCATTATACCAATGTGGTCATATTCTTTTCGTTCGTGAAGCTCTTATTTCCATGCCTTTCAACCTTCAAGTTCTCGTAATACTCCTTGTTCCTCTTTTCTAACGGATTGTTTGCAATCTCGTTCATCTCTGTTGTACTCTTTCTTTTAAATTGCTCAACCTCTCAAGGTTCATGGTTTCACTCGTTCGTCAAAGAAGCAACTTAGTTTTACCTCTTCTCTTCCTCTTCCGTTTTCCCTCCGGTGCCATCCTAGATCTCGGGACGAGATCCTCTCGTAGTGGTGGAGTGTTATAGCGCCCGGATTCGTTCGCTAGGTGTCCTTGATTATTCGCCGTCGTTGCCATGTCATTTGCTTGCGTGTTGCACTTTGCAATATCATCTTTTGCATTTATCATGTCATCATGTGCATCTCATTTTGCATACATGTTACGTCTCATGCATCAAGCCTTTTCCCGTTGTCCGTTTTGCAATCGGCACTCCTATGTACTCGGTGTTCCTTCTTCCCTCTTTTAGGTATGCGGGTATTAAACTTTCTCGGAATGGCGAGGTTTGCCATGACCTTGGTATAGCACCAGTGAACCGCTGTCAAGTTTCGTGCCATTTGGAGTCGTTTGGTACCCCAGCAGTTAGGGTAACCGTAAAGCCTTCTTTGTTGCAGCCCAACACCCCTTCAAAGTGACCCAAAACCCATCTAACTCCCTCCATGCTCTCGATCGTTCGATCACGATCGCGTGGCAGCTCGCTCCTCATTTGGACTCTCTAGCTCCCTATGTCTATATAAGCGTCCTCCCCATCCATTTTCGCGGATCAAACCCTAGCAAACTCCTCGCCGCCACGGACACGTCGCCACCACGGGACGAAATCGCCGCCGCCCGCAGCCATGGCGTCGCGCCCGTGTCTCCGCCGCCGCCCGTGCCGCCCGGCAGCGAGCGGATCGGCCCCCAAGCCCATCTCCTCGCGGCCGCCGCCGCGCGAGACCCGCCGAGCCGCCGCGCGCCTCCGCCTTCGCCGGCGGACCTCGTCCGCCGCCCGCCGCCGGACTTCGCCCAGTTCGCGAGCCGCCGCCCATCCTCGGCGCGCCACCGCTGCCGGAGCTCCAAGCTTCGCCGCCCGGGTGCCCATCCGTGTCTCCGGCCATCCCCATCGCCGCGCCGCCGGATCCGGTGCGGCGGCCGGATCCGCCGCCGCCGCCTCGCCCGGCCTCTTCCGGCCTCGTGCCGCCCGCGCCGCCGTCCTTGCTCGTCGCCTCCCTGCCTCCGCGTGGGCCTCCCGGCCGCAGCCAGCGCAGCCCGGTCGCGCCGGGGAGGCCCATCTCCCTCGGCGGTAGCCTCCTCTTCCTCAGCCCGGGCCTCGGCCCATGGTGAAGCTGCCCCAGCGCCTTCCTTCCTTTTTTCTTCTTTCCATTCTGTTGGGCTTCTGTCCAGTTAGGCCCGATGCATGTTTTTTCCTCGGCTGCGATTTAGCTATTTTCCGGTAATTCTTGTTTTGCTGAAAACCCCTAGAACTCATGCATTTAATAACTAATTAGCGGTGCATCGGTTAAAACAAACTTTATATGTAAAATGCTTAGAATTTCATCTAGTTTCATAATATGCCATTTTCATCCATGTTTGAAATGATTAAAATGATGTTTGTTTAAATTTGCTTAAATGCCATGTTAAAATGATTTAATTCATAACTAAATAACCGTAACTCCGATTTTAACAAACTTTATATGTAAATGGGGTGGAAAAATGCCTAGATTAACATGGTCCACTTTATTTTCCTGTTTAACAACTCTAAAATTGTGTTTAGGTCAGAACAGTACCAAACCTTAAAATATGCACATGGGGATTTTAGGACTTGTTGTTCGTTGTTTAGGCCTCATTTAAACTTGCCTAGGTAGGTAGTTTTGTTATGCTTCACCTTGCCATGTTAATCAACATTTAACGTTGTTAGGTAGCTTAAACAAGAGAACTAAATAATTGATGTGGTGTTCGTCAATATGCAACTCGTTGCATATTGAGCTCCACTAACTTGTAGTTTTGTGTGTTGCGGTTTGCCATGCCATGCCTCATTAAACGGACATGCATCATACTTGTTAGTGCATCATGACATGCTTATGCTTGTGTGTTTACTATGTTGTTTGCTTCTTTCGGTTTGCTTCTCTCGTTAGCCGGTTTCATTCGGAGTTGTGAGGATCCGTTCGACTTCGTCCGTTTGTCTTCTTCATGGACTCGTTCTTCTTCCTTGCGGGATTTGGGCAAGATGACCGCTTCTACTGGATCTCACTACTATCATTGCTATGCTAGTTGCCTCGTTCTTTCGCTATCTTTCGCTACCTATTACTGTTTGTCCAGCCATCCCAAATTGCCATGAACCTCTAACCTTTGACACCATTCCTAGCAAACCGTTGTTTGGCTATGTTCCTTTTGCTCAGCCCTCTTATAGCGTTGCTAGTTGCGGTGAAGTTGAAGATTTCTCCATGGTGAGCAGGGTTTATGTTGGGATATCACAATATCTCTTATAATATTAATGCATCTATATACTTGGTAAAGGGTGGAAGGCTCGGCCTTATGCAGTGTTTTGTTCCTCTTGCCGCCCTAGTTTCCGTCATCTTGGTGTTATGTTCCCGGATTTTGCGTCCCTTAGCGGTCGGGTGATTTATAGGACCCCTTGACGGTTCGCTTTGAAAAAAACTTGTCGGCAAGGCCCAACATTGCCTTTTACCATTTGCCTCACCACCACCTACTTTTCCCTTGGGAGTAATTAACCCAAGGGTCATCTTTATTATAGCCCCCGGGCGATGCTTGTCTAGCGTTGGTCCAAACTAAACACCGTCTTGGGACCATCCCTTAGCAACAGGTTACGTCGGTACTGTATGCGCTTCGCTTATCCGGTCGTGGCACGAGGCGAGATCTGTGCGGCTACTATCGAGGATGTCGCGCGCCCGGCGTATCTCGTCTCGAGGCCCACGACCGGATAAGCGAAGCGTCAGTGCCAGCGTAACCCAGCAGTGCAGACAGCTGACAGAGGCATATCAGAAGACCAATGAAATTGACCTGGCGATGATGGCAAGTGAAGGCTAACTGAACAATGGTGGAAAATGAAGATTTGGAAAACAATGATTGGATGGTGAAAATGGCTGACAGGTTGAACATTTGGGCATGCAAGCGTCAAAAAACGTTGGAAACGAGCTGTAACGTGAATGGAAGCAGCTGAAAGGCAGGAAGAAGGAAGTGTTGATTAACAGTTGATGGGCAGCCGTGAAGGCAGAATGGGCGTGGGATTAGACTGAAGCGAAGGAAGGCGTGAATGGCAGGGCGGCGGCAAGCATCGGGCGATGATGGCGGTGGCGGCGGCGAGCGGCATCGGGCTGAAGCGGCGGCTGCAGCGTGGCAGCGATTGATGGCGGCTGGCCAGCGGCGCGGAAGCGGCGAAGCAGGCGACAGCGGGCGGCGGCGGCTGGGAGTTGACAGAAAGAGCGGCTGCAGCGGCAGCGATGAAGGCGGCGGCTGTGAAGGGAACATCTTGGGAATGAGCGGAATCAGGCTGAATAATGATGCACATGCAGCAACTGAAGGCAAGCATGATTGCGGCAAGATATAATACAAGATGCTGCGGCAAGGCATAAAGGCGGATTGCCAGTGCGGCGCAAAGAGGATCTGGTGAAGATCCTGTCCGCCTGTACAAGGGGGAGAAGGAGGACTTCCTTCGTCCGAACCCTGTGGATGGGTTTTCTATGGTCAATCCCAGAGGATGGGTAAGCGAACACCTCAAAAGGGTCTTTACCCGTATTTTTGAAGTTTAAGCCTCTTATATTACGTCTTCGGCGCAGAGTCTACGCCGGACTGTGGAGGACATGGTGAGTCCTGCTCCACAACCCGAGGACCCGGAAGGATCCACAGGTCCGGCCTCGAAGAGGATCCGGACCTCGGGTGGAGCTAATCGGCGGGTGTATCACCGGCTAAGCGTTGATGATCGTTGGTCGCCATTACGGCGGACTACCGAGGCTAAGTTCGGCATCCCGGTGACCAAGACCGAAGTCCGGACACCGTTATCTTATCCTTGCCTATTCGACCTTCGCGACGATGGTGTCTTGCGAAGCGCCAATCCGGTCGGGAGCCGAGCACTGTGGCGACCGGCGTCTGAAGGTCGAGCCGAACCAGCAGGAGAAAAAGGGCGTCGTCGGGCGGAAGCGTCGCCGCAGAGGTATAGCTTCGCGTTTGATCTTCGAGCAATGTTCCGAGAAACTTCTAAGTGCTCATGATCTTCATAGAAGAAAAAGCGCTTCGCCCGTCTGCGAGCACAGGAATTGCCAACCCAATCAACACCAGCCGGGCTCAGCGCCCGGTTGGAGGGGAGGCAAGCGCAAGACGCGAACCGGATCCTACTCCAACAGAGGATACCGACGACGGTGTCCGCCACAAAGTCGGAGGTGGAGAGCGCTATGAATCATAGACGCCACGGACAGTTTTTCAAGAGGCGTGCTTTTCCCTGAGGCATTGGATGCCTTTAAGCAGGGGACGCGCATCTCGGGCTGCTCAAAATGGTTTTACGGGGCCGCGGAGCGGTATGTTAAAGACATACGGGTAAGGGAATTTTAATGGTTGTATACACAGTAGCCCGAGACTTAAATTAGTTATGTTAACTGATTTAAGGATCATATGAACTTTTAGGCTCTTAACGAGAAGAATGCCCAGCTGTCCCGGGAGCTGCAAGATTGTAAGGCCCAACTTGGGGCTGCACTTGCTGCCGCAGGAGGAGACGGAAAGACCCCACCTGGTAATACGTTTGTATAAATTAATATAAGCGCGGTGCGGCGTGCGCACGAGTCTAATAACGACACTACAGGTGCTACCGAACAAGATCCGGACAGGCAAGTGCTACTACGCCACTAAAAGCGGCGAAAATGTCTTGAAACGAGTTCAGCGAGAAAAGAACAAGCTTCAAGATGCCAGCGAAGCTCGGAGAAGAGCTGAAAGGCGCGAGGCTGAGCTGTCGGCTCCGTTAAGGAGAATCAGCGGCCGTCGCAGCATCTATAGTAAGTGCTTGGCGAACTCTCTTAGGAAGAGGAGTTGGCAAGGAAGCAATTTGACATAATATGTCTTGTAGGTATACTCACGGGCCATCCTGCGGAGGAGATGCCCGTATCAATGGTGATCAACTTCCGAACTGTTGCGGCTGTTCGAGCGAGTTGGCGAGCAATGAGTGGCGTCGTCTGAGCTTTATGGCCATCCCTCGTCCCTTCGAGGGCCTCGGGAGCTTGCGAGAGAAGCTACAGGAGTGGCGCTTCCGTTTAATGGAAGGTTTCGACCTGCCGTCAAGGTGCCGAGGAGGCTTGGGCCATGGTGAAGGCAGCGGTATAAGAAGGCGGATCCCAACCATATGGCGAAGTTGGACGGTGGGGCCCGGCAGAAGGAGATCCTGTGAGTTTAGTGTACAGCCAGGTAGAACTGGCTGCTAAATTTTCCCAGCGAGGCGTAAGCTAGACATCCTGTTAGGCGGGGTGAGGAGGAATACAATCAATGAACTTGACAATGTATGTTATCCTTTAAAAATGACATGTGAAATGTCTTCTAGCGGATTGTAGATCATTTGTCGTTGCCGACCTTTTCGCTTCAACCTCGGGACCCTAGAGTCCGGAGTGCGTCCGAATACCTTTGTGGTTAAGAAATAACCGTGCTATGCATGGAGACTAGGCGTAGGGGTCATTAGTGCTTTATCAGACAAGTGCCCAACTAGTTATGTTATATTACATGGTTAGTAAGAAACATCTTCGGAGAGAATAGTTCCGTTAAGGGTTCCTTTTCTTTGGGGTGGCATGCCCTAAAGTGCATGTCGGACTGCCAATGGAGCGATGAATCATCTGGGGCAGATGGAAAAATAGGTAAAAAGTCATCTTTTAAATCACCGACCGAATATTCCCTTAAGAACGCTAGCTTTCGGCTTAAACCAGTCGAGGTACACATCCGGTGACCGGCGATAACAATCGCAGAGGTGCTCCTTTACCACCTAGCGAGCGATCGGGAGCGTGGGGGTAAGCACAGAGGCGAGCAACCCAGCTTGGCCAAAACTTAAGTCATATCGATGCATATAATGGCGAGTAAAAGGTACATGTGGAAGCATGACACATGTCTTGGGTATCAAACCCGTATAGTTGAGCTTACGTAAAAGAAGCCCCGTGTAAACAGTCTTGATGGCACATCGTATGTGTGCAAAAAATGCGAAAATAGGCCCCGAGGGGCTTTGTTGATTTAAAAGGAGAAAAAGAGAAAAAGAAGACAGCCGAAATATATAAGGTTGGACGGGGGAAGGGGGACGAACTCTTAGTCGGCGCTAGGCATAGAATCGTCGAGTCGGGCTGCGTTCCATGGGTTCGGCTTGAGTCGGTTGTCAAGCGCGTTTCATAAACGGTATGCTCCCCGGTCGAGACTTGATCAATAATGAAGGGCCTTCCCATCGGGCTTGAGCTTGTCCTTTTTCTTGTCCGCGGCGTAGAACTAGTTCGCCCGGCGTTGTAAGTTTTGGCCCGTACTTCTACGCTTTGATATCTTGAACTGCTTTGCGATAGAATGCGGAGCGAGCCTTCGCGACGTCCGTTCTTCCTCAATGTGTCCAAGCTGTCCTGCCGATCGAGCTCAGCTTCTCTTTCCTCATACATGCACACTCGAGGTGAGTCATGAATAATGTCGCATGAGGCGAGCGCCTCTGCGCCGTATACCATAAAAATGGTGTGAATCCGTAGTACGGTTAGGTGTTGTCCGCAGCCCCAGTCTGGTCGAGCTCCTCGACCCATTGGGTGTCTGATTTAGTGAGTGACCTCACTAGTCTAGGTTTAATGCCGCTCATTATTAGACCGTTTGCTCTTTCCACTTGACCGTTGGTTTGAGGGTGATAGACTAACGCATAGTCGAGCTTAATGCCCATATTTTTGCACCATGACTTCACTTCATCGGCTGTGAAGTTCGTGCCGTTATCCGTGATGATCTTTGTGGGGACTCGTAGCGGTGTACCACCTCGATATAAAGTCTATCACTGGTCCGAACTCTGCCGTTTTGACGGTTTGGCCTCTATCCATTTGGTGAACTTATCCACCATGACCAGCGGTACCTTTTCTTATGGGTTCCCCCTTTGAGGGGTCCGACCATGTCAAGCCCCTGGACCATGACGGCGGGTAATGGGTATGGTTTTGAGGCGGTGGGTGGCATATGGCTCGATTAGCGAAGAGCGGCAACCAACGCATCGCTGGACCAAGTCTGTGCATCTGCCCGAGCCGTCGGCCAATAAAATCTGACGGAATGCCTTTCCAACCGGGGCCGGGCTGCTGCGTGGTGTCCACCTAGTCGGCATGGATTTCAGCGGGAGGTTTCGCCCTTCTTCTTGGAGATACACCTTTGAAGGACTCGGTAGTACTTTTCTTATAAAGTTCTCCCTCATGAACCTTGTAGGCCTTGATCGCCGGACTATCAATGGGCCTCATTTTGGTCTTGGGAAGTTCTGCCTAAGTAAGTAGGCCAGAAAGGTTACATCCTTGGCGATTCTCGCCATCGTGGGCGGATTGTGTTATGTTGTCTGCTGAATCACCGGTTAGTGCGGCTTTCTCGGTTTGTCACTACGGGCTCCTCCTCCCATAATGCGGATGGCTTGAAGAGCCATTCGGGAAGATATTTGGAGGGACAACATCACGTTTCGCACCGATGCGTGCGGGATGTCGGCCGCTTGGTTGTTATCTCGGGCTATGTGATGGAATTGAGTCCTTCAAACCGGTGACATTTTCAGGACAGCATTACGATATGCTACCATTTTCGGATCCTTGGCGTCAAAGTCTCCATTTATTTGGGATATTGCAAGGTTTGAATCGCGCACCTCTAGGCGTTGAATGCCCATGGAGCGCCATCCGGAGACCATGTAATAAGGCCTCAGATTGGCTGCATTGTTGGAGTCCTACATTATTTGAAGTACATCTTGGGTGTATCTCCGTTGGGGACGTCGATCGACCTTGACCCGATCCGACCAACATTTTGGAGCCGTCGAAGTGCATAGTCCAATTGGAGTATCGTCGTACTCTTTAGGTAGTTAAACTTCATCCATTCGGCGACGAAGTCAGCCAAAACTTGTGACTTTATGGCTCGTCGAGGTTTGTAAGTTATGTCGAATGGCAGGAGCTCAATGGCCCATTTGCAATCCTGCCCGTTGCGTCGCGGTTATTTATAATGTCATTGAGTGGTACTTGAAGCCTTTGTTATCGAACACTCTTGAAAGTAGTGCGAAGCTTCCGAGGCGCCATGAACACCGCACACGCTATCTTTTGATAGTGCGGGTAGCACGGATTTGCTGGGGGTTATACGGTGGATACATAATACTTTGGTTTTTGAAGAGAATTTATGCCCATACATTTGCTCGTTAAACGGCGAGGACAGCGCTTCGCAATTTGATGTGTTGCGGCGATGTATAACAACATCGGTTACATACGAGTGGGCGCTGGCCAGACGGTTGTTGCCAATATGGCCTTTATTTCTTGAGTCCGGCGGTGGCGGCATCCGTCCACTCGAAGTGTTGGTGCGCCTTAGGAGGCGATAAAGCAACGCCTTCTCTCCTAAGCGGAGATAAAGCGGCTTAAGGCTGCCACGCATCCTGTTAATTTTGTATTTGCTTGAGGTCCTTTGGGATATCCAAGCGTGTGAGCCGGATTTTGGCGGATTTGCTTCGATCCTCTACGGATCGATGAAGCCCAGCAGCTTCCGGTGATGCGCCGAAAACACATTTTTCGGATTGACAATGTCATATGCTCGAGGTTGTCGAATGTGAGCCTCAAATCGTCTACTAAAGTTTCGGCGTGTTTTGTTTTGCGACTCGTCGTCTCGTATCTCTCATTGTTTTGCGATCTGGGTAGCGGACATGTTTGAATCATGCGCTGATATGTTGCGCCGGTGTTTTTGAGTCCGAAGGGCATCGTGTTGAAGCAGAATGGCCCGTATGGAGTGATGAATGCCGTTGCGGCTTGATCTGCTTCCGCCATCTTGATTTGATGATAGCCGGAGTAAGCATCTAGGAAGCACAACGAATCGTGTCCTGCTGTGGCATCGATAATTTGATCAATGCGGGGGAGGGGGAAAGGATCCTTTGGGGCAGCCTTATTGAGGTCTTTGAAGTCGACACAGAGACGCCAGGATTTATCTTTCTTTGGTACCATCACCAAATTTGCTAGCCAGTCCGGATGCTTGATATCTCTAATGAATCCGGCCTCTAATAACAGCTAGCTCTTCTCCCATTACTGTCTTTTGGGTTGGAAAATCGTCGAAGAGCCTGTTTGGTGGCTTAAATCCTTTAGGATGTTTAGGCTGTGTTACGCCAACCAGCGAGGATTCGGGCATGTCCGAAGGATGCCGGCGAAGATTTCCCAATTTTCCGAAGGAATTCGCGATCTGGCGTCCACTTCGGGTTCAAGCGTGCCCGATAGAGGCCGTCTTTGTTGGGTCCGTTGGGTGGACCTGAAATTTAACTATCTCATCTGCTGGTTTGAAGGAGGTGGACTTGGATCTTTTATCAAGTATCACGTCGTCCACATTTACCGTGGGCGTGGCGCGGTGAGCTCCTCTGCCGCTAAGGCTTGGATAGTGCTCGAGGGCTAGTCGGCTGTTTTGTTTTCGGTGAGTCTTTGTATCCGATCCGACGAGAGTGATTATTCCGCGGGGCGGGCATTTTGAGCTTCATGTACCCGTAATGAGGTATTGCTTGAAAAATTGTGAATGCCTCTCGTCCTAATATGGCGTGATAGCCGCTGCTGAGCAGGGCTACAGGCGTGACTTCTTGGATCTGTAATTGTCCGGGAGGCGAACACCACATCGAGTGTGATTTTTCGGTGCAGCGCTTCGGCTAGGGATTATTCCTATGAAGGTTGTGCTGCTTTGCTCAATCTGGCTCAATTGATTTCCATTTTCCATGAGGTTTCCTCATAAATGAGGTTTAGTCACTGCCGCCGTCCATGAGGACTTTTGTCGATCGAAAGCCGTCCACTATGGGACTAAGTACCGGTCTTGGTGGGGCTCGTAGTTCGAGATGTGGGCTCGTCGCTGGCGCTGAAGGTGATAGCTGTGTCGCTCCATGGATTTCTTTGTTGCTACTTGGTAGACTTGGCGAGTTCGCGGATTGTTCTTTTTCGCATATTATTTGATGCGAAAGTCTCAAGCTATTGATACCGTCTTGGTATTGTTGGAGTGGTTTCGGAGCTAGAAGCTCTTCGCCACTTTTGGCCACTGCGTAGTATCCAACATGCTCGAAGGCTATGTGTTGGGACAGCTCCCGTATTATGAAGTTCTGAGGTCCATTGAGCCATCCCTCGAAGACGGTTCCGTTTCCCTTCTTGGGTTTTTGCTTTTTGGTTTTTGCATTTGGGGCCTGATTGTGGGCGCCCTTTTCCATGGATTGGGTTTGGTGCGGATTATCCCAAAATTGATTTTCAGTTTTCGGAAACTTTCCATCGCACATACTTCGTACTATGGGCCGCCAGATCGGTAAAGCAGCGTAATCTTGCGACGATCAATGGCGTTCAGATTCCCCGTCCGTGCGATTATTGCGAGAAGATTGAGATTGCATTTTCCTCTCGGCAGTCCTTTATCCTGTCCATAACCGGGAGAATCGGCCCAATAATGATGTCTTGTTTCGAGGGCTCTTGCGGATTAGAGATAGGTCGCATATGTGCAGGCGGGTGGGTGGAATAAAATCCGGATCCTGCCCATCTTTGGGCTCAAAGGCGAGGTCTTCGAACTTGGAAGCTCGATTTTCTGAAACAGCCCAGTGAGTCGGGCGGCGCATGATTTTAGGTTCAATGCTCGATCAGGGCCCGCCCTCGCAGAATCCGGCATGGAGGGTTCGGGAATCCGGACCGATTGTTTTCAACAATGGCAGCGAATTGCGAGTTGTTCTTCTACCACTTCGACGTGGTGGGTAGCCCGGGAGAGTTAATCTCTCGGATCGGTTTAAGCCCGACCGATCGTAGTCCGTTGCGACTCGGCGGCGATGCGATCAAGAGCTCGTTAACGAGCGAGAGCTCGATTGGATCTAACTGTTCGGCAGCTTTAGGGCTGACTCGAAGATTGCTTCCGACGACTTGAGAAGTCATTGCCGAAGCGACGGTCGGGCAGGCGGTCATAAGGAAGCCGCCAAGCCGGATTGTCTGACCGGCGGCCAAGGCCCCTCTGGTGAGAACACCGTCTTTGAAGATGGGTAAAGGCATCCGCTCTATCGGCGACGACACAGAGGAACTCTCAATGAAAGCACCAATGTCGGTGTCAAAACCGGCGGATCTCGGGTAGGGGGTCCCGAACTGTATCAAGAGTGGATCTACCACGAGATCAAGGAGGCTAAACCCTAGAAGCTAGCCTATGGTATGATTGTTGAGATGTAATGTTGTGTCCTACGGACTAAAGCCCTCCGGTTTATATAGACACCGGAGAGGCTAGGGTTACACAGAGTCGGTTACAATGGTAGGAGATCTACATATCCGTATTGCCAAGCTTGCCTTCCACGCCAAGTAAAGTACCTTCCGGACACAAGCCGGAGTCTTCAATCTTCTATCTTCGTAGTCTGGGAGTCCGGCGGATATCGATAGTCCGGCTATCCGGACACCCCCTAGTCCAGGACTCCCTCAGTTGTCATCCGAGTTTTATTGTTATGGCTCGCTAGCTGATTATGCTATTGATATGAGTAATTGTGAGACCTAAGTGTTATTGTGAGTATCGTTAGTTCATAATATTTGCTGAAACTCAAATGCTGGCTTTTCATGTTTACAACAACAAGAGCAAATAGAGTTTGTAATTTTTTTTCTTTATCACTTTCAGTTTATCAACTGAATTGCTTGAGGACAAGCAAAAGTTTAAGCTTGGGGGAGTTGATACGTCTCCAACGTATCTACTTTTCCAAACACTTTGCCCTTGTTTTGGACTCTAACTTGTATGATTTGAATGAAACTAACCCGAACTAACGCTGTTTTCAGCAGAACTGCCATGATGTTGTTTTATGTGTAGAAAAGAAAAGTTCTCGGAATGTCCTGAAAATCCACGGAGGCACTTTTTGGAAAATATAAAAAATACTGGCTAAAGAATCAAGACCAAGGGGCCCACAGCCTGTCCATGAGACAGGGGGGCGCGCCCCCTGTCTCGTGGGCCCCCTGGACCTCCACCGAGCTCAACTCCAACTCCATATATTCACGTTCAGGGAGAAAAAAATCAAAGAGAAAAGTTTCATTGCGTTTTACGACACGGAGCCGCCGCCAAGCCCTAATCTCTCTCGGGAGGGCTGATCTGGAGTCCGTTCGGGGCTCCGGAGATGGGGATTCGTCACCGTCGTCATGATCAACCATCCTCCATCACCAATTTCATGATGCTCACCGCCGTGCGTGAGTAATTCCATCGTAGGCTTGCTGGACGGTGATGGGTCGGATGAGATTTACCATGTAATCAAGTTAGTTTTATTAGGGTTTGATCCATAGTATCCACTATGTTCTGAGATTGATGTTGTTATGACTTTGCTATGCTTAATGCTTGTCACTAGGGCCCGAGTGCCATGATTTCATATGTGAACCTATTATGTTTTCATGAATATATGTGTGTTCTTGATCCTATCTTGCAAGTCTATAGTCGCCTATTATGTGTTATGATCTGACAACCCCGAAGTGACAATAATCGGGATACTTCTCGGTGATGACCATAGTTTGAGGAGTTCATGTATTCACTATGTGCTAATGCTTTGTTCCGGTTCTCTATTAAAAGGAGGCCTTAATATCCCTTAGTTTGCGCTAGGACCCCGCTGCCACGGGAGGGTAGGACAAAAGATGTCATGCAAGTTCTTTTCCATAAGCACGTATGACTATTTACGGAATACATGCCTACATTACATTGATGAACTGGAGCTAGTTTTGTGTCACCCTATGTTATAGCTATTACATGAGGAATCACATCTAGCATAATTATTCATCACTGACCCATTGCCTACGAGCTTTTCACATATTGTTCTTCCCTTATTTACTTTTCTGTTGCTACTGTTACAACTACTACAAAACCCAAAAACATTACTTTTGCTATCGTTACCTTTATTATTATACTACTTTGCTACTAAATACTTTGCTACAGATACTAAGATATCCAGGTGTGGTTGAATTGAAAACTCAACTGCTAATACTCAAGAATATTCTTTGGCTCCCCTTGTGTCGAATCAACAAATTTGGGTTGAATACTTTACCCTCAAAAGCTGTTGCAATCCCCTACACTTATGGTTATCAAGCAGCACCTGAGCTCCTAGCGATACAACCTCCCCCAAGACCGGTACTACCCTTCTGCCTGCGCGCAGTAAAAGGGCCAATGACCCGTGTAACCCCAAGTTACCCCTTGGACTATAAGTACTCGTCCCCTAGCTCCAAATTAAGGTCAGCACTGTGATAGCTCATTTGAGATAGAGCTTTGCTCATCCATCCGGATCTACTCCACCACGAGGGACCGACACCTCTTCGGAGAAGATCCACTTGGATTAAAGACCTCCTCATGGAGAAGACCATCGTCAAGACCTCCTTATGGAGAAGAACCGGTTACCCTTTGTATCGTCCCTTGTTGATCGTGGATCGTGTATCTCTTTGTGTTTTGAGAATCTAGCACATGTGTAATAAAATCTCGTTGGTTTGAGTGATTTCTCTCCTTGTTTTCCCCTAGTGTTCTTCGTGTTCTTGGTAGAATCCTCTCCAAATCGTGAAAGATCGTCATCTACGGTTCCACCCTACATCATCAAGTTCATAGCAAGCATTCACCAATTTCTCAATGAAAGGTCTATGGTAGGCACAAGAATCATTCACAACACCAAATAAAATGAAGTGACTAAACACATGGTTCAAGTGCAAGACAATCCAAGCATAACGTGCATAGGGTGTAGTGAAGATAGTGTGGCACTCAACACAATAGAAAGAGCAATTGTTCATCATGTGTGAGGCAATCAAGTGAATCATGTGACAAGTAAAGGGACATCGCATATGTGAAGAAATGATATTGGTGTAACCAACCATATGATAGTAGCAAGTAGTCTAAGAATTGGATGCAACGCACAAGGTATGTATGTCATGAAGCACGGAAATGTGGCAATAATGGGTGAAAGCAATATCTCAAACATGCATGCAAATGGTGCAAGCAACACATGAAGTATGATAACCAATATCCAAGCTCAAAAAGGATGTCACCTTGGAAGCATGTCCTTGTGCATTCTTCATAATGCCGAAGTTGTAGGAAATGTGGTGTAGAAGCGAGTCATGGTAGAATATATGAGGCTCGCTCTGAAGAGCTCGAAGGGTCAACTCACGTGAAGTGGAAGTCAACACGAAGTCCAGATATCCTACACATTCACATAACAAAACAAAGAACGTATGCGCATGGTAGATAAACACATCATCCATCACGATGGTTCTCTTCTCTTGCACATAACCATTAGAAACACAAGTGCATGAATAATATGATGCAACAATGGCTATATTCATGGCACTAGGTATATGGTGCAAAGATGTAAGACAAGCATGCTTCACAAGAATTATGTCAAAATCTCCAAATATATGCAAGAATGTTATGGGGGCAATCTTATGAGCAAGA
This sequence comes from Aegilops speltoides, assembly GCA_021437245.1. Taxonomy (NCBI): domain Eukaryota; kingdom Viridiplantae; phylum Streptophyta; class Magnoliopsida; order Poales; family Poaceae; genus Aegilops; species Aegilops speltoides. Next base: position 243,906,710 of record CM038144.1, read on the forward strand.
CTAAAATCATTGTTGCATTCAACACATGGAAAATCTAGCATGAGAGAGGCAACACATGGAGATATATGCCAAGAATCGATAACAATCATGTGCAAAGCATGTAGATGGTTGTCATCAACCTCATGAAATGAGCAAGTATGAATCATGGGTGATGCAACACAATGAAGCATATCAACCATGTCATCCAAACTAGTGGAGTGAAGATGCAACACACTAGAGGAAATCATGGCAATCATGTAGTAGATATAGGCAATGCACATGACATATCGCAAGCTCGAAAATGAAACATGATCAAAGCATCATCATAAGCATTGAGAACAAAGCAGTCATGGCAATAACAAGCAATATCCCCACCAAGCTTGCAAATACACATACGAGTACTAGAATCAATCATCATGTGTAATGCAAAGCATGGGTCACAAGTGCATGGCAAAGGCATAGTAATGAGCATATCATGCAAAGTGAACATGGAAATATGGGCATATAATATGTAATGGACCATAACCCATAGTCAACTGAGGTCCATGTAGAAGAAATGTGCGACGTATTTGCGCGAACAGAGCGGTGGGAAAGACAATCCATGGGATCCCAAGTCATCATTGCTCTCTAGAGCTCGGTTTGTCAACTCATGGGATTGTGAGGTTGACAAGTATTCATGGGTACCTACACAAAAGAGAGACAAACCAAAGAAATTGTGCGCCTGGTAAATGTACACATCATCCATCATGATGTGTATGTGCATATGTGAGTTAGCACAAGGTAAGCATCACTCAAAGAAATTTGATGCATGGTATAAGAACACGTCATCCATCATGAAAGAATAGTTATTGTGTATGACACAATGGGGACACAAATTGAGAATGCAATTATATGGCACATCAATAGCATATTTATTCATGGGGAGCATATGTGCACACAAGTATTGAGATCATGCAATGAATGGGATGGATTGAAATCTCCTAAAATGCACGAGGAAACTACGGGGGTCTCCTCATGAGCAATATCAGAAACATCACATGGAGAAAATGGAAAACATCCAAAACAATGAGTATCTGAAGCTAGGTGGTCATGGCATGGCATATGAGATAAATGATGCAAAGGAAGCATATCAATATCATCACAAGAAAAACAAATGCCAATAACCATGGGCTTGTCATCTATGCCATATGTGGAAATTGGGTTTATTTTAATAGAATAAGCATAGTCACCATGAAGAGATTGCAAATAAGACATAAGATTGATCTCATGCATAGCATATGACAAGTCAAGCGGATTATCAAATATGATGTGACCTAAAGAATTGTCACAAGAAATCCTATGTAACATGGCATCACAACTGAGACTCCACATGAGAATCATCATACTCATCATAAATGGGCAAATCATCGCATGGGGAAATCATACTAGCATGAAGCATGGTAGTAGGTGGATCAACATCATGCAAGCAATCAGTGTCAAGAATGTCCACTAGTGGGACTTGAGCATCACCGTCACCTATGTTACCGTTTTCATTCCACTCAAGTGGTGTAGATGAGGTGGGAAAGACCAAATGGTGGTCATCTGCATCTTGATGGAACCATGTGGGGGGTGCATCATATTCCACCATGGCCATCATCTTGTCCAAAGGGAGGACTAAGTCGTCGAGGATCGGCGCGTCATCATAAATGGGACCTAGCACCAAATGAGAAGAAACAATAGAGGTAGAAGTCAAGTTGTTAGAAATGCAAATGGCCTCACGAGATCTATCAACTATCACACTCTCTCTATGTGGTGGTTCACTCACTCCCTCAAAATATGTGCACTCAATATCACATATGGTGGAGTCACTCATATCACTCAAGTGGTGGGGGTTGTGGCTCTCCTCACATGGGAATTGGGGCAACTCGACATATATGGGGCTAGTGGTGAAGTCACTCTCACTCTCAATATGGTGGCACAAGTCACTCAAGTCATCAGATGTCGCCGTGGTCGAAGGGAAAATCCTATGCTCAAACATCTCGTCGCCATTGCTGTGGATGAAGGCCGAAGATGTCACATCATCACTCTCGCCTCCTAAGATGGAAGCATCATCCTTGCTTGCCACCTTGTCGCTCGCCTCCAAAGCTTGGTCCTTGAAGGTCTCCACGGTCGTACTCGTCACGGCACCATCTTGAAAAAGAGTCAACGTAGACTCGGCACCATCAATGCCACAAAGAGGGATGGCGGTGAAGTCAAACTTGGGAGCACCATTTTAGAGCTCATCGGGCTTGGACATCTTGGTGGTACTATCCTCATGCTCGTTGCTGTAGAGCTTGGTCGTCGCGAAGTGAGCTCGGGGTGGAGAAGCCTTGGCCTTCATGAGTTCTTGTTCCTCCTTGAGAGCACCAATGTAGTTGTCGTCGAGGGACTTGTAGTTCTCGAGGAAGATAGTCTTGGAGATGTCGTTGTTCAATCCCATCATGAAGTGGAACTTCATCGAAATGGGGTCGTCCATGCCGGCTCGTCGCAAGAAATTCTTCATCTCCTTGAAGTACGCGTCGGTGGACTTGGGTCCTTGGATGGTGTTCTCCAGTTGGCGTAGAAGTTGTTCCGTGTAGGTTGGAGGCACGATCTCTCGTCACATAGCTCTCTTCGTCTTGGGCCAACTCATGTCGTAGCTTTCCGAAGGTGTGTGAAGCCACCATGTGTATGCGTAGTCATGGAAGTTCCTTGTGGCGCACTTCACTTGATATTCGGGACGAACATGATGTAGCTTGAGGTAGTCGTCCATCAAGCGCTCCCACTCGAGATACTCCTCGGGTTCTTGAGTTCCATAGAAAGGAATGTCGTGGTCGTTGTCGAGGTCGTAGTAGCTCGTGGAAGTCACAGACTTGAGCTTGGGGAGCTTCTCTTGAGTGTAGTCTTGGGGTGCTTGTTGGAAAAGATGTCGCATATCCAAAGGCGAAGATGCCAAGGGAGATGGTGAAGTCGTTGAGCGGTTGTTGGTGTTGAGCCATTGACTATCACGTTCTTGTGGGTGGTGGTGTCGATGCCGATGTGATCTTGCCGGAGATGGTAGCTTGGAAGCATGTTCTCTTGAGCGTCTTCTCGAGGATGAGGAAGATCGCTTGTAGTACTTGATGATGGCTTTGATCTCCTCCATTTGATCTTGCATCTTGGCGTCGAAGTTGTTTTTAGTGGCATCAAACTCGTCATTGTTGTAGACCGAAGGAGGTGTGCTTTGCCTATCCATCACAAGACTCAAGTAGAGGTGAGTAGGAACTGAGATAAACAATACCAATTTACCTTTTCCCAAAGTTGAGGATGTATCCCGTTTCACTCAATGTGAAGTGACAGAATAGTGGAATTGGTACCGGACTTGTTCACTCACACCTATAAAGTAAAGCTTATGGAGTAGCTTGGTGAGGATAGTGGCACAAAAATTTGATGCAAAATGTTAGCAAGAGTCAATAATGTTGAAAGAGATTCACAAATTCGCAAGTGAAACAAGTAGACCAATAGCAATAAGTGGCACACGGAAACACACACATAGATAGATAAATGGGGTCTTGCAACCAAGGAGTGAGCACGAAATGTGGAAGCCATGGAAAACGCTCGTGTTGCAGAACTCAAGAGAGACGCTAGCACGATTGCTCAATAGGCAGATACGACACTTGTGCACAACCTATAAGATGCAAAATGGATAAACTTTCTATCCCATGTATGTTCTGTATGTATGTTCCAGTGCTTTAGCACAAGATGATCCAAGATGATCAAGTATGATACCATATGATATATTGTGATGCTATGGCTATTGCTTACATGCTCTTTGTTCACTCTTTTGGCTTAAAAGCTTATTCTCTTTTTTTTCATTGGCCACTTTACGAAATGCACAAACCAAGAAAGCAATTGTATATATGCGGGAACAAACTTGTGACACAAGAGATGATATGGTACCAATATGATATGGTATGTATGCAATGGAAGGGCGGATCAATGATCACTAATGTGTACATGTAACGTTGTCGGCAATACTCAACGGCTAGTCTCGATAGGAAAGTTGGGCTACGGGTTAACAATGCAAATGCAAGGAGAATATACAATGGTGTCATCGAGGTTACCATCCGTGTCGATGATGAGAGGCCGTGTTGCCGATATCAACCCGTTCCTAGTTAGCCGAAACACCCTAGGAAACGGAAAAACCACAAATCAAAATCTCAAGGACAAAAGTCAAATGGTGGTAGTGAAAAAGCGGTGGTGGTTTGCACTCGGCAATGCGGAAGTGGAATGATGGGCTACACATGTGTTGGACTTGAAGTTGCCGTCCATAAGTAGCCGAAACACCTGAGGAGACACAAGCCACGACTCAAACAAGCTCAAACAAAATTGGGTTAAGTTGGGTTGTCGGAAGTGTATGGTGGGCAAGGTTATGTGGAAGTGGAGGTGGTGGTTGATGAAGAAGCAACCGTCACTAAGTAGCCGAAACACCTTAGGAGACTCGAATCACTACTCAAGCAACCACTAATTCTATGGTGAACAAAATGGGTTAGGTTGTGGAAGTCGGTGGTGGCAATGCAGATGATATGGTGGAGGGCCTAGGCAAAGATGCAAAAGTTCACAAGATTTGATGGAGTCAAATGATGTTGGATGGGCAAAATGAGCTAAATAACGTCAAAATAGGAGTTCGGATAAATTAGTTATGGGCAAAACAAAATCAGCCGAAGTTGTTATCTACAGGTGTCGGACGTCCGGTAATGAACGGATGTTCGGTCGTCGGACGTCCGGTGGGGCTCGGATATCCGCTGTTTCAGCTCGTGTTAGGGGTTCTGGTCGTCCGGTAATGACCGGACGTCCGGTGGGTCGGGGTCAACACGGGATTTGAGCTCTGGGACGCGATTTTGGGTGGAATTTGGGGATTTTGGGGTCAAAATTGAGAAAATTGCGTGGATTAAGGATGGGGAAACTTCGGGAGATGCTAGATCCACTTGAAACGAAGCAAATCCATGAATCAAAATCAACAAAGCATCATCAAACGAACAAATCACAAAAAAATTGGGGCTACTTTTGGTGGGGATTTTCGAAATTTAGGACAAAATCAAGCAAAAGAAGGCTCGAAAATGGTGGGAGGGACTCCAAATACCTGATCAACATGGCTCATGATACCATATGATATGGGGCTAACACGGTGTAGGACGATCTTTCACGATTGGAGTGGATTCCCTCGAAGAACATGATGAACACGGGGAAGAACAGGGAGAAATCACAAGGGGAAGCACTGAAGAACAAGTCCAATCACACATCCACTAGACAATTAAACACACAAGATCCACATGGGTACATGAACAACAAAGGGAAAGATACAAGTTAAAGTTCATCTCCAAGAGGAGGTCTTGATGGGGGGTCCTCTCGTGAGGGTGTCTTGATGATATCCCGCAGGATCTTCTCCTAGATGGAGGTCTTGGCCTCCAATTGAGTAGTGGTCTCTCTCCATCTCTCTCTCTCTCTCTCTCTCTCTCTCTCTCTCTTATGAGGACATGGCTACCATAGTTACACCCATATCCCCTGTTGTTTTACATGTTGGAACAATCGCTAGATCTAGCATATGCCAATTAAATTATCAGGTACTTTCTTTTCTTGGTAATGTTTCTAGTGTTCATGAGAATATGATGCTCCCGAACATAGATGCATTTGTGTTGCTTGCAATTGAAGGGCCTAGCACAGACAAGAAGGATGAACATTGGAGCATCGTCAAGCACGGAGATTAAGGTGCGTGCGAAGAGAACATGAACTGAGGTTCAAGTGGAGATTTCCGGACTTTGAAGCCACCATGATGACATACAAGATGATGGACGAAATATACATGATGTCCTTTCATAAATTTCGTCCATAGCTTATTTTTGGTGTTGCACCACCTAATTTGGGCCAGGCCCATGTAACAATTTTTTAGAGTCCATTTTGCAGGGGAAACGACTTAGGAGGTGTGAGGGAGTCCTGGACTAGGGGGTGTCCGGATAGCCGAACTATCATCATTGGCCGGACTCCAAGACTATGAAGATACAAGATTGAAGACTTCGTCCCGTGTCCGGATGGGACTTTCCTTGGCGTGGAAGGCAAGCTTGGCAATACGGATATGTAGATCTCCTACCATTGTAACCGACTCTGTGTAACCCTAGCCCTCTCCGGTGTCTATATAAACCGAAGGGTTTTAGTCCGTAGGACGAACAACAATCATACCATAGGATAGCTTCTAGGGTTTAGACTCCATGATCTCGTGGTAGATCTACTCTTGTACTACCCATATCATCAATATCAATCAAGCAGGAGTAGGGTTTTACCTCCATCGAGAGGGCCCGAACCTGGGTAAAAGCATCGTGTCCCTTGTCTCCTGTTACCATCCGCCTAGACGCACAGTTCGGGGCCCCCTACCCGAGATCCGCCGGTTTTGACACCGACATTGGTGATTTCATTGAGAGTTCCTATGTGTCGCCGCCCATAGGCTCGATGGCTCCCCGGACAGATCTTCGTATTCGGTGGCTTTGCACTGCGGGCCAATTCGCTTGGCCATCTGGAGCAGATCGAAAGCTATGCCCCTGGCCATCAGGTCAGATTTGGAAGTTTGAACTATACGACCGACATCCGCAGAGACTTGATCTTCGACGGATTCGACCCACAGCTAAGCGCGCCGCACTGTCACGATGGGCATGATTTAGCTCTGCTGCCGGACAGTGCCCTGGAGGCCGCACAAGAGTCCACTCCGACCCTTGACTCGGAGCCGACTGCGCCGATCGAGGATGGGTGGCTAGACACCGCCTCGGGGGCTGCTACCTCTACGGCGATGGAGCCGAATACCGACCCCATCCCTTGTGAAGCTCGTGACTCCGAGGCGCCGGACTCCTCGCCGGACTCCGAACCTCGCGCGCCCCTTCCCATCGAATCCGATTGGGCGCCGATCATGGAGTTCACCGATGCGGACATCTTTCAGCACTCGCCTTTTGGCGACATCCTGAATTCTCTAAAGTATCTCTCTTTATCAGGAGAGCCCTGGCCGGATTATGGTCAGGACGGTTGGGATGCGGACAACGAAGAAATTTAAGGCCCACCCACCACCCATTTTGTAGCCACTGTCGATGACTTAACCGACATGCTAGACTTCGACTCCAAAGACATCGACGGTATGGACGACGATGGCGGAGATGACCAAGAACCAGCGCCTACGAGGCACTGGAAAGCCACATCGTCATATGACATATACATGGTGGACATCCCAAAGGATGGGAATGGCGATGGAACTGCAGAGGAAGATCACTCCAAGAAACAGCCTAAGCGCCGGCGTCAGCGGCGCCGCTCTAAATCCCGCCACAGCAAAAATGGAGATTCCGGCTCCGGAGACAATAAAACCCCGGGCAGTGCCGAAGACAACCCCCTCCATTAAGATTCAGCACAGGAGGATGGAGAAGCCAGCCCTCGTGAGAGAGCAGCAGACAAAGAGGTAGAGGACGATAATTACATGCCTCCCTCCGGAGACGAGGCAAGCCTCAACGACGACGAATTTGTCGTGCCTGAGGATCCCGTCGAACAAGAGCGTTTGAAACGCAGGCTTATGGCCATGGCAAGCAGCCTCAAGAAAAAGCAGCAACAGCTTAGAGCTGATCAAGATTTGCTAGCCGACAGATGGACTGAAGTCCTCGCAGCCAAAGAGTACGAACTTGAACGCCCCTCCAAAAGCTTCCCCAAACGCAAGCTGCTGCCCCTATTAGAGGAGGAAGCATATAAACCCACATCACCAGCGCACAATACGGCCGACCGGCCACCTCGTGGCCGCGACAGAGAGGCCTCTAGGCCCTCCACTAAAGCCGCACCCCGGCATCGCTTGAAAAGTACAAAGCCACAGGGGAATACGCCGGACTTGCGAGAAATATTAGAGGATAAGGCAAGACAATCAAGATCGATCTACGGATCGCACGGGCGCCCCATGATACGCGACGACAACCGTCACGTCGGATACAGCAATTCTGGCAGGGCCGCACACAGTAGACAAAGCTCGCTTGAGCTACATCGTGATATAGCCCAAACAGAGGCGCCACACACCCACTATGCTTCATAGATGAAGTAATGGATCATCAAATCCCCGAAGAGTTCAAACCCGTGAACATTGAATCCTACGATGGCACAACAGACCTCGCAGTTTGGATCGAAGACTATCTCCTTCATATCCACATGGCCCGCGGTGATGATCTTCACGCCATCAAATACCTCCCACTCAAGCTTAAAGGACCAGCTCGGCATTGGCTCAACAGCTTGCCAGCAGAATCAATTGGGTGTTGGGAGGACCTGGAAGCCGCATTCCTTGATAACTTCCAGGGCACATATGTGCGACCACCAGACGCTGATGACCTAAGCCACATAATTCAGCAGCCAGATGAGTCGGCCAGACAATTCTGGACACGGTTCTTAACCAAGAAAAATCAAATCGTCGACTGTCCGGATGTAGAGGCTCTTGCAGCCTTCAAACATAACATATGCGACGAGTGGCTTGCCCGGCACCTAGGACAGGAAAAAGCCGAAATCCATGGCAGCCCTCACATCACTCATGACCCGCTTCTGTGCAGGAGAGGACAGCTGGCTAGCCCGCAGTAACAACCTCACCAAAAATTCCGGTAGTCCGGATACCAAGGACAGCAATGGCAAGTCGCGTCGCAATAAGCACAAAAACCGCATTAACGGTGATAATAATGAAGAAACAACAGTCACTGCCGGATTTAGAGGCTCTAAACCCGGTTAGCAGAAAAAGCCATTCAAAAGAACTACTCCGGGCCCGTCCAATTTGGACAGGATACTCGATCGCTCGTGCCAGATACACGGCAGCCCCGAAAAGCCAGCTAATCACACCAACAGGGATTGTTGGGTATTCAAGTAGGCAGGCAAGTTAATCGCCAAAAATAATGACAAGGGGCTGCATAGCGATGACGAGGAAGAGACCTGGCCGCTGAACAATAGAGGACAGAAGGGTTTCCCCCCACAAGTGCGGACGGTGAACATGATATACACAACCCACATACCCAAAAGGGAGCGGAAGCGTGCGCTTAGGGACGTATACGCGATGGAGCCGGTCGCCCCAAAGTTCAATCCATGGTCCTCCTGCCCAATCACTTTTGAGCGAAGGGACCACCCCACCAGCATCTGCCACGGTGGATTCGCCGCGTTGGTTCTAGAGCTAGTCGCCGACGGATTTCACCTCACTAGAGTCCTGATGGAAAGCGGCAGCAGCCTGAACCTGCTTTATCAGGATACAGTGTGCAAGATGGGCATAGACCCCTCAAGGTTTAAACCCACAAAGACGACCTTCAAAGGCGTCATACCAGGTGTAGAGGCCAACTGTACAGGCTCAGTTACACTTGAAGTGGTCTTCGCATCCCCGGATAACTTCCGAAGCGAGGAGTTAATCTTCGACATAGTACCGTTCCGCAGCGGCTATCATGCACTGCTCAGACGAACCGCGTTTGCAAAGTTCAATGCGGTGTCGCACTATGCATACCTCAAGCTCAAGATGTCAGGCCCTTGAGGAGTCATCACGGTCAACGAAAACACCGAACGCTCTCTCCGAAAGGAGGAGCATACAGCGGCTCTCGCGGCGGAAGTTCAGAGTAGCCTCTTAAGGCAATTCTCGAGTCCGGCTGTTAAGTGAACGGACACCATCAAGCGTGCCCGGAGTAACCTACAACAAGACCACCTGGCACGTTCCGAGCACGCGTAGTAGTGTGGCCCCAACCCCAGCCCTCGCAAAATCGCAAGACCAGTACCACGCGTACATCACTACGCTCTAGAGATACCATGGTCATAGGGGGAGGGGCACGACCACGGTAGGCCCAGAGTCCGGCTCAACCACACCAGGGGCTCCCAAATATGTCATCCTTTTTATTCCTTTTTTTCTTATCCTCAGGAGAATGTTTCCCAGAAGCCCTGTCCGGCAGTAGACCTGCCGAACTCACGATGCAACAGCCAGGGAAGCAGAAAAGCTACGACGAGTATCCAGGTCGTCTCCATTACGAGCATTATACCTGTTTTATGCACCATTCCATAGCCTACCCCTGGCGAGGGACATGTTAAATAGTCCCACCCCTTGCTTTTCGCACTATTTGTATCATTCTGCATTCATGACAGTATTCTTTGAATAAACAATGCATCGCTTTTTGCCTATCATTGCATTCCTTTTTTCTACATATGTTCACTGATGACATGTTGCATCCGTACGCTTTGGTACGACTAAGTACACCAGGGGCTTAAGTTCCCCAAACTATGGTGTGGTAAGCCCGAACACTTTCACAAGTGCGGCACCCCGAACTTATAGCATTATATGCATCGGCTCCGAATCATGTCTTGGGTCAATAGTTGGGTTTGCCCGGCTCCCATGTTTTGGTACCTTACGTTCCGTTATATCAGCTAAGGTAGCACTGGGAGAACCACTGCGATTATGCCCCAGTTGAGCTGGGCGAGCACCTCAGTGGAGAAAGCTAAAACTGACCGTCATGATGGGGCGAGAGCCGGTCGCTGTTCGAGAGGTTTTTTCGAGTCCCTAAAGACTTATGCCGCTTAGAGCGAGGAACCGGCTTTGTCCGGCCCAGGCGTGGATAGCGCCCCGAATTCGGCCTTCCGAACACTAGGGGCTTCACCGAAATTTAAAATTATAGAATTCTATGGCTAAGTGAGAGTGTTCAAGCATTATAAGTCCGGTTGCCTCGTTCGTTGTGTTGAGCGCCTCCCTAGATGGACCCAAAAATGGGAACAAGAGCACTCAAGTTTATCCCGACCACCCCAAAGACTTTCATGCACGGGGTCAAGCCAATGACTTGCCATCTCGGATTTGATAAACGGCCGCATGTAAGGTAATATTTTAAGTTAACAAGCGTTGCTTAGCGATATGAACAAAGTTTTCAGCGACAGGATAACAAAATGCTAGTCTCATCAAAAATTACATCTTTGGAGCATTCACCGCAATAATGCGGCACCCTTCAGACACCCTTATAATACATCTCGGCGTGCGATACTCCTTGCCCGGCGGTGGCGCGTCGTCACAAGCTTCTCGGCGTCCATCTTGCCCAGTGCACCTTAGCGCGGGCAAGGGCCCGACGGGCGCCTTCAATGCGGGCGGATTGCTTGATAACGTCAACCCACGGACAGGCCCACCAGCCGCCGCACTGCATCAAGTAGCTCCTAGGCATGGCTTCTTTAGGCCACACCAACTATGAGGCCCTTCATGGCCTGTTCGCCACCTAGTGGAGCTCGACCACCGCTTCATTTGGTCGCTCGAGGGCACCGGATGTCCGCCTCAAAGATACCGAGACCGAACACCTTCTCCGTCGAGCTCCCTCCTCGGCTCTGTAGAACGCGGCAAGATCGGACACGCCACGGGCAGATCTGCGAACGCTCTGGAGAGCTCGAGTCGGGTAAGTAACGTGTAATTCACTTTTACATGCTTGCTTTGCATGAAGAATGCCTTACCGCTGCTATCTTCTTTCTCGCCTCGATTTCTGGAGGGCCTTTTGGGCTTCGCCTTAGCGGCTTTGGCACTCTCAAGAGCCGACGAAGCTCGGACTCCGAGTCTTCGTGTCACGCCCAAACCTCGTGTTTTTCCACAAGAGCACGGAGCTCTTGCCGCACCTCCGCCACCCGCCGCCTCGCTTCTCCCTTTCGGCGATTCCGCGATCAAGATTATGCTCGCCAAGGACACCGCCTCCTTCAGGGTCGCCACCTCGTTCGTAGCCCCTGGAGTACCCACGTTATTCTTGTCATCTTTTCTTGCAACCACATCCTTTTCTAAAAGGTACAACTTTAATAAGGTGTTACTCACCTTCCTTGTGCTCGATCTGCTTCTTGGCACGGCCGAGCTCGACCTCGGACCGCTCAAGGCTCTGCTTCAAGGAATTGACCTCCGCAGTTAGTGCGGTAGAGGTCAGCAGCGCAGCCTGCATTCCCATATTGACATATTTTTGTTAGACTCCTGCATATATCTTTTTAGATCCTTAGTTCGGCTTTTCTTTCCGAACACCGAACTAAGCATCAGGGGCTACTGTCTATGCGGTACTATTTTACATATCTTAAAATTCTTACCTCAAAGCCTGTTAGAAGGTGGTGCAGCTTTGGTCAGCCCGCTCTTGGTGAGTGAACTTTCAATCACCGCACTCATGACAAAGGCGGTGTTCTCGTCGATGGAAGCGCCGTTGAGCGCCTCCAGCAAATTATTCGGCGCCTCCGGTTGGACGGAGGCCGCCGGCGTCGCCGTCTTGCCCTTCTCACGAAGGGGCCGCCCGCCGGACTCCGGAGCCACTGAAGTTTCCGGTGCGGTGTCCGGTCAAAAGTCCGGGAGGCTGCCCTGCGGCACCTCCGGGACCTCCTCCTCCTGACGGGTCCCCTTCTGGGACCCTACCTCGGCGTCGTCTGCGTCACGGGGGGAGGAGGCAGTCGGAAGTGAAGCACTGTTCACATCCAACGAACCCAAGGACCCGCTCGACGAAGCGGGGAGATTATCCTTGGGCGGACTACAGGGTTGTATGCAGTGTTAGAAGACACTATGCGACAAAAAGAAGAATTATGAGTTATTCAGGAGTCCGGACACTTATGATCTCGCCAGGGGCTTGGCCCTTGAGGGCCACTCCTCGTCGCCGTCGTCGGCGTTGGTGGAACAGTCCGGGGGAAGGGTCCTTCCTTTCTTGGACCCTTCGGCCTCCCCTGTTGGGGAAGCGTTCCTCTTCCTCTCTCCCCCCGCTTGGGGACAGGCCTCTTTCTTCTCCTCCCCATCTTCGTGGGAGGAGTACGCCTCGGAGTCGTCGTACGATGAGTCCGATAACAACTGGCACCGGGAACTCCTCCGAGTTCTCGTGGCCTTCTTCTTGGCCTTCTTCTCCGGCACCACATAAGGCGCCGGGACCAGCAGCCCTGTCAAACGGGCATCCGCTGGGTGTTCTGGAAGGGGAGCCGGACAGTTAACCTGTCCGGACATCTTCTGCCAGGCCTGTTAAAGGTTTTGGGAGTTTAAATCCCACATAGAGTCAAACAATGGAAAGCAAGTGTCCTGTAAAGGATAATATAGCTTACCTTGCCAGCCGGACGCTGCGAGTTGAACCCGCGATCTTCGGTAGCGGATGCGGGCGCCTCGGCGCCCTTGAACAGCACCCTCCATGCCTCTTCGTACGTAGTGTCGAAGAGCCTACTCAAGGTCTGGTGTTGTGCCGGATCGAACTCCCACAGGTTGAAACCCCACTGTTGGCACAAGAGAATCCGGTGGATGAGCATGACCTGGACCACATTGACAAGCTTGAGCTTCTTGTTCACCAGGGTTTGGAGACAGGATTGGAGTCCGGTCAGCTCCTCCGAATCGCCCCACAATAGGCCCTTCTCTTTCTAGGAGGTGAGCCACATGGGGATGCCAGATCTGAATTCGGGGGCCGCTGCCCATTCAGGGTCACGTGGCTCGGTGATGTAGAACCACCCCGATTGCCACCCTTTGATGGTTTCCACGAAGGCGCCCTCGAGCCAGGTGACGTTGGGCATCTTGCCCACCATGGCGCCTCCGCACTCCGCTTGACTGCCACCCACTACCTTCAGCTTGACATTGAAGGTCTTTAGCCATAAGCCGAAGTGGGGCTGGACGCAGAGGAAGGCCTCGCACACGACGATAAACGCCGAGATGTTGAGGATAAAATTCGGGGCCAGATCATGGAAATCCAGGCCGTAGTAGAACATGAGCCCCCAGACAAAGGGGTGGAGTGGAAAGCCCAGTCCGCGGAGGAAATGGGGAAGGAATACCACCCTCTCATGGGGCCCGGGGGTGGGGATGAGCTGCCCCTCATCGGGTAGCCGGTGCGATATGTCGCTGGAAAAATATCCGGCCTTGCGCAGCTTCTTGATGTTCCCCTCCGTGACGGAGGAGGCCATCCACTTGCCTCCCGCTCCGGACATGGTTGGAGAAGGTTGAGGTGAGATGTGCGGACTTGGGCGCTGGAGCTCGAGTGCGCGGGGATGGATAAGCAAAGGAGGAAGAAGGCGTAAGTAAAAAGGTGGATCCTTATCCCCTTATATATGGGTGGACGAAACTATGCGTCCCCACCAGCCTGGTAAAACTCGCTTATCTCCCAAGCGCCGCGATTAATGGCGCAGTTGGGTTACCCACGTCCGTATTGATGAGAATCCCGGAATAAGGGGACACGATCTCTGCTTTGACAAGACGTGCCAAGGAAACCGCTTCGCTAAACGTGCTGAGGTGGAACAATAAAAACGATTCGAGTAAAGGCTTGGCCGTGGTGTGACGTCATGCCACGAAATACGTCAGCAGATTGAACTTGTGTAAATATTATTCTCTCTACGGTGGTATGTGGAATTTATTTTGCAGAGCCGGACACTATCCTGGTATTCGCAATCTTCTATGAATTATTCGGAGGAGGACCCGCCTTGCAATGCCGAAGACAATATGCGCGCCGGACTCGTCGTCATTGAAGCCTTTGGTTCGTGGGCTCTTGAGGAGTCCTCGACTAGGGGTGTCCGGATAGCGAACTATCATCATTGGCGGACTCCAAGACTATGAAGATACAAGATTGAAGACTTCGTCCGATGGGACTTTCCTTGGCGTGGAAGGCAAGCTTGGCAATCACGGATATGTAGATCTCCTACCAATGTAACCGACTGTGTAACCCTAGCCCTCTCCGGTGTCTATATAAACCGGAGGGTTTTAGTCCGTAGGACGAACAACAATCATACCATAGGCTAGCTTCTAGGGTTTAGCCTCCTTGATCTCGTGGTAGATCTACTCTTGTACTACCCATATTATCAATATCAATCAAGCAGGAGTAGGGTTTTACCTCCATCGAGAGGGCCCGAACCTGGGTAAAAACATCGTGTCCCTTGTCTCCTGTTACCATCCGCCTAGACGCACAGTTCAGGACCCCCTACCCGAGATCCGCCGGTTTTAACACCGACAAGGTGTTTTAGTCCCACCTTGCCTAGGGTGGACGAAATCCCCTCTCTTTTCCCTATAAATATAGCCCTTAAGGCCTCGTTTAGACTTGGGTTTTATTTAGTTAAAAGTTAGCCATTGTTGCAACTTTGTGTACTTCGTTTGTGTCCAACGACCAGACCAAGACCGCTTATGAAACCCGACTTCTATTAATAATTCATCCATATTCGCAATATTCAGATTGCTTAATCATATTCTTGCTTGTTCTTCAATTGCTTGCAGGAATAGACCTTCGTGTTCAGGTTGATCGTGCTCTGGCGTGGTCAATAACCTCTCGGAGCTGGTTTAGCGATTGCTAAGGCGCAACATGGTGCATGTTTGTAGTCGGATCGTCAAAGTCGTCTCCACCAAATCGATAGTTATCATCTCATCGAAAGATCAGGACACCCCCGCCTCTATCACTCTCTCAAGAGGAGTTGTGGTAGAAGCAAAGCTCACATACAAATGAGCTATTACTTTGCCAGCTCTCACTAGGAGGAGGAGGAGGAGGTCTATTTATAGTCTGAGTGCAAATGGGGGCCAAGTGAAAGGGTACATGGGCCTCGGGCCCGAAACTGTGCACACACAGGCAGCGGATGTCCGGTCCTTACCGGTCGTCTGGTGGCTCACGAGGGTCCGGGCGTCTAGTAGGGTTCGGACTTCCGCTATTTTCGTTATGTTGAAGTGTTATCGGACGTCCGGAGACGGCCGGTCGTCTGGTCACCGGTCATCCGGTCGGGGACGGACGTCCAACCACTATAGCTTGCGTTGGCAGGCGGGTACTTCCAGGCGTCGGATGTCCAGTCCTTACCAGTCGTCCGACCGCTGTGGAGTGTCGGACGTCTAGTGGCGCATGGACATCTGGTGGCTCGTTGGACATCCGGCCGCTGTAGGATCCGCAGCTCCGTCTTCTTCCGTCTTCTCTTCCGTGCTTCCCTCGCGGATGGTGTAGGTGTTCCTTGGCGCTTGCACTCCACCTTGTCGTCCGTGAAGCTCTGGAAATACGTATGCATGAACACGAGTGGAGTGTCAAGTAGTATACCATCCTCGAAGGGGTCAAGTGAGCACGTGTAAAGGAGATGATTCACCTTTGTGTATGTGAAGTAGATGTGGCACGTGTCACTTGCCAAACAAACTCTTGACATGGTGATGTCCATGGGATGCTCCACACCAGGAGGTCACCAACCGGATGCTATCAACCCTCCTACACGTATTGATAAAGAAGAACATCAAGGAGTGGGAGGAATGTTTGCCCATCGCCGGGTACGCCTACAATCGAGCAAAACATTCAACTATCAGCAAGTCTCCCTTCGAGGTCGTCTACAGTTTCAATCCTTTGTCCCCACTAGACATTCTACCGGTACCTCTACAAGAGCGCATCAACATGGACGCGATCGCACGAGCGAGTTATATCAAGAAGGTCTATATATTAAGATACAAGACAAACAATCGAGCGCCAAGTACACCGTCTTGCGACAAAGCTCAACATCAACAAGCAACCCATGATATTCAACATCAAAGATCTTGTGTGGCTACACGTTATCATGGACCGCTTCCCCAACAAACGCAAGTCCAAGCTACTACCTCGAGCCGACGGACCCTTGAAGGTGCTAGAACGCTACAACAACAATGCATACAATTTCAACATCCCACGCAACAAGTGCTACGTGAGTGACATATTCAACATCACAGACCTATCTCCCTTCCATCGTGATGAGGATTTTGATCAGAGGTCGGATCTTTCCCGGGGGAGAGATGATGCGAAGCATCCCAAGGTCATCCCCATCGATCCACCTTCGTCTCCCCATGTGCCAAGTGGACCGATGACACGTGCACATGCAAGAGCCCTCGAGACCGAGGTGACATCCCTTCTCTCGCTATTCCCCTTTTGAAACACATGAGACATGTCTACTACCTCAAGCGGAGACACTCTGTATACTCAGGTACCAAGAGACTAGTCATGGAGAAGCTAAGTAGCTAGTTCAATCGAGGGAGGAGAGCAAACGCGAAGACAGAGAAGGAAACAGGTAAGTCAGAGCCTGTCCGGACGATCCGGACGGCCGTCCGCATGATCCGGACACCAGGCCGGACGATCCGGATGAGTCGCCACTAGAGGACAGAAGCCTCTACAATGAAGCCGGACGATCCGGATGATGTCCCGGATAATCCGGACGGAGCCGGACATCCGAACCTGGACCCACACGACCGGACCCCTCGCTGCGTCCATGATACATTCAGACGATCTGGACGATCACCCGGACCATCCAGACGCCTAACGCCCAGATCATCTGGTCCACTATCCGGATCATCCAAGTGTGTCACTTGGCCCGAAGCCAATGTATCTCTACCTACCCCTAGACTATATATAATCCAACTGAACGTGCTAGTTATCGACTAGGGGGGGTGAATCAGTGATTTTTATGAAAGTCTTCAAGACAGGCAATGTCTTCAAAGACGGACAACCAAATAACACCTACATAGTATGTAGCGGAAGATAAACTACGCTAGCCATGCCATGGTCAAATAAACAATGTAGAGTAAGCACAAAGACAACTAGCAGCTAGGTAGAACCGATCGGAATTGGAAGATAGTATGAAGCCAAATATGCAATCACAGAGAATATCTTCACACTATGAAGTCAAACAGAGTAGGCAAGCACTGACTTCATGATGTGGAGCATCCCTCATCTACCCGCACCAACACTCCATCACCACTGCAAGCACTGAGAGGACTGATGACAAAAGCATGTGCACGCAACATCAAGAACGAGGTCACTTCTTTCCTCTCCGAGTTTTATTCAGTTTCCCATCAGAATTAGATTCTACCTCAAAGAGATACGCTATGCATCCTTAGGTACCAAGTAGTTGATCATGAGAAGGAGAGGACGGGAACTCGGGCATCCACGGAGCAAGGGAAAGGAAAGGAGAACAAGAAGAACGAAGGGCTGCAGCCCCAAGACACCCCGGGTGCCCGGCTGCTTCGGCCCCGGGTGCCCGGCCACAGCTTGGGCAGCGCCCCAGCCGACCCCGGGTCCCCGGCCCCAAGGCCCTGGGGCCTGGTCCCCCACCTGGGCCTCGCCCAGCCCACCCCGAGTGCCCGACCAACTGGCCTCGGGTGCCTGGCCTGCCACCTGGGCCGCGCTCAGCTCACCCCCGGGTGCCGACCTGCCCCGCCCAGCCACCTGCGGCCACCACGGGTGTCCGAGCCTTGGACCCCCTGGTGCCCTGTCCTCCTACAGCCGGCGCCCCTGGCCGGTCCGGGTGCCCGGCCACTTTGACCCCGGGTGCCTGGACCCCTCTGGATCAGCCCGTGTGATTTTGGCCTTTTTGCCCTTGTACTCCTCTCTTCCTCTTGTTTTGTCCCTAGGCTTTATATACTCATCTCCTTGCTCATTTGGATGGATAGCAAAGTATTTAGAACACAAAAGAGGGCTTTGCTCATCTTCCTCCTCTAGGAGATCTAGACCTCCTCTCGGAGAAGCTCCTCTTGGAAATAAAGCCCCCCTCTTGGAGAAGATCCTCTTGAATGCAAGACCTCACCTAGTGGGAAGAACCTTATCCTAGTGCTATTTTCCTTGAATTGATATTGTAATCTTGTGGATCTCATGTATGCTACTCTAGTGGATGTGATATTTGGGTTTGTTTGAGTGATTTGTGCCTTGTGTTCTTGAGTGTTCTTCCTCTTTTCCCCCTCCAAGTGTGAAAAAATCCCCTCTAGGGTTTCATCCTACAACATCTTGGTATCATGAGCAAGGTTGATTCACATCTTGGAGTCCCATCCCCCCATTTGCTAGCTTGATTTTGTTGTTTTTCGTCCAAATTCAAAAATCCCCACAAAAATAGCCCCAAAATTTTTTCTTGCAATTTGTTGGATCTTGTTAGATTTGGTTGTTTTGGTCCATGGATTTGATGTTTGGCAAGTGGATCTAGCCCCTCCCCAACAATCCCCACCCTTCACACCACGAAATCCCCCGAATTTTACATTTCTCCCAAATTTTCCGCCCAAATCTGAGACCATTGGTTGCCCGCACCTCGAACCACTGGGCACCCGCACCCCCAGGCTATTTGCCCCGAACCACCCCGGGCACCCGCACCCCCACCCCCGGGTTCCCGCACCCCCCAAATCAGCCCACTACCAACACCGTTTGTCCATAATTTCCACCTCCCAAGTCCGTTTTTCGTGCTCTTTAGCTCGTTTGGAAGCTCTTGACACTCTCCATCCACATATATCATTACCACCACCGTTAGCCTACACCCAAAAATTCATCATCATAGCACCGACCTTCCGCATTTGACCGATTTTCAGTTGCGGTTTCCGTTTCCTAAAGTGTTTAGGCTACTTAGGAACGTGTGACATCGACATCACCGCCATTCATCATCGCCTCGGGGTCATATTTGCCAACGATTATCACCATTGCCACCGCTAACCGTAAGAAAGGATGGTAACCTCGACGACACTTACCTTTGCTTGTGTATTGATAGCCCGAGCCATTTTGCGTCACTTACCCATCGAGACTAGCAAGTTGAGAATTGCCGGGCCATGCTATTGTGCACGGTAGTGATCGTGTTATCATCTTTGTGCCATAAGTCTCTCCCGTGCATATCTTACATACTTGTCTCCTATCATACTCGGCTCGAGCATCAAGCATAGGAAAAAAGAAGAAGAAAGAAAACCTTTTATGCAAAAGAGGAGAAACAAAGAGCTTGTAAGCAATAACATTGAACCATTTTGCATAGTTATATCATCTTGGTCATCGCATACATAGCATAGCTGGGATTAAAGACGGCACGTTTCTCTCATAGGTTGGTGCACAAGCATATCTTGCCCTTTTGAGCAATTGAGCTAGCGTCTCTCTAGCATTCGCACAACAAGAGCATTTTCCATGGTTGCACATTTTGAGATCATTCCTTGGTTGTGCGGATCCCATCTATCTTCTGTGCGTGTGTTCCTAGTGATATCCTTGGGTTTGATCTATTTGCTTTACTTGCATTTTTGTGAACCTTCTCAACCTTATCGATATCTTGACTAACATTTGCTTGAAAAGTTTGCCACCACCCTAACTGCGCTCCTCCATAAGACTCTTATTTGTAGGTGTGAGAAACAAACCCGGTTCCAATTCTCCTATTGGGGCATTACATTGAGGGACACTTGTTACATCCTCAATCCTCGGAAAAGGTAACTTTGGTATTGTTCTCTCATTTTCCTGCTCACCCACCTGGTTATGATGGATAGGCCAAACACGTCGGCGAACCCACTTTTGGAGGAGCAAGGTGATGATCGCGACTACGTCACCAAGAGCCACTTCTTCGTCGCGCAACGAGCTCTCCATCACGAAAGTGAAGCATTGGGTGAACACATTGAGCAACTCGCCATGGACCTTCGCCAATCGGAACCAAGGAACCGAGACTACATCAATGCCAAGTTCACCACACAAATGGAAGAGCTCCACAACATCATCATGTGACATCCGTCTTCCTCAACCGCTTCTTCAAGACAGCACCACTCAAGCCACCGTTACAAGTCGGCAATCTTCGGACTACTCCTCTTATGATGCAAGTCCTCCACGAGCTCGCTTTCCTCGTCGTGATGATCCTCAAGATCGCCAAGCGCAAGAAAATCCATTCCATGGCAATGGCTTACAAGACTGAGTTCGAGCACATGAAAGGGCATGACAACAAGTGCAAGAAGCAAAGGAGCAAGAGCAAATAACTACACAAGTGCAATGTCAAGAACCTCAAGCCGGTGATACAATCCGACAAGGTCAAGAACACCGTGAAGCTCAAGCACTCGAAGCACAACGCGCACTACGCGAGGCCACTAGAGCCTTTGAAGAGCACAACTGCCAAGTGCGAGAAAGCTCTTCGTCATGAGATACAAGAAGAAGCCACGCATCACGAAGAGCAACACGAAAGGTGCAACCAAGCACATATTCCTCGTCGTCCTCCAAGACAAGAACGAGCATTTGAGGATCTTCCTCCACGGCAAGAGCGATATCACAACCGCTACTATGATGAAGAACTCCGCTACGGCAAGCTCAAGTTCACCATGCCCAAGTTCTCCGGAAGCAATGATCCTGAAGAATATCTATCATGGGCCTTGAAGGTGGACAAGAATTTCCGCCTTCACAACTACGACAAGGAAAAGAAGATCACCATGGCCTCCCTCGAGTTCCAAGACTACGTCCTCATTTGGTGGGAACAAGTGATCGAGCAATGACATACAAGAGGCGAACCACCAATCACCACTTGGGAGGAAATGAAGTCATGAGAGCCTGCTTCGTGCCTACTCACAACAACCGTGATCTCTTCAAGAATTTGCAACTCCTCAAGCAAGGCACGAAGACGGTGGAAGAATACAACCAAGAAATGGAGATTGCTATGATTCGAGTAAATGTCAAGGAAGACAACGAGCAAACTATGGCGCGCTTCTCGAATGGCCTCAACCACCAAATCAAGCGGATTGCCGACTTCCAACCATACTCAAACCTTCTCGAGCTAGTTCACCAAGCGACCAAGGTCGAGCGAGAAGTGCAAGATGACTTCAAATACGCCAAGTACTCATCCAACACCTACGGTTCCTATTCTCAAGCTCCCGCAACTTCGGCAACTCCTACCTCTACTAGAGTATCACCAAGTACCGGCGACAAGTCAAGCTCAAAGCAAGGGATGCCCTCCTTGACTCGTCCTCCGGCAAGCACCTACAAATCCAAGACTCCCTAATCTTCAGCGCCACCAAACGACACCGTCAAAACAAGTTCATTCAAGTGCTTCACATGTGGTCATGCACCGGCTCGTGAACGAAGATGAAGATGATCAAGTGTTTTGTGACAACGATTCAAGTCCCTCTCTCGTGCTCTCCAAGGTCTTGACACTTCAACACCACCAAGAAGAAGACCAACGTTGCCACATCTTCCACACCAAGGCTGGCATCAATGGACGTTCCGTGAAAGTCATCATGGATGGAGGTAGTTGTCACAACTTGGCAAGTGAAGAGCTATGTTCCAAGCTGCAATGGGTCAAGAAGAAGCACCCTCATCCCTACAAGGTGCAATGGCTAAGCGACTCTGGCACTATTCAAGTGGAGCATACGGTGCAAGTTTCTTTCAAGATCGGCGCCTATGAGGACACCTTAGAGTGTGATGTGGTTCCTATGTCCGTGTGCCACCTTCTTTGGGGAAGACCTTGGCAATTCGACCGCGGCGTCACCCACAACGGACGAACCAACCACTATGGCTTCAAGATGAAGGGAAAAGAGTATGTGCTTCAAACAATGTCACCAAGCCAAGTGATAGCCGACAAGCAAGCGTCCACCCGTCATGGAGATCCTAGTGAGAGAGTGTCCCACCAAAAAGAAAGTGAGCGCCACAAGCCAAAATTGAGTGACTCTTCGCCAAGAGAGAAAAACCTAGTCCGTCTAGCCACAAAAAGAGAGATGAGAGAAGTGTGTCAGAACCCATCGAGTGTCATCCACTTTGTCCTCGTATGCAAAGATGAGGTGGCAAACACTAACACTCCTAATCCTCTTCCTCTAGTGTTTTCTAACTTGTTGCAGGAATTCGAGGATGTCTTCCCTGATGAGCTACCTCCCGGTCTCCCTCCCCTACATGGCATTGAACATAGGATCGACCTCATCCCCGGAGCGCCTCTTCAGAAAAAGGCTCCCAACCACGTCAACCCCGAAGAAACAAAGGAGATCCAGTGGCAAGTACAACAACTCATGGACAACGGCCATGTACGTGAAAGCTTAAGCCCTTGTGCCGTTCCGGATATACTTGTGCCGAAACAAGATGGTAGTTTTCGCATGTGCTTCGATTGTAGACCCATCAATGCTATCACCGTTCGTTATAGGCATCCCATTCCTCACCTAGATGATATGCTAGATGAGCTTAGTGGTGCCACCATTTTCTCAAAAATTGATCTTAAAAGTGGCTATTATCAAATCTGCATACAATAAGGTGATGAATGGAAAACCGCTTTCAAAACCAAATTTGGCTTGTACGAGTGGTTGGTTATGCCTATGGGTTTATCGGAAGATCCCGGTACTTTCATGCATCTTATGCATTTTGTGCTTCGTCCTTACATTGGAGTGTTTGTTGTGGTCTACTTCGATGACATGCTTGTTTTTAGCAAATCCATCAACATCATCTAAATCATGTTAGGGCTGTTTTGCAAACTCTTCGCAAGGAACATCTCTATGCCAACATGAAAAGGTGCATGTTTGGTGTTAACAAGCTTGTTTTCTTGGGTTTCGTTGTTTCCTCGAAGGGTGTCCATGTTGATGAATCTAAAATTGAAGCAATTAAAACTTGGCCCCAACCCACTAATTTGCAACAAATGTGTCGTTTTCTTGGCCTTGCGGGTTTCTATTGTCGCTTTGTGAAAGATTTTAGCTCTATTGCTGCACCTTTGCATGATTTGAGTAAGAAGAATGCACCCTTTGTTTGGGAACCTTTTCAATCAACCGCTTTTGATGAGCTCAAGTCCTTGCTTACTCATGCTCCGATTCTTGCTTTGCCTAACTTTGACAAAACTTTTGAGGTCCATTGTGATGCGAGTGCTAATGGAATTGGTGGAGTTTTGATGCAAAAAATGAGCTATTGTATATTTTAGTGAAAATCTCTCTGGTGCTCAATCAATTATCCCATCTATGACAAAGAATTGTATACTTTAGTGCATGTGTTGCATGTTTGGGAGCATTATCTTAGACCGCATGAGTTTGTCATACATACCGATCATGAGACACTTAAGTACATTAAAGGTCAAACCAAGTTGAATAAACGGCATGCTAAATGGAGTGAATTTATTGAATCTTTCCCCTATGTGATCAAGTACATTAAGGGCAAAGAGAATGTTGTGGCCGATGCCCTTTCCCGCAAATGCATGTTACTTACTCAACTTGAATTGACTGTTGTTGGATTTGATCATATCAAAGATTTGTATGAGCATGATGTGACTTTTGCTACTCCTTATGCTAAGTGTGTGACACATACTTCTTGGGAATGATACTGTATCAAAGATAGTTATCTTATGAGAGCTAACAAACTATGTATTCCCGAGTATTCTCTTCGTTTGTTACTTCTGCAAGAGGCTCATGGAAGTGGACTCTTGGGACACTTTGGGAGCGACAAGACTTTTTCCACGCTCTCTAAGAACTATTTTTGGCCCAAGATGTTCCGCGATGTCTCGCGCTTCACCACCCGGTGCTCTACATGTCACAGAGCTAAGTCACAATCTCAATCCCATGGTTTGCATATACCACTACCTATTCCATATCAACCTTGGGAAGATATTAGCATGGATTTTGTGCTTGGATTACCTAGAACTCAAAATGGCAAGGACTCCGTATTTTTTGTTGTGGACCGATTCTCTAAAATGGCTCATTTTATCCCATGTAATAAGATAGACGATGCTTCACTTGTTGCCGATCTCTTTTGTAGGGAAATCTTGTGATTGCATGGTGTGCCAAAGACAATTGTGTCGGATCGAGACGTCAAGTTCTTAAGCTACTTTTGGAAGACGCTATGCGCCAAGCTCGGAATCAAGCTACTCTTCTCCACGGCATACCACCCTCAAACCGATGGCCAAACGGAAGTCACCAACCGGACGCTTGCAACTCTCCTATGCGTGTTGATAAAGAAGAACATCAAGGAGTGGGAGGAGTGCCTACCCATCGCCGAGTATGCCTACAACCGCGCAAGACACTCTAGAACCGGCAAGTCCCCCTTCGAGGTTGCCTACGGTTTCAACCCTTTGTCGCCATTGGACATACTTCCTCTACCGCTTGAAGAATGGGCAAACATGGACGCAAGTGCAAGAGCCGCCTACCTCAAGAAGATGCATGAAGAAACACGTTCTACGATCGAGCGCCAAGTACAACGGCTCGCCTCCAAGCTCAACATCAACAAATCTCTGATGGTGTTCCAACCGGGTGATCAAGTATTTATACATCTCCGCAAGGACCAATTCCCCAAGGAACGCAAGGCCAAGCTACTCTTGAGAGCCGACGGACCATTCAAGGTGCTAGCATGCTACAACTACAATGCCTACAAGGTCAACATTCCACGTGACAAGTACAATGTTAGCGACATCTTCAACGTCAAAGACTTGGCCAAGTACCATGGTGATGAAGAGCACGATCCGTGGACAGTTCCCTACCAAAGGGGGGGGCAGATGATGCGGAGCATCCCTCGTCTACCCGCAATAACACTCCATCACCACCGCAAGCACCGAGAGGACCGATGACAAGAGCACGTGCACGCAACATCGAGAAAGAGGTCACTTCTTTCCTCTCCGAGTTTCATTCGGTTTCCCATGAGAATGAGATTCTGCCTCAAAGAGATATGCTATGCATTCTTAGGTACCAAGAAGTTGATC
The DNA here is from genome assembly GCA_021437245.1 of Aegilops speltoides. Lineage (NCBI taxonomy): Eukaryota > Viridiplantae > Streptophyta > Magnoliopsida > Poales > Poaceae > Aegilops > Aegilops speltoides. The sequence continues at coordinate 243,932,027 of CM038144.1, forward strand.
ATGAGAAGGAGAGGACGGGAACTTGAGCATCCACGGAGCAAGGGAATGGAAAGTAGAACGAGGAGAAGGAAGGGCTGCATCCCCTGGACACCCCAGGTGCCCGGCTGCTTTTTCCCTGGGTGCCCGGCCACAGCACAGGCAGCGCCCAACCGACCACAGGTGCGGTCCCCACTGGCCTCACCAGCCCACCGGGTGCCGGCCTGCTACTGGCGCGCCCAACTCACCCCCGGGTGCCTGACCTGCCCCTCACAGCCACCTGCGGCCGCCCCTGGTGCCCGGGCCTTGGACCCCCAGGTGCCCGGTCCTCCTACAGCCGTCACCCTTTGCCGGTCTGGGTGCCCGACCGGTTTGACCCCGGGTGCCCGGACCCCTCTGGATCAGCCCGTGTGCTTTTGGCCTTTTGGCCCTTGTACTCCTCTCCCCCTCTTGTTTTGTCCCTAGGCTTTATATACTCATCTCCTAGCTCATTTGGATGGATAGCAAAGTATTTAGAACACAAAAGAGGGCTTTGCTCATCTTCCTCCTCTTGGAGATCTAGACCTCCTCTTGGAGAAGCTCCTCTTGGAGATCAAGCCCTCCCCTTGGAGAAGATCCTCTTAGATGCAAGACCTCACCTAGTGGGAAGAACCTTATCCTAGTGCTATTTTCCTTGAATTGATCTTGTAATCTTGTGGATCTCATGTATGCTACTCTAGTGGATGTGATATTTGGGTTTGTTTGAGTGATTTGTGCCTTGTGTTCTTGAGTGTTCTTCCTCTTTTCCCCTCCAAGTGTGAAAAGATACCCTCTAGGGTTTCACCCTACAACACGTCACAAGGCACAACTATAAGTAAGGAGTGAAGAGATAGAACCAGTTGCTTGACGAAGACAAGGATTTGGCAGACCAGTTCCAGTTGCTGTGACAACTGTACGTCTAGTTAGGGAGTCTGAGATTGAACTCAGAAGACCGCATCTTTACCTTAATCCCTTTGAGCTAATGTCACTTATTCCTCGCCCAATAACTCAGCTAAGTATTCAAGGTAGACTTCCAAGCCTTCACAGACTTCGTTCATTGGCGATTCACAATTACTCTTGGATCCTCAGAACGCGATGCCTAACCAACTGGAAGATCACAGTCTTCAAATGTAATAAGTCTTCAGATCACGCAGACTGAAAGACTTCAGTGATACCAAACATTCTTTATGCTTTGGGTGTTTCAGTCTTTGTCTTCGCAAGGATTCTCTCTCAAAGGCTTTGGAGGTGGGTTGATCTCAAACGACAAAAGTCGTGCACTAACTCTGAGCAGCCACCAATTTTTGGTGTAGGGGGTGGGCTATTTATAGCCAGGAGACAACCTGACATGATATGTCCGTAATGACCCTTTGATGTAGGCTAGAACCCTAGTGGCCGATCTTTCACGATTGGAGCGGGTCCCAACGAAGAACACGAAGGTCATGAGGAGGTGAACGAGGGAAAAACACGAGAGAACACTCAACCAGCAAGAATAAAGTCACACATGCGCTAGATCATCGAGACATAAAATGATACAAGATCCGAATCCAACAAAGGATGATACATAGGGTAACCGATTCTTCTCCGAGCGGAGGTCTTGAAGAGGGTCTTCTCCAAAAGGAAGTCTTGAATCCAACAAGGATCTTCTCCGAAGAGGTGTTGGTCCCTCGCGATGGAGTACATCCGGTTGACGAGCAAGGATCTATCTCAAAATATGAGCTATCACAATGCTAACCCTAGCTAGGAGGTGGGAGAGGTCTATTTATAGTCTATGTGGACGAAAGGGTAAGTGGCTTCGGCCCAACACACGGGCGGACGCACATGCGTCGGACGTCCGACGGTCGCCGGTCGTCCGAAGGCTCACCAGGGTCCAGACGTCCGGTGCCGATCGGGCGTCCGATGTTTTGGTTCTGGACAGTAATTGTCGGTCTTCCGGTCGGGGTTGGTTGTCCGGTCGTTCGGAAGTCTTCGTTCTTCCAATGTTTTGGCTCGGGTGTGTTGGTGCCGGTGTCCGGAAAGGCTCGGTCGTCCGGGCGCTGGGAGGTGTCGGACGTCTGGTCGACGTCGGTCGCCCGGCCGCTGTAGCGTGCGAGGGCTGGGACTTGGCTGGTCATTTGGAGCCTCTAGGCATCAGACATCCGGTCGGTGTGGTCGTCCGATGACTGGGAGTTTTGAGAGGGCCTTCTTCTTGTCCGTTGAACTTGGTGTCCTTGCCGTCTTGTCCAATGGGTGTAGCTGATCTGTGACTCTCCTCCAAACATCTGATCACTCATAGAGTCTCCGCATGAGGTAGTAGCCATGTATCATAAGTAGGGAGTGGGAGTTCAGAGAGGAGCGAGTTCACCTTATCTTTGATAGCCTTTGCTCAAGCTCTTGTCATAGGTCCAAGTGGTGTCATGGGAGATGTAGGCACGTCGATGGGGATTATCGTGGGATGCTCCGCATTATCTCCCACCCCTTGGGAAAGATCCGACCTCGGATTGAAAGCTTCATCACCATGGTATGGTGAGAGGTCTTTGACATTGAAGATCTCGCTCACGTTGTACTCGTCTCTTGGGAGGTCAATCTTGTAAGCGTTGTTGTTGTAGCGTGCTAGCACCTTGAAGGGTCCATCGGGTCTAGGTAGAAGTTGGACTTGCATTCATTGGGGAAGCGGTCCTTGCGAAGGTGTAGCCACACGAGATCTCAAATGTTGAATATCATGGGTTGCTTGTTGACGTTCAGCTTGGTCGCGAGCCTTTGTACTTGGCGCTCGATGGTGTTCCTTGTATCTTCATGCATCTTCTTGAGGTAGATTGCTCGTGCACTCGCGTCCCTGTTGGTGCACTCTTCTAGTGGAAGAGGTAGAATGTCCAATGGGGACAACGGGTTTAAGCCAACGACCTCGAAGGGGGACTTGCCTGTAGTTGAATGTCTTGCGCGGTTGTAGGCGTACTCGGCGATGGGTAGACACTCCTCCCACTCCTTGATGTTCCTCTTGATCAACACGTGAAGTAGAGTGGATAGCGTACGGTTTGTCACCTTCATTTGGCTGTCGGTTTGGGGATGGTATGCCGAAGAGAACAAGAGCTTGATTCCGAGCTTGGCGCATAGAGTTTTCCAAAAGTAACTCAAGAACTTGACATCGCGGTCCGAGACGATCGTGTTGGGCACTCCATGTAGGAGCAATATTTCCCTACAAAAGATATTGGCAATATGTAAGCATCGTTGTCGGTGTCAAAACCAGCGGATCTCAGGTAGGGGGTCCCGAACTGTGCGTCTAGGCGGATGGTAACTGGAGACAAGGGACACGATGTTTTTACCTAGGTTCGGGCCCTCTCAATGGAGGTAAAACCCTACTTCTGCTTGATTGATATTGATGATATGGGTAGTACAAGAGTGGATCTACCACGAGATCAAGGAGGCTAAACCCTAGAAGCTAGCCTATGGTATGATTGTTGTTCGTCCTATGGACTAAAACCCTCCGATTTATATAGACACCGGAGAGGGCTAGGGTTACACAGAGTCGGTTACAATGGTAGGAGATCTACATATCCATATTGCCAAGCTTGCCTTCCACGCCAAGGAAAGTCCCATCCGGACACGGGACGAAGTCTTCAATCTTGTATCTTCATAGTCTTGGAGTCCGGCCAATGATGATAGTTCAGCTATCCGGACACCCCCTAGTCCAGGACTCCCTCAGTAGCCCCTGAACCAGGCTTCAATGACGACGAGTCCGGTGCGCATATTGTCTTCGGCATTGCAAGGCGTGTTCCTCCTCCGAATTATTCATAGAAGATTGTGAACACCAGGATAGTGTCCGGCATTGCAAAATAAATTCCACATACCTCCGTAGAGAGAATAATATTTACACAAGCTCAATCTGCTGACGTATTTCGTGGCGTGATGTCACACCACGGCCAAGACTTTACTCGAATCGTTTTTATTATTCCACCTCAGCGCGTTTAGCGAAGCGGTTTCCTTGGCACGTCTTGTTGAAGCAGAGATCGTGTCCCCTTATTCTGGGATTCTCATCAATACGGACATGGGTAACCCAACCGCGTCATTGATTGTGGCGCTTGGGAGATAAGTGAGTTTTACTAGGCTGGTGGGGACGCATAGTTCCGTCCGCCCAAATATAAGGGGATAAGGATCCACCTTTTTACCTATGCCTTCTTCATCCTTTGCTTATCCATCTCCGCGCACTCGAGCTCCAGCGCCCAAGTCCGCACATCTCACCTCAACCCTCTCCAACCATTTCCGGAGCGGGAGGCAAGTGGATGGCCTCCTCCATTATGGAGGGGCACATCAAGAAGCTGCGCACTGCCGGATATTTGTCCAGCGACATCGCACACCGGCTCCCCGACGAGGGGCAGCTCATCCCCACCCCCAGGCCCCATGAGAGGGTGGTATTCCTTCCCCATTTCCTCCGCGGACTAGGCTTCCCACTCCACCCCTTTGTCTGGGGGCTCATGTTCTACTATGGCCTTGATTTCCATGATCTGGCCCCGAATTTCATCATCAACATCTCGGCGTTTATCGTGGTGTGCGAGGCCTTCCTCTGCATCCAGCCCCACTTCGGCTTGTGGCTAAAGACCTTTAATGTCAAGCCGAAGGTTGTGAACGGCATCCAAGCGGAATGCGGAGGCGCCATGGTGGGCAAGATGCCCAACGTCACTTGGCTCGAGGGCGCCTTCGTGGAAACCATCAAAGGGTGGCAATCGGGGTGGTTCTAAATCACCGAGTCGCGTGACCCTGAATGGGCAGCGGCCCCCGAATTCAGATCTGGCATCCCCATGCGGCTGACTTCCAGGAAAGAGAAGGGCCTGCTGTGGGGTAGTTCGGAAGAGCTGACCGGACTCCAATCCTGTCTCCAAACCCTGGTGAACAAAAATCTCAAGCTTGTCAACGTAATCCAGGTCATGCTCATCTGCCGGAATCTCCCCTGCCAACAGCGGGACTTCAATTTGTGGGAGTTCGATCCAAAGACTGACACGGACCTTGGCGGGCTCTTGACACTACGTACGAAGAGGCCTGGAGGGTGCTGTTCAAGGGTGCCGAGGCTCCCGCATCCGCTACTGAAGATCATGGATTCAGCTCGCAGCGCCCGGCTGGCGAGGTAAGCCATGTTATCCTTTATGGGACAGTTGCTTTTCATAGTTTGACTCTATGTGGGATCTAAACTCCCAATACCTTTATCAGGCCTGGCAGGAGACGTCCAGACAGGTTAACTGTCCGGCTCCCCTTCCAAAAGACCCAGCGGATGCCCGTCTGATAGGACTGCTGGTCCCGGCACCTTACATAGTGCCGGAGAAGAAGGCCAAGAAGAAGGCCACGGGAACCCGGAGGAGTTCCCGGCGTCAGGTGTTATCGGATTCATCGTCCGATGACTCCGAGGCGGACTCCTCCCATGAGGACGAGGAGGAGAAGAAAGAGGCCTCTCCCCCAGCGGGGGGAGAGAAGAAGAGGAAGGCCTCCCCAACGAGGGAGGCCGAAGGGTCCAAGAAGGGAAGGACCCTTCCCCCGGATTGCTCTGCCAACGCCGGCGAGGGCGACGAGGAGTGGCCCTCAAGGGCCAAGCCCCTGGCGAGATCGTAAGTATCCGGACTCCTGAATGACTCATAATTTTTCTTTTTGTCGCACAGTACCTTTGAACACCGCATACAACCCTGTAGTCCGCCCAAGGACGATCTTCCCGCTTCGTCGAGCGGGTCCTTGGGTACGTCGGATGTGAATAGCACTTCACTTCTGACCGCCTCCTCCCCCCGTGACGCCGACGACGCCGAGGTGGGATCCCGAAAGGGACCCACCAGGAGGAGGAGGCCCCAGAGATGCCGCAGGGCAACCTCCCGGACTTCGGATCGGACTCCGCACCGGAACCTTCAGTGCTTCCGGAGTCCGGCGGGCGGCCCCTTCGTAAGAAGGGCAAGACTCTGACGCCAGCGGCCTCCGTCCAATCGGAGGCGCCGGATAACTTGCTGGAGGCGCTCAACGGTGCTTCCATCGACGAGGAACACCGCACTATCATGAGTGCGGTGATTCAGAAGGTTCAACTCGCAAAAAGCGGGCTGACTGAGGGAGTCCTGGACTAGGGGGTGTCCGGACAGCCGGACTATCATCGTCCGCCGGACTCCAAGACTATGAAGATACAAGATTGAAGACTCCTTTCCGTGTCCGGATGGGACTTTCCTTGGCGTGGAAGGCAAGCTTGGCGATACGGATATGTAGATCTCCTACCATTGTAACCGACTCTGTGTAACCCTAGCCTCCTCCGGTGTCTATATAAACCGGAGGGCTTTAGTCCGTAGGACACAACTTACATTACAACAATCATACCATAGGCTAGCTTTAGGGTTTAGCCTCCTTGATCTCGTGGTAGATCCACTCTTGTACTACCGATATCATCAATATTAATCAAGCAGGACGTAGGGTTTTACCTCCATCGAGAGGGCCCGAACCTGGGTAAAACATCGTGTCCCTCGTCTCCTGTTACCATCCGCCTAGACGCACAGTTCGGGACCCCCTACCCGAGATCCGCCGGTTTTGACACCGACATTGGTGCTTTCATTGGGAGTTCCTCTGTGTCGTCACCGATAGGCTTGATGGCATCTCCAACCAACGAGGCTGTCCTGGGTGAGACTTTTCTCCCCGGACAGATCTTCGTGTTCGGCGGCTTCGCACTGCGGGCTAATTCGCTTGGCCATCTGGAGTAGGTCGAAAGCTATGCCCCTGGCCGTCAGGTCAGATTCGGAAGCCTAAACTTCACGGCCGATGTCCGCGGAGACTTGATCTTCGACGGACTCGAACCACAGCCAAGCGCACCGCACTGTGACAATGGGCATGATCTAGCTCTGCCGCCGAACAGTGCCTTGGTGGCCGCACACGAATCCGCTTCGGCCATTAGTCCGGAGCCGATCGCCCAGATCGAGGATCGGTGGATAGACGCCGCCTTGGGGGCTTCAACTTCCATGGCGATGGAGCCGAACACTAATCTTGTCCCTCGCAAAACTCGTGATTCCGAGGTGCCGGACTCCTTGCCGGACTCCGAACCTCCCATGCCCCAACCAACCTAATCGGATTGGGCGCCGGTTATGGAATTCACCGCCGCGGACATCTCCCAATACTCGCCTTTTGGCGACATCCTGAATTCGCTAAAGCATCTCTCGTTATCGGGAGAGCCTGGCGGACTATGGCGGGATGGTTGAGATCTGGACGACGAAGAAATTGAGCCCACCCACCACCCACTTTATAGCCCTTTGTCGGCGATCTAACCGACAAGCTAGACTACGACTCCAAGACATCGACGGAATGGGCGGCGATGCGGAGGCGAGCAGAACCAGCGCCTACAGGGCAAGGGAGGACCACCTCGTCATATGACATATACATGGTGGACACCCCAAAAGAGAGCGATAACGAGGACCAACGGGCCGCGGCAGAAGATAACCCCGCCGATAAACAACCAAAACGGCGGCGCAGACGCCGCCCTAAGTCCCGCCTCGACAACAACGCTCCTAAGGACCCCGCAATACAGCAGGGTGCAAAAGTGGACGACGAACATGCAGATAAGCAACCGTCCAAACAAGACGAGTCAGATAATCAGTCCAGGCCCGGCGAAAGCGACAGTTCGTACGATCTCACGCCGAACACACCACCGGAAGGTAAAAATCTTCGGAAAAGACTCGTCAACACTGCAAAAATCTTGAAAAAGGAAAAGCGGAAGCTCAAAATAGCGGAAGACACACTCAGAATGAGGTGGAGCAAAGTACTCAAAACCGCGGATAAATACGTCAATGGCCACCAATCGAAGAGCTACCCGAAGCGCAAGCTGCTACCAGAATTCGACGACGAGGCCATAGAGCCCCCGATCAAAAAACAAAGAGGCCGCTGGTTGGATAGGCGGCGGATGATGTGCCAAATTGAAAGCGGCGCCGACATAAACCAACCAATGAACTTGGAAGGACAGATGGCCCAGCCAGTCCATCTATGGGCCAAAGAAGAAGGCCCCAGGAAGCAAGGCAACACGTCAAGTGTCAGAAGATAGTGGCACACCCAAATCTGGTATTTGCACACCCACTATAGTTCACCAATGAGGTCTTTGGACCATGAATTCCCAGCAGGATTTAAACCCATAAACATAGAGGCCACGATGGAACAACAGACCACAGATGCGGATAGAAGATTATATACTACATATACACATGGCGGAGGAGATGATCTCCACGCCATAAAATACCTACCCTCAAGCTCAAAGGGCCAGCCCATCATTGGCTTAAAAGCCTCGCAGAAAACTTTGTTGGAAGTTGGGAAGAGCTCGAGGATGCGTTTAGAACAAATTTTCAAGGGACTTATGTCCGCCCTCGAGACCTTGAGATGATCTAAGTCATATAACTCAACAGCAGGAGAGTCACAAGGAAGTGCGGAACAAGTTTCTCACCAAAAAGAACCAAATAGTCGACTATCCGCACGCCGAAGCCTTAGCAGCTTTTAAACATAATGTCCGAGACGAATGGCTTGCAGGCACCTCGGCCAAGAGAAACCGAGGACAATGTCCGCACTAACAAGCCTCATGACCGCTTACGTGCGGGAGAGGATAGCTGGCTAGCAAGATGCAGCACCGGCTGACCCAAGTACATCCGAGATAAGAGATGGAAGCGGAATATCACGCGCGAAAAAAGCAACACCGAATAAAGAGAAAAGCCCAAAAAGCACGCATATCAGCGCCGGATTCAAAAGCTCGCGGCCAAACAACAAAACACGCCTCTTAAGGATGACAGCGATGAGTTGCCCAACTTAAATAAGATTACGGGTCGGATATGTCAAATCCACGGTACCCGGAAGGCACGCAAACCATACCCATCGAGATTGTTGGGTTTTCAAACAGTCCGCCGACTAAACGCCGAACACAAGGGACTCGGCGCGTCAGCTTAAGGCGATAAACCCCACCAAAGAGCGCACCGGAAAACAAAAGACTTTCCCACAAGAGGTCAAAGCGATAAACTCACTTCATGTGATAATACGGAAAAATAGTGCGGCACTTCCTAAAAAGAGCCTCGCACGGTCCAACCCAGCAGACCATAGAGATTGGATATAAAAACCAATCACTTTCGACCACCTGGACTATTCCAGAAGCGTTCGAAACGCGGGATGGACTGCCCTGATATTGAATCCCATAATCGACGGATTACAATTTACTAAAGTCCTAATGGACGGAGGCAGCGACTTAAACCTGCTGTATTCAAGAACAATCCGCTAGATGGGGATAGACCCTACTAAAATTCTACACAGCCGCACTTCCTTCAAAGGAGTGACGCTAGGCCCTTATGCCAAGTGCACAGGCTCCCTATTACTTGAAGTCGTGTTCGGATCACCGAACAACTTTCGGCGTGAAAAACTAATTTTTCATATCGTCCCATTTAAAAGTGGATATCAAGCACTCTTGGGACGAAAGGCTTTTGTCCGTTTCAACGCCATACCACATTACGCGTCTCTTACACTCAAGATGCCCTAGCCGCACACCCCTTCACAAGGGGCTGCGCGCACAAACAACCGCGGGTTCAATCAAACCCCGCTTTGCTTATTCATATTTTTTCACACATACCTTTTTTTCACGAATTGTTTTCAAACTAAGCGTTCCTCTCTTTTTACAGATGAACAACGCGCATACCCGTCCAGGATAACGGCGGAGACATAGGCGCAGACGTGTAGTAGGGACCCGTTGCGAGGATTTTTTTCAGATTAAGACCCTGCGTAAACCTTTTTTACTGTCTCTTGTTGTTATTCTCCCTTGGTTTCTTCCTATAACCAAAAGTGGAGCCTGACGTTTTGGCATCGGCCGCGTCAGAAGACCATGCCCGTACCTGGACACTAGGGGCTTAGGGCATTATTCTGCCCATTATCATAAAGACCGAACACCTTAGGGAGTGTTCGGCGTCTCGAGTTAGGCATTATATGCATCAGCTCCGAATCATGTCTTTGGTCAAATGTTGGGTTTGCGGCTCCGTGTTTTGCTGCCTTCGTTCCGTATCATTGGCTAACGCGGCACCGGAGAACTCTGTGATTGTGCCCCGTTAATTTGGCGAGCACCTCGATGAAAGCCAAAACCGATGTCATGATATAGCGAGAGACCGTCAACCACTCGATCGACTACGAATGTTTAGAACTCCGCTTTGTGAAGGACCGTTTCGGTCAGCACACGCGCCCGAAATCGAGAAGTGCGGTGCCCCGGGGCTATATCGTAGCCCCACCTCGAACTCCACCGCTAAGTAGCGGTGATAAAGCATTATAGTCCGGCTGGCCTCGTTTGCTACGCTACCACCTCCTAAACAGGACCGAGACGTCGGATTAAGTGTGAACACGCGCTATTTTTGCGAACACCCCCGCACCTTGTGCGTGGGGGCTGAAGCCGAAGACTACAATCTTTTAGGTTATACAAATGTATACGTAAACGGCCGCATAGGAGAAGTTTTACTACTTGGGACGCACAAGTATAAAAAGCAGTTATAGCATTATCTTCGTTTTACAAGCTAAAACGTTCATTTGAACGTGACATTTTTTGAGCATTGCGACTCTATTACACGAGCACCACGCATAACTTCCCGAAATAGTGCTCGGCGGGGGCCGCTCTCATCCGAGCTCGGGCGGCAACAGCGGTGGCATCCATCTCGCCCACGCGCCTTCCGCGGGCAAGAGCCATCCATGGCGCCTTCGATGCGAGCCGACCGTTTCATCTCCTTCATATGCGGCACCGCTCAAGGAATTGCTGCGATGGCGAAGTAGCTCGTCGCCTTGGGCCTCTCGGCGGATATGAGCCACGATGTCGATCATGGCTAGTCCGGATAATCTATTTAGCTCGGCCCATTCGGCCAACCGGTCGGTCAACGGAAGTGAGCGATCCGGACTATGGAATTGAGACCAAAATAGCTCTTCCATCTTGTGATCCTTCTGGCTCCGGAAGTGCTCAACGGCATCAGCCGCACTTGCCGCTAAGTCCATATACGGATCCTCCGAACTCCACAGCCGATCAAATTGAGCATACTTTTGATCCATAAACCGGCGACGCAGCAGAAAAGGCTTGCCAGCCACGATATCTCCGGCCTGGCGCAGCTCCTCCTTCATGGCCCGCATTGCAGAGCGGGCATCCTTGGCCTCGGCGGTGGCCTTCCTCAGGTCTTCCCGCTCCAATAAGCGCTCCTTTTCAAGAGCCTCATTACGGTCGGCAGCATCTTTTACTTTCACGGCCAATTCGGCCACCTTTTCCCTGCTTAGGCAGTGTGCAGCCCTTTCGGCTTTCAACTCCTCGGCCGCCCTCGAGGCAGCCGCGTCACTCCTTCGGGCTTGCTCCTTAGCTTGAGCAAGTTCGGCCCGAAGGCTCTCCACAGCAGCAGCACCTTCCGTATAACAGCATATATTTTATCAGAGGAGGGCTTTGAGCCCCTTAATAAAGCGACTGTGGAGAACTCATTTACCTTGCGACTCGTCAAGTCGCCGGTTGACAAGTGCGATGTCCGCATCCGCCACGTCAAGTTGCCACATTAACTCGGCAACCCCACTAGTCCGGCTAGCCCTCGGACTATCCGCCACCTACATAGGAACGGCGACATTCATTACTTGCGATTTCGATCCTCGGCACGCTGTCGTTTTCGACAACCTACCGAGTCTCAGGGGCTACTATCTATACAGGGCACACTTTTATGTGCAAAACTGTCAAAAAATATAAGGTGCGTCATTTTCGCGTACCTCAAATCCCGCCAGCAAACTCATAGCGGCATTACGCAATCCGGTCTCGGCGGACGAAATCCTTCCAATCACCATACGCATCAACGCACGATGATCTTCTGAGATGGACGCCCTCTCAAGCAGATTCTTCAGTTCTCCCGACCGGATACCAGCGGGCGCCGAACTCTCCGGCCCCTCCGGACTCGGGGATACCCTCCGTGACGATACTTCAGGCTCGTCTTCCTTATCTGACGGTGCAGCAGACGGAGGCGTTTCGCTCTCCATCATCTCCGGAAGAAGGTCCCCCGAAGACGAACTCATCTGAGAAGGCTGCAAATCTGAACTGTAGGATAAAAATTTCAGTTACCCACAGAAGCACAAATGGAGGTATTTTCTTACTAATGAAATCCCCTTTCCATACTCACGGCTCGCTGGAGGGCTGATCCTTTGGCGATGATTGTGCGTCTGGATTCTCCACGGACGCCGGACCCCCCGGGGAAGATCTCTTCCCCCGTTTAGGGGCTTTGGCCTCCGGATCTTCGGAGGCGGTCCTCTTCTCCCCCTAGAAGGAGGTGTTTTTGATTCCCCCCTCTTCAGACGCTCCTTTGGGCGAAATATTAGCTCCTCTGTTTTCCCCATCGCTCCCTTCTATGGGCGCGACCTCCAACATTCTGACCAGCCACGGGCTCCGGTCACGGTCTCGGGAGGAGCCGGACACCTTATCGGCTCGATCGCGCTACCCACTCCTGTAAAGAGTAATGGGTCGAGGCGAACTCTAAAAGCAGATAAATGAGCGTCCGAACTCGAGCTATTTACCCGAGTATCCGGCGATTGCGGCTTAGGCCTGCGCCCTCGGTCGATTCGGGCATGCTACTGCGGTCAGAAGAACAACCCGAACATCTCTGCGGGTGTCGCAGCCATGAAGTCTTTGGAGAATTGGGGTCCCTCGGATTGAACTCCCATAGACGGAGAGGGCGGCGTTTGCGAGGCGAAGATGCGATTATCATAACTCTGATCACCATGGCGAGATTGATCTCCCTCGCTGGAGGTCTCGAATCCGCCTCGCAATAAGGGCACGTCTTGGACGGCCCCAGTTGAGCCCTTGGTTGACCCACGACATCGATCGGCATGGAGGTCCCGGCGGAATGAAGGCGGCGGCTTTGCTTGCGCCGCCGGAGCGGTGATATAGAACCACTCCGGCTGCCACAGTCCGAGTTCCTCTTGGAAGGAACCTTCGGGCCACGGGGCGTCGGCCTTTTTGCTTATGGCCGCCCCACCGCACTCCGCTTGACACCCCCCGATCATCTTCAGCTCCACATTGAAGGTCTTCAGCCACAGGCCAAAGTGTGGAGTGACGCGGTGGAGGGCTTCGTAGACGGTAATGAATGCGGAGATATGGAGGATGGACTCCAGAGCCAAGTCGTGAAAATCCAGCCCGTAGTAGAACATGAGCCCTCTCACGAAGGGATCCGTCGGGAAGCCTAAACCCCAACGGAGGTGGGATACGAAGACAACATACTCACCGGGCTCGGGGGCGGGCACGGCCTGCCCTTGGGCAGGCAACTGTCTGAAATCTCGTGGGGCAGTACTTGGCCTCATGCAGCTTTAACCGTCCTCCTCCGTGGCGGAGGAGGGCATCCATCGACCTTGGAGGTCGGGCGGACATGGTTGAGAATCTGAAGCGCTTCGAATCTGGGGCTCTGGGTGTTGGAACCGGGAGGCGAAGGAGATTCGATGCGAGATTGAAGAAAAAGAACGAGCCTTGGTCCTCTTATAAAGGGAGAATACCAAGATCCATCTCCGTGACCGTTTGGGATTCACCTTCAATAGAGGCGTGGCGGCGAGCGCGGTTGGGTTACCCACGCGCGTATTGATGAGAATCCCGGAATAAGGGGACACGATCTCGCTTCGACAAGGCGTGCCAAGGAAACCGCCGCTAAGCGTCTTTGAGGTGGTATAATAAAAAGCGATTCAAGTAAAGGCTTGGTAGCGGTGTGGTATCATGCGCGTGATCGTCGCCAGATTGACTGGTGTACATTTTATTCTCTCTACGGTGGAATGTGGAATTTATTTTGCGAGCGGACACTATCTGGTGTTCATGATCTTCTCTGGATTATTCAAGGAGGAACCCGCCTTGCAATGCCGAGCATTATGCGCGCGCGGACTAATCGTCATTGAAGCCTGGTTCAAGGACTCTTGAGGAGTCTGGACTAGGGGTGTCCGGACAGCCGGACTATCATCGTCTGCGGACTCCAAGACTACGAAGATACAAGATTGAAGACTCCGTCCGTGTCCGGATGGGACTTTCCTTGGCGTGGAAGGCAAGCTTGGCGATCTGGATATGTAGATCTCCTACCATTATAATCGACTCTGTGTAACCCTAGCCTCCTCCGGTGTCTATATAAACCGGAGGGCTTTAGTCCGTAGGACACAAGATACATTACAACAATCATACCATAGGCTAGCTTTAGGGTTTAGCCTCCTTGATCTCGTGGTAGATCCACTCTTGTACTACCCATATCATCAATATTAATCAAGCAGGACGTAGGGTTTTACCTCCATCGAGAGGGCCCGAACCTGGGTAAAACATCATGTCCCTCGTCTCCTATTACCATCCGCCTAGATGCACAGTTCGGGACCCCATACCCGAGATCCGCCGGTTTTGACACCGACAAAGGGCCTCATAGTTCGGCTATGGCCCAAAGAGGCCATGCCTGGGAGCTACTTCGGCCTGGTGCGGCGGCTGGTGGATGCTTGTCCATGGGTTGAAGTCATCAAGCACTCCGCCTGCATTGAAGGTGCCCGCCGGACCCTTGCCCGTGCTAAAGTGCACTGTTGCAGGATGGACGCTGAGAAGGTTGTGACGGATGCGCCACCGCCGGGCAAGGAGTATCGCACGCCCGAGATGTATTATAAGGGTGTCCTGAAGGGTGCCCGCATTATTGCGGGTGAGTGCTCCAAAGATGTAATATTTGAGTAGACTCGCATTTTGTTATCCTGTGCACTGAAAACTTTGTTCATATGCGGTAAGCAACACTTGTTAATTTAAAATATTACCTTCTGTGCGGCCGTTTATCAAATCTGGGAGATGGCAAGTCGTCGGCTTCAGCCCCCATGCCACGAGTGCTGGGGTGTTCGGGATAAACTTGAGCGCTCTTGTTCCCATTTTTGGGTCCATCTAGGGAGGCGCTCAACACAATGAACGAGGCAACCGGACTTATAATTCTTGAACACTCTCACTTAGCCATAGAATTATATAATTTTAAATTTCGGCGAAGCCCCTAGTGTTCGGGAGGCCGAATTCGAGGCGCTATCCATGCCTGGGCCGGACAAAGCCGGTTCCTCGCTCTAAGCGTCATAAGTCTTTAGGGACTCGAAAAAACCTCTCGAACAGCGACAGGCTCTCGCCTCATCATGACGGTCAGTTTTAGCTTTCTCCACTGAGGTGCTCACCCAGCTCAACTGGGGCACAATCGCAGTGGTTCTCCTAGCACTACCTTAGCCGATATAACGGAACGTAAGGTACCAAAACATGGGAGCCGGGCAAACCCAACTATTGATCCAAGACATGATTCGGAGCCTATGCATATAATGCTATAAGTTCGGGGTGCCGCACTTGTGAAAGTGTTCGGACTTATCACTCCATAATGTGGGGAACTTAAGCCCCTGGTGTATTTAGCCGTACCAAAGTGTACGGATGCAACATGTCATAAATGAACATATGTATAAGAAAGGAATGCAATTATAGGCAAAAAGCGATGCATTGTTTATTCAAAAAATACTGCCATGAATGCAGAGCGATACAAATAGTGCGATAAGCAAGGGGTGGAACTATTTAGCATGTCCCCCTCC
Source organism: Aegilops speltoides (assembly GCA_021437245.1). NCBI lineage: Eukaryota > Viridiplantae > Streptophyta > Magnoliopsida > Poales > Poaceae > Aegilops > Aegilops speltoides. The sequence goes on from CM038144.1 coordinate 243,947,564, forward strand.
ATGGGTAGCCTGCGGGATGGTGTATATAAAATAGGTATAATGCTCATAATGGAGACCACCTGGATACTCGTCGTAGCTCTTCTCCTTCCCTGGCTGTTGCATCGTGAGTTCGGCAAGTCTACTGTCGGACAGGGCCTCTGGTAAACGAAGTCCTGAGGGTAAGAAAAAAAGGAAATAAAAAGGATGACACACGTGTGGTTGAGCCGCACTCTGGGCCTGTCGTGGTCGTGCCCCTCCCACTATGCCCATGGTATCTCCAGAGCGTAGTGATGTACGCGAAGTACTGGTCTTGCAATTTTGCGAGGGCTGGGGTTGGGGCCGCATTGCTACGCGTGCTCGGAACGTGCCAGGTGGTCTTGTTGTAGGTTACTCCGGGCGTGCTTGGCGGTGTCCGCTTAACTACGGCGGACTCGAGAATTGCCTTAAGAGGCTGCTCGCACTTCGCCGCGAGAGTTGGCCAGTATGCTCCTCCGTTCGGAGGGAGCGTTGATGTTCCGTTGACCGCGATGACTCGTCGAGGGCCTCGCATCTTGAGCTTAAGGTATGCGTAGTGCGGCACCGCATTGAACTTTGCAAACACGGTTCGTCCGAGCAGTGCATGATAGCCGTTGCGGAGCGGAACTATGTCGAAGATTAACTCCTCGCCGGAAGTTATCCGGGATCCAAAGACCACTTCGGTTATGGCGAGCTGTACAATTGGCCTCTACACTGGTATGATGCCTTTGAAGGTCGTCTTTGTAGGTTTAATCCTTGAGGGTCTATGCCCATCTTGCGCCTTGTATCTGGTAAAGCGAGTTCATTTGCTGCCGCCGTCCATCGGGACTCTAGTGAGGTGAAACCCATCGGCGATTGGGTCTAGGACCAATGCGCGAACCCGCCATGGAGGATCTTTGGTGGGGTGGTCCTTTGATCAAAAGTGATCGGGCGGGAGGACCATGGGTTGAACTTTGGGGCGGCAGCTCCATCGTATATCGTCCTCGAGTGCACTTCCGCTCCCTTTTGAGTATGTGGGTTGCGTATATCATGTTCACCGTCCGCACTTGTGGGGGAAACCCTTCGTCCTCTATTGTTCGGCGGGGTCTCTTCCTCGTCATCGCTACGCAGCCCCTTGTCATTGTTTTCGACAATTAACTTGCCTGCCTGCTTGAATACCCAACAATCCCTGTTGGTGTGATTAGCTGGCTTTTCGGGGGTGCCGTGTATCTGGCACGAGTGGTCGAGTATTCGGTCCAAATTGGACGGACCCGGAGTAGTTCTTTTGAATGGCTTTTTCCGTGGACCGGGTTTGGAGCCTCTGAATCCGGCGTTGACTACCGTATCCTCAGTATTATCGCCGTTAATGCGGCGTTTGTGCTTGTTGCGACGTGACCTGCCATTGCGGTCCTTGGTATCCGAACTGCCAGGATTTTTGTTGAGGTTGTTACTGTGGGCTAGCCAGCTGTCCTGTCCCGCGCAGAAGCGGGTCATGGATTTAGGCTTTTCTTGTCCTAGGTGCCGGGCAAGCCACTCGTTGCGGATGTTATGTTTGAAGGCTGGGAGGGCCGCCGCATCCGGATAGTCGACGATTTGATTTTTCTTGGTTAAGAACCGTGTCCAGAATTGTCTGGCCGATTCGTCTGGCTGCTGAATTATGTGGCTTAGGTCATCAGCGTCTGGTGGTCGCACATATGTGCCCTGGAAGTTATCAAGGAATGCGGCTTCCAGGTCCTCCCAACACCCAATTGATTCTGTTGGCAAGATGTTAAGCCAATGCCGAGCTGGTCCTTTAAGCTTGAGTGGGAGGTATTTGATGGCGTGAAGATCATCACCGCGGGCCATGTGGATATGAAGGAGATAGTCTTTGATCCAAACCGCGGGGTCTGTTGTGCCATCATAGGATTCAATGTTCATGGGTTTAAACCCTTCGGGGATTTGATGATCCATTACTTCATCTGTGAAGCATATTGGGTGTGCGGCGCCTCTATATTGGGCTATATCACGATGTAGGTCAAGCGAGCTTTGTCTACTGTGTTCGGCCCAGCCGGAATTACTGTATCTGGCGTGACGGTTGTCGTCGCGTATCGTGTGGCGCCCACACGATCCGTAGATCGATCTTGATTGTCTTGCCTTATCCTCCAATATGTCACGCAAGTCCGGCGCATTCCCCCGTGGCTTTGTACTTTTCAAGCGATGCCGGGGTATGGCTTTAGTGGAGGGCCTAGAGGCCTCTCTGTCATGACCAGGAGGTGGCGGTCGGCCGTGTGTCGCCTGGTGATGTAGGTTTATATGCTTCCTCCTCCAATCGGGGCAGCAGCTTGCGTTTGGGTTAGCTTTTGGAGGGGCGTTCGAGTTCGTACTCTTCTGCCGCGAGGACTTCGGTCTATCTGTCGGCTAGCAGATCTTGATCAGCTCTAAGTTGTTGCTGCTTTTTCTTGAGGCTGCTTGCCGTGGCCATAAGCCTGCGTTTGAAACGCCCTTGTTCGATGGGATCCTCAGGCACGACAAATTCGTCATCGTCGAGGCTTGCCTCGTCTCCGGAGGGAGGCATGTAATTATTGTCCTCTACCTTTTTGTCTGCCGCTCTCTCGTGAGGGCTGGCTTCTCTGTCCTCCTGTGCTGAATCTTGCTGGAGAGGGTTGTCTTCGGCAATGTCCGGGGTGTTATTGTCTCCGGTGCCGGAATCTCCATTCTTCTTTGTGGCGGGTTTTAAATGGCGCCCGACGCGCCGGCGCTTAGGCTGTTTCTTGGAGGGGTCTTCCTCCGCTGTTCCCTCGCCATTCCCATCCTTTGGGGTGTCCACCATGTATATGTCATACGACGAGGTGGCTTTCCAGTGCCCCATAGGCGCTGGTTCTTGGTCGTCTCCGGCATCGTCGTCCATACCGTCGATGTCTTCGGAGTCAAAGTCTAGCATGTCGGTTAGGTCGTTGACAGTGGCTACAAAGTGGGTGGTGGGTGGGCTTTGAATTTCTTCGTTGTCCGCATCCCAACTGTCCTGACCATAGTCCAGCCAGGGCTCTCCTGATAACGAGAGATACTTTAGCGAATTCAGGATGTCGCCAAAAGGCGAGTGCTGAAAGATGTCCGCAGCGGTGAACTCCATGATCGGCCCAATCGGATTCGATTAGCGGGCGCTGGAGGTTGAGTCCGGCGAGGAGTCCGGCACCTCGGAGTCACGAGCTTCACAAGGGACAGGGTCGGTATTCGGCTCCATCGCCGTAGAGGTAGCAACCCCCAAGGCGGTGTCTAGCCACACATCCTCGATCGGCGCAGTCGGCTCTGAGTTGATCATGCCCATCGTGACACTGTCCGGCACTGTCCGGCAGCAGAGCTGGATCATGCCCATCGTGACAGTGCGGCGCGCTCGGCTATGGCTCGAATCCGTCGAAGATCAAGTCTCCGCGGATGTCGGCCGTGAAGTTCAAACTTCTAAATCTGACCTGATGGCCAGGGGCGTAGCTTTCAATCTGCTCTAGATGGCCAAGCGAATTGGCCCGCAGTGCAAAGCTGCCGAATACGAAGATCTGTCCGGGGAGAAAAGTCTCACCCTGGACCGCGTTGTTGTTGATGATCGAAGGAGCCATCGGGCCTATGAGCGACGACACAAAGGAACTCTCAATGAAAGCACCAATGTCGGTGTCAAAACCGGCGGATCTCGGGTAGGGGGTCCCGAGCTGTGCGTCTAGGCGGATGGTAACAGGAGACAAGGGACATGATGTTTTTACCCAGGTTCGGGCCCTGTTGATGGAGGTAAAACCCTACTCCTACTTGATTGATATTGATGATATGGGTAGTACAAGAGTGGATCTACCACGAGATCAAGGAGGCTAAACCCTAGAAGCTAGCCTATGGTATGATTATTGTTTGTCCTATGGAGTAAAACCCTCCGATTTATATAGACACCAGAGAGGGCTAGGGTTACATAGAGTCGGTTACAATGGTAGGAGATCTACATATCCGTATTGCCAAGCCTGCCTTCCAAGCCAAGGAAAGTCCCATCCGGACACGGGACGAAGTCTTAAATCTTGTATCTTCATAGTCTTGGAGTCCGGCTAATGATGATATTTCGGCTATCCGGACACCCCCTAGTCCAGGACTCCCTCAATCGTCTATCTTGTTGCATGGGATAAAATGAGCCATTTTAGAGAATCGGTCCACAACAACAAACATGGAATCCTTTCCATTTTGAGTCCTAGCCAAACCAAGTACAAAATCCATGCTAATGTCTTCCCAAGGTTGATAAGGAATAGGAAGTGGCATGTAAAGACCATGTGATTGATCTTTAGACTTAGCTTTGCGACATGTAGAGCATTGGTTGGTGAAGCGTGAGACGTCGTAGAACATCTTGTGCCAAAAGTAGTTCTTGGAGAGCATTGCGAATGTCTTGTCGCGTCCAAAGTGTCCCATGAGTCCGCCTCCATGAGACTCTTCCATAAGGGGAAATCAAAAAGAAGACTCGGGAATGCAAAGTTTGTTAGCTCTCATAAGATAATCATCCTTGATGTAATATCGTTCCCAAGATGTATGCATCAAACACTTAGCATAAGGAGTAGCAAAGGAAGGATCATTCGCATACAAGTCTTTTATGTGCTGAAAGCCAATAACATTCAACTCAAGTTTAGTGACAAGCTTGCATATGCGGGAATGGGCATCCGCCACTATGTTTTCCTTGCCCTTGATGTACTTGATGACATAAGGAAAAGACTCTAGAAATTCACTCCATTTGGCATGATGCTTGTTCAACTTAGTTTGGCCTTTTAAGTACTTAAGCATTTCATGATCGGTATGTATGAAAAACTCATGTGGTCTAAGATAATGTTCCCAAACATGTAACACACATACTAAAGCATACAATTCTTTGTCATAGATGGGATAGTTATGTTGAGCACCAAAGAGTTTTTCACTAAAAATATGCAATAGCTCGTTTTTCTTGCATCAAAACTCCACCAATGCCGTTACCGCTTGCATCACAATGAACCTCAAAAGTTTTGTCAAAGTTGGGTAAAGCAAGAATCGGAGCATGAGTAAGCAAAGATTTGAGCTTATCAAAAGCTATAGATTGCAAAGGTCCCCAAACAAAAGGAGCATTTTTCTTACTCAAAGCATGCAAAGGTGCGGCGATGGTGCTAAAGTCTTTCACAAAACGACGATAGAAACCCGCAAGGCCAGGAAAGCTACGCACTTGTTGGAAATTAGTGGGCTAGGGCCAAGTTTTAATTGCTTCAATTTCAGATTCATCATCATGGACACCCTTTAAAGAAACAACGAAACCCAAGAAAACCAGTTTGTCAACACCAAACGTGCACTTTTTCATGTTAGCATAAAGACGTTCCTTGCGAAGAGTTTGCAAAACAGCCCTAACATGATTTAGATGATCTTTCATGGATTTGCTAAAAACAAGTATGCCATCGAATTAGACCACAACAAACACTCCAATGTAAGGGCGAAGCACAAAATGCATAAGACGCATTAAACTACCGGGAGCTTTCGATAAACCCATAGGCATAACCAACCACTCGTACAAGACAAATTTTGTTTTGAAAGCAGTTTTCCATTCATCACCTTCTTGTATGCGGATTTTTATAATAGCCACTTTTAAGATCAATTTTTGAGAAAATGGTGGCACCGCTAAGCTCATCTAGCATATCATCTAGGCGATGAATGGGATGCCTATAACGAACGATGATAACATTAATGGGTCTACAATCGGAGCACATGCGAAACTACCATCTTGCTTGGGCACAAGTATAACCGGAACGATGCAAGGGCTTAAGCTTTCACGTACATGTCCATTGTTGATGAGTTGTTGTACTTGCCGTTGGATCTCCTTAGTTTCTTCAGGGTTGACGCGGTAGGGAGCTTTGTTAGGTAGAGGTGCTCTGAGGATGAGGTCGATTCGGTGCTCAATGCCTCGTAGTGGAGGTAGACCCGGAGGTAGCTCATTGGGGAAAACATCTTGGAATTCCTGCAAAAGAGAAGACAACACTAAAGGTAGATCGTGAGAGGTGTTAGTTTTTGGTGCCTCGTCCTTGCACACAAGAACAAAGTGCATAACACTCGATGGGTTCTCACACACTTCTCTCATCTCACTTTTGGTGGCAAATAGGACGAAGTTTTTCTTGTCGTTCATTGTGGAGGCACTCGGTTTTGGCTTGTGGCTCTCACTCTCCTTTGGGTGGATCACTTTCTCACTCTTTTCTCCATGATGGGTGGCTTGCTTGTCGGCGATTACTTGACTAGGAGACATAGGTCATAGCACATGTTCCTTTCCTTTCATCTTGAAGCTATAGTGATTGGTACGCCTGTTGTGGATGACGCGCGGTCAAATTGCCATGGTCGACCAAGAAGGAGGTGGCAAACAGACATCGGGACGACATCACACTCCAAAGTGTCTTCATATGCCCCAATTTTGAAGGAGATTTGGACCGTATGCTCAACTCGTATAGTGCCGGAATCACTTAGCCATTGGACCTTGTATGGGTGCGGGTGCTTCATCTTGACCAATTGGAGCTTGGAGCATAGTTCTTCACTTGCCAAGTTGTGACAACTACCTCCATCGATGATGACCTTGACAAACTTCCATTGATGCCGGCCTTTGTGTGGAAGATGTGGCATCTTTGGTCCTCGTCTAGTTGATGTTGAAGACTCAAGACCTTGGAGACAACGAGAGCAGGGCTCGAATCCTCATCACAAAATAGTTGATCGTCTTCATCTTCGTTCACGCGTCGGTGCATGGCCACTTGCTCAACGGCTTCCATTTCCTCTTCACTCATGAGTCATAGGTTCCATCGTCATTGAGGATCATGGTGCGCTTGTTTGTACATTGAAAGGACTTGTGGCCTCGGCCGCTGCAAGTGAAACACTTGAAGGAGCTTGTCTTGACGGTCTCATCGGTTGGAGTAGATGATGAAGCGCGCGGCTTGAAGTTGCTTGTAGTAGGAGGAGGGCGACTTCAGGTTGTCGAAGTTTTCTTGTTACTCGACTTGTCGTCTGTACTTGTAGATGGCTTGGTTGAGGTAGAAGTTGTTGGATTCGTTGAGGTTTGGTTGTTGGAGAAGCCGTAGGTCTTGGACAAGTACTTGGCGTACTTGAAGTCAACTTGCACTTGACGTTCCTCTTTGGTATCTTGATGCATGATATCAATGAGGTTGGAGTAGGGTTGGAAGTCGGCAATCTTCTTGATGGGATGATTGAGGCCATTCAAGAAACCTGCCATAGTTTGCTCATGATCTTCCGTGACATTGGATCTTATCATGGCTATCTCCATTTCCTTGTAGTATTCTTCAACACTCTTGTTCCTTGCTTGAGTAGTTGGAGCTTCTTGAAGAGATTGCGGTTTTAGTAGGTGGGCACAAAACTTGCTCGCATGACATCTTTCATTTGAGCCCAAGTGGTGATTGGTGGTTCACCTCTTGCTTCTCGACACTCAAGGACTTGTTCCCACCATATGAGCACATAGTCTTGGAACTCAAGTGATCCCATAGCAATCTTTTTCTCTTCCTCATAGTTTTGCAAATGAAAGATTTTGTCGACCTTCAATGCCCATGATAGGTACTCTTCGGGATCATTGCTTCCATTGAACTTGGGCATGGTGAACTTTAGCTTGCCGTAGTGTTGCTCTTCATTGTGTTGGGGTCAAGGGTGATGATGACACCCTTGATGTGGAGGATTATCAACCTCATGTTGCTCTTGGCATGGAAGGTTTCCATAGTCATCTTGCTCTTGTTGAACTTGAGGTTGTGGAAGAGCTTGTCGAGCTTGTGGAGGAGCTTGAGGAACTTTATGTTGCACTCTTGGTTGGTGGTTCCGCTCTTGGATCTCTTCTCGAAGTGCTTCCTCTTGATTGCGCCTATCGCGGTTGCGTTTGGAAATTGCTCAACTTGATTCTTGAAGGGCACGTTGCGCCTCAAGAGCTTGTGCTTCACATTGTTGATGTTGAAGACGTTGAGCCTTGGCATCTTATTCATCTTGATGTTGTCGCGCTCGTTCTTCCTCTAGTTGATGTAGACGTTGTCGTTCTTGAGCTTGTGCAAGAGGAACTTGGTTTGGTTAATGACGATGTGCTTGCTCGTCGAATTGCTCTTGTTAATGATTGCCGTGTAGAGGATTGCGAGATGCATGACGGTCTTGACGCGCGGCTCGTCGAAGAGTGTTCGATGTCGGTATACTTGAGCCGGAGAAGGTGTCATCGGTGTGTCGACTTGAGCGGCTCAGTCTTGAGTATGAAGAAGTGGAAGGAGGGCGGTTCACCAACAAAGCACGGATCTCGTCTGTCGGTGTCAAAACCGGCGGATCTCGGGTAGGGGGTCCCGAACTGTGCGTCTAGGCGGATGGTAACAGGAGACAAGGGACACGATGTTTTTACCCAGGTTCGGGCCCTCTTGATGGAGGTAAAACCCTACGTCCTGCTTGATTAATATTGATGACATGGGTAGTACAAGCGTGGATCTACCACGAGATCAAGGAGGCTAAACCCTAGAAGCTAGCCTATGGTATGATTGTTGTAATGGAGGTTATGTCCTACGGACTAAAGCCCTCGATTTATATAGACACCGGAGAGGGCTAGGGTTACCAGAGTCGGTTACAATGGTAGGAGATCTACATATCCGTATCGCCAAGCTTGCCTTCCACACCAAGGAAAGTCCCATCCGGACACGGACGGAGTCTTCAATCTTGTATCTTCGTAGTCTTGGAGTCGGCGGACGATGATAGTCCCATTGTCCGGACACCCCTAGTCGAGACTCCTCGGTAGCCCCGAACCGGGCTTCAATGACGATAAATCCAGTAGCGTATATAGTCTTGACGTTGCAAAGCGGGTTCTCCTTTAAGTTCCATCTACACGCCAAAGCAAAGGTGTCGGCTTCCTTATCAATGTTGCGCTTCTTGGCTTCCACGCCCAATAATGGCTTTCTTCCACACGTCATACGAATGCAAAAAGCCGGGGTATCTTTAATGTTTTACCCCTAGCTGCACAAATAATCTGCTATATAAGAGGCAAGAATCCAGATCCAAATCACACCATCTTCCTTCATGAGTACTCATCAGGCGCCTCGACCAAAATCCATTCCATCATGGACCGTCGACGCGGCTCCTCTTCTCGCGCTCGGCCCTCTGCTAGGAGATTGGAGGAGATGTTAGTCCCGCACAACAAGCTGGTGGCGCTTCAAGCAAAGGATATCTCCTCCGGCCTTCATGGTCCCGGTTCGAGCGGGTTGGCCACCTACCAAGGTGGGAAGCAAGCGGAGGCTACCCCGAGTCCCAACAAAGGGAGGCGGGTATGCTTAAATCCCCTATCGATAAGGGGACTCGGATTTCCTATACATCTGTTCCTCCGCGGGCTCACGGAGTTCTCGGACTCAGCTCCATCACCCACGCCCACCTCTATCACGCATATCGCGGGTTATATAGCTCTTCTGAGCTATTTTTGGGCATCGAGCCCCATTTTGCCTTTGTGGAAGAGGTTGTTACGCCTCGTGCCGGTTCTCACGAGGGGTCCATATATCAAGTGGGCAGCGCGAAATATAGCGCATTATGGGACCGGAGATCCATCCGGAACCCCTAAGAAGGCGTCCAAGGCGGCCTTGAATGGTTTTACATAGAAGGCGCTCGCTGCGGACCCTATTCGGATCGGCCTCCGGAGTTGATCTTGCTCCTCTGAAGAAGCGCCTTAGTTGGCGCCCACGGAGCCCCAAGCGGAGGAAGACAAGGCGTCCATTATCTAATGGGCGAATAAGATTCTTGGCCCATTCGGGTTGACCATGATCGGAGTCATGGCAACATGCATCTGCTGGGGTGCAGCCTTTGCAATCTGAGGCCACCCATGTGGGATTTCAGCGGGAAGACAGCGCCACCCGTCATGGCATAAGAAGGACGGATTCGCCGAGGATCTGGTGGCGATCTGTCGGCTGTATAAGGGAGAGAAGGAGGACTTTCTCCAGACGAACCCGTTGAATGGGTTCTCCATGAATAACCCTCGGCTTTGGGAAAGCGAACACTTTAAGGGCCCGACCCATGTTTTCAAAGTTTAAGCTTCTTATATTATGTCTTCGACGCAGGAACTGCGTCGGATCGTGGAGGACATGGTAAGTCCAGCTCCGCAACCCGAGGATCCAGAGAGATCCTAGGATCCGGCCTCCGAAGAGGATCCGGACAGAAAGGTGGAGCTAATCGACGGGGTGTTCCACCAGCTCAGCATGGATAATGCTTTAGTCGCCATTACGGCTGACTACCCCGGATTATATCCGGCTTCCCAGGTGATTGTGACCAAAGTCCCGACACCATTGTTTCTTCTTCGCTCACCTCTGACCTTCGCATACGATGGTGTTTTGCAGGAAGTGCCTCCAGGGCGGGAAGCCGAGCCCGTGGTGGCTGACCAACAAAGGCCAGTCCGGACTAGCAAAGCGGAAGAGGCCTTGTTGATGACTGAAACGTCGCCGCAAAGGTATAGCTCACAGTTCATTATTTGGAGCAACGTCCCTAGGAAGCGTTTGAGTGCTCAAGACCTTTGTAGGAGAAAAAGCGCGCCGGATCATGGCGTGAGGTTGCCAATCCGACCTCTACCAGCCGAGCTCCGGCACCCGATGCGGAGGGAGGCAAGCGCAAAGCGGGCTGGATACTCCTCCAACGGAGGATCTTGACAGATTGTCCGCCACCAAGTATGAGGTGGAGAGCGCCATGAACCACAGGCGCCACGACAAGATTTCGTGAAGCGTGCTTCTCCCCGAGGCGTTGAATGCCTTTAGCGGGGGCGTGCACCTCCGTGCTGCTCAAGATGGTTTTACGAGCCACGGGCGAGTATGTAAAAGACATACGAGTAAGAGAATTTAATAGTTGTATATGCCAAGTGGCCCGAGACTTAAAGTAGTTATATTAACTGATTTAAGGATCATTTGAAACGCAGGATCTTACCGAGAAGAATACCCAACTGTCTCAAGAGCTGCAAGAGTGCAAGGCCCAACTTGAGGCGCACTTGCTGCCTTGAGGAGGAAACACGGAGGCCCCTCACGGTAACACATTTTAAAAAAAAATATAAGTCTTTGGCGGCGTGCGCGCAAGTCTAATAATGACATTGCGAGTCTTTGCGGACAAGATCGGACAGCAGGAACTCTGCGCCCGGTGAAGGCCAGCGAGAGGTGCTTGAATAGAGTCAGCAGAAAGGAACAAGCTCCAAGATGCCCACGCCCAGCTTGGAGAAGAGCTGAAAGCGTTCGGGCGAGCTGTCGGCTCAGATTAAGGAGAATCGGCGGCCGTCGCGGCATCTATAGTAAGTGCTTGGCGGACTCCTTTGAAAAGAAGAGTTTGGCGAGGAAGTCAATTGACAAAATATGTCTTGTAGGTATACTCACAGTCGCCCTGAGGAGATGCCGTGTCGACGGGTGATCAACTTCGAGCTGTTGCTGTTGCTGCTATAACGAGTTCGGCGGGCAATGAGCGGCGTCGTCCGGGCTTTATGGCCAGCCCTCTCCCTACCCGAAGGCCTTGGGGAGCTTTGGAGAAGCTTCAGGAGTCTTGGCGGCGCTTCCGTTTGTGGAAGATTCGCCTGCCGCCCAGTGCTGTGGAGGCTTGGGCCATGGTGAAGCAGCGGTACAAGAAGGCGGATCCCAACCACATGGCTGAGGTTGGACTGTGGGGCCCGATGGGAAGGAGATCCTGTGAGTTTAGTATCGGCCAAGTAGAGTTGGCGCTAAATTTTCCCAATGGGACTATAAATTAGACAGCACTGTTAGGCGGGATTGAGGAGGAATCTGGTTAGTAGATTTGACAACGTATTTTAAAATGACATGTGAAATGCCTTCTAGCGGATTGTAGATCGTTTGTCTTTGCCGACCTTTTCGCTTCAACCTCGGGACCCTAGAGTCGGAGTGTGTCCGAATACCTTCTCGGTTAAGAAACAACGGGGTATGCATGGAGACCAGGCGTAGGGGTCATTAGTGCTTTATCAGACAAGTGCCCAACTAGTTATGTTATATTACATGGTTAGTAAGAAACATCTTCCAGGGAGAATAGTTCCGTTAAGGGTTCCTTTCCCTGGGAGGCATGCCCTAAAGTGCATGTCCGAGCTGCGAAAAAAGCAGAAAAACATCTGGGGGCAGATAAATAAGTAGGTAAAAAATCATCGTTCAAGTCACCGACCGAATATTCCCTTAAGAACGCTAGCTTTCGGCTTCACCCAGTCTGAGGTACACATCCGGTGACCAGTGATAACAATCGAGAGGGCTCCTTTACCTCCTAGCTGAACAATCAGGAACGTAGGGGTAAGCACAGGAGCCAGGCAACCCAGCTTGGCCAAAAATTAAGTCATATCGATGCATATAATGGTGAATAAAAGGTACATGTGGAAGCTTGACACATGTCTTTGGGCATAAAGCCCTTATAATTAAGCTTCGGTAAAGAAGCCCCTGTATAATGAGTGTGGATGGCACATCAAGTATGTCGAACAATGTGCAAGCAGGCCCTTAAGGGCTTTTTAGGAAAAGGGTTAAGAGAAGAAAGAGAAACAAAAGACGGTGAAGTGTAAAAATTTGGGCGGGGAAGGGGCGAACTCTTAGTCGGCGCTAGGCATAGAATCTTGGAGGCGGGTTGCGTTCCATGGGTTCGGCTCGAGTCGGTTGTCCGAGCGCATTTAAGTAGACGATGCGCTCCGCCGGTCAGGACTTGATCAATAATGAAGGGGCCCTCCCATTTGGGCTTGAGCTTGTCCTTTTTCTTGTCCGGCAGGCGTAGAACTAGTTCGCCAACGTTGTAAGTCTTGGCCCGTACTTCTCTGCTTTGATATCTTCGAGCCTGCTGCTGATAGAATGCGGAGCGAGCCTTGGCGACGTCGCGTTCTTCCTCCAATGCGTCCAAGCTGTCCTGCCGATCGAGCTCGGCTTCTCTTTCTTCGTACATGCGCACTCGAGGTGAGTCATGAATTATGTCGCAGGCGAAGCGCCTCTGCGCCGTATACCATAAAAATGGTGTGAATCCGGTAGTATGGTTGGGCGTTGTCCGCAGCCCCAGTCTGGTCGAGCTCCTCTACCCAAAGGCGTGTCGATTTTGTAAGTGACCGCACTAGTGCGGGTTTAATGCCGCTCATTATTAGACCATTTGCTCATTCCACTTGACCGTTGGTTTGAGGATGATAGACTGAAGCGTAATCGAGCTTAATGCCCATATTTTTGCACCATGATTTAACCTTGTCGGCCGTAAAATTCATGCCGTTATCGGTGATGATGCTGTGGGGGACACCAAAACGATGTCCTACCCCGGATATAAAGTCTATCACTGGTCCGGACTCTGTCGTTTTGACTGGTTTGGCCTCTATCCATTTGGTGAATTTGTCTACCATGACCAATAGGTACCTCTGCTTATGGGTTCCCCCTTTAAGGGGTCCAACCATGCCAAGCCCCGGACATGACGGCCGGTAATGGGTATAGTTTTGAGGCGGTGGGTGGCATATGGCTTTGATTAGCAAAGAGCGACAACCGCGCATCTTTGGACTAAGTCCCGAGCATCTGCCGGGCCGTCGGCCAATAAAATCTGTCTGAATGCCTTTCCTACAAGGGCCGAGCTGCTGCATGGTGTCCGCCTAGTCCGCATGAATTTCAGCCAGGAGGTTTCGCCCTTCCTCTTCAGAGATACACCTTTGAAGGACTCCGGTTGTGCTTTTCTTATAAAGTTCTCCCTCATGGACCTTGTAGGCTTTAGATCGCCGGACTATGCGGCGGGCCTCATTTTGGTCTTCAGGAAGTTCCTGCCTAAGCAAGTAGGCTAGGAATGGTTTTGTCATTATGTCGTGGGCTGAAGGTGTTGTGTCATCGGCTGAATCGCCGATTGGCGCGGTTTTTTCCGGTTTGTCGTTTCCGGACTCCTCTTCCCATAGTACGGATGGCTTGAAGAGCCGTTCGAGGAAGATGTTTGGAGGGACAGCGTCACGTTTTGCACCGATGCGTGCCAGTACGTCGGCTGCTTGGTTATTATCTTGGGCTACGTGATGGAATTCAAGTCCTTCAAACCGAGCAGACATTTTTAGGACAGCATTGCGATATGCTGCCATTTTTGGATCCTTGGTGTCAAAGTCTCCATTTATTTGGGATATTGCAAGGTTTGAATCCCCGCGCACCTCTAGGCATTGAATGCCAATGGAGATTGCCATCCGGAGACCATGTAAAAGGGCCTCGTATTCGGCTGCGTTGTTGGAGTCCGTGTACATTATTTGAAGTACGTATTGGATTGTGTCCCCCGGAGAGAGCGTCAATCGACGCTTGACCCCGATCCGCCAACATTTTAGAGCCGTCGAAGTGCATAGTCAATTGGAGTATCGCCATACTCTTTAGGGAGTTGACGGTCCATTTAGCGACAAAGTCAGCCAAAACTTGTGACTTTATAGCTCGCCGAGGTTTGTAAGTTATATCAAATGGTAAGAGCTCAATGGCCCATTTTGCAATCCTGCCCGTTGCGTCGCGGTTGTTTATAATGTCATTAAGTGGTACTTCGGAGGCCACTGTTATCGAACACTCTTGAAAGTAGTGTCGGAGCTTTCGGGATGCCATGAACACCGCGTACGCTATCTTTTGATAGTGCGGGTAACGGGACTTGCAGGGGGTTAACATAGTGGATACGTAGTACACTGGTTTTTGAAGAGGGAATTTATGCCCTTCTGTCTCTCGTTCGACGACGAATACCGCGCTTACAACTTGGTGTGTTGCTGCGATGTATAACAACATTGGTTCGCCCAGGTTGGGCGCAGCCAGACCGGTTGTTGCCAATATGGCTTTTATTTCTTGAGTCGGCGATGGCAGCATCCGTCCACTCGAAGTGTTGATGCGCCTAAAGAGGCGATAGAGGGGCAATGCCTTTTCTCCTAGACGGGAGATAAAGCGGCTTAGAGCCGCCATGCATCCAGTCAATTGTTGTATTTGCTTGAGGTCTTTTGGGATATCCAGCTGTGACAGAGCTCGGATCTTGGCTGGGTTTGCTTCAATTCCTCTACCGGATACAATGAAGCCCAGTAGCTTTCGGCTAATCGCCAAAGCGCATTTTCGGATTTGACTTGATGTCATATGCTCTGAGGTTGTCGAATGTGAGCCTCAAGTCGTCTACTAGAGTTTCGATGTGTTTGGTTTTGACGACTACTTCGTCTACATATGCCTTAACTGTTTTGCCGATCTGGGTGGCCAGACATGTTTGAATCATGCGCTGATATGTTGCGCCGGCATTTTTAAGTCCGAAGGGCATCGTGTTGAAGCAGAATGGTCCATATGGAGTGATGAATGCCGTTGCGGCTTGGTCTACTTCCGCCATCTTGATTTGATGGTAGCCAGAGTATGCATCGAGGAAGCACAATGAATCGTGCCCTGCAGTAGCATTGATTATTTGGTCGATGCGGGGGAGGGGGAAGGGATCCTTTGGGCAAGCCTTATTGAGGTCTTTGAAATCGACGCATAGGCGCCAGGATTTGTCCTTCTTTGGTACCATTACCAGGTTTGCTAGCCAATCCGGATGTTTGATATCTCTGATGAATCCGGCTTCCAATAGTTTGGCTAGCTCTTCTCCCATTACTGTCTTTTGGGTTGGAAAATCGTCGAAGAGCCTGTTTGGTGGCTTGAATCCTTTAGGATGTTTAGGCTGTGTTCGCCAATCTGCGTGAGATTCGGGCATATCCGAGGGTGCCGAGCAAAATGTCCCAATTTTCGAAGGAATTTCATGATCTGGCGTCTACATCGAGGTTCAATTGTGCCCGATGGAGGCCGTTTTTGTTGCGTCCGTTGCATGGACCTGGAATTTTACTATTTCGTCCGCTGGTTTAAAGGAAGTGGACTTGGATCTCTTATCGAGTATCACATCGTCCCTATTCACCGTAGAGCGCAGCGCGGTGAGTTCTTCTGCCGCTAGGGCTTCGGATAGTGCCTCGGGGCTAATCGGCTGTCTTGTTTTCGGCGCGGAGTGCTATGTCCGGATCACTAACGAGAGTGATTATTCCACCGGGCCCAGGCATTTTGAGCTTCATGTACCCGTAATGGGGTATGGCTTGAAAAATTGTGAATGCCTCTCGTCCTAATATAGCGTGATATCCGTTGTTGAACGGGGCCACTTGGAACGTGACTTCTTCAGATCTGTAATTGTCCGTGAGCCAAACACCACATCGAGTGTGATTTTTCGGTGCAGCAGCGCTTCCGGCTAGGGATTATTCCTCTGAAGGTTGTCTTTGCTTCGCTCAATCGGCTCGATCTATTTCCTTTTTTGAAGAGTTTCCTCGTAGATGAGGTTTAATCCGCCGCCATCCATGAGGACCTTTGTAAGTCGAAAGCCGTCCACTATTGGACTAAGTACCAGTCTGGGTGGTGCTTGGGCTGTTCGAATTTAGGTTCGTCATTTGGCGTTGAAGGTGATGGCTGTGTTGCTCCATGGATTTGTTGTTGCTACTTGGTAGACTTCGGCGAGGCTGCGGATTGTTCATTTTCGCATATTATTTGATGCGAAAGTCTCGAAGACTGTTGATACCGTACCGATATTGTTGGAGTGGTTTTCCGGGGCTAGAAGCTCCTCGCCACTTTTGGCCACCTGCCGTAATATCCCACATGCTCGAAGGCTATGAGTTGGGACAGCGCCTTCTGTACTGTGAATTTTACAGAGTCCGCTAAGCCATCCCTCCAGTACGGTTTCGTGCCCTCTATGGGGTTTTTGCTTTTGGTTTTTGTGTCAGGTGCCTGAGTGTAATGCACCCTTTTGTTGCGGACTAGGGTTGTATTCGGGGCCAGATTGTCCCAAAACTTATTTTTGGTTTTCCGGAAACTCTCCATCGCACAGTACTTTCGTACTATGGACGCCAGGTCGGCAAAGCGTGTAATTTCACGACGGCTGATGGCATTCAAGATTCCCTCATCCGTGCAATTATTGCAAAAAATTGAGATTGTGTTTTCCTCTCGGCAGTCCTTTATCCTGTCCATAACCAGGAGGAATCGCCCGATAGTGATGTCTTGTTTGGCGGGCTCTTGCCGGATTAGAGATAGATCGCATATGTCTGGGCGGGTGGGTGGAGTTAAGTCCGGAACCCTGCCCATCTCGAGGCTCGAAGGCCGGGAAGTTTCCGAATTTGGAAACTTGGATTGCTGGACGTTGTCCAACGAGTCCAGAATGATGCCTGATTTTAAGTTCAGTGCTCGATCGAAGTCCGTCCCTCCGCGGAAATCCGGCATGGAGGGTTCGGGAGCCCGGACATGACTAGTTTTCAATATAGGAGAAGAGTCGCCGCATTGTTCCTCTACCACTGCGACGTGGTGGGTGACTGGGAGAGTTAATCTCTCGGATCGGTTTTAAGACCAATCGATTGTAGTCAGAAGCGACTCCGAGGCGGCGATGCGATCCAAGAGCTCGTTGATGACGAGAGCTCTATTAGATCCAAATGCTCGGCAAATTCAAGGCGGCGTGAAGATTGCTTTTGACGACTTGAGAAGTCATTGTCGAAGCAATGGCGAACAGCGATCATAAGAAAACCACCTAGCGGATAGTTTGGCGCTGCCAAGGCCTTTGGCAAAAATACCGTCCTTGAAGGCGGGCGGAGGCATCCTTCCTATCGGCGGACGCAGAGGAACTCTCAATGAAAGCACCAATGTCGGTGTCAAAACCGGCGGATCTCGGGTAGGGGGTCCCGAACTGTGCGTCTAGGCGGATGGTAACAGGAGACAAGGGACACGATGTTTTTACCCAGGTTCGGGCCCTCTTGATGGAGGTAAAACCCTACGTCCAGCTTGATTAATATTAATGATATGGGTAGTACAAGAGTGGATCTACCATAAGATCAAGGAGGCTAAACCCTAGAAGCTAGCCTACGGTATGATTGTTGTAATGGAGGTTATGTCCTACGGACTAAAGCCCTCCGGTTTATATAGACACCGGAGAGGGCTAGGGTTACACAGAGTCGGTTACAATGGTAGGAGATCTACATATCCGTATCGCCAAGCTTGCCTTCCACGCCAAGGAAAGTCCCATCCGGACACGGGACGGAGTCTTCAATCTTGTATCTTCGTAGTCATGGAGTCCGGCGGACGATGATAGTCCGGCTGTCCAGACACCCCCTAGTCTAGGACTCCCTCATCGTCCATTCTTGCATCATTCTCTTTCTTGTGAGCATCGAGCTTGTTGTTGAAGTAGTCCCTTATTCGTTGCTCGGAGAGTCGCAAGTCGGTGGCGATATTGTCGATGCGGTCGCCCATTGCTTGTTGCTCTTGATGCAAAGATCATTGTGCACCAAAGAGGTGGCTCTTGGTGACCGTCGATGTCAAAACCGGCAGATCTCGGGTAGGGGGTCCCAAACCGTGCGTCTAAGGCCAATACTAATAGGAGGCGGGGGACACGATGTTTACCCAGGTTCGGGCCCTCTCTATGGAGGTAATACCCTACTTCCTACTTGATTGATCTTGATGATATGAGTATTACAAGAGTTGATCTACCACGAGATCGTAGAGGCTAAACCCTAGAAGCTAGCCTATGATTATGATTGTTGTTGTCTTACGGACTAAACCCTCCGGTTTATATAGACAACGAGGGGGCTAGGGTTACACAAAGTCGGTTACAGAGAAAAGGAATCTACATATCCGAATTGTCAAGCTTGCCTTCCACGCAAAGGAGAGTCCCACCCGGACACAGGACGAAGTCTTCAATCTTGTATCTTCATAGTCCAACAGTCAGGCATAAGCATATAGTCCGGCTTTCCGAGGACCCCCTAATCCAGGACTCCCTGAGTAGCCCCTGAATCAGGCTTCAATGAAGATGAGTTCCGCGCGCAAATTTTCTTCGACATTGCAAGGCAGGTTCTTCTCCAAATTCTCCAGAGTACCTGTTGTAACGAGCAGTGTCCGGCTTCCCATTTAATGTTGCACTCATCGGCTTCCGTGCCTTAATAAAGTCAGTCTCCACGTGTCGAGCGAATGCGAGAATCCAGGGCTTTTTTAGAGTTGCCACCCTGACCATGTAAGTAAATCATCTATTTCCTCAGATCCAAACCACACCATCTTCCCCAAGCGAGGATTCATCAGAGCGCGCCCAAAAAAGCCATCCCATCATGGCCGGCCATTGCATCTCCTCCTCTCGCTCCCGCAACGCTAAGCCAGGTGATTGGGCGAAGTGTACCATATCCCACGGCCAATTAGTGGAGTTGTAGACCCAGGAGTTTCTCCCACCTGCATACCTTGTCCCCGTCCGAGCTGGATTAGCCACTTATGACGGCAGGGAGAAAGCGGAGAGTTTCCCCAACCCATCCAGGGGGAGCGAGTATGCCTTGTCCCTTACTTGCTGAGGGGCATTGGATTTCCAATCCATCCGTTC
Source organism: Aegilops speltoides (assembly GCA_021437245.1). Taxonomy (NCBI): domain Eukaryota; kingdom Viridiplantae; phylum Streptophyta; class Magnoliopsida; order Poales; family Poaceae; genus Aegilops; species Aegilops speltoides. The sequence continues at coordinate 243,966,848 of CM038144.1, forward strand.
CTTCGCGGGCTCCTGGAGTATTATGGCCTCCAGCTGCACAACTTCACTCCTGCCTCCATCCTGCACATCGCAGGTTATGTCGCCCTTCGTGAGCTATTTCTGGGCTGCGAAGCTCATTTTGAGCTATGGAAAATGCTATTCTGCCTCGTCCCTCGCAATCAGGAGGGATCAATATACCAAGTGGGCGGAGCCGATATATGGCCCATCGCCGGGACCGGATACCTGTCTGTTACTCTGAAGAAGACATCCGAAGATTGGCCTTCTGAGTGGTTTTACATAGAGGACGTCTCCCTTCCTGACCCTATCCAGATGGGTCTTCCCGAGTTCACAAATGCCCCATTGAAGAAACACCGAAGCTGGCGTCCCTAGAGCCCCAAGGAGGATAAAGATGCTTGCCAAATCTGGATTGACAATAATCGAGGTTATGTCAATATGCATAATGCGGGGGGAGTGCAGCCACTCCAGTATCGGGGGCATCCCATGTGGCACTTCAATGGAGAAGACGATGCCACCCGCTGTGGTTGGAATGGTCCGGACTCTGCCACCGCTCTGGTGAAAATATTGTCTGATCTGTATAAAGGAGAAGAAGAGGAGTTCGTCCGCATTAAACCACGGGATGGATTTTCCATGTACAAGCCCCCTAGTTGGGTGAGTTGCTATCTTACTCAACTCTACTCATTCCCGCATTCTCTCATTGCAAATATTTACCTTGCTAGTCCATAACAGGAACTACGGAAAGCTGCGAGGGAGGTCCACAGCCCGCCTCCACAGCCAGAGGACCACAATCGGGCCCTCGACCCCGGTCTCGAAGAAGATTCAGACGTATTTGTGGAGCTCGTTGACAGGATGTTTTACCAGGAAAGCTGTGACGGCACCCTGGTGGCCATCATTGCCGACTATCCTGGCCTACTCCCTGCGTCATATGTAAGTAAAATCGGAGCCTTAACTTCTGAGAAGGATCCCTTCCTTACGCCTTACCCGCCGCACATGTATTGCGCTTTATAGGGAAAGCCATCGAGGCGCCGTGGAGAGCCCGCGGTGACTCACCAACAAGGGCGCCCAAGCCGGGTAGGCTTAAAAGGAAGGCGGTCAGGACCGAGACGGTGTTGAATAGGTATGATTTGAAACCTGCTCCGTGATTATCGTCTTTAAAATATAACAATGTCCATTGTGCCCTAGCAGAAAGAGTACTCGTCGGACTGTGTCTGAAGATCCTGCCGGCCACGCCTCTACCAGCCGGACTCTAGAACCGGCCTCAAGGGTGGAGGCTAACGTGGGGACAACGCCGGACGGGCCTCCTACAGAGGAGGTAGATAGAATATCCGCTACAAATTCCGAAGTGGAGAGCGCCATGAATCATCAGCATCGGCGGGCCGCACTCCGCGACCCTAATTTCTCCGAAGAGGCGTTCAATGCCTTCAACTCGGGAGACGCGTACATCCGAGCTGCTCAAAAAGGGCTTGCTAGAGCCACAGACCAGTATATAAAAGATATATGGGTAAGCAAAATCTAATAATTATGTATATTAGTAGCCCCTAAGACTTGAAACAGTTGGCACAACTGATTTCAGGATCATTGTATGAATAGGTTCTTACAGAGAAGAACACCCATTTGTCTCAAGAGCTGGAGGAGTGCAAAGCCCGGCTAAGGGCCGCAACTGCCAAAATGGAGGAATCCAAGAAGGCCTCATCTGGTAATATTTAGCTCGATCGATGAAAAACGTAATTACGTGTACCAGTTGGTATTCGGCATGTTTGCAGATCTAAAAATAGATTCAAAACGAACCTTTATATAGTTCGGCAAAGAAACATGATAATAGAGTTATGTCTGTAGGTATACTGACTGGTCATCCTGAAGAGGAGATGCCCGGATCTTCAGGCGATCTTGTGTAAGAGCTTTCGCAACGGCACGAACAAGTTCGGCAAGTGATGCAGGGTATTGCCGCGGCCTTGTGGCCATCCGCCTCCCTGCCAGGAAGCATGGGGGAGCTTGTACGGCTACTCAAGGGAGCGCGGCAGCGCTTCCACTTGTGGAAGATATCGGCCTGCCGTGCGAGGGAAGCGTGGGCCATGGTGAAAACATGGTACACCAAGGTCGATCGGAATCACATGGCCCTGGTTGGACCTGTAGGGTCAGATGGGAAAGAGATTCCCGTTAGTCTGGTATATGAACAAGTAGAATTAGCCGCAAAGTATTCCCAACATGATTGTAGGCTAGACATCCTGTTGGATGGTATAAAAGAAGAAGTATATGGGTCTAAGTGACTGTGTACATCAATTGACATATTTTTTCCCTAGCCATATTGTAAATCATTTGTCATGGCGGACCTTTTCGCTTCAGCCTCCGGACCCAACAGTCCAGAGTGTTTCCGAATACCCACTGAGTTATGTAAACCGGGGTACGCGTGGAAACCAGGCGTAGGGGTCATAAGTGCTTGAACAGACAAGTACCCAACTAGCTATGTTGTATTACATGGATAGTAAGAAACATCTTCCGGTGAGAATAGTTTCATTAAGGGTTCCTTTCCTTGGGTACGCATGCATTAATGTGCATGTCCGAACTGCCAATGGTGATGTAGTATATAAAACATCTGGAGGTTCGTATTGTAATAGGTAAGAAACATCTTTAGTTCACCGACCAAATATTTCCTTAAGAACGCTAGCTTTCGGCTTCACCCAGTCTGAGGTACACGTCCGGCGTACCCGGCAGTAACAATCGTAGAGGTGCTCCCCTTATGCCCTAGCCGAACTAACGGGAATGTAGGGCATAAACACAAGAGCCAGGCAACCCAGCTTGGCCAAAACTTAAGTCATATCGATGCATACAATGGTGAAGAAAAGGTACATATGGAAAAGCGACACATATGCGGTGGCCATGATGCCCTGAAGGTAATTATATTAAGCTTCTGTATAAGAAGCCCCCAGGTATGGTGAGCACGCATAGCGCTTCAAGAGTGTGTGGTCGAGTCACACTTAAAGCTTCAGAGCCATGAAAGGAAAGAGAGAGGATATGTATAAATAATAATAATAATAAAAAGGGCGGAGGGAAGTGGACGAACACAGAGTTCATCGCTAGGCATAAAATCTTCGGAGTCTGGCCGCGTTCCATGGGTTCGTCTCGATTCGATTATCTGATGCATCACGCAGGCGGTACGCTCCTCCGGTGAGAACTATATCAATGATGAAGGTACCCTCCCACTTGGGCTTGACCTTGTCCTTTTTCTTTTCCGGTAGGCATAGAACGAGTTCACTAACATTATAAGTTTTGGCCCATACTTCTCTGCTTTGATACCTTCGAGCCTGTTGCTGATAGAATGCGGAACAGGCTTTTGCAACGCCGCGCTCCTCCTCCAGCGCATCTAAACTGTCCTGCCGATCAAGATCGGCTTCTCTCTCTTCGTACATGCGCACTCGAGGTGAGTCATGAATGATATCACAGGGCAATACCACCTCTGCGCCGTACACCATGAAGAATGGTGTGTATCCGGTAGTGCGATTCGGCATGGTCCGCAGTCCCCATGGTACGGAGTCGAGCTCCTCGACCCAGTGCGTGTCTGATTCCTTCAAGGATCGCACTAGTCTAGGTTTGATGCCGCTCATAATAAGACCATTTGCTCATTCAACTTGACCATTTTTTTGGGGGTGATAGACGGAGGCGTAATCGAGCTTAATGCCCTTGTTGCCGCACCAAGTTTTCACCTCGTCGGCTGTGAAGTTGGAGCCATTATCGGTGATGATGCCGTGGGGGACACCGTAACGGTGTACGACCCCTGATATGAAGTCTATCACTGGTCCGGATTCGGCCGTTTTAACTGGTTTGGCCTCCATCCATTTGGTGAATTTATCCACCATGACTAATAGGTATTTTTTCTTATGGCTTCCTCCTTTAAGAGGTCCGACCATATCGAGCCCCTAGACCGCAAAGGGCCAAGTTATGGGGATTGTTTGGAGAGCGGTAGGTGGCATATGGCTTTGGTTGGCGAAAAGCTGGCAACCAATGCAATGTTCGACGAGGTCCTGTCCGTCTGCTCGGGCTGTCGGCCAGTATAAACCTGCTCGGAAAGCCTTGCTTACAAGGGCCCGAGCTGCGGCGTGGTGGCCGCCGAGTCCAGGATGAATTTTGGCCAAGAGCTGCCGCCCTTCCTCTTCGGATATACATCTTTGGAGTACTCCAGTAGCGCTTTTCTTATAAAGCTCTCCCTCGCGGACCTTGTAGGCTTTAGAGTGTCGCACAATGCAACATGCTTCATTTTGGTCTTCGGGGAGTTCTTTCCTATTTAGGTAGGATAAGAAGGGTTCGGTCCATGGGGCGATGACAGCCATGATTATGTGGGCCGAAAGTGTTATTTTGGTGGTGGAGCCTCCGATTATGTCAGTGTGTTCTGTATCTGGGGTTGTGGTCGGCTCCAGACTAGTGTTGCCGGTCTCCCCTTGCCACACCACAGATGGCTTGAACAAGTTTCCAAGAAGATGTTAGGTGGGACAGGTTCGCGCTTAGCGCCGATGCGGGAAAGGATATCCGCCGCTTGATTGTTTTCTCGGACCACATGGTGAAATTCGAGCCCCTCGGACCGAGCTGACATCTTGAGGACGGCATTACAGTAAGCCGCCATTTTCAGATCCTTGGCATCAAAGTCTCCATTTATTTGAGATATTGCGAGGTTCAAATCTCCACGCAACTCTAGGCGTTGGATGCCCATGGAGACTGCCACCCGAAGATCGTGCAACAGATCGGCTGCATTGTTGGAGTTTGTATATAGTTTTTGGAGTATGTATTGGCCTGTATCTCCTGTGGGGGATGTTAGGACAACGCCCGCTCCCAGACCAGCCAGCATCTTAGAGCCGTCAAAGTGCATGATCCAATTGGAGTATGCGCCATACTCTTTAGGGAGTTAAACGTACATCCATTCGCGATTTAAGTCAACCAAGATTGCGACTTAATGGCTCGCCATGGTTTATATGTGATGTAGAATGGGAGGAGCTCGATGGCCCACTTAGCAATCCGGCCCGTGGCATCGCAGTTATTTATTACATCGTTGAGCGGTACTTCAGAGGCCACCGTGATTGAACACTCTTGAAAGTAGTGTCGTAATTTCTGAGATGCCATAAACACCACGTATGCTATCTTTTGATAATGTGGGTACCGTGACTTGCACGGTGTGAGGACAGTGGATACGTAGTACACCGGCTTTTGAAGCGGGAACTTATGTCCGTCCTCCTCTTGTTCGACGACAAGCACTGCGCTTACAACTTGGTGTGTTGCAGCTATATATAACAGCATGGGTTCGCCAATGTTTGGTGCGTGCCAGGATTGGGTTGCTGGCCAAGAGGGCCTTTATTTCTTCCAGTCCGGCTGTAGCCGCATCCGTCCACTCGAAGTGTTTGGTGCGTCGAAGAAGGCGATAGAGAGGTAGCGCCTTTTCTCCCAATCAGGAGATAAAGCGGCTTAAGGCAGCCACACATCCAGTTAATTTCTGGATTAGTTTGAGGTCTGTTGGGGTAGCCAACTATGACAGAGCTCAGATTTTAGCCAGGTTTGCTTCAATTCCCCTATTGGAAACGATGAAGCCCAGGAGCTTTCCGGCAGGAACGCTGAAACACATTTTTTCAAATTGAGCTTGATGTCATTTGTTCGGAGATTGTTGAACGTGAGCCTCAGGCCGTCTATTAAAGATTTGACGTGTCTGGTCTTGATGACCACGTCATCTACGTATGCCTCAACTGTTTTGCCGATTTGTTTTTCCAAGCATGTCTGAATCATGCGTTGGTAGGTTGCACCGGCATTTTTGAGCCCGAAAGGCATGGTGTTGAAACTGAAAGGGCCTTATGGAGTAATAAGTGCCGTTGCGGCTTGATCGGACTCCGCCATCTTGACTTGATGGTACCTGGAGTATTGATACGTCTCCAATGTATCTATAATTTTTTATTGTTCCATGCTATTATATTACCTGTTTTGGATGTTTATGGGCTTTATTTTACACATTTATATCATTTTTGGGACTAACCTACTAACCGGAGGCCCAGCCCGTATTGCTGTTTATTTTGCCTATTTCAGTATTTCGAAGAAAAGCAATATCAAACAGAGTCCAAATGCAATGAAACCTTCGGGAGCATGATTTTTGGAACGAACGTGACCCAGAGGACTTGGAGTGCAAGTCAAGAAGCAGCCGAGGCGGCCATAAGGGTGGAGGGCGCGCCCACCCTTGTAGGGCGCGCCCCCTATCTCGTGGGCCCCTCGGACGGCCACCGACCTACTTCTTCCTCCTATATATACCCACGTACCCCGAGAACATCAGAACAAGCCACAAAAACCTAATTCCACCGCCGCAACCTTCTGTATCTGCGACATCCCATCTTGGAGCCTTCGCCGGCACTCCACTGGAGGGGGAATCAACACAGAGGGCTTCTACATCAACACCATAGCCCCTCCGATGAGTTGTGAGTAGTTTACCACAGACCTTCGGGTCCATAGTTATTAGCTAGATGGCTTCTTCTCTCTTTTTGGATCTCAATACCATGTTCTCCTCGATCTTCTTGGAGATCTATTCGCTGTAACTCTTTTTGCGGTGTGTTTGTCAAGATCCGATGAATTGTGGGTTTATGATCAAGTTTATCTAAGACAAATATTTGAATCTCCTCTTAATTCTTTTATGTATGATTGAGTTATCTTTGCAAGTCTCTTCGAATTATCAGTTAGGTTTGGCCTACTAGATTGATCTTTCTTGCAATGGGAGAAGTTCTTAGCTCTGGGTTCAATCTTGCGGTGTTCAAGGATAAAAAGATGGCGTTTATATCATATTGCATGAGTTTATCCCTCTACATCATGTCATCTTTCTTAATACGTTACTCTGTTCTTATGAACTTAAAACTCTAGATGCATGCTGGATAGCGGTCGATGTGTGGAGTAATAGTAGTATATGCAGGCAGGAGTTGGTCTACTTGTCGCGGACGTGATGCCTATATACATGATCATGCCTAGATAATCTCATAATTATTCGCTTTTCTATCAAATGCTCGACAGTAATTTGTTCACCCATCGTAATACTTATGCTATCTTGAGAGAAGCCACTAGTGAAACCTATGGCCCCCGGGTCTATCTTTTATCATATAAGCTGTCAATCTACTTTTATTTGCATCTTTACTTTTCCAATCTATATCATAAAATACCAAAAATATATTTATCTTATCATACTATCTCTATCAGATCTCACTTTCGCAAGTGGCCTTGAAGGGATTGACAACCCCTTTATTGCATTCGTTGTGAGTTTTTTGTTTGTTTGTGTAGGTGCATGGGACTTTTGAGGAGCCTCCTACTGGATTGATACCTTGGTTCTCAAAAACTAAGGGAAATACTTACGCTACTATTGATGCATCACCCTTTCCTCTTCAAGGAAAACAAACGCAAGCTCAAGACATAGCAAGAAGGATTTCTGGCGCCGTTGCCGGGGAGGTCTTCGCTCAAGTCAAGACATACCAAGTACCCATCACAAACTCATCTCCCTCACATTTACATTATTTGCCATTTGCCTCTTGTTTTCCTCTTCCACACTTCACCCTTGCCGTTTTATTTGCCCTCTCTTTCCCAATCTCCTCTCTCTTTCGCTTGCCTTTTTCTGTTTGCTTGTGTGCGGATTACTAATCGCCATGGCGCAAGATAATACAAAATTTATTGATTTCTCCAATACCAATAATAATGATTTCCCTAGTACTCTGATTGCTCCTCTTAATGATGTTGTGTCTTGTGAAAGCAATACTGCTTTGCTGAATCTTGTTATGAAAGATCAATTCGCCGGCCTTTCTAGTGAAGATGCCGCTACAACATTGTTGATTTGTGTGATATGCAAAAGAAGAAAGATACGGATCGCGATATTGGTAATTGAAGTTATTTCCGTTTTCACTTAGAGATCGTGCTAAAGTTTGGTTTTCGTCTTTGCCTAAAAATAGTATTGATTCTTGGAACAAGTGCAAAGATGCTTTTATCTCTAAGTATTTCCCTCCTGCTAAGATCATCACTCTTAGGAACGATATTATGAATTTTAAACAACTTGATCATGAGCATGTTGACCAATCTTGGGAAAGAATGAAATTGATGATTCTCAATTGCCCTACTCATGGTTTGAATTTATGGATGATCATACAATTTTTTATGCCGGTTTGAACTTTGCTTCTAGAAAACTTTTAGATTCAGCCACGGGAGGCACGTTTATGGAAATCACTTTAGGAGATGCTACAAAACTTCTTGATAATATTATGGATAATTATTCTCAATGGCACACCAAAAGATCTACTAGTAAAAAAGTGCATGCTATAGAAGAAATCAATGTTTTTGAGTGGAAAGATGGATGAACTTATGAAACTATTTGCTACTAAGAGTGCTCCTCTTGATCCCAATGATATGCCTTTGTCTACTTTGATTGAGAATAATAATGAATCTATGGATGTGAATTTTGTTGGTAGGAATAGTTTTGCAAACAATGCTTATAGAGGAAACTATAATCCTAGACCGTTCCCTAGTACTTCCTCTAATAATTATGGAAATTCCTACAATAATTCTTATGGTAATTTTAATAAGATGCCCTCTGTTTTTGAGAATAGCATGAAAGAATTTATGATCTCTCAAAAGAATTTTAATGCCTTGCTTGAAGAAAAGTTGCTCAAAGTTGATGATTTGGCTAGGAACGTTGATAGACTTTCGCTTGATGTTGATTCTCTTAAACTTAGATCTACTCCTCCTAAGCATGATATCAATGAGTCTCTCAAAGCAATGAGAATTTCCATTGATGAGTGCAAAGAAAGAACCGCTAGATTGCGCGCTAAGAAAGATTGCTTTGTAAAGGCGTGTTCTTCTAGTTTCCATGAAAATAATGATGAAGATCTTAAAGTTATTGATGTGTCCCCTATTAGATCTTTGTTTTGCAATATGAATCTTAATAATAATGGGACTGGAGATGAGTTAACTTTAGTTAAAGGCGTCCCAATAATTCGGAGTTTTTAGATCTTGATACTAATTTTGGTAAAAGTGGGATCGGAGAGGTCAAGACTTTAAATAGCATTGAACCCACTATCTTGGATTTCAAGGAATTTAATTATGATAATTGTTCTTTAGAAGGTTGTATTTCCTTGTTGCAATCCGTTGTTAATTCTCCTCATGCTTATAGTCAAAATAAAGCTTTTACCAAACAAATCGTTGATGCCTTGATGCAATCTTTTGATGAAAAACTTAATTTGGAAGTTTCTATAACTAGAAAACTTAATGATGAGTGGGAACCTACTATAAAGATTAAAATTAAAGATCATGAGTGTTTTGCTTTGTGTGATTTGGGTGCTAGTGTTTCCACGATTCTGAAAAGTTTATGTGATATTCTAGGTTTCCATGATCTTGATGATTGCTCTTTAAATTTGCACCTTGCGGATTCCACCATTAAAAAGCCAATGGGAAGGATCAATGATGTTCTCCTTGTTGCAAATAGAAATTTGGTGCCCGTAGATTTTATCATTCTTGATATAGATTGCAATCTTTCTTGCCCTATTATTCTTGGTAGACCTTTCCTTAGAACGATAGGCACGATTACTGATATGAAGGAAGGGAATATTAGATTCCAAATTCCATTAAGGAAAGGCATGGAGCACTTTCCAAGAAAGAAAATTAAATTACCTTATAAATCTATCATGCGAGCTACTTATGAATTGAGTGCCAAAGATGGCACTACTTAGATCTATCCTCGCTTTTATGCTTAGCTAGGGCGTTAAACGATAGCGCTCGTTGGGAGGCAACCCAATTTTATTTGTGTTTTTGTTTTTGTTTCTGTTTAGTAATAAATTTTGCTTCTACCTTTTGTTTATATGTGTTTTTAGGTTTTAATTAGTGTTTGTGCCAAGTAGAACCTATAGGATAACCTACGGTGATAGTTAATTTGATTCTGCTGAAAACAGAAACTTTGCACGCACGAAAGTAGTTTTGTTAAATCACATAAACGTGATGTTGCGTTGATCCCTTTTGCTGCATATCAATAGACAAATTTTCCAGGACTTCCTATTTTGGTAGGATATTTAGAGTTCCAGAAGTATTCGTGGGTTACAGATTGTTACAGACTATTCTGTTTTTGACAGATTCTGTTTTTCGTGTGTTGTTTGCTTATTTTGATGCATCTATGGCTAGTATTAAGTGGTATGAACCATAGAGAACTTGGAATACAGTAGGTTTAACACTAATATAAATAAAGAATGAGTTCATTACAGTACCTTATGTGGTGGTTTTGCTTTCTTTCACTAACGGAACTTATGCGATTTCCTGTTGAGTTTTGTGTTGTGAAGTTTTCAAGTTTTGGGTAAAGATTTGATGGACTATGGAATAAGGAGTGGCAAAAGCCTAAGCTTGGGGATGCCCCCGGAAGGCGTCCCCTCTTTCATCTTCGTTCATTGGTAACTTTACTTGGAGCTATACTTTTATTGACCACATGATATCTATTTTGCTCGGAGCGTCGTGTATGATATTAGTCTTTGCTTTTTAGTTTCCCACAATCATCCTTGCTGTACACACCTTTTGGGAGAAGCCCACTTGATTAGAATTTATTAGAATATGCTATGTGCTTCACTTATATCTTTTGAGCTTGATAGTTTTTGCTCTAGTGCTTCACTTATATCTTTTAGAGCACGGCGGTGGCTTAATTTTTGTAGAAATTGCTAGTCTCTCATGCTTCACTTATATTATTTTGAGATTCTCTTAGAACAGTATTTGCTATGGTTATAAAATTGGTCTTAGAATGGTAGGCATCCAAGTTGAGTATAATAAAAACTATCATAGAAAGTGAATTGGATGCCATGATCAATTTGATACTTGATAATTGTTTTGAGATATGGAGGTAGTGATATTAAAGTCATGCTAGTTGGGTGATTATGAATTTAAAGAATACTTGTGTTGAAGTTTGTGATTCCCGTAGCATGCACGTATGGTGAACCGCTTTGTGACGAAGTTGGAGCACAATTTTATTTATTGATTGTCTTCCTTATGAGTGGCGGTCGGGGACGAGTGATGGTCTTTTCCTACCAATCTATCCCCCTAGGAGCATGCGCGTAATACTTTGTTTCTGATTACTTGTAGATTCTTGCAATAAGTACATGAGTTCTTTTGACTAATGTTGAGTCCATGGAACATACGCACTCTCACCCTTCCACCATTGCTAGCCTCTCTTGTGCCGCACAACTTTCGCCGGTACCATACACCCACCATATACCTTCCTCAAAACAGCCACAATACCTACCTATTATGGCATTTCCATAGCCATACTGAGATTTATTGCCATGCAACTTTCCACCGTTCCGTTTATATGACACGCATCATCATTGTCATATTGCTCTTTGCATGATCATGTAGTTGACATCGTATTTGTGGCATGGCCACCTTATTAATTTTCAAACATGTCGCTCTTGATTCATTGCATATCCCGGTACACCGCCGGAGGCATTCATATAGAGTCATATCTTGTTCTAAGTATTGAGTTGTAACGTTTAGTTGTATGTAAATAAAAGTGTGATGATCTTCATTATTGGAGCATTGTCCCAGTGAGGAAAGGATGATGAAGACTATGATTCCCCCACAAGTCGGGATGAGACTTCGGACTAAAGAAAAAAAAGAAAAAAAGTGAAAGGCCAAAAAAAGGCCCAAAAAAAAGAAAGAAAAAAAGGAAAAAAAGAAAAAAAATTAAAATGAGAGAAAAAGAGAGAAGGGGTAATGCTACTATCCTTTTTACCACACTTGTGCTTCAAAGTAGCACCATGATCTTCATGATAGAGAGTCTCCTATGTTGTCACTTTCATTTACTAGTGGGAATTTTTCATTATAGAACTTGGCTTGTATATTCCATTGATGGGCTTCCTCAAAATGTCCTAGGTCTTTGTGAGCAAGCGAGTTGGATGCACACCCACTTAGTTTCTTTTGTTGAGCTTTCATACATTTATAGCTCTAGTGCATCCGTTGCATGGAAATCCCCACTCACTCACATTGATATCTATTAATGGGCATCTCCATAGCCCGTTGATACGCCTAGTTGATGTGAAACTATCTTCCCCTTTTTGTCTTCTCCACAACCACAATTCTATTCCACATATAGTGCTATGTCCATGGCTCACGCTCATGTATTTCGTGAAAATTGAAAAGGTTTGAGATTGCTAAAGTATGAAACAATTGCTTGGCTTGTCATCGGGGTTGTGCATGATTAAATATTTTGTGTGATGAAGATAGAGCAACAGCCAGACTATATGAATTTGTCGGGATAACTTTCTTTAGCCATGTTATTTTGAGAAGACATGATTGCTTTGATTAGTATGCTTGACGTATTATTATTTCCTATGTCAATATGAACTTTTATTTTGAATCATTTGGATCTGAACATTCATGCCACAATAAAGAAAATTACATTGAGATTTATGCTAGGTAGCATTCCACATCAAAAATTCTATTTTTATCATTTACCTACTCGAGGATGAGCAGGAATTAAGCTTGGGGATGCTTGATACGTCTCCAACGTATCTATAATTTTTGATTGTTCCATGCTATTATATTACCTGTTTTGGATGTTTATGGGCTTTATTTTACACATTTATATCATTTTTGGGACTAACCTACTAACCGGAGGCCCGTCCCGTATTGCTGTTTTTTTGCCTATTTCAATATTTTGAAGAAAAGGAATATCAAACGGAGTCCAAATGCAATGAAACCTTCGGGAGTGTGATTTTTGGAACGAGCGTGACCCAGAGGACTTGGAGTGCAAGTCAAGAAGCCAGGCGGCCACGAGGTGGGCGCGCCCACCCCCAGAGGCGCCCCTATCTCGTGGGCCTCTCGGGCGGCCACCGACCTACTTCTTCCTCCTATATATACCTATGTACCCCGAGAACATCAGAACAAGCCACAAAAACCTAATTCCACCGTCGCAACCTTCTGTGTCCGCGAGATCCCATCTTGGAGCCTTCGCCGGCGCTCCGCCGGAGGGGGAATCGACCACGGAGAGCTTCTACATCAACACCATAGCCCTTCCGATGAGTTGTGAGTACTTTACCACAGTCCTTCGGGTCCATAGTTATTAGCTAGATGGCTCTTCTCTCTTTTTGGATCTCAATACCATGTTCTCCTCGATCTTCTTGGAGATCTATTCGATGTAACTCTTTTGCGATGTGTTTGTCGAGATCCGATGAATTGTGGGTTTATGATCAAGTTTATCTATGAGAAATATTTGAAACTCCTCTAAATTCTTTTATGTATGATTGAGTTATCTTTGCAAGTCTCTTTGAATTATCAGTTTGGTTTGGCCTACTAGATTGATCTTTCTTGCAATGGGAGAAGTGCTTAGCTTTGGGTTCAATCTTGCGGTGTCCTTTCCCAGTGACAACAGGGGCAGCAAGGCACGTATTGTATTGTTGCCATCGAGGATAAAAAGATGCGGTTTATATAATATTGCATGAGTTTATCCCTCTACATCATGTCATCTTTCTTAATGCGTTACTCTGTTCTTATGAACTTAATACTCTAGATGCATGCTAGATAGCGGTCGATGTGTGGAGTAATAGTAGTAGATGCAGGTAGGAGTAACATGGCTTTTCTACATGTCGGTCTACTTGTCGCGGACGTGATTCCTATATACATGATCATGCCTAGATAATATCATAATTACTCGCTTTTCTATCCCTCGACAGTAATTTGTTCACCCACCATAATACTTATGCTATCTTGAGAGAAGCCACTAGTGAAACCTATGGCCCTCGGGTCTATCTTTTATCATATAAGCTTCCAATCTACTTTTATTTGCATCTTTACTTTTCCAATCTATATCATAAAATACCAAAAATATATTTATCTTATCATACTATCTCTATCAGATCTCACTTTCGCAAGTGGCCGTGAAGGGATTGACAACTCCTGTATTGCGTTGGTTGTGAGTTCTTTGTTTGTTTGTGTAGGTGCGTGGGACTTTTGAGGAGCCTCCTACTGGATTGATACCTTGGTTCTCAAAAACTGAGGGAAATACTTATGCTACTATTGCTGCATCACCCTTTCCTCTACAAGGAAAACCAACACAAGCTCAAGACGTATGAAGTATACATCGAGGAAGCACAATGAATCGTGTCCTGCGGTAGCGTCGATTATTTGATCGATGCGGGGGATGGGAAGGGATCTATGGGGCAAGCCTTATTGAGGTCCTTGAAATCGACACATAGGCACCAGGATTTGTCCTTCTTTGGTACCATCACCAGGTTTGCTAGCCAGTTCGGGTGTTTTATTTCTCTGATGAATCCGGCTTCGAGTAACTTGGCTAGCTCCTCTCCCATGGCTTGTCGTTTAGGTTCTGAGAAGCGCCGTAGAGTCTGCTTGACCGGCTTGTATCCCTTCAATATGTTTAGGGCTATGCTCGGCCAGCCAGCGTGGGATCCCTGGCATGTCCGAAGGGTGCCAGGCGAAGATGTCCCAATTCTCACGTAAGAACGCCCGCAGTGCAGCGTCGATTGTGGGGTTCAGCTGTGCCCCGATGGATGGTTTTTTTGTAGAATCCGTTGGATGGATTTGGAATTTGACTATTTCATCCGCTGGTTTGAAAGAGGTGGACTTGGATCATTTGTCGAGTATCATGTCGTCCCTGTCCACTGTGGAGCGCAGCGCAGTTAGTTCTTCGGCCGTGAGGGCTTCGGATAATTCCTCAAGGGCCAGGGCGGCGGTTTTATTTTGGGTGCGGAGTGCTACGTCCGGATCACTGGCTAGAGTGATGATTCCATTGGGCCCGGGCATCTTGAGCTTCATGTACCCGTAATGGGGTATGGCTTGGAAGCTCGCGAATGTGTCCCGCCCTAAAAGGGCGTGGTATCCGCTGCTGAACGGGTCCACTTGGAATGTTATCTCTTCGGACCTGTAATTCTCTGGCGTGCCGAATACCACATCGAGTGTGATTTTTCCCGCACATCGTGCCTCCCAACTAAGGATAATTCCTCTGAAGGTTGTGCTGCTTTGCTCAATGCGGCTCTTGTCTATTTCCATTTTGTTGGGAGTTTCCTCGGAGATGAGGTTTAATCCGCTGCCACCGTCCATGAGCACTTTAGTAAGCCGGAAGCCGTCCACAATTGGACTAAGGACCAAAGCGGCTGGTGCTCGGACTGTTCAGAATTGAGGTTTGTCACTGGCATTGAAGGTTATGGCCGTGTCATTCCATGGATTTATTGCTGTAATGTGGAAGACTTCGGCGAGGCCACGGAGTGCTCTCTTGCGCCTGTTATTTGAGGCAAAAGTCTCAAAGACTGTCAATACCGTATTGTTGTTTTCTATGAGATGATGCTCTGCGGCATTGTTAAGGAGGAGATCTCGCTGCTCTTGGACACCTGCCGAAGTATCCAACATGCTCTAAGGCTGTGTGTTGGTATGGTATCCGGTGTGGTGTTAATTTTGCATGGCCCATTGATCCATCCCTCCAATACGCTTCCCCGCCCTGTAGTGGGCTTTGGTTTCTTTGTAATTGGATCGGGTGACTTCCGAGTGTGCACCCTTTTAGTTCGGACAAGGGGTTTAGTGAGAGCCGGAGGATCCCAGAATTTAGCCTGGGTTTTCCAGGCGCTTTCCATCACACCGTACTTCTGCACTATGGCTGCCAAGTCAGCGAAGTGTGATATGTCACAGCGACTTATGGCGTTGAGGATTCCCTTGTTCGTGCAATTTTTGCAAAAGAATGAGATTGTGTCTTCCTCGCGACAATCCTTGACCTTGCTCATACAAGGAGGAATCTAGCCCAAAAGTGATGTACTGTCTCTTGGGATTGTTGTCTAATGTGGGAAAGATCGCTTGTATCTGGGTGGGTGGGTTTATTTAAGTTCGAACCCTGACCCGATCTGAGACCCAGGGGCAGAGGAACTTCCGAACTTGGCAGTTTGGGTTCCGGGATGTTACCCAATTTTTTTGGCCCGCTGTCCGATTCTAAGTTCGGAGTTTGGGTCATGTCCTCCCGCAAAAGGGTATCCGGCTCGGAGAGCTCGGGAATCCGGACATAGTTCGTCCTCAAGATAGAGGAAGAATCGCTGCATTGCTCCTCCACCACCGCTATGTGATGGGTGACTGGCGGAGAGTTAATCTCTCTCTGGTCGGGTTTAAGCCCAATCCGATCATAGTCCATAGTGACTCCCAAGGCGGCGATATGATCCAAGAGCTCAATTAGGGACAAAAGTTCCATTGCATCCATCTGCTTGGCGTATTCCAAGCTGACGAGGGGGCTGTTTTTGATGACCCGAGAAGTCATCATCGGCACGGCGGCCGAACGGGCGGTCATGACGAAGCCGCCTAGTCGGAGGGTTTGGCCTAAAGCCAGGGCTCCCCCAGAGGTGATGTTGTCCTTGATAACAAGGCGAGCCATCAAAACTTTTCTCGATGTCACAGTGGAACTCTCAATGAAAGCACCAATGTCGGTGTCAAAACCGGCGGACTCAGGTAGGGGGTCCCGAACTATGCATCTAAGGCTAATGGTAACAAGAGGCGGGGGACACGATGTTTACCCAGGTTCGGGCCCTCTCTATGGAGGTAATACCCTACTTACTTCTTGATAGATCTTGATGATATGATTATTACAAGAGTTGATCTACCACGAGATCGTAGAGGCTAAACACTAGAAGCTAGCCTATGATTATGATTATTGTTGTCCTACGGACTAAACCCTCCGGTTTATATAGACACCGGAGGGGGCCAGAGTTACACAAAGTCGGTTACAGATAAAAGGAATCTACATATCCAAATTGCCAAGTTTGCCTTCCACGCAAAGGAGAGTCCCACCCGGACACGGGACGAAGTCTTCAATCTTGTATCTTCATAGTCCAATAGTCCAGCATAAGCATATAGTCCGGCTGTCCAAGGACCCCCTAATCCAGGACTCCCTCGGTGATGTATGATGACATGTCGTCGTCTTGCTCGATGAAGAGTGGGTTGGTAGAAGAACTTGGCCTATCCATCAGTCCAAGCCAAAATGTGAGTTGGAGAAAGAGAAGAACTTATACCAAATGTACCTTGACTGATGATGAAGATGGATCAATGATCACTCAAATGTGGACAATGAAATAGCACAATTGGTACCCATTCTTGTCGGTTCTCACACCTACACAAGTAAAAGTTTATGGTGGAGCTTGGTTAGGATGGTGGCACAAAATTTGATGCAATTGTTAGTGAGTGTCAATAATGTTGGAAAAGATTCACAAATTTGCAAATGCAACAAGTAGACCAAGCAAGTATTGGTACACGGAAACACACACGCAAATAGATAAGTGGGGTTATGCAAACCAAAAATGAGCCAAAATGTGGAGTCCACAAAATTGCTCTTGTTGCACAACGCTAGAGAGACTCTAGCACGATTGCACAATAGGCGGATACGTAACTTGTGCACAACCTACTAGGCAAAAATGCAACGACCCCTATCCCAAGTATGCTATATGTATGGTATTTCGGTGATGTGATCCAAGATGATCGGATATGACAATCTTAATGAAGTATGATGCTACGGCTCTTGCTTATAAGCTCTTTGCTTATCTTTCCTTCTTGCTTAAAAGCTTGTTTGGCTCTTACTCTTTTGAGCTCTTTTCTCATGCAAAACTTCCAAACCAAGATAATAATTGTGTATGCGATGACAACTTGTGGACACAAAAGATGATACCAAGATATGCACCACTATGATATGGTATGTATGCTATGGAGTATGATCACTAATGTGCACAAGTCATGTTGCCAGCAATACTCAATGGCTAGTCTCGATGGTTAAGCAACGCAAAAGTAAGGCTATGTAGTTATCAATGCAATGCCAAGGAAATGACAAAGCTGTCGTCGAGGTTACCGTCCTTGGCGATGACGAGTCCTTGGCGAAGATGAGTGGTGGTGATGTTGATTTCGAACTGTACCTATATAGCCGAAACACAATAGGACACGGGAATCAGAACTCAAATTCTCAAAGACCAAAATGTGTCAAAACTTATGGGAGTGCGATACAAGTAAGCGATGGTGGTTGTGGAAGACGGTGGTGGTATGCAAGTGCGTAAGCGGAAGTGGCGGTGGAAGTGTGGAATGGGAGGAAACCGAACTGAAAATATTCAGTTTCATCAGGAATGGTCAGACGACCGATGATGGTCGGATGACCGGAAGTCGTCGGACATCCGGTGTCGGTCGGACGTCCGATGCCTGGGCGATTTCAGGCACGGGATGAACAGCTCGTTTTCATGGTGGAGGATGGTGGAGAGGTCAAATTCGAGCGATTTTGTGGATGGAAATGGTGGAGAAGATGGGGAAAAGCTAGATCCACATGTGGCAAATCAAATCCATGGATCATATCCAACAAAACTTCATGACACCAACAAATCACAAAAAAAATTGGGGCTATTTTTGGTGGGGATTTTCGAATTTAGCTAGAAAACATGGGGTAGGGGCTCCCAAAACGTGATCAACTTGGCTCATGATACCAAGATGATGTAGGGTAGAACCCTAGAGGCTGATCTTTCACGATTGGAGCGGATCCCTATGAAGAACACGAATATCATGAGGAGGGGAATGAGGGAAAAACACGAGAGAACACTCAACCAACAAGAATAAAGTCACACATGCGCTAGATCATCGGGACACAAAATGATACAAGATCCGAATCCAACAAAGGACGATACATAGGGTAACCGGTTCTTCTCCGAGAGGAGGTGAGGGAGTCTTGGATTAGGGGGTGTCCGAATAACCGAACTATCACCTTTGGCCGGACTCCTAGACTATGAAGATACAAGATTGAAGACTTCGTCCCGTGTCCGAATGGGACTTTCCTTGGCGTGGAAGGTAAGCTTGGCGATACGAATATGTAGATCTCCTACCATTGTAACCGACTCTGTGTAACCCTAACCCTCTTTGGTGCCTATATAAACCGGAGGGTTTTAGTCCGTAGGATGAACAACAATCATACCATAGGCTAGCTTCTAGGGTTTAGCCTCTCTGATCTCGTGGTAGATCTACTCTTGTACTAGCCATATCATCAATGTTAATCAAGCAGGAGTAGGGTTTTACCTCCATCGAGAGAGCCCGAACCTGGGTAAAAACATCGTGTCCCTTGTCTCCTGTTACTATCCGCCTAGACGCGGTCGGGACCCCTACCGAGATCCATCGGTTTGACACCGACATTGGTGCGTTCATTGAGAGTTCCTACGTATCGTCATCTTTAGGCCCGATGGCTCCTCCGATCATTGCTAACGATGCGGTCCAGGTGAGACTTTTCTCCCCAGCAGATCTTCGTATTGGCGGCTTTGCAATGGGGCAATTAAGCAGCCATCTGGAGCAGATTGAAAGTTATGCCCTGGCCATCATGTCGATTTGGAAGTTTGAACTATACGGTGGCGTCGCGGAGACTTGATCTTTGGCGGGTTTGAGCCACGATCAGCGCGCCACCTCGTCATGATGGGCATGATCTAGCTCTGCTGCCGGACGGTGCCACGAGGCCGCACAAGTGTCGCTCCGACCCTTAGCTCGAGTCGATTGCGCCCGATCGAGGGCGGGTGGTGGACACCGCCTCGGGGGCTGCTATCTCTACGGCGATTGAGCCGAACACCAACCCTGTCCTTTGCGAAGCTCGTGACTCCAAGGTGCCGGACTCCTCTCCGGACTCCGAACCTTCATCGCCCCTGCCAATCGAATCCGATTGGGCGCCGGTCATGGAGTTCACTGCCGCGGACATCTTTCAGCACTCGCCCTTTGGCAACATCCTGAATTTGCTAAAGTCTCTCTCTTTATCAGGAGAGCCCTGGCCGGACTATGGTCAGGAAGGTTGGGATGCGGACGACGAAGAAATTCAAAGCCCACCCACCACCCACTTCGTAGCCACTATTGATGATTTAACCGACATGCTCGACTTCGACTCCGAAGACATCGACGGTATGGACGACGAAGCAGGAGACAACCAAGAACCAGCGCCTACAGGACACTAGAAGGCCACCTCATCATACGACATATACATGGTGGACATCCCAAAAGATGGGAATGGCGATGGAGCAACGGAGGATGACCCCTCCAAGAAACAGCCTAAGCGCCGGCGTCAGCGGCACCGGTCTAAATCCCGCCACAGCAAAAACGGTGATTCCGGCACGGGAGACAATAACACCCTGGACAATGTCAAGACAACCCCTCCGAAGGATTCAGCGCGGGAGGATGGAGAAGCCAGCCCTCATGAGAGAGCGCGCAGAGAGGTAGAGGGCGATAATTACATGTCTCCCTCCGAAGGCGAGGCAAGCTCAACGACATTTAATTTGTCGTGCCCGAGGATCCCGTCGAGCAGAGGCGTTTCAAGCGCAGGCTTATGGCCACGGCAAGCAGCCTCAAGAAAAAGCAGCAACTTGACTTAGAGTGACCAAGACTTGCTAGGCGACAGATGGATGAAGTCCTTGCGGCCGAAGAGTATGAACTCGAACGCCCCTCCAAGAGCTACCCAAAACGCAGGCTGCTACACCGATTAGAGGAGGAAGCACCTAAACCTACATCACCAGCGCATGATACGGCCGACCGGCCACCTCGTGGCCGCGACAAAGAGGCCTCTCGGCCCTCCACTCAAGCCGCACCCCGGCGCCGCTCAAAAAATACCAAGGCACGGGGAAGTGCGCTGGACCTGTGAGATATATTGGAGGACAGGGCAAGGCAAACAAGATCAATCTACGGATCGCGTGGGCGCCCCACTACACGTGGTGATAACCGTCACGCCAGATATGGCAATTCCGGCCGGGCCGAACATAGTAGACAAAGCTCATTTGAGCTCATGATATAGCCCAATACAGAGGCGCCGCGCACCCACTATGCTTCACAGATGAAGTGATGGATCATCAAATCCCTGAGGGTTTCAAACCCGTAAACATTGAATCATACGATGGCACAACAGATCCTGCGGTCTGGATCAAGGACTATCTCCTTCACATCCACATGGCCCGCGGTGATGACCTACACGCCATCAAATACCTCCCACTCAAGCTTAAAGGACCAGCTCGGCATTGGCTTAACAGCTTGCCAGCAGAGTCAATTGGTTGTTGGGAAGACCTGGAAGCCGCATTCCTCGACAATTTCCAGGGCACTTATGTGTGACCACCAAATGCCGATGACCTAAGCCACATAATTCAGCAGCCAGAGGAATCGGCCAGACAATTCTGGACACGTTCCTAACCAAGAAAAATCAAATTGTTGACTGTCCGGATGCAGAGGCCCTTGCAGCCTTCAAACATAACATCCGCGACGAGTGGCTTGCCCGGCACCTAGGATAGGAAAAGCCAAAATCCATGGCAGCCCTCACAACACTCATGACCCGCTTTTGCGCAGGAGAGGACAGCTGGCTAGCTTGTAGTAACAACATGACCAAGAGCCCTGATAATTCGGATACCAAGGACAGCAACGGCAGGTCACGTCGCAACAAGCACAAGCGCCGCATTAATGGCGATAATGTGAAGATCTGACGATCAATGCGGATTCAGAGGCTCAAAACCGGTCGATGGAAAAAGCCATTCAAAAGAAATACTCAGGCCCATCAATTTGGACCGAATACTCGATCGCTCGTGCGGATACACGGCACCCCGAAAAACCAGCCAACCACACCAACAGGGATTGTTGGGTGTTCAGAAAACGAGCAAGTTAAATGCGAAAACAATGACAAGGGCTGCATAGCGACGACGAGGAGGAGCCCCCCGCCGAACAATAGAGGACAGAAGGGCTTCCCCCTACAAGTGCGGATGGTGAACATGATATACGCAACCCACATACGCAAAAGGGAGCGGAAGCGTGCTCTAAGGGACGTATATGCTATGGAGCCAGTCGCCCCAAAGATCAATCCGTGGTCCTCCTGCCCGGTCACTTTTGATCGAAGGACCACCCACTAGCATCCGCCATGGCGGATTCGCGCATTGGTTCTAGACCCAATCATTGTGATTTCACCTCACTAGAGTCGATGGATGGCGGCGCAGCTTTGAACTGCTTTATCGGGATACGATGTGCAAAATGGGCATAGACCCTTCAAGATTAAACCCACAAAGACGACCTTTAAAGGCGTCATACGAGTGTAGAGGCCAACTATGCAGGCTCGATTACACTTTAAGTGGTCTTGGATCCCGGATAACTTCCGGCAAGCGATTAATCTTCGACGTAGTCCCGTTTAGCGGCTATCACGCCTTCGCTCGGACGAACCGCATTTGCAAAGTTCAATGCGATGCGCGACTACGCATACCTCAAGCTCAAGATGCCAGGCCCTCGAGGAGTCATCACGGTCAACGGAAACACCGACCGCTCTCTCTGAACGGAGGAGCATACGGCGGCCCTCGCGACGGAAGTACAAAGCAGCCACTCAAGGCAATTCTCGAGTCCGGCTATTAAACGTCCGGACACCGTCAAGCACGCCCGGAGTAACCTACAACAAGACCGCGCTGCACGCCCCGAGCACACGATAGCAATGCGGCCCCAACCCCACCCTCGCGAATTGCGAACCCGGACTCTGGCGTACATAATTACGCTCTGGAAATACCATGGGCATAGGGGGAGGGGCACGACCACGGCAGGCCCAGAATGCGGCTCAACCGCACCAGGGGCTCCCGGTTGTGTCATTGTTTTTTCTCTTACTTTCAGGACTCCTTTCTCAAGAAGCCCTGTCCGGCAGTAGAATCGCCGAACACGCGATGCAACAGCCAGGGAAGCAGAAAGCTACGTCGAATGTCCAGGTGGTCTCTATAACAAGCAGTATACTTGTTTCACATATCATCCCGCAGCTAGCCCCTAGAGGGGGACATGTCAAATAGTCTCGTCCATTGCTTATCGCACAATTTGTATCGTTCTGCTTTTATCGCAGCCTTTTTGAATAAAACATACATAGCTTCTTCCTATCATTGCATTCCTTTTTATTTTTTATATATGTTCACTTCTGACATGTTGCACCATACACTTTGGTATGGCCAAATACACCAGGGGCTTAAGTACCCCAAAATATGGTGTGATAAGTCCGAACACTTTCACAAGTGCGGCACCCTGAACTTATAGCATTATATGCACCAGCTCCGAATCATGTCTTGGGTCAATAGTTGGGTTTGCCCGGCTCCCATGTTTTGGTACCTTACGTTCCGTTATATCGGCTAAGGTAGCGCTGGGAGAACCACTGCGATTGTGCCTCGGTTGAGCTGGGTTAAGCACCTTAGTGGAGAAAGCTAAAACTGACCGTCATGATAGGGCGAGAGCCGGTCGCTGTTCGAGAGGTTTTCGAGTCCCTAAAGACTTATGCCGCTTAGAGCGAGGAGTCGGCTTTGTCCGGCCCAGGCGTGGATAGCGCCCCGAACTCGGTCTTCCGAATACTAGGGGCTTCACCGAAATTTAAAATTATAGAATTTTATGGCTAAGTGAGAGTGTTCAAGCATTATAGTCCGGTTGCCTTGTTCGTTGCATTGAGCGCCTCCTCGAAGGACCCAAGAATGGGAAAAAAGCGCCCAAGTTTATCCCGAACACCCGGCACTCATGGCATGGGGGCGAAGCGATGACTCGCCATCTCTCAAATTTAATAAGCGGCCGCATGAAGGTAATATTTTAAATTCACACGCGTTGCTTAGCGCATATGAACAAGTTTTCAGCGTCTGAGGATAACAAATGCGAGTTTACTCAAAATTACATATTTGGAGCATTCACCGCTATAAGCGGGAACCCTTGAGACGCCCTCATAATACATCTCGGGCTTGCGATACTTCACGCTGCGGCGGTGGTCTGTCCGTCACAAGCTTCGGCGTCCATCTTGCCCAGTGCACTTTAGCACGGGCAAGGCCCTACGGCACCTTCGATGTAGACGGAGCGCTGACGACTTCAATCCATGGACAAAGCGTCCACGGCCGCCTCACCAGCCCAAGTAGCTCCGTGCATGGCTTCCTTAGGCCACACCGAACTATGAGGCCCTTCATGGCCTGTTCGCCACCTTATGGAGCTCGACCATTTGCTTCATTTGGTCGCTATGGGCATCGGTGTCCGCCGCGACATCTTGATACAGAACACCTTCTCCGTTGAGCTCCCCTCCTTGGCCCAGTAGAATACGGCAGCGTCGGACACACTACAGGGCAGATCTGCGAATGCTACTAGAGAGCTCCGGATTTGGATAAGTAACAAGTAATTCACTTTCACGTGCTTGCTTTGCATAAAGAATGCCTTACCCGCCGCTATCTTCTTCATTGCCTCAATTTCTTGCAGGGCTTTGTGGGCTTCGGCCTTAGCGGCTTTGGCGCTCTCAAGGGCCCGAGGCGAGCTTGGACTCTCGAGTCTTTGAGTCACACTACAAACTCTCGTGTTTTTCCACGAGAGCCTAGAGCTCTTGCCGCACCTCCGCCACCCGCGCCTCCTGCTTCTCTCGCTCGGTGCGCTCCGCGGCCGCATTGCTTTCGGCCTTGGACACCGCTTCCTTCAGGGTCACCACCTCGTTCGTGGCCCCTGCAATACTCACGTTATTCCTGTCATCTTTTGCAACCACATCTTTTATATACTTCCATAAGGTATTACTTACCTTCCTTGTCCTCGAGCTGCTTTTTGGCAAGGCCGAGCTCGTTCTCGGACCGCTCGAGGCTCTGCTTCAATGCATTGACCTCCTTGATCGGTCTTGGCAGAGGTCAGCAGCGTAGCCTGCATTCCCATATTGACATACTTATGTTAGACTCCTGCGTACATCTTTATAGATCCTCAGTTCGGCTTTTCTTTCCAAACACCAAAATGAGCATCAGGGGCTACTGTCTATGCGGTAATATTTTTACATATCTTAAATACATACCTCAAAGCGTGTTACAAAGTCGACACGAGCTTGATTAGCCCTCTCTTGGCGGATGAACTTTCGGATCACCACACTCATAACAGTGCGGTGCTCCTCTTCGATGGAGGCGCTGTCAAGCGCCTCCAGCAAATTATCCGGTGCCTCCGGATGGACGGAGGTCACCGGTGTCGTAGTCTCGCCCTTCTTACGAAGGGGCCGCCTGCTGGACTCCGGAACCACTAAAGGTTCTGGTGCGGAATCCGGCCCAGGGCCGGACTTAGAGCCCTTTGGGGTTTCATCCCCCTTGCGCCTGGAGTCCGGGAGGTTGCCTTGCGGCGCCTCTGGGACCGCCTCCTCTTGGCTGGGCCCCTTTTGGGACCCCACCTCGGCGTCATCCGCAGCGTGTGGAGAGGAGGCAGCCGGAAGTGAGGTTCTATTCACGTCCGACGAATCCAGGGAGCCGCTCGTTGAAGCGTCGAGCCCGTCCTTGGGCGGGCTGCAGGGTTATATTCGGTGTTAGGAGATTCTGTACGACAAACGAAACGCCATGAGTTACTCTGGTATCCGGACACTTACGATGTCACCAGGGGCTTAGCTCTCGGTGGCGACTCCTCCTCGTCATCGTCGGCATTGGTGGAGTAGTCCGGAGGAAGGGTCCATCCCTTCTTGGACCCTCCGACCTCCCGATTAGGCGGCCTTCCTTTCTTCTCTCCCCATTTGGGAGAGGCCTCTTCCTCCTCCTCGTCTTGGCGGGAGGAGTCCCTCGAGTCATCGGACGATGAGTCCGACAACACCTGGCGTCGGGAACTCCTTGAGTTCCGTGGCCTTCTTCTTAGCCTTCTTCTCGGCACCACGTGAGGTGTCGGAACCAGCAGCCCTGATTAATCCAGGCGTCCGTGGAGTCTTCGGCAAGGGAGCCGACAGTTAACTCTGCCGGACGTCTTTTGCCAGGCCTGTCAAAGGTAAGGGAGTTTAGATCCCGCATGGAGTCAAACTATGAAAAACAAGTGTCCTGTAAAGGGTAAAATAGCTTACCTCGCTGGCTTGATGCTGCGAGCTGAATCCGCGATCTTCGGTAGCGGATGCGGGAGCCTCGGCGCCCTTGAACAGCACCTTCCAGGCATCTTCGTACGTAGTGTCGAAAAGCCTGCTCAGGGTTTGGTGTTGTGCCGGATCAAACTCCCACAAGTTGAAGGCCCGTAGTTGGCACGGGAGGATCCGGCGGATGAGCATGACCTGGAGTACGTTGACAAGCTTGAGCTTCTTGTTTACCAGGTTTTGGACGCGGGTTTGGAGTCCAGTCAGCTCTTCCGAATTACCCCACGTCAGGCCCATCTCTTTCCAAGAGGTGAGCCGTGTAGGGAAGCCAGATCGGAATTCGGGGGCCGCTGCCCATTCAGGGTCATGCGGCTCGGTGATGTAGAACCACCCCGATTGCCACCTCTTTATGGTCTCCACGAAGGAGCCCTCGAGCCATAGGACTTTGGCCATCTTGCCCACCATGGCACCTCCGCACTCCGCGTGGCGGCCGCCCACTACCTTCGGCTTGACATTGAAGGTCTTCAGCCATAAGCCGAAGTGGGGCTGGATGCAGAGGAAGGCCTCGCACACCACGATGAACGCCGAGATGTTGAGGATGAAATTCGGGGCCAAATCATGGAAATCCAGGCCGTAGTAGAACATGAGCCCCCGGACGAATGGATGAAGTGGAAAACCTAGTTCGCGGAGGAAGTGGGTGAGGAACACCACCCTCTCATGGGGCCTGTGGGTGGGGATGAGCTGCCCCTTGTCGGGGAGCCGATGCGCGATGTCGTTGGACAAGTATCCGGCCTTCTGCAGCTTTTTGATGTGCCCCTCCGTGACGGAGGAGGCCATTCACTTGCCTCTCACTCCGGACATGGCTGGAGAAGGTTGAGGTGGGATGTGCAGACTTGGGCGCTGGAGCTTGAGTGCACGGAAATGGATGAGCAAAGGAGGAAGAAGGCGTAGGTAAAAAGGTGGATCCTTATCCCCTTATATGGACGGACGAAGCTGTGCGTCCCCACCAGCCTGGTAAAACTCGCTTATCTCCCACGTGTCGTAATCAATGGCGCGGTTGGGTTACCCACGCCCGTATTGATGAGAATCCTGGAATAAGGGGACACGATCTCTGCTTTGACAAGACGTGCCAAGGAAACCGCCTCGCTAAACGCGCTGAGGTGGGATAGTAAAAACGATTCGAATAAAGGCTTGGCCGTGGTGTGATGTCACGCCATGGAATACATCAGCAGATTGAATTTGTGTAAATATTATTCTCTCGACGGTGGTATGTGGAACTTATTTTGCAGAGCCGGACACTATCCTTGTGTTCAAAATCTTCTATGAAGTATTCGGAGGAGGAACCCGCCTTGCAATGCCGAAGACAATATGCGCGCCGGACTCGTCGTCATTGAAGCCTAGTTCAGGGGCTACTAAGGGAGTCCTGGATTAGGGGGTGTCCGGATAACCTAACTATCACCTTTGGCCGGACTCCTGGACTATGAAGATACAAGATTGAAGACTTCGTCCCTTGTCCGGATGGGACTTCCCTTGGCGTGGAAGGCAAGCTTGGCGATACGGATATGTAGATCTCCTACCATTGTAACAGTCTCTGTGTAACCCTAACCCTCTTCGGTGCCTATATAAACCGGAGGGTTTTAGTCCGTAGGACGAACAACAATCATACCATAGGCTAGCTTCTAGGGTTTAGCCTCTCTGATCTCGTGGTAGATCTACTCTTGTACTACCCATATCATCAATATTAATCAAACAGGAGTAGGGTTTTACCTCCATCAAGAGGGCCCGAACCTGGGTAAAAACATCATGTCCCTTGTCTCCTATTACCATCCGCCTAGACGCACAGTTCAGGACACCCTACCCGAGATCCGCAGGTTTTGACACCGATAGGAGGTCTTGAAGAGGGTCTTCTCTGAAAGGAGGTCTTGAATCCAACAAGGATCTTCTCCAAAGAGGTGTCGGTCCCTTGTGATGGAGTAGATCCGGATGAATGAGCAAGGCTCTATCTCAAAATATGAGCTATCACAATGCTAACCCTAGCTAGGAGGTGGGAGAGGTCTATTTATAGTCTAAGTGGACGAAACGGTAAGTGGCTTCGGACCAACACACGGGCAGACGCACAGGCATTGGACGTCCGACGGTTATCGGTCGTTCGAAGGCTCACAAGGGTTTGGACGTCCGGTGCCGGTCGGGCGTCCGATGTTTCAGTTCTGGACAGTAATTGTCGGTCGTCCAGTCAGGGTCGGTCGTCCGGTCATCCAGAAGTCTTCGTTCTTCCGATGTTTTGGCTCGGGTGTGGTCGTGCCGGTCGTCCGGAAAGGCTCGATCGTCCGGGCGGTGGGAGGTGTCAGGCATCCGGTTGACGTCGGTCGTCCGGCCACTGTAGAGTGCGAAGGCTGGGACTTGGCTGGTCGTTTGGAGCATCCAGGCGTCGGACGTCCGGTCGGCGTCGGTCGTCTGATAACTAGAAGTTTCGAGTGGGCCTTCTTCTTGTCCGTTGAACTTGGTGTCCTCGCCATCTTGTCCAATGGGTGTAGCTGATCCGTGACTCTCCTCCAAACACTTGATCACACATAGAGTCTCCACATGAGGTAGTAGCCATGTCTCGTAAGTAGGGAGTGGAAGTTCAGAGAGGAGCGAGTTCACCTTATCTTCGATAGCCTTTACTCGAGCTCTTGTCATAGGTACAAGTGGTGTCATGGGAGATGTAGGCATGTCCACGGGGATGGTCGTGGGATGCTCCGCATCACCCTGGGTCACTAAGGAACCAACACATGTACACCGGTCAGATTTGAAACACACACGACAACTTGACTTGGGCTACAAGCGAAGCTGACTTATCCAACTGAAGATAAGATTTTCTTTCATTGTCTTTACTCGAATACATAGGATTTTGGTTGAGCATCACGTCAGTCTTCTGACTTTTTTCACTTGGACCCCAATTGACAGTCCGGTGGTTCCTATGACTCAAGAAATAAGAAAATGAAAGTACGAAAAAAACTATGTCTTCATACTTGATAGAGGCAAAGGTGTCCCCTCTTTCGATGAGATGGTGACTATCGTTTTCTGTGGGAGTCGACCTTGATGATCTGACTATGATCGTGCAAGACGTCGCGCCTTAGCAATCGCTAAACCAACTTCCGGGGGTTATTGACCAATCCCGAGCACGATCAACCTGACCACGAGGGTCTGTTTCCCGCGAGCAAAAAAAAGAACAAGCAAGAAACTGAGATTTTAATCTGGATATTGCGAATATAAGAGGAAAGCTTTATTAATGAAGGTGGGGGTCTGGTCGTTGAACACAAACGAAGTACGCGAAGTTGCAGCTATGGCAAGCTTTTAATCTAAACAAAACTCAAAGTCTAAACAACGCCCTAACGGATGTATATATGGAGGAAAAGGGGGGAATTTCATGGCCCTTGAGGGAGGGGTCCGAAACCAACCCTAACTCTTGTTTCCCCACACATACGGACTCTAAAAACAGCCTATAATTAAGTATTTCAAAATTACATGGGTCTGACCCAATAATGAGGTGACGCAGCACCAAGAATAGCTTGTGGACGAAAATTATGAAATAGCATCTTGTATATTTCGTCCAAGGCTTCATGCACTCATTATTGTGGCTTCAACGTCCTGAAATCATCACTTGTAACTCCGTTCTTGTTCCCCTTACGCATGCCATCATCTCCATGCTTGTTCTTGCTCCAATGTTCATCCTTCTCCAAGCTAGGCCCTTCATTTCTAAGCAAAACAAATGTATCCAATTTAATTGGCGTGCACGAGCTCTAGTAATTGGTCCAGTATGTACAGTAGCAGGGGTTGTGGGTGTAACAATGGTATTGATGCCCTCATCATCCTCCCCTTCTTGAAATGAAGTCGTCCTTGATGGAAGTTCATATTCCTCTCCCAAATAAGGCTTCAAATCTGCAATGTTAAAAGTGGGATTAACCCCAAAATCTGCAGGCAGCTCAAGTTTATATGCATTATCATTTATTTTCTCTAACACCTTAAAATGTCCGTCAGCAATCTATCCTTATGCAAATGTAACCAAACAAGATCTCCAGGTGCAAACACAACATGTTTTCTACCCTTATATCCAGCAAGTTTATATTTAGCATTCATACGCTCAATGTTTTCCTTAGTTAACTCATGCATTTTTAAAATCAATTCAGCACGTTGTTTGGCATCAAAATTAACCTTCTCCGAAGATGGAAGAGGCAACAAATCAATAGGTGCACGAGGTAGGAAACCATACACAACTTCAAAAGGGCACATCTTAGTAGTAGAATGCAATGAACGATTATAAGCAAATTCAATATGAGGCAAGCATTCCTCCCACATTTTATTATTATGCTTCAAAACAGCCCTAAGCATAGTAGACAATGTTCTATTGACTACTTCAGTTTGTCCATCAGTTTGAGGGTGACAAGTAGTACTAAAAAGCAGTTTAGTCCCCAACTAAGCCCATAAACATCTCCAAAAGTGGCTAAAAATTTAGTATCACGATCTAAAACGATAGTATTTGGCACACCATGCATGCAAGCAAATAATTTCACGAAAGAACAAATCAGCAACATTAATAGCATCATCGCTTTTATGACATAGTATAAAGTGTGCCTTTTTCGAGAATCAATCCACGACAACAAATATGCTATCCCTCCCCTTCCTTTTTCTAGGTAAACTAAAACAAATTCCATAGATATATCCTCCCAAGGAACACTAGGTACATGCAAAGGCATATGTAAACCATGAGGATTGAGTCGTGACTTAGCTTTTTGACATGTAGTGCAACGAGCAATAAAACGCTCAACATCCTGTCTTATCTTTGGCCAAAATAAATGTGTAGCAAGTACGTCCTCCGTCTTCTTCACGCCAAAGTGTCCCATTAATCCTCCTCCATGCGCCCCCTGCAACAACAAAAGACGAACGAAGCTAGCTGGAATGCATAGCTTGTTAGCACGGAATACAAATCCATCATTGAGGACGAACTTGTTCAACATTCTTCCTTCTTTACAATTCTGCATTACATCTTTAAAATCAGCATCATGCACATATTGATCTTTGATGGTCTCGAAACCAAATATTTTGAAGTCAAGTTGTGAAAGCATCGTATACCGACGAGACAATGCATCACCAATAACATTTTCTTTACCCTTCATTTGTTTAATGACATAAGGGAAAGTCTTAATGAATTCAACCAATTTAACATGTCTATGATTCAGTTTAGCTTGAATTTTAGTATGTTCCAAAGATTCATGATCAGAATGTATAACAAATTCTTTGGGCCATAAATAATGTTGCCATGTTTCTAAAGTCCGAACAAGAGCATATAATTCCTTATCATAAGTAAAATAGTTCAAACTAGGCTCACTCAATTTTTCAGAAAAGTATGCAACAGGTTTGCCATCTTGTAATAAGACACCTCCTAATCCAATTCCACTAGCATCACGTTCAAGCTCAAAAGTCTTATTAAAATTAGTAAGTTGGAGTAAAGGAGCATGTGTCAACTTATCTTTTAATAACGTGAAGGCTTCTTCCTGTGCGGTACCCCAAACAAAAGGCACATCCTTCTTTGTAAGCTCATTGAGAGGTGCAGCAATGGTGCTAAAATATCTCACAAAACGCATATAGAAATCAGCGAGTCCAAGAAAACTCCTCACTTGTGTGACCGTTTTGGGTTGCGGCCAACTGTCAATAGCTTCAATCTTGGCTTTATCAACTTTAATTCCCTGTGGAGTAACAACATAGCCAAGAAAAGACACTCGGTCGGTGCGAAAGGTGCACTTCCCAAGGTTACCAAACAAATGTGCATCACGAAGAGCAATAAAAACAACACGTAAATGTTCCAAATGTTCCTCCAAAGATCTGCTATAAATCAATATGTCATCAAAGTAAACTACCAAAAATCATCCAATGAAAACACGTAAAAATTCGTTCATTAATCTCATGAAAGTACTAGGTACATTAGTTAACCCAAAAGGCATGACTAACCACTCATATAATCCAAACTTAGTTTTAAAGGTTGTTTTCCATTCATCCCCCAATTCCATACGAATTTCATGGTATCCACTACGCAAATCAACTTTGGAGAATATTGTAGAGCCACTCAATTCACCAAGCATATCATCTAGCCTAGGAATAGGATGATGATAATGAATAGTAATATTATTAATGCCTCTACAATCAACACACATACGCGGCGTACCATCCTTTTTTGGCACTATTATAATAGGAACAGCAGAAGGACTAAGAGATTCGCGTATATAACCTTTGTCGAGCAGCTCCTGTACTTAACGCATAATCTCCTTCGTCTCCTCTGGATTGGTACGGTATGGTGCACAGTTGGGTAGTGATGCGCCCAGAATTAAGTCAATCTGATGCTCAGTTCCTCGAATGGGTGGTAATCCCGGTGGCACGTCTTGTGGAAAGACGTCAGCGAACTCCTGCAAAATGTTAGTGACGGCAGGAGGCAAAGAGGAAGGCACATCCTCGAAACAAAATAAGGCCTCTTTGCACACAAAAGCATTGCAAACAGATTTGCTGAATCTAGATCATCAATATCAGATTTTGTGGCAAGTAAACCTGCACTTTTCAATTTAATTTCAGAAGCAACACTAGATGGTTTATTATTAGGCTTCATTTATTGCTCAAATTCTTTTACCACAATCTTATTTTCACTCTTATTTTTCTCCTGTTTTGCTTTATTAGCTCTACTAATATCATCTTTCAAAATAGAATCAGGAGTCATAGGAAGCAAAGTAATATTTTTATCCTTATGAACAAGAGTATATTGATTTTTTCTACCATGGTGTATAGAACTTTTATCAAATTGCCATGGTCTACCAAGTAATAAGTAACATGCTTGCATAGGTACCACATCACAATCAACATAATCAGCGTTGTAGAGATACTAAAATGCACACGAACAGTATGTGTTACCATAACCTTGCCGTTGTTGTTGAACCATTGGATGTAGTAAGGATGTGGATGTGGTCTTGTGGTGAGAGAGAGCTTCTCCACCATCTCTATGCTAGCCAAGTTATTGCAGCTCCCTCCATCTATGATGACGCGAATAGAATGTTCCTTCACAACTCCCTTTGTATGGAACAAATTATGCCTCTGATTTTTCTCAGCTTGTGTGACCTGCACACTCAAAACACGTTGAGCAAATAAACATTCATAATTTCAGCATCTTCAGGAGCCATGTATTGCGTCTCATAATCAGAATCATGTCCACCGTGTTCTTCACTTGTAATAAGAGCCAAAGTTTCCTCATCATAGTCACTAGTGGACTCATACCCACCATCCTCAGTAGCAATCATCACACGCTTAGATGGGCATTCTCTCGCATAATGACCTCCACCCTTGCAACGACAACAAATAATATCATGTGTTTGCCCTGTTGATGCCATGGATGAAGAAGAGCTCTGTGCGGAACTAGAAGGTGTACTCTTGGCAGATGGTGGTGATGGTGCATGTTTTCTTGTATCTCGGTTGGAACCGGAGGTTGAATTAAGTGGTCCTGCAGTAGGATGTGTGGGAGTAGAGGATGCACACGGTGTCCATGACGAAGGTCGACCTGCAGAAAAGTTAGTTCGCGCCAATGCATGTCGATCCTGCACTTCACGTTCAGCTTTACAAGCAAGATGGAATAAACGAAAGATATTAGTATACTCCTTATACTCTAGAATGGTATAAACTTGCAAGCATAGCTTCATTCTCCTCAACAATACCACATCTAATCATGCCAGTTTTTAATTCCTGATAATATTCTTTTACAGAATTTTTTCCTTGTCTTAAATGCTACAATTTTTGAAGCAATTCACGTTGATAATATGGTGGAACCCAACGAGTATGCATAGCAGTTTTCAAAGCAGCCCAAGTAACTGGAATAGGATATAATCTACAATGTTCAAACCACCATACACATGCAAAACTAGTGAAAGCACAAACAACAACGACAACTCGTCTCTCCTCGGGATATTGTAAACATGTAAAACGTTGTTTAGTTTCTAACTCCCAAGTAAGATATATATCAGGAATATATCTACCCTCAAATGGTGGATTATTCAATTTCAGTTTAGGAATATGGTCATTATCTTGTACCTGAGGTGGTGGTGCAGGCCTACCATTGCGATTATTTGCATGTGGACGACCTATTGCTGGTGCTGGTGGTTGCACGTAGTTCTGATTTTGATCAACCTCATCCTCATAATCATCCGCATAATCATCATCATCCTCGGTACCAGCAGCAGCAGTAGTAGGAGCTAAAGAAGCATCAACAATAGGTACAACAGCACCAGAAGTTTGGCCATCCTCAAGAGGAACACGCTTCGCTCGTCCAAACTGATTCGGAAGGGGGCGTTGTTGTTGTCGTTGCAGAGGTGCGATAGGTGCAACCGGCGGTGGTTGTGAAAGGCGCGCGAGCAATTCATTAAACTTGTTATCAAGCTTTGTTTCGAACGTCTTCTCAATGCCATCTATCTTCTCCATTGTCTCTTCAAATCTGTTGAGCACATCTTGCACCTGTCAACTAATCATTTGCTGAAATTTATCATGTAGCTGTTTGTTCATCATGTTCTCCCAATCAGTCTCATCGGCTTGTGATCCTGCCATGGTTAGCAACAATAGAAACACACAAGAATATGATCCTACAGACTACTAGGAAGTGGTGGTGGTGTGTCACAAACCCGTCAAGCGAATCTCAAATTCTTACCAGTTCTTACCCAGCAGCAGGTGGTGATCGGCAACCGTTGTAGTCAAAACTCTCAAAGCTTGGATAGAGCAATGGCCAGGGAGAGTGAAAAGCACGATGTAGATATATGTGGAGCTGGGATGGCTTATGATATGGTAGCAAAAAGGGTCAGCAATAATCAATTCAGAGATGCAAAGTTGAATAAATGCTCAACGACGGTACAATGCTGGTCCTAGGCTAGACCGTGCTAGAGACGTGAGCCTAGAACACTAACAAAATCACGGCGCAACACATAATCAAGGGAGGAGCACACTCTAAAAAATATTTTTTTTTCACTTTTTTTCCTCTTTTTTTACTCCGTGACAATTTTTTTCGAAAAAGTCTACAAATGGTCTAAAACCTACCTAGCCAGAATTTTCTAGACTTAGTTTTTTTTAAACTGGAACTATTTTTTTACTGCGGGTGACATGGAAGCTGGGGAGTCCGACTCTGTCACCACTTGGAGTATGGCGTGATCTAGAATTCTAAAATAGATTAACAAATACTAGACTCGGACTAGGACTGGTGGCGGAGATGAATCTAGTGGAACTCGAACTGCTGGCCGAGATGAATCTGGTGGAACTCATGCTGGTGACAGATATATGTTGCAGGTGGACTTGGATTGGCGTGATGGCAGAGGATATGTGGTGGCGTATATGGAGTCGGATTGGTGGCGAATATGTGGGGTGGTATATGGCAGCGGCGAGGATGTTGGTGCGTTGGTGGTATATGGCAGCGACGAGATGATGATGCGGTGGTGATATATGGCCGCGACAATGATGGTGATGCGGTGGTGATATATCGCAGCGGCGATGATTATGGTACGGCGGCGGCGTGACAACTTATGACCAGAACTCGAAACTCTAAAAGACTAGACGCTAAGACCAGCAACTTGACACGACGATGCAAGCGCAAATTCAACAAAGCAAAATACTGAAAAGATTATGCAAAGGCTTAGACTGGTTCGGATATGATGAACTAACCCTAATTTTTTTTGGCTTTTTCGTGGACTGTAGGTATGAAGAACAGACTCAATATAAACTATGAAAAACTATAAAATCTCACCGAGAAACCTAGAAATCTGATACCACTTGATAGAGACAAAGGTGTTCCGTCTTTCGATGAGATGGTGACTATCGTTTTCTGTGGGAGTCGACCTTGATGATCCGACTACGATCGTGCAAGACGTCGCGCCTTAGCAATCGCTAAACCAACTTCCGAGGGGTTACTGACCATTCCGAAGCACGATTAACCTGACCACGAGGGTCTGTTTCCTGCGAGCAAACAAAGAACAAGCAAGAAACTAATATTGCAATCTGGATATTGCGAATATAAGAAAAAAGCTTTATTAATGAAGGTGGGGTTCTGTGACGTCTTGGTCTGGTCGTTGAATAAACGAAGTACGCGAAGTTGTAGCTATGGCGAACTTCTAATTTAAACAAAACCCAAAGTCTAAACGACGCCCTAAGGGATGTATATATGGAGGAAGAGGGGGGAATTTCGTGGCCCTTGAGGGAGGGGTCCGAAACCAACCCTAACTCTTGTTTCCCCACACATACGGACTCTAAAAACAGCCTATAATCAAGTATTTCGAAATTACATGGGCCTGGCCCAATAATAAGGTGACGCAGCGCCTAGAATAGCCTGTGGGCGAAAATTATGAAGTAGTATCTTGTATATTTCGTCCAAGGCTTCATGCACTCATTATGGTGGCTTCAATGTCCTGAAATCATCATTGGTAACTCCGTTCTTGTTCACCTTGCGCATGCCATCATCTCCATGCTTGTTCTTGCTCCAATATTCATCCTTCTCCAAGCTAGGCCCTTCATTTGTAAGCAAAACAAATGTATCCAATTTAGGCAACATCATATTCTCATGAACATTAGAGTCATTACCAAGAAACAAAAGTACTTGGTAATTTAATTGGCGTGCATGAGCTCTAGTAATTGGTCCATTATGTATAGCAGTAGGGGTTGTGGGTGTAACAATGGTATTGATGTCCTCATCAGTACTTCATTGACTTCAAGTGAATGTCTTCACACGTCATTATCTTCGACAAGAATGTCTTCACGAACCACTGTTGTCTTCAATGTCTTCATACATTTTTGGGGGTCATCTTAGATGGGTAAACCGAATCAAAAGGGACTTCTACCTGTGTTCTCCTATGAATCTCACAAGCACATTAGTCCATCAACCAGGTTTGTCATCAATACTCCAAAACCAACAAGGGGTGGCACTAGATGCACTTACAATCTCCCCCTTTTGGTAATTGATGACAAACTGGTTGAATGTTTCAACGGGGATTAAAAATATGTGAAAGTTCAAGAACATGGTCATTGGCTTCATGAAGTTGAAAGGCCTCCCCTTGAAGATGTGCGTATAAGTACGCCTTTGAATGCAAATTCACATTGCAGGTTCTGCTTTGTGGAGATCTCCTTTTGTTCATGAAGTCAAATCATCCCGCATACAAAAATGTATTGAAGAAATGACATGCACAATGATAAATTGGCGTCTGCAGAATGATTTCATCCGCATAAGAGAGGCATTCAACCACGCAGTTAAAACTACAGAAAATGTAGCAGACGTCCTATCTGGACTTAAGTGTTACAACTCAAAAACCAACATTTCACGAACGTGAGTTGCAAGACTTAACAAAAATATAGCAGCCGGCCCATATGAACCCGCTTAAAGACTATCAACCCATATGCTTCTCCCCCTTTGTCATTGAATGACCAAAAATGAATGAAGACATAGGGTGTCTAAGCGTTCCTCCGAGGTGTCGGTGAAGATGTTGGGGCAGCCGGGTCGATGTTTGTGTTGGGCGGTGCAGAAGGGCCTGATGCAGCATCGTGATGTAGTGAAGCCATAACTGGTGAAGTAGTGTTGTCCTCCTCATCAATGACGTGCGCAACGACAATTGGGGCAGATGATGACTAGTCATGATCTTCAATGGAGGGTGCAGGCCGCCACTTAGCTGAACCTCTACCAAAACTGCATTTTCTGTAGTTTTCTTCACCACCAGTTCCACCACCGCATACCCACCTCGGCCACCACAACCCCACTTCTGCAAGCCCCTCGACATCCACAATCCAACTTCCATTACACTTTGTTACACCAAACCCTACCACCGTTTGACCTCTACCAACCTGATGTAGGGTAGAAACCTATAGGCCGATCTTTCACGTTTGGAGCGGATCCCTACGAAGAACACAAAGAACACGAGGAGGGGAACGAGGGAAAAACATGAGAGAATAATCAACCAACAAGAATAAAGTCACACATGTGCTAGATCATCGAAACAGAAATGGGTACAAGATCCAAATCCAACAAGGGACGATACATAGGGTAACCGGTTCTTCTCCGTGATGAGGTCTTTAAGAGGGTCTTCTATGAAAGGAGGTCTTGAATCCAACAAGGATCTTCTCCGAAGAGGTGTCGGTCCCTCGCGATGGAGTAGATCCAGATGGATGAGCAAAGCCCTATCTTGAAATATGAGCTATCACAATGTTGACCCTCTCTAGGAGGAGGAGGAGGTCTATTTGTAGTCTAAGTGCAAATGGGGCAAAGTGAAAGGGTACATGGGCCTCGGGCCCAAAGCTGCACACATATAGGCGTCGGTCGTCCGACAGGTATCGCACATCCGGTGGCTCGCGAGGGTCTGGTCGTCCGACGCATGTCGGATGTCCGGCGTTTTGTCTCTGGACAGGTGGCATCGGACGTCCGGAAGTCTCCGTACTTCCGATGTTTCCGTACTGAACTGTTGGTGTCGGACGTCCGGTCGGGGTCGGTCTTTCGGGCGCTGATGATTGTCGGAAATCCGGCGTCGGGCGGTCGTTCGGGCGCTGTAGGCAGCCTCGGTTGGAGTCGATCTGGCTGGTGAAGTCTCCAGGTGTCGGACGTCCGAAGATCATTGGTCGTCAGACGTCCGAGAGCTGTAGCTTCCTGGCAGTTCTTCCTCTTGTTCCTTGCGCTTGGTGCACTCGCCATCTTGTCCAATGCTCCTAGCTGATCCATGGCCTTCCGTTGGTTCCTGGACATGCATAGCACACATGTATGAGATAGTATCCATGTCCCACATGAGGAAAGTGACGATTCGGAGAGGAGTGAGTTCACCTTGTGTCCAAAGGCGTATGTTCGAGGTCTCGTCATATGTCCTCTAAGGGTTTGGAGAGTAGTCGGAGTGTACATGGGGATGAACATGGGATGCTCTGCATCATCTCCCCCTGGGAAAGATCCGACCTTGGATCGTGATCCTCATCACCATGGAAACAGTTGTCGTGGACGGACTTGTAGTTGGACGTAGTTGAAGGCATGGCGCAATCCAAGTACTCGAAGGTGTCGCCGGAGTGGTATACATGCAAAAGGAGTAAACACAAACAACACTTGGAAATACAATGGTTAGCGCACACAAAGTGTACATTATGTAAGAATGACTCCGTGCGGCAAGATTTTTCGTGACAAAGCACATGAAGCTTATCAAGATGATCTAGAATGATATTCAAAGCATTCATGGGAACAAAAGCATGGTGCACAAAGCGACAAATTCTACCATTGTGAAAAACGATGTCATAGAGAGACGGTTCATCAATAGCATGAATATGGCAATGGATGCTCAATATGTGTATGTTATCATGCAATTGATGGTGGACAATATGATCATGATGTATGAATATGCCAGCAAGGAAGATCACAACAAATTTGCTAAGGAAGTGCACAAGCTCAAATGTCATGGATGACATGGGAATACAAGATGCAACAAGGCAATCATAATGTGGGTCAATCCATGCATAGGGTGCAAACTTGTGGTGAGTATGATATGTCCATCGAGCATGACATGTATGAGCACAATCAACAAATATGTAGGTGTTGGTGTACCAATGCTCGATGTCGTGGCATGAGTGGAGTTCAGAAGGTGGACCCAATAAGTGCGAGCGCTCCTCAATGTGAAGGTCCATAGCGCCAATCTCCAATGTCGCTCCTCCATTCGCGAGATGTATCATGTAGACAACAAGAAGGAAACAACAATGAAAGAGTGACCCATCCAATATGCGTATTTGAAGATGGCTCAAAAGGAAGGAGTTCACCTTAGGAATGTTCCCGAAGATGTTGGAGTTGCACATCATGTACGCCTTCACATGACCAAGTTGTCTCGTCATGGTACCGCCTTGTGGATCCTTCAAAACGAAAGAACATGGCAAACACTCAAAAAATAAATGAGGTTAGCGGAAGTGCAAAACCTATCATTCGTGTGGTAAGATACCCAACAAGTGTATGCATCATGCTCATCATAAGAAAGTACAAGGGAGCATTTCATAGTATGGAGGCATATGATGTAAGAACAACCAAATACAAGAGGCTCAATCAAACAAGCATGCATCACAAGTAAAGTGTCAAAGTCTCCAAGATCAATAAGCATAGTATGGTTGCACTCAATACAAGTGGATATGAGAGATGAAACTAATGGACACAAGAGACAATGATCAAGATATATCATGTGAGAGGCATGAGCATATATGTCATCAACCCAAGAAAGCAAGTAATAGTGGAACATGGGTGATGCAACATAGCAAGCAATCATAGCGATCAAGTCAAGCAAGCTAGTAGTGCGAAGATGCAACATACTAGAGGGAATCATGGCAAGCATGTCATGTGTGCAAATAGTGGGCATGAATAATTCACATGACATAGCACAAGCATGAAAGCAAGTTATGAGAAAAATATGATCAATGTATTGGCGAGAGGCCATATGTAAATAGCAATGGGACATCATGACTCTCCCAACACAACAAACGTCGATAGCATGGGGCACAAAGAAATCATGGCAATAGCTACTAGTATCTCCACCAAGCATGCAAATACCCACAGGAGTAGCATAATGGCGAATCATGGGTAGATGCAAGCAAGGGTCACAATTGCATTGCAAAGGCATGGGGGCGGGAACACGGTAAAATGAGTATAAGGTGACAAGTGGTAAATAGCCCATAGCCGTGTGAGAGCCCAGTAGAAGAGATGCGCGTTGTCCTGGCGCGAAGGGAACGGTAGTAAGGATAGTCCACGGGATCCCAAATCGTCGTTGCTCTCAAGAGCTTGTTTCGTCAACTCTTGGGATTGAGAATTTGACGAGTATACATGAGTACCTACACAAAACAAAGACAAAGGGAAAATTGTGTGTGCGTGGTATATGTACACATCATCCATCATGATGCGCACGTGCATGTGTCGGTTAGCACAAAATATCAAATGCTCAAATAAATGAGATGCATGATATAGAAACATGTCATCCATCATGGGAGGTTTGTTATTATGTATGACATAATGGAGACTCAAATTGTGTAATGCATCATGAGAAATATCTAGAGCATTGTTATTCATGGAATGCATATGGTGCACGCAATTATGGGAATCATGCAAAGTATGGAATGCATCAAAATCCCTAATATGTATGAGGAAACTATGGGGGCTCCTCATGAGCATGAGTAGAAACATCACATGGAGAATATTGATAGCATCCAAAACAAAGCATATTTGGTTCTATGTGATCATGGCATGGCATAATAGATGAATTGCGCAAATCATGTAAAGAAAGTATGTCAATATCACCACATGAAAAACAAAATCCAATGACCATCATCTCGTCATCTATGCCATAAGTGCAAATATGATTTATTGTAATGGGACATGCATAGTTACTATGTTGAGATTGAAATGATGCAATATGGGAAATCTCACTCATAGCATATGACAAGTTCAATGGATTGTCAAACATGATGTGACCAATAGAAATTTCACATGATATCCTATGGAGCATAGCATCACAACTAGGCAACTCAACATGCTCATCATCATATTCATCATAAATAGGTAAGTCTTGACATGAAGAAGTCGCACTAGCATGAAGCATGGGAATAGGTGGGTCAACATCATGCAAGCAATCATTGGTAAGATAGTTCGCTAGTGGGACAAGAGAAGCACCATCACCTATGTTACCTTTGGAGCATGGCTCATGTGTTGTAGGTAAGGTGTTGAAGATCCAATCGTTGTCATCTTCATCTTGATGGAACCATGTGGGGGTGTATCATCGTCCACCATGGCCATCGGTTTGTCCATTGGAGGGATGGACTCGTCGAGGATAGGCGTGTCATCATGTAGGAGACCTAGCACCAAAGAAGAGAACACACTCGGGGTAGAGGTTAAGTCGTTAGAAATCATAGTGGCCTCACATGCCATGTCAACTACCTCACTCGCTAAGTGTTGTGGCTCACTCACTCCCTCAAGGATACTCTCACTCATATGGTTGGTGGAGTCACTCAAATGGCTTTCAACCTCACATAGGATGTCTGGCATGCTCTCATGTGTGGGGCTAGTGGTGGTCACACTAATCCTCTCATTGGAAATGTTCTCAATGTCACGTATGGTGCAGTCACTTATGTCACTCATGTGGCGGTGGCTCTCCTCACATGACAAATGGGGCATCTTGACATATGTGGGTGTCGGAGAGATGTAGGTGCAAATGTCTCAATGCTCAACTCCTATCGTCGTGGTCGAAGGAGATGGCCCTTGCTCGACCTTCTTGTCACCGTCTTGGTGTGAGGGGCCCATATGATGTGGCACCTTGTAGCTCGTCTTCATGACCGAAGGGAATTTCCCCTGCACGGTCATCTTTCTTGAGGGGCTTCCGAAGATGGAAGTGTCACCCTTGCTCGTAGGTGGTCGCCTTGGACTTGATGAAGTCGTTATAGGCGTACTCGTGGGAAGTAGGCGAAGATGCCATACGTACAACGGCAAAGATGCCTTGATAGCACTTGGCGAAGATGCCGAAGTGGTTGGTGTAGCCGTAGCTCCGTCTTGGTGGTGCTCGTCTCGCGGTCTTCTCTTTTGCTCATGAAGCTTGGACTTAGCGTGAAGTAGGGTTTGTTGGGACTTGTGCATTTGTGCTTGTGGAGCATCTTCATGATGTGATGTTGTTTTCGTGCTTGAGTTCATAGTAGATGTCGTTCGTCGTCGTCGTGTACATGTTGCTTGGAGGTGACTTGCCCTTCATGATGATGTGGATCACGAACGTGATATTGGTCGCCATCTAGATG
Source organism: Aegilops speltoides (assembly GCA_021437245.1). Taxonomy (NCBI): domain Eukaryota; kingdom Viridiplantae; phylum Streptophyta; class Magnoliopsida; order Poales; family Poaceae; genus Aegilops; species Aegilops speltoides. The sequence continues at coordinate 244,009,467 of CM038144.1, forward strand.
TGGATGTGGACGTCTCGCGCTTCCATATTGTTTGCGCTCCGAAGACTTGTGACTTGAACGTCACCGCCTTGAAGATGACGAAGGGGAAGAAGACCTGATCAAGGGCCAAGTCTCCTCCATCCTCGCATCTTTCTCCTCTTTATGTGCAGAAAGCTTCTTGTTGATGTAGTCCCTTTTCTTTGATTCGGAGTGACGAATGTCGATGGAGATGTTCTCAATGTGCTGTCGCAATCTTGATTGTGCGCCTTGCATTTGTCGTTGTAGATCGAAGATGGACGCTTTGGTAATGTAGTTGTTCACGCCGTCGTTGTTGTCGAGGACCGGAGATGAAATGCCTTTCCTATCCATCACAAGACTCGAGCAAATATGAGTGGGAGAAAGATAAGAACTAGACCAAATGTAACTTGACTGATGTTGAAGATGGATCGATGATCATTCAAATGTGTAACAAGGAAATAGCACAATTGGTACCAATTCTTGTCGGTTCTCACACCTACACAAGTAAGGCTTATGGTGGAGCTCGGTGAGGATAGTGGCACAAAAATTTGATGCAAAATGTTAGCAAGAGTCAATAATGTTGAAAAAGATTCACAAATTCACAAGCGAAACAAGTAGACCAATAGCAATATGTGGCACACGGAAACGCACACACGGATAGATAAATGGGGTCGTGCGACCAAGGAATGAGCACAAAATGTGGAATCCACGGAAAACACTTGTGTTGCACAACTCAAGAGAGACACTAGCACGATTGCTCTATAGGCGGATACAACACTTGTGCAGAACCTATAAGATGCAAAATGGGTAAACTTACTATCCCAAGTATGCTATGTATGTATGGTTCCCGGTGTTTCTCTCAAGATGATCCAAGATGATCGGATAAGATAATCTTATATGCAATGTGGTATGATGCTATGGCACTTGCTTACAAGCTTCTTTGCTCTCTTTCTTTTGCTTAAAAGCTTTTTTTGTATGGCCACTTTTGCACAATGCACAAACCAAGATAGCAATAGTGTATATGCGGGAACAAACTTGTGACACAAGATATGATACCAAGATATGCACCACGATGATATGGTATGTATGCTATGGGAAGTATGATCACTAATGTGCACAAGTCACGTTGTCGGCAATACTCAAATGGCTAGTCTCTATCGGCAAGTAACACAAAATAGGCTAGGGGTTATCAATGCAATGGCAAGACGAATATACAACGGTGTCGTTGAGGTTAATTTCCTTGGCGATGATGAGAGGCGGTATTGCCGAAGTTGACCCGTTCCTAGTTAGCCGAAACACCCTAGGAAACGGAAAAACCACAAACTCAATATCTCCAAAGGTAAAGTCAAATGGTGGCAGCGGAAAACAGTGGTGGCTTGCACTTGGCAATGCGGAAGTGGAATGATGGGCTATACACGTGTCGGAGTTGAAGTTGCCGTCCCTAAGTAGCCGAAACACCTTAGGAGACACAAGCCCCAACTCAAACAAGCTCAAACAAAATTGGGTTAAGTGGGGGTGGAAGAGTATGGTGGGCAAGGTTATGCGGAAGTGAATGTGGTGGTTGATGAAGAAGCAACCATCCCTAAGTAGTCGAAACACCTTAGGAGACTCGAATCACTACTCAAGCAACCACTAATGCTACGTGGATCAAAATGGGTTAGGTTGCAGAAGGCTATGGTGGTTATGCGGATGATATGGTGGAAGGACTAGGCAAACTTGCCAAATTTTGGAAAATTTGATGGAGTCAAATGATGTTGGTGGTATTTTTGTGGGATGGGGGATGTCAAGAGCTTCAAAACGAGCTAAAGAACGTCGAAATCAGTGTTTGGATGAATTACTTATGGCCTAAACAAAAATCAGCCGAAGTCAATTTTCACAGGGGTCGGACGTCCAATAAAGGTCGGACGACCGGTGGTTGGAGCATGGGACGGACGTCCGGAAATGGCCGGAAATGGGGTGTCGGACGTCCGGTGATGGTCGGTCGTCCGATGGTTCTGGGCGGGTCCGGACGTCCAAAAAAACATCGGTCGTCCGGTGGGTCAGGGTCAACGCGAGATGCGAATTTCGGGACGCGATTTTGGGCAAAAAAAATGGAGATTTTGGGGTCAAAAATGATGAGATTTCGTGGATGGAAGATGGGGAAACTTGGGGAGATGCTAGATCCACTTGAAACCAAGCAAATCCATGAATCAAAATCAACAAAATTTTATAAACCAACAAATCACTAAAAAATTTGGGGCTATTTTTGGTGGGGATTTTCGGAATTGGGGAAGAACACAACAAAATCATGCTAGAAAACACGGGCTAGGGGCTCCAAATACGAGATCAACGTGGCTCATGATACCAAGATGATGTAGGGTAGAACCCTATAGGCCGATCTTTCACGTTTGGAGCGGATACCTACAAAAAAAAGAAGAACACGAGGAGGGGAATGAGGGAAAAACACGAGAGAACACTCAACCAACAAGAATAAAGTCACACATATGCTAGATCATCGAATCACAAATGGGTAGAAGATCCAAATCCAACAAGGGACAATACATAGGGTAACTGGTTCTTCTCCGTGAGGAGGTCTTGAAGAGGGTCTTCTCCGAAAGGAGGTATTGAATCCAACAAGGATCTTCTCCAAAGAGGTGTCGGTCCCTCGCGATGGAGTAGATCCAGATGGATGAGCAAAGCTCTATCTCAAAATATGAGCTATCACAATGCTGACCCTCTCTAGGAGGTGGAGGAGGTCTATTTATAGTCTAAGTGCAAATGGGGCGAAGTGAAAGGGTACATGGGCCTCGGGCCCGAAGCTGTGCACACACAGGTGTCAGTCGTCCGACAGGTACCGAACGTCCGGTGGCTCGCGAGGGTCCGGTCGTCTGGCAATTGTCGGACGTTCGGCATTTTGGCTCTGGACAGGTGGCATGGACGTCCGGAAGTCTCCGTACTTCCGATGTTTCCGTACTGGACTGTTGGTGTCGAACGTCCGGTCGGGGTCGGTCGTCCGGGCGCTGATGAGTGTTGGACGTCCGGCGTCGGGCGGTCATCCGGACGCTGTAGGCAGCCTCAGTTGGAGTCGATCTGGCTAGTGAAGTCTCCAGGCGTCGGACGTCCAAAGATCGTCGGTCGTCCGGAGGTCGCCAGACGTCCAAGAGTTGTAGCTTCCTGGCAGCTCTTCCTCTTGTTCCTTGCGCTTGGTGCACACGCCATCTTGTCCAATGCTCCTAGCTGATCCATGGCCTTCTGATTGATTCCTGGACATGCATAGCGCACATTTTTGAGGTAGTAGCCATGTCCCACATGAGGAAAGTGACGATTCAGAGAGGAGCGAGTTCACCTTGTGTCCAAAGGCATATGTTCGAGGTCTTGTCATATGTCCTCTAGGGGATTGGAGAGTAGTCGGAGTGTACATGGAGATGAACATGGGATGCTCTACATCACAACCCCGACAAATCTTAACACATTTGGTTTTGAGAATTTGAGTTGTGGTTCATCGTTTCCTATAGTATTTCGGCTAACTAGGAACGGTTCGACTTCGTCATCACCACCGCTCATCTTCTCCACGGACTCGTCATCGACGACAACCGCTCAACCATTTTGACACCCTCAACCATAAGCAAGGACGGTAAGTTCGATGACACCTCTGTGTACTCCTTGCCATTGCATTCATAACCGCATATCCCATTTTGCATCACCTTTCTATTGAGACTATCCATTTCAGTATTGCTGGCAACATTACTTGTGCACATTAGTGATCATAGTTCCAATTGCATAGATGCCATATCATCTCTTGTGTCACAAGGTTGTCACCGCACTTACGCAATGCTATCTTGGTTAGTGAAGTTTAGCATAAATGGCCACCAAAAGAGCTCAAAAGAGAAAGAGACAAACAAGCTTTTAAGCAAAAGGAAGAGATAAGCAAAGAGCTTTTAAACATGAACAGTAGCATCATACTACATTAAGATTGTCATACTCGATCATCTTGGATCATATAACCAGAACACCATACATATAACATACTTGGGATAGAAGTCGTTTCATTTTGCTTAGTAGGTTGTGCACAAGTTTCGTATCCCCCTATTGTGCAATTGCGCTAGCGTTGTCAGTGTCAAAACCGGCGGATCTCGGGTAGGGGGTCCCGAACTATGCGTCTAAGGCTAATGGTAACAGGAGGCGGGGGACACAATGTTTACCCAGGTCCGGGCCCTCTCTATGGAGGTAATACCCTACTTCCTGCTTGATTGATCTTGATGATATGAGTATTCTCCAAGAGATCGTAGAGGCTAAACCCTAGAGGCTAGCCTATGATTATGATTGTCCTTGTCCTACGGACTAAACCCTTCGGTTTATATAGACATAGAAGGGGGCTAGGGTTACATAGGGTCGGTTACAGAGAAGGAAATCTATATATCCGAATTGCCAAGCTTGCCTTCCACGCAAAGGAGAGTCCCACCCGGACAAGGGATGAAGTCTTCAATCTTGTATCTTCATAGTCCAACAGTCCGGCACAAGTACATAGTCCGGCTGTCCGAGGACCCCCTAATCTAGGACTCCCTTAGTAGCCCCTGAACCAGGTTTCAATGACGATGAGTCCGGCGCGCAGATTGTCTTCGGCATTGCAAGGCAGGTTCCATCTCCGAATACTTCAAGGTAAATTTTGAACACATGAATCGTGTCCGGCTCTGCAAAAGAAATTCCTCATACCACCGTAGAGAGCACAATATTCCACAAATCTAATCTACTGACAACTTTTCATAGTGAGACATCACGCTGCGGCCCGGTCATTATTCGAACCGTTTTTCTCAACCTGCTACTGCACATCTTGCGAGGCGGTTTTACTGGCACGTCTTATCGAAGCAGAGATCGTGTCCCCTTATCACGGGATTCTCATCAATACGGGTGTGGGTAACCCAACCGCGCCATTAACACAGCGCTTGGGGAATAAGCGAGTTTATAAGGCAAGTGGGGAGGTGTGCGGTTTCTACCGCCTTTATAATGGGATGAGGATTCCCCTTTTTCACCCACGCCTTCTTCCTCTGCTCATCCATTCTCTCTCTTGAGCTCCAGCGCCCAAGCATTCGTCTTCTCCGCCCACAAAGGCCCTCCAAAAATGTCCGGATCTGGAGCAGGAGGCAAGTGGATGGCCTCTACCGTCCGGGAGAAGGATATCAAAAAGCTTCGGGAGGCCGAGTATCTGGCCATGAAAATCAGCCATCGACTCCCAACGGCGGGACAGATCGTCTCTACTCCGGAACCCCATGAGAGGGTTGTATTCCTCCCCTACTTTGTCCGTGGGCTAGGCTTTACCCTCCACCCATTCGTTCGCGGCATCATGTATTACTACGGGATCGATTTTCATGATCTATCCTCCAATTCCTTCCTCAACATCTCTACATTCATCGTTGTATGTGAGGCCTCCTCCGCATCTCGCCACACTTTGGCTTATGGTTGAAGATTTTTAATGTGAAGCCCAAGGTAGTGAGCGGCGAGCACGCCGAGTGCGGAGGTGCCATGGTGAGCAAGATGCCTAATGTCACATGGCCATCATGTACTTTCAATGATTCCGTCAAAGGGTGGCAACAACAGTGGTTGTACATCACTGAGCCGCGCCGCACGAAATGGGCCGCAACTCCCGAATTCCGATCCGGAGCTCCTCTGTGGCTTACGTCCTGGCCCAAGAAGGGCCTGAACTGGTCTTCGCCAGACGAGTTGTCGGTGCTCCAGACGCGCGTCAAGGGTATGGAAGACAAGAATATCAAACTTGTCAATGTAGTCCAGGTGATGTTAGTTCGCCAGATTTTCGCTTGCCAACATAGGGCCTGCAATTTATGGGAATTTGACCCAGCCAAGCACCAGACCCTGCTAGAGTTCTTTGGCTCATCGCACAAAGACATCTGGAAGGTGCTCTTTAAGTCTGGCAAATTGTGGCCAGACCCAGCCGAGGACCGCGGGTATCAACTGTCCCGCCCTGCAAGTTCGGTAAGTCATTGTACGTTCGCAAGACATACGTTTTATTTGCATAATCCAAGGGAAATGCTTAATGCATTTTTCACAACTCTCCTAGGGCTGGACGAAGAAGGCGGGGAAAATCTACTGTCCGACCCCACGGCCAGAAGAACCAGCTGGCCCACTTCTGACGAAGATGCTGGTCCCGGCGCCGTATAAGGCGCCGAATAAGAAAGCCGAGAAGGAGGCCAAAGAGACCAGGGGCGGTCTTCTTCACCGCGGCACTTCGGACACAATATCCGAAGACTCCTACGCCCGCTCGTCCTCCGAAGAGGACGAGGAAGAGCGGGAAAACCAATCCCCCAGCGAGGTGAAGAAAGAAAAGGTCGGCCTCCACACACTTGGAGACTGAGTCGCCTAAGAAGGGGAAAACTCCCTTTCGGATGAGTCTGCCACCGCTACCAACAGCAGCCCGGAGTGGGATCCCAGGGTCCAACCCCTGGTGAAATCGTGAGTATATAAAATCCGAACACTATTGCGCATCCAGACTCACTATTGTGTGATGTTTTAATCATTGAGCCACACTTTTTTGTAGTCCGGCGAGGTGCCCCACCGAACAATCCTCATCAGAGGATTTACTGGGCTCGGATGCTATGGACAGCGGGACACTGATGTCTACTATGCAACCTTCTTCTTGTAGACATTGTTGGGCCTCCAAGTGCAGAGGTTTGTAGGACAGTGGCAAATTTCCCTCAAGTGGATGACCTAAGGTTTATCAATCCGTGGGAGGCGTAGGATGAAGATGGTCTCTCTCAAACAACCCTGCAACCAAATAACAAAGAGTCTCTTGTGTCCCCAACACACCCAATACAATTGTAAAGTGTATAGGTGCACTAGTTCGGCGAAGAGATGGTGATACAAGTGCAATACAGATGGTAGATATAGGTTTTTGTAATCTGAAAATATAAAAACAGCAAGGTAACAAGTGGTAAAAGTGAGCATAAACGGTATTGCAATGATAGGAAACAAGGCCTAGGGTTCATACTTTCACTAGTGCAAGTTCTCTCAACAATAATATCATACTTGGATCATATAACTATCCCTCAACATGCAACAAAGAGTCACTCCAAAGTCACTAATAGTGGAGAACAAATGAAGAGATTATTGTAGGGTACGAAACCACCTCAAAGTTATCCTTTCTGCTCAATCTATTCAAGAGTCCGTAGTAAAATAACACGAAGCTATTCTTTTTGTTCGATCTATCATAGAGTTTGCACTAGAATAACACCTTAAGACACAAATCAACCAAAACCCTAATGTCACCTAGATACTCCATTGTCACCTCAAGTATCTGTGGGCATGATTATACGATATGCATCACACAATCTCAGATTCATCTATTCAACCAACCCAAAGTACTTCAAAGAGTGCCCCAAAGTTTCTACCGGAGAGTCAAGAAGAAAACGTGTGCCAACCCCTATGCATAGGTTCATGGGTGGAACCCGCAAGTTGATCACCAACATACATCAAGTGGATCACGTGATATCCCATAGTCACCACAGATAAGCACGACAAGACATATTTCAAGTGTTCTCAAATCCTTAAAGACTCAATCCGATAAGATAACTTCAAAGGAAAAACTTAATCCATTACAAGAGAGTAGAGGGGGGAGAAACATCATAAGATCCAACTATAATAGCAAAGGTCGCGAGACATCAAGATCGTATCACCTCAAAAACACGAGAAAGAGAGATCAAACACATAGCTACTAGTACATACTCTCAGCCCCGAGGGTGAACTACTCCCACCTCGTCATGGAGAGCGTCGGGATGATAAAGATGGCCACCGGTGAGGGATCCCCCCTCCGGCAGGGTGCCGGAACAGGGCCCCGATTGGTTTTTGGTGGCTACAGAGGCTTGCGACGTCGGAACTCCCAATCTATTGTTGTCTTTGATATTTTTAGGGTATATGGGAATATTTAGGCAAAAGAAGTCGGTCGGGGGAGCCACGAGGGGCCCACGAGGGTGGAGGGCGTGCCCAGGGTGGGTGGGTGCGCCCCCCTGTCTCGTGGCCTCCTCGAAGATTCCCTGACTTGCACTCCAAGTCCCATGGATTGCTTCCGTTCCAAAAATAACGCTCCCGAAGGTTTCATTCCATTTGGACTCCGTTTGATATTCATTTTATCCGAAACACTGAAATAGGAAAGAAAACAACAATATGTGCTGGGCCTCCGGTTAATAGGTTAGTCCCCAAAATAATATAAAAGTGTATAATAAAGACCACAAACATTCAAAACAGATAATAAAATAGCATGAATGCTTCATAAACTATAGATACGTTGGAGACGTATCAGCATCCCCAAGCTTAATTCCTGCTCGTCATCGAGTAGGTAATGATAAAAGAAAGAATTTATGAAATGTGAATGCTAGCAGGTGCACAAGTTTGAACAATGATAATTTCAGTCACCTTTTCTAACATGATTATATGTCATAACAGTAGTTCATCTCATAAAACTTCTCAAGATCAAGTAACAAGCTATTCACATGTTAAAGCATAGACCATAAACTTTTTTAAAAACTAGCAAACTTCATTCTCAGTCATCAAACAATTACAATTCATCTTATTTTCAGGAAGGGTCTATGTCAAAGCTTTGATTTAGCAAACTCCACATACTCAACTATCATATAGTCTTCCATGATTGCTACCACTCAAAGCATATTCTTAGAACAAATAGCATCCACCAAACACAGAGAAAGATAGGGTCTTAGTGTTTCCCCTCCCAAGTCCCAACTCACTTATCATTTAAAACAAAAAAGAGGCTAGCCAACTCACCTCCAGGAGGCTCCCCCGATTGGGCCTTCATGGGCCGTCGGATCTGCCCTTCTGGCGTGTCCTGGCCGTCGGATCTTCACCTTGCTGTAACAAATTTTTCACCTCGCGGTCGTTTTGACTGGCCAATGACGAGTGGGCTCGCGCCTCGTATTCGTTGGCTGGGTTGGCCGTTTCCGCGTGAACGATACTTTGCCCCACCTGTTCCGCGTGCTACACACCCAATCTCACTCGCACACCAGGCGCCGCACAACCCTAGCTCCCACTTTCCCCTCGATCCACTTCCCCTCCCTCCTCCCCGCTCGTCACCAGGGCCTCGCTGCCGCCTACTCCTCCTCCGCCAGCATTGCTGCTTCCCGACCTCGACTTCCCTCTCTCCGTTGTTTATCCGGTCATCGGCGGTGACTGGTTCCGGATCTGGCACAACCATCAGAAAGGTGCAAGATGGTTCACCAATCCACTCCTCCCGCGACGCGCACTGGCGCACACGACGTGCGCGATGGGCGCCCGCACGAATCCCATTCCCCAATCCACAGCTGCTGCACCCTCCCTCCTCTTCACCCAATCCCTCGCCGACACAGCCACCGCGACCCTCCCCTCCTCCTCCATCCGTCCTCCTCGGCCATCGATGGTGCTTGGTTCGAGATCTCGCGATGGTTAGGCGAGCCCGATGGTGGGGTGAAGGAGCAGGCGAGGCGGGCGACGAGGGGAAACAAGGGAAGAGGGAGGAGGCCGGCAACAGGGTGAAGGAGCAGGCCTCCCATCTTGGAGGTGGCGCCGCCGGCTAGGTACCATTCACCGTCCCCAGTTAGGGGCTATTCGCTGTCGCTGGCCTCACTCGCCACCAATTTTGCCATGGAGATGGTACGAGAACTTCCATCGCCAGCCAATCGAGCCCCATCTCCAGTGCGCGACCCAAGGAGGATTTTGCGTCGCTGTCTTCCTGCGCTGGTTCGTGCCCTGGACGAATGACACCAGCCAAGGTAGGGCTCTCCCTCCTCTCCGTACTCCACATGAGGTGTGTGGGTCGCCACCATGGCCCTCCGTCTCCTGCCCTGCTTGCTGCTTGTATGATGTGTGCCGTGTGCGTGCTTGCTTCTGTCGTGTTGTGTGCGTGTGTTCTTGCGTGTCGTGTGCGTGCTTGCTGGGTGCTTTGTCGCTGGGTGTTGGGCTGCTGATGGCCTGATGCAGTTATGCTTTGTTGTATACTGACCTTGTTGCTTGCTGCTGCTGACCTACTAATGTTGCTGCTATGCTGGCCAGGGAGTGAGTCCAGTGACATCCTGATCATTCAGTCATTGAGGATTTGAAAAGAGGCATCAAGGCAGCAAATGGGGCAGTATTTTGATCTCATTTTGTGTGATGCATTTATAAATGGGGCAGTATTTTGATCTCATTTCCACTGATGCATTTATTATTTGTTGTCTTCATTACATACCACCAAGTTCGAGTTGCTTTTCTTATATCATTATTTTGTAGTCTGCTTCACCGTGAAGTTGAATGAAGACCCAGATTTTTATCTAATTTGTGAAAGTCATTGAGCTGCTGCTACGCGCACTAGAAGATTGTGTTGGTAGGATTTTGTACTATTTGTTGAGTTCTTCTATTGTCTAGCTGATTCAGAATTTGCGTCAGGCCAGTGGACAAAATATGCTTATATGCATGGTTACTGGTGTATGTCGGTCATGCATCTGAAGCCACTTACTTTCCAGGATTTTTAGGATGGCGGCTAAGCTTCTCTTTAATGTTGCTTTCTCTGAAATATTTTTTAGTATAGTTGGTGATTCTGTTTCTGCTTGATGACTTGTTGTATTATTGTTCCAGTTTCCAGAATAAGCTAATGGAAACTGTATTTGGGTAGACATGATTTCAGGTTTGATTGCAACCATTTTCTTCTTCTGTTTTCCATATTTAGAAATCTAGCCTCTATTCCAATTATGACGACAATTCAGCTTTTGAAGTGTATTTCTTCTACAGGAAAGTTTCATCTATATCTTAAGATAAAAAGTACCTGATGATGAACCATACCATAGCAATCTTCAGTTATAAAAACTGGCTATGTTATCTGGAATTTTTATATTTTTCTTTACTGTGAGCATTTGTGAACCTTTGCTGGACTGCTTGCCCAGGATAAATAGTAGGGCATGATAATTGGTAAATATAGGAGCTGCATAGGAAAATTGACTGCCACAAAAAGAGTTATATTGGCAATGGTTTTTGCATTTAGTATAAAATATTTTAGTTGAAAGATTGCTTCAAATCTAAAGTCAGAAGTGGCAAGTATGTTGTCATCACGGCACCACATAGGTACATATGATCAGCCAAACATAGGCACATAGGATTACTACTCAGTTTTTATGCATATGCATCTAGCAACAACTCTTTTGTGTTCTCGTCTTAAATTTCCTATTCAAGTAGTTCAAGCAAATGGTTTCAAGTGGTGTGAAGGCTCCCAGTCAATGTTTGGTTTACAAATATAAGAATTAGCATCGGTAGTTTAGGTGAGCACCATGTGTACATACTCATCTCCCTGTTGTCTATATTACATTGTTTCAAATTTTAAAGTGCTTTAGGTAATTCTTGGGTGTCTTGTGGAACGTTTCAATTTCAGGCATCATTCCTAAATTGTTTGGCGTCCATGAATTTCCCGATGATGTTGTTCTGCACCACACTGCATCATGTAGGATTTTGGTGCTCGTGATATTTCTTGCTTAGGTGACCTGCCCCAATCCTTCTTCCCCTCCCCAATCAGGTTCGTCGTGTGTTCTGGTTTAGATTTAACATGATTTTTTGATTTACTGTGTTTTGTGTGAGTGGCACCATGATTGGATTTTTGGAGAAATGGGTATTGTTGCTTACCTGCTATGTGTGGTTGATGCTTGGTTCAGAACAGAACAAGTTCTAGAATTGGTAGAAGTGTCCTCGGTTCGAGTCAAATTGCTTTAGCCCATCTTTCATATTTTTTCAGGATGCATGCATCATAGGATGTGTATGGAAGCACAAAAGTACTATCAACAATAAAAAGGGTCGTTTCACATTTGTATCGAAACTATACATTTAAGAGCTTAGCAAAAGAATACTGTTCCAGGAGAAGAATTAATGCTCTGTTTTTTGCATATGCATGCAACAACAACTCTTTTGTATTCTGGTTCAAGAAAATGTTTACTATGTCAAGTAAGGATTAGAATTGAAGAAACAATGCAACTTTCATAATGTAATATGTAATACGTACAATTTTTTGGGGTAGTCTGCGTCGCTAGAAAGCTCCTGTTTAGATACAGTAATCTGCACTAAGCTTCAAGATTCATAGAAAGAAAAGAACTCCATAAAGCTTCAGATTCTTGTTGTGTTGTAATTTTGTGAGAGTTATGTAGGTATTTTTTTAATACCTATGAATTTTAGAACTGAGACCATCTTGAAAAATATGCTTCCAGCTGTTGTTGATTTGTGTTGCCTTAGCAATCCTGCTGTTTCCCCTAAAAAATGTTGTACACAGGCTGGTTGTGACCAATTGGTAAAGAGCCCTATGTTATGAATGTGAATATCAAACAAATTAAATATCGTTCTCGTGATTCTAACGGGTAACAACTCATTAATATTTAGCGCGATATGATAGTGGTGGTATTAGATTATGATACATGGTGAGGTTCTTATTGTTTTCTCTCAGTAATATCTTCTTATTGTTCAATTCTATGATCCACAGTGTGATACTGAAAACCTTGATTACTGTCGTGTTACAGTTTGTTGCAGTTCCATTTTTCCTTGAGATTGTGTTTATAACATATATTATATTTTTAGCTTTTAGAATAAAGTGTGTATATCTTGGTTTGAGTTGCTCGCAAAACCATTTTTATGAGCTTGCGTCCTATTAGAATAGAGTGTGTGTATATCTTGATTTGAGGTACCTTCCAAACTAATTTTTAGAAGCTTGCACATTTCTATTTGGGAATGAGATTTCTCTACTGAATATGTGATTCTCACTTCTGAGTGGTAGATTCTTTGATCTTTTTGTAGTCTACTTTGATCTTTTGTGTGGTAATTTTCTGAGCCTATAAATTTCTTTAATGGAGCAAACTCCTATGGTTGCTGATCAATCACAATATTGACCATGAACTTTTTGCCCATCTCCGTGGTTAGTAATTCCAGAATTCGAGTGGCACGTACTGTCGCACAGAGTAAGTGTCTTGCTGATGCTCTCAACGACACTAACTCATGGATTAATGTTTGTCTCTGTTTTTTGTTAGGTTGTTTTGCGTATACCCCTTTGCTACTATGTGGTATTTCATTGAAGCTGTCGTCGCAAGAGGAAACGGAGGATATATTCGTGATCAGCACATCGGTGTCTAAGTCTGCTTCCTGTAGTTTTTGTCACTGCGCCGACAAGTGAGATAACAAACATGGATATATCAGTGTAGATAATTGTATCTTTATTTTACGATTAATTTAAGGCACACACATATATAATGGTTACAATGCTCTATAATACCCACATAATTGTTGGTTCTAATTGGATCTTTGCACCACAACTTGACAAGTCTATTATCTTGTTCAGTAAAAAATATCAAGAATGATGTTCGGAAAGCTATGCTGGACCAGCTAGGACTGGCTCGTGAGACTTGGAATGAAAGATACCCGGGGCTCCTGGTGTATGTGGGACAATCAAGAACAAAAGTCTTTGCGTATCTGAAGGATAGAATTTGGCAACGTATACAATGGTGGAAGGAAAAGATGCTAAGCAAGGCAGGGAAGGAGATTCCGATAATGGCTTGCGCCCAGGCCATACCCACTTTTGCCATGTCAGTTTTGACCTTACAAAGGGGCTATGTGAAAATGCATTTTTTTATATGTAAGGATCTAAGTTCTTGGCGTGTGTGTTTGTCTAGACAGAAGATTACTAAAAAGATACACGTATTTTTAGTAGCATGATTTTGAACTCTATTCTACCAAATCATGATTTTGAACTCTATTCTACCAAATTCAAATGTGTATGTACATCTTATTGTAGACAAAGACAACAAGCCCCCTGTTTTTTCCTAACTAAGAGATTAAATTTGTGTGTCATATGTGCTTTCGTGTAACTAAATCAATTAAAGCATCGATTTATTTTCATCGCTCACATGGAATCAGCAGGTCTCTGCGCCATTTGGCGCAACGGGAGCTGGTCTTATCTTTTGACGACCCAAATATCAGGTTAGTTTGAGCTGCCATTATATCGTCAACAAAGTATTACAAATCACACCAAATCAGTTTCAGTTTTGAGTATATGCTAGAATATTTCACCAAATCAAACTGCTGAAGCAGTTCGTTGCCCTTGTTATTCCTTCACCATCATAGACTGTAGCTATTGCCTACTTTTCGGAATGCATTAGCCATGTTAACAAATTGAAATACATCTCCGAGTTGACCTTCACATACATGCTCTAAATATTTGCCCATCTTCGCTTAACGTGTAAATGGATATAGTGGTATATGAAACTCAAATTGTTTCTTTGAATTGCAGATGGAGTCGATTCAAGCACCACATGCTGGAAATACTGCACCATAGTGACATAAGGGGCATCGCATTCAGGAAACCAAATGATTCCATATACACCTTCCCAATGCCTGATTGCATGTGCCAACAAGAAGGAATATGATCTAGGCGTTAGCATACATAACTGAGGGATGCATATCCTCTGCCTTTGTGCAACAAAGGCACCAAAGGCATGGCATTGTTGGCTGCATGATCAGGATTTGATGGTCATGATGTAAACTGGAGTGAAATAAAGCACTTGGTGCTTCTCAGGAGATTCTGAAACCCTCTGGCATACCCCAAACCGTTCGATTCTGGATATAATGGTCAAAAGGTGCCTAATGACAATGAATTCCATAGGATCAGAAATTGAGAGGATGCGAGGGATTTTGTAAAGATAGTAATCTATCGGTAGTCTACCATATAGCAATCTCCATTTGTTCAATCTGTCTGCAGGTTGTAAAGTGAAAAGAGCTACAAGATTGGGTTGTAGATATGAGTACACCCTGAGTGCCTTGATGTATATTCGAAAAACAAGGGCTAACAACAACAAAGAAAGGAATTTTTCAGTATATCATTACTCATCAGTACATGTTCTTTATGTCATGAATGATTGTGATGTTCGTGGTCTTCTCTTTTCTTTTTCTTGATTTGTATTGGATATGCTACTCGCATCATTGAACATGCACAGGGCCTCTCAGTCTTTAACCCTGACTACAAAAATCCATTGATGGAAGCTGGGGAGGGCCGAGATGAACATCCGTACCCTAGGTCTAAGCCATCGAGATGGTAGAGACGATGTTTCCATGTCATCTACTCAGCCGGACAAGGCATATAAAAACCATGGATCCTTTGCTCCCCAGGCCGCCAAATGATCACAGTGATGTCTACGACCTCCTCCTAGATGTATAAATCTCAATCTCATGTTTGGTTTTCTTCCCTTTTCTCTTCTAATGATGTAATTTCTTTTACTAAGATAACACCATGTTTGTTGTAATGTCTTATTTGATGTAACATCCCTTTTCTACTTTGAATGAATTTACTGCGTATATTTCTTATTTAGTTTAGTTCATCAGTCAGAGATGGTAGAATATTTTTGTCCTTCACAGGTTAAATGAGCATTGCGTAGTCCTTCACAAGTTACATGAGCATTGCGTAAAAGTATGTCTAAGTTCTCTTTCTTGAAGTGCTTCAAGTAAATGAAATTGTCTATTTTGAATTTAATACCTTTTAATAATAATCATAATGAGAGAGGGGTATGCTTCTCTCTCTCTCTCTCTCTCTCTCTGGGCAAATGCTACTTTAGAAAACATGTACTAAGAAATAAAAACTCTGGATATGTGTTTGAATCGCACAAAAAGAGTTCGTAGTTCTTATTCATACTTGAAACACATGAGGCTCTACAAATTAAACCATGTTTTTTTTTCAAGGCGCATATGGATTTAGCAGACCACAACAAAACCGACTGTATATACATGGTCTGTCCTTAGTAAAGGAAACTATTTTCATCGCGAACATGGCTTTGGTTGAAGGTTCTTGTAGCATGAAACTATTTTCATCGATAACATGTCTTCAGCAGGTCTCTGCGCCATTTGGCGCAACGGGACAACTAGTATAGATAATTGTCAACAATAATAATTCATGATCAAATATATTTGCATGGCCATATATGCTTAGATCTTTCCCCAACACACGATGCTTGCCAACTAAAGAGTAGGTAGGAATTAGAAGGAATACTACTGTCTCTTGCATAAAAGTAAAAGATAGGCCCTTCGCAGAGGGAAGCAGGGATTTGCAGAGGTGCCAGAGCTCGATTTTCAAATAGAGATGAAAATAATTTTGAGAGGTATGCTTTCATTGTCAACATAACAACCAAGAGTTCCCAATATCTTCCATACTGCATACATTATAGGCGGTTACCAAACAGAATGGTAAAGTTTTTACTCCACCTCCACCAACAATCACACTCCACGGCAATCCGAAATAACGGGGTACCGTCCATACCAACAATAGTCCCGGGGGAGTTTTGTTTTAATTATTTTGTTTTACTTTGATCTTTTTGATCATGGGACTGGGCATCCCGGTTACCAGCCATTTTTCTCATGAATGATGAGCGGAGTCCACTCACCATGAGAATAACCCACCTAGCATGGAAGATACTGACAGCCCCTAGTCGCTACATGACCGATTCGGGCATACAAAACAGAATATTATTTGAAGGTTTAGAGTTTGGCACACGCAATTGAACGGCAGGTAAATACCGCATATAGGTAGGTATGGTGGACACTCATGGAAGAAACTTGGTTTAAGGGATTTGGATGCACAAGCAGTATTCCCGCTTAGTACAGATATTTTGGCTAGCAAAGGATTCTAAAAAGCAAGCACCACATGTTGGAGGATCTATAGCAATATAACTTCTATACAAATACACCCAAGCATAACTCATTACGTTGTCTTTCTTGTCCAATTTCAACTAATTTGCTCAGGTTTGAAAATAATTAATGGGGCTCACAATCATAGAAGATGTCTAAGATAGTATATTTATATGTGAAATCTCTCTTCCTTCAATATTCTTTCATGAATTGTTCAAGTGACCAATACAATGATTGCTAACTTTCAATAAATTTACAACATCTACTTCTTAGAAGTGAAGTCATTATTCCCCATGGGATAAGCAAATGAGACATATAAATTTCATATTTATGACATTCAACTCATTCAACCATTTACTCATAGGATATAAGTGAAGCACACGGGTAAATGACAAACTACTCCAAAAAGATATAAGTGAAGATCAATGAGTAGTTAAATAATTATGTAACTATGTGAAGACTCTCTCTCATTTAAGATTTTCAGATCTAATGTATTTTATTCAAATAGCAAACAAAACAAAACAAAATGGCATTGCAAGGATAGCACAACTCATGTGAAGAAGCAAAAACTTAGGTTCAACCGATACTAACCGATAATTGTTGAAGAAGAAAGGTGGGATGCCTACCGGGGCATCCCCAAGCTTGGATGCTTGAGACTTCTTGAAATATTATCTTGGGGTGCCTTGGGCATCCCCAAGCTTGAGCTTTTGTGTATCCTTAATTTCTTTTATATCTTGGTTCCTAAATCTCGAAAGCTTCGTCCACACCAAACTCAACAAGAACTCGTGAAATAAGTTAGTATAAACCAATGCAAAAACCTTATCATTTTCTACTGTAACAAATCACTAAAATTATTATTCAACATTGCGTACTAAATGCCTCTGCATATTTAATACTCCTATCCTCAAATAGAATCATTAAACAAGCAAACATATGCAAACAATGCAACCATAACAGCAATCTGCCAAAACAGTATAGTCTGTAAAGAATGCAAGATTCATCATTCTTCCCTAACTCCAAAACTTATGAGAAAAATACCTCACTATAGAATATTTATCGGAGCTCAATATGTACAAAGTTTCAACATTATAGCATTCTCCGACTTTTCTAGGGAATTTTTGCAACAGCGGTAAACTTTCTGTTTTCAAACAGCAACATGTATACTAGCAAAATAAGCATGGTAAAGGCTATCCTTGACATTTTTATTGAAAATATAGATACAAAACATTATTCTAAATAACAGAAAGCAAATACTAACAAGATAAAATGATGCTCCAAGCAAAACACATATCATGTGGTGAATAAAAATATAGCTCCAAGTAAAGTTACTGATGGACGAAGACGAAAGAGGGGATGCCATCCCGGGCATCCCCAAGCTTAGGCTCTTAGTTGTCCTTGAATATTACCTTGGGGTGCCCTGGGAATCCCCAATCTTAGGCTCTTGCCACTCCTTATTCCATAATCCATCAAATCTTTACCCAATACTTGAAAACTTCACAACACAAAACTCAACAGAAAACTCGTAAGCTCCGTTAGTATAAGAAAATAAAACCACCACTTGGGTACTGTAATGAACTCATTCTAAATTCGTATTGGTGCAATATCTACAGTATTCCAACTTCTCTATAGTTCATACCCTCCGATACTACTCATAGATTTATCAAAATAAGCAAACAACACATAGAAAACAGAATCTGTCAAAAAACAGAACAGTCTGTAGTAATCTGCATCATACGTATACTTCTGGAACTCCACAAATCCTACAGAATTAGGAAGGCCTGAGCAATTTGTGTACCAATCCAGAGAAAAAAGAATCATATCTAAAGAACGTTTCTGTGAATTATTAAAACTAATTTACTGGGTGCAAAAGTTTCTGATTTTCAGCAGGATCAACACAACTATCACCGTAAACTATCCTAAAGGTCTTACTTGGCACTTTATTGAAACAAAAAGCTATAAAACATGATTACTATAGTAGCATAATCATGTGAACACACAAAAACAGTAAGGGTAAATATTGGGTTGTCCCCCAACAAGCGCTTTTCTTTAATGCCTTTCTAGCTAGGCATCATGATGATAATGATGCTCACATAAAAGATAAGAATTGAAACATAATGGGAGCATCATGAAGCATATGACTAGCACATTTAAGTCTAACCCACTTCCTATGCATAGGGATTTTGTGAGCAAACAACTTATGGGGACAATAATCAACTAGCATAGGAAGGCAAAACAAGCATAACTTTAAAACTTTAAGCACATAGAGAGGAAACTTGATATTATTGCAATTCCTACAAGCATATATTTATCCCTCATAATAATTTTCAGTAGCATCATGAATGAATTCAACAATATAATTAGCACCTAAAGCATTCTTTTCATGATCTACTTGCATAGAAAATTTACTACTCTCCACATAAGCAAAATTCTTCTCATTCGGAATAGTGGGAGTATCATAAGAGACTTGAATACTATAAATAGTTTCCACATTAAAAGAGTAATGTTCAGAATAAGGGTAATCATAAACATGACATGTTTTATAAATGTAATCATCACTACTTTTTATAGCATAAGTTTCATCACAATAATCATCATAAGTAGCGACCTTGTTCTCATCATAATCGATTGAAACCTCTTCCAAGATAGTGGAATCATCACTAAATAAAGTTGACACTCTTCCAAATCAACTTTCATATTCATCACAATAAGATTCAACATCCTCCAAAATAGTGGGTTCATTACTTCCTAAAGTTGACACTCTTCCAAACCCACTTTCATCAATATAATCATCATAGGTAAGAGGCATGCTATCATCATAACAACTTTGCATATCAAAACTTGGGATGCTAAAAATATCATCTTCATTAAACATAGCATCCCTAAGCTTGGGGCAAACATTAATTGCAGCAAATATATTCTCAAATATTTCATCCTCATCAAACATAGCTTCCCCAAGCTTGGGCCTTTTCATATCATAAGCATAATCACTCTCATCATTAATAGTATGGATAGCACCAATAGTATAGCAATTATCATCATCAAAATGAGTAGTAGGAGCAAGATCATTTGGGAGAGATACCTTTGTACCTTTGCTGCTCCTTCACATTATGTGTGGGTTCAACCTTCTTTTTTGAGCTTCTTATAGATGAGATTGGTTGAACAGAAAGCTCCTCCTCGTTACATGATTCATCATAAGAAATAACAGGAGGATATTGGGAGGTCTCTTCCTTTTCATTAGTATTTTCTTCATCTTCTATTTGCTTTCTTTTCTTTATGTAATTGGCAATATAAGGATTTTCAATGCAATTCACAGCGCAAAACATATAAATTGTCTCAAGATCAAAATCAAGAAGTTTATAACGGGCAAATTCTGGAAGGTGCTTAATTAAATGTTTCATTTCTTCATAACCCATAAGAAAACTAAGTTCATTATAATGTGCAAGGGAAATCAAACCATCACAATTTTTGGACACGATTCGATCTTGAAACAATTTGCATCGGAGATGTAAATGACCACTTTCATTGCAAAGTTCACAAGTACGACAAAGGAAATATAATTCTTCAGCACTCACCCTTAGCCTTTCTTGCAACAATTTAGTTTCTACATGCTTATGCCTCTTGCAATATCTATCTTCTCTATTTGGTGTGTCCATGCAAACCCAATGCTCTCCACAAAAATCGACATGTTTATAGGAGACATTTTCATCAGAACTAGTGCAACCATCATTAGTACTATGGATATTCAAAGAGTTCATACTAACAACATTGCAATCATGCTCATCATTCAAAGATTTAGTACCAAGCATTTCAATGCATTCTTCTTCTAGCAATTGAGCACAATTTTCCTTTCCATGATTCTCACAAAAGATATAAAAAAGATGAAGCATATGAGACAAACTCAATTCCATTTTTTGGTATTTTTTTATAAACTAAACTAATGATAAAACAAGAAACAAAAAGATTCGATTGCAAGATTTAAAGATATACCTTCAAGCACCCACCTCCCGGGCAACGGCGCCAGAAAAGAGCTTGATGTCTACTACACAACCTTCTTCTTGTAGACATTGTTGGGCCTCCAAGTGTAGAGGTTTGTAGGACAGTAGCAAATTTCCCTCAAGTGGATGACCTAAGGTTTATCAATCCGTGGGAGGCGTAGGATGAAGATGGTCTCTCTCAAACAACCCTGCAACCAAATAACAAAGAGTCTCTTGTGTCCCCAACACACCCAATACAATGGTAAATTGTATAGATGCACTAGTTCGATGAATAGATGGTGATACAAGTGCAATATGAATGGTAGATATAGGTTTTTGTAATCTGAAAATATAAAAACAGCAAGGTAACAAGTGGTAAAAGTGAGCATAAACGGTATTGCAATGATAGGAAACAAGGCCTAGGGTTCATACTTTCACTAGTGCACGTTCTCTCAACAATAATAACATACTTGGATCATATAACTTTCCCTCAACATGCAACAAAGAGGAGACTCCAAATTCACTAATACTGGAGAACAAACAAAGAGATTATTGTAGGGTACGAAACCACGTCAAAGTTATCCTTTCTGATCGATCCATTCAAGAGTCCGTAGTAAAATAACAAGAAGCTATTCTTTCCGTTCGATCTATCATAGAGTTCATTCTAGAATAACACCTTAAGACACAAATCAACCAAAACCCTAATGTCACATAGATACTCCATTGTCACCTCAAGTATCCATGGGCATGATTATATGATATGCATCACACAATCTCAGATTCATCTATTCAACCAACACAAAGTACTTCAAAGAGTGCCCCAAAGTTTCTACCGGAGAGTCAAGACGAAAACATGTGCCAACCCCTATGCATAGGTTCATGGGCGGAACCCGCAAGTTGATCACCAAAACATACATCAAGTGGATCACGTGATATCCCATTGACATCACAGATAAGCACGGCAAGACATACATCAAGTGTTCTAAAATCCTTAAAGACTCAATCCAATAAGATAACTTAAAAGGGAAAACTCAATCCATTACAAGAGAGTAGAGGGGGGAGAAACATCATAAGATACAACTATAATAGCAAAGCTCGCGATACATCAAGATCGTATCATCTCAAGAACACGAGAAAGAGAGATCAAACACATAGCTACTGGTACATACCCTCAGCCCCAAGGGTGAACTACTCCCTCCTCATCATGGAGAGCGTCGGGGTGATAAAGATGGCCACCGGTGAGGGATCCCCCCTCCAGCAAGGTGCCGGAACAGGGCCCCGATTGGTTTTTGGTGGCTACAGAGGCTTGCATCGTCGGAACTCCCAATCTATTGTTGTCTTTGATGTTTTTAGGGTATATGGGAATATATAGGCGAAAGAAGTCGGTCGGGGGAGCCACGAGGGCCCCACCAGGGTGGAGGGCACGCCCAGGGTGGGTTGGTGCGCCCCCTGTCTCGTGGCCTCCTCGAAGCTTCCCTGACTTGCACTCCAAGTCCCCTGGATTGCTTCTGTTCCAAAAATAACGCTCCCGAAGGTTTCATTCCGTTTGGACTCAGTTTGATATTCCTTTTCTTCGAAACACTGAAATAGGCAAGAAAACAACAATATGGGTTGGGCCTCCGGTTAATAGGTTAGTCCCAAAAATATTATAAAAGTGTATAATAAAGCCCATAAACATTCAAAACAGATATAAAATAGCATGAATGCTTCATAAATTATAGATACGTTGGAGACATATCAGACACCCCCGAAGGCCCCTTCCCCAAAACATGTGAACAACATCGAGATATCGTCCCAGAGGGACCCAGACCAAGGAGGGGGGTGATCGTCAAGGCGGAGCCAGGAGGTCAAACTTCAAGGGCCGGACACACGGGAGAAAAGGCTCCCATGGACGTCGACGGCGGGGGCTATCTCGAATTTGTCCCCCAGCCGGACATAATTCCGGAGACCGATACGACTCCAGAATCAGGCAAGCAGCCTCCTTCGACTAGAGGGGGTGTGCCTGTTCCACCGGCAACCTCTGTCCAACCAGAGGTGCCGGATACTTTATCGGCAGCACTGAAGAGTGCCTCCATTGTTGACGAGCATCGTGCCCTTATGGTTGCGGTGATTGAGAAGATTCAGTCCGCTGAGAATGGGCTGAATGAAGCCTGCATTAGCCTTATAACGGGCTTTGAGGTATGTTTTGTGAGGTTTCAAAGAGTGTTATAGTATAGGTAATAGCCCCTGATACACTGTTCGGCGAAAGAAAGAACCAGACAGAGGATCAAATATATGTTCGCAGGAGACTCACCTTATGCCATCCCTCTCTTTTTTATAAGCAGGCATCTGTAGCGACTGCCGCCTCTCATACTGCGAAAGTCTCCGGACTGAAGCAGAGTCTAGAGCAGGCCGAAGAAGAACTCGGCCAAGTGAAGAAGCAGTTGGTGGATAACCAAGGTATGCAAAAACCTTGTTCGCATTCAGCGCAAATGAATAAGTTAGTATGATGAAAAATACTTTTATGATGCGCTCTAGGGATGACGGCCGAAATTGAGGCACTTAAGAAGGCTGTGGCCGAAGCCGAGAAGAAGGCTGCCGCAGAGCAGGCTCTTCGCGAAAAGCACGAGGCCAGTGTTATTGAAGCTGGGCAAGAGCTCCAAGAGGCCGTAAAGAAATGCGAGACATTGGAGCAGAGTGTAACAGAGAAAGAATCCGAACTCTCCCAAGCTCGTCAAGCCTCATGTGATGCCCGGGGGGAAACCCAAGGTGCCCCGCTGGAAATCCAGGAGGCGAGGAAGTTTGCGGCGGGTAAGGCTTTTTCTATGCAAAGCAGGTATTTTAAGGGAGAAAATCACGTTTGTTAATTTGAATTCGGATTTCTCCAGGGGTATTTGTGGAGCTGCCGCGCAGCATATCCGATGCCTTCCAATTCTACTGGGCCGAAGAAAGGAGCACCATGGAGAAGCTCTTCTGGTCGCAGTATCTGGCGCCAAAATATCTAGTGCCTTTTGCCGATCAACTGAAACAGCTGATCGAACTACATAAGGCGGCTGAACTAGCCATGAAGGATTTAATTATCCGGCTATGGCCTGCCGAGCCGATTCCCAGCAGTTACTTCAGGCTCGTAAAGCAGCTTGTGAGTGCCTGCCCTCGACTTGAAGTATTCAAGCGGCCGGTCTGTTTGGAGGGTGCACGAATGGCCTTCGCCCGCGCGAAGGTGCACTGGGCGAAGATGGATGCTGAAAATCTGATGACTGAAGGACCGCCGGAGGGGAAGGAGCACCGTAAGCCCGAGTTATATTATGATAGTGTCCTGAAAGGATCCCGCCTTGTGGTGGAGCAATGCTCCAAGGACATTATATTCCCATGAATACAGTCATGTTGTCCTATGTAATGATAAACAAGGTCATTTCTATTATTTATTGCATGTTATTTGAAAGTTTTTCCTCCGGTGCGGCCATTTTATATATTAATCCTGAGAGTTGGCCAGTCGTCGGCTTCTGCCCCACGTAGGAAGTACGTTAGTGTTCGGGATGAACCTGAGCACTCTTTACCCCAGTTTTGGGTCCTTGAAGGAGGTGTTCAGCGCAAAGAACCAGGCAATCGGACTATAAGGCTTTATCACTCTCACTTAGCCATAGGAGTTTGACAAAAGGAAGGTAGGCACAGCCCCTAGTGTTCGGAAGACCGCACTAGGGGCTCTATAAGAACCTGATCGGAAGAAAAGCCGATCCGTTGCACACTGCATTAGTGATCGCATAATGCGGAAGAAATCCTTAAAGATTTTGCAACCTCTCGAACTGCTAACCAGCTCTCACCGGTTTTCGGCTTCCTCTACTGAGGCGCTCGTCTGGAAGAACCGGGACGCAATCGCAGTAGTTTTCCCTTTACTACCCTAGTCGATATAGCGGAACGTAGGGTAGCGAGCACAGGAGCCGGGCAACCCAACTATTGACCCAAGACATGATTTGGAGCCGATGCATATAATGATATAAGTTCGGGGTGCCGAACGACCGTGAGGGTGTTTGGACTTTATTGCCGAATTATGGGTACAACGAGGCCCCTGGCATATTAAGGCATATCGTAGTGTACGGATGCCATTTGACAAATGATATCAATAAGAAAGAGTAGCAAGTAAGCGTCATATAAAGCCACATATTGCAATTGAATAATATGTCGATGCCTACGAGTACAAGTAGTGTGATAAAAAGAAATATGACTTCAGAACCTGCTGTGACCGGGGGAGGGAAGCCGTGTGCGGATCCGGATAATAATGGGATGATCATCAAGGGGAATATCTAGGGGTTCCCGTATGCAATCGAGCTATTTCCTTCAATGGTATGTTCGTCCCCTCATGGTCTGGTCACCATGTCGCCAGTGATGGCCTGCACAAAAGGTGGACCTGCAAAGAAAGTGCAAAAAGATGTTTGTGTGCCACGGAGCAGTTAAACCGTAATGTGTGTTCTAGCCTGGCATTGTCTCCGCCTACCGCCGGAGTGATTAATTGAGCTCTTGATGAGCTGGGCTATCCTGCCGCATAGTAGTTCGGACTCTTTCGAATGTGTCCGGGAGTCTAGCTATTAAATGAAGGTTTGATGGAAAAAATCTCAGTCTGCACTTCTACTGCTAAGGCGGCGGTATAATCTTCGGCACGGAGGGAGCGTTCGGCCTTGCCATTAACTGTTATGACGCCACACGCTCCGGGCATCTTGAGCTTAAGGTATGCATAATGTGGCACCGCGTTGAATCGAGCAAACGCGGTTCGTCCGAGCAGTGCATGATAGTTGCTGCGAAAAGGGGCGATGTCGAAGATTAACTCTTCGGTACGGTAATTATTCGATGGTCCAAAGACTACCTCCAGAGTGATGGAGCCTGTATAATAGGCCTCCACACCTGGTATAACACCTTTAAAAGGTGGTTTTAGTGGGTTTGATCATTGAAAGGATCGATACCCATCTTACGCACTGTGTCCTGATACAGCAGGTTTAGGCAGCTGCCTCCGTCCATAAGGACTCGTGTGAGGTGGAATCCGTCAATTATTGGGTCCAGGATTAGTGCGGCTGAATTGCCCTGACTGATATTGGTCGGGCGATCCGTACGGTCAAAGGCGATCGGGCTGCACGACCATAGGTTATATTTTGGGGCGACTGGCTCCGTTGCATCGTCATCCCTGAGAGTGCACATCCGCTCCCGCTTGGGAATATGGGTGGCGTTGATCATGTTCACCGTTTTGATTTGTGGGGGAAATTTCTTTTGTCCTCCTCTGTTCGGTGGCCGGTGCTCCTCGTCATCGTCATCGCTTTGTGACCCCTTCTCCTTGTTTTTGGCACTTGACCTGCCGGCTTGTTTGAAGACCCAGCATTCCCTGTTGGTATGATTGGCTGGTGTTCCTGGGGTGCCATGAATTTGGCATGGACAGTCAAGTATGCGGTCCAGACTGGACGGACCTGGATTATTCCTTTGGAATGGCTTTTTTCGCTGGCCGGACCTAGAGCCACTGAAACCGCCATTGATGGCCGTGTCTTCGGTGTTATCGCCATTATTGCGACGCTTGTGTTTGTTGCATCGGGGCTTGCCGTTGCTATCTCTGGCATCTGAGGTGCCAGGATTTCTTGTTGTGCTATTGCTACGAGCCAACCAGCTATCCTCGCTTGCACAAAAGTGGGTCATGAGTGTCGTTAGGGCTGCCATGGACTTCGGCTTCTCTTGGCCGAGGTGTCGGGCAAGCCACTCGTCACGGATGTTATGCTTAGAGGCCGCTAGGGCTTCGACATTCGGACAATCGACAATTTGGTTCTTTTTAGTTAGGAACCGAGTCCAGAATTTCCTGGCTGACTCTCCGGGCTGTTGGGTTATGTGACTTAAATCATCAGCATCCGGTGGTCGCACATAAGTGCCCTGGAAGTTATCACGAAATGTGTCTTCCAGGTTCTCCCAACTTCCAATAGAGTTTGCAGGCAAACTATTCAGCCAATGCCGAGCCGGTCCCTTGAGTTTTAGTGGGAGATACTTGATGGCATGTTGATCATCGCCGCGGGCCATGTGAATGTGGAGAAGGAAATCTTCTATCCATACCGCGGGGTCTGTACTCCCATCGTAGGGCTCAATATTCACGGGCTCAAACCCTTATGGGAATTCATGCTCCATAACTTCGTCAGTGAAGCATAGGGGGTGTGCGGTGCCTCTATGCCTGGCTACATCACAACGCAGTTCATATGAGTCTGGTCTATTGTATTCGGCCCGGCCGGATTTGTATTTAGTATATCCGGCGTGGCGGTCATCGTCACGCGTTGGGGCGCGCCCCCGTGATCCGTAGATCAATATTGACTGTCTTGCTTTGTTTTCCAATTCGTCTTGTAGGTCATGCGTGTAGCCCCGGGCCTTCGTATTATTGTTTGTTTGGCGACAGGGTGCGGGCTAGTGTTCGGGCTGATATGCCGTTTTGTCTCGGCCACGAGGTGTTCGGTCAGCCGCATCCTGCGCTGGTAGTGTAGGCTCTACTACCTCCTCCTCAAATTTAGGTAACAACCTGTTCTTGGGTAACTTTTGGTTGGGCACTCGAGTCCGTATTCCTCGGCTGCCAAGACCTTAGTCCATCTATCAGTTAGCAGGTCTTAGCTTGAAGCTGCTGCTATTTTTTCTTCAGGCTTTTTGGAGTGGCTATAAGCTGGCGCTTGAAGCGCTCCTGCTCGACGGGATCCTCAGGCACGATAAATTCTTCGTCGCCGAGGCTCACCTTGTCTTCAGAGGGGGGCATGTAATTGTCGTCCTCTGAGTCTCCATCCATTGCCTGTTCATCAGGGCTATCTTGCCCATCCTCCCATCCGGATTGCTCGAAGTTTGGCTGGGCGGGATTATTTTAGTCTTCGACATTATTCGGAGTGCTATTGTCTCTTGTGCCGGTATCGCTATCTTTGCTATGGCGGGGCTTAGAGCGGCGCCGCTGACGTCTGCGCTTAGATTGCTTCTCAAGGGGTTATCCTCCATTGCATCATCGCCATTGCTTTCTTTGGGTGTGTCCACCATATATATATCATATGATGAGGTGGCTGTCCAGCGCCCTGTGGGCGGTGGTTCCTGTTCTTCTCCGGCATCGTCTTCCATACCGTCGATGTCTTTAGAGTCGAAATCAAGCTTGTCGGTTAAGTCGTCGACAGTGGCTATTGAGTGGGTGGTGGGTGGGAAACGAATTTCTTCGTCGCCCGCTTCCCACTCAAGCTGGAAATAGTTCGGCCAGGAGTCTCCTGACAGGGAGAGGGATTTAAACGAATTTAGCACGTTGACCAAGGGCGAGTGCTGAAAGATATCCGCGGAGGTAAACTCCATGATCGGTGCCCAATCAGGTTCGATAGGCACGGATTCGCACGGTTCGTAGCCTATGGCCGGAGACGAGTCCGTGGGTCCGATGACACAGACCTCATTGGGGGCGAAGTCTGTGTTCGGCTTTATCGCAGATGAGTGTGCGGCCTCCGTGGTGGTGTCTATACACCCGTCCTCGAATGGCATGGCCTGCTCCGAATCTGAGGCCAGGGCAGCTGCAGGTGTGTTTTCCTGAACACTGTCCGATGGCAGATCTAAGTCATGCTTATTGTGATTGTACGACGCACTTGTCATGGGCTCAAATCCGTCGAAGATCAAGTCTCCGTGGATGTCGGTAGTGTAGTTCAGGCTTCCAAACCTGACCTGATGGCCAGGGCTTAGCTATCGATCTGCTCCAGATGGCCAAGCGAGTTGGCCCGCAGTGTGAAGCCGCTGAATACGAAGATCTGTCCGGGGAGGAAAACCTCACCTTGGATCGCACTGTTGTGGATGATTGAAGGAGCCATCAAGCCTTATGGTGACGACACAGTGGAACTCTGAATAAAAGCACAGATGTCGGTGTCAAAACCGGCGGATCTCGGATAGGGGGGTCCTGAACTATGCGTCTAAGGCTAATGGTAACAGGAGGCGGGGGACACAATGTTTACCCAGGTTCGGGCCCTCTCTATGGAGGTAATACCCTACTTCCTGCTTGATTGATCTTGATGATATGAGTATTCCAAGAGTTGATCTACCACGATATCATAGAGGCTAAACCCTAGAAGCTAGCCTATGATTATGATTGTCCTTGTCCTACGGACTAAACCCTCCGGTTTATATAGACACCAGAGGGGGCTAGGGTTACACAGGGTCGGTTACACAGAAGGAAATCTACATATCCGAATTTCCATGCTTGCCTTCCACGCAAAGGAGAGTCCCACCCAGACACGGGATGAAGTCTTTAATCTTGTATCTTCATAGTCCAGCAGCCCGGCACAAGTACATAGTCCACCTGTCTGAGGACCCCCTAATCCAGGATTCCCTCAAGCGTCTCTCTAGTGTTGTGCAACAAGGGCATTTTCCGTGGATTCCACATTTTGAGATGTGATAGAGGCGAAGGTGTCCCGATGTTTGGATGAGATAGCTATCATTTTCTATGGGAGTCGACTTTGACGGTCCGACTAAACGTGCGAAGACGTCGTGCCTTAGCAATCGCTAAACCAACTTTCGAGGGGTTATTGACCACGCCGGAGCACAATCAACCTGACCACGAGGGTCTATTTCCTCCGAGCAAACGAATAACAAGAAAGAAACTGAGATTGCAATCTGGATATTGTGAATAAAAGAGGAAAGCCTTATTTATGAAGGAGGGGTTTTGGGATGTCTTGGTCTGGTCGTTGAACACAAACGAATTACGCAAAGTTGCAGCTATGGCAAACTTTTAATCTAAATAAAACCCAAAGTCTAAACGACGACCTAAGGGTAGTATATATGGAGGAAGAGGGGGAGATTTATTGACCCTTGGTAGAGGGGTCCGAAACCAGCCCCAACTCTTGTTTCCCCACACATACGAACTCTAAAAATAGCCTATACTTAAGTGTTTCTAAATTACAAGGGCCTGGCCCAAAAATAAGGTGACACAACACCTATAATAGCCTCTCGATGAAATTTATGAAGTGGCATCTTGTATATTTTGTCCAAGGCTTCATGCACTCGTTATGGTGGCTTCAAAGTCCTGAAATCATCACGTGTAACTCCATTCTTGTTCCCATTGCGCATGCCATCATGTCCATGTTTGATCTTGCTCCAATGTTCATCCCTCTTGTCCCAGCTAGGCCCTTCATTTGTAAGCAAGGCAAATGTATCCAATTTAGGCAGTACCAAGAAACGGAAGTACCTGATAATTTAATTGGCATGCACGAGCTCTAGTAATTGGTCCAATATGTATAGCAGCAGGGGCTGTGGGTGTAACAATGGTATTGATATCTTCATCATCCTCCCCTTCTTGAAATGAAGTCGTCCTCGACAAAAGCTCATCTTCCTCACCCAAATAAGACTTCAAATCTGCAATGTTAAAAGTGGGACTAACCCTAAAATTTGCAGGCAGCTCATGTTTATATGCATTATCATTTATTTTATCTAACACTTTAAAAGGACCATCAGCACGTGGCATTAGTTTTGATTTACGCAAATCCGGAAATCTATCCTTACACAAATGTAACCAAACAAGATCTCCAGGTGCGAACACAACACGTTTTCTACCCTAATCTAGAGCAAGTTTATATTTAGCATTCCGCATTCCTACGCTCAATGTTCTCCTTATTTATGTCATGAATTTTTAAGATCAATTCAGCACACTGTTTAGCATCAAAATTAACATTCTCCGAAGATGGAAGAGGCAACACATCAATGGGTGCACAAGGAAGGAAACCATAATGATGCGGAGCATCCTATAGTCATCCCCATGGACCTACCATCATCTCACCAAGCGCTAGGAGGACATATGACATGAGCACGAGCAAATGAATCATGTGAGAAATGGCTACTACCTCAAATGGAAATGCTATGTGTGCTCAGGTACCTAGAAGACCCTCTCGGAGATGCTCATGAAGACGGACAAGTCCCCAAGTTAATGGTCGAGAAGAACCATTGGAAGGAGCCAAGAACAACTCCCAGGACCCGGACATCCAGCCAGCACCCCGCACATCCGGCTCCTGGAGGTGCCGCCAACCTCAACGGCCCAACAACCAAGCAACAGGACCCGGACATCCGGCCCCTGGCCCGGAAATCCGGTGTTCAGCCCGGACATCCGGACAAGCCCATCTAGAGAGTAGAGGAATAGGCCCGTTAGCCTAGACATCCGGCCAAGGGCACGGAAATCCGACTCTTCCCGAGCCGCCGAACATCCGGCCTCCCGCCTGGACATCCGAACAAGCCTATCTCAATAGAAGACCCAACCCGACAGCCCGGAGATCCGGCTTGACGCCAAGACATCTGGCCCCTCGTGAAGGCCCGGACATCCGGCCCGACACCCGGACATCCGGCCACGACTGTTTGGGCATAGTAAAGGGCCGAGACCCTTGTACCCCTTCGCCCATCTAGACTATATATATTCCTCCTCCTCCTTCCTCTTTCTAGGGTTAGCAAAGGATTAGCTCACTTGAGAGATAGAGTTTTGCTCATCCACTTGGTTACTTCTCCATTGGAGTCTACGACCTCTTTGGGAAATATCCCCCAAGCAGATTCAAGACCCCTCACGTGAAGACCCCCCTCAAGACCTCCTCACAGAGAAGCACTTGCTACTTGTATCATCCCTTGTTGATCATGGATCGTGTATCTCTTTGTGTTTTGAGGATCTAGCACATGTGTAATCGAATCTTATTGGTGTGAGTGTTTTCTCTCGTGTTTCCCCTTGTGTTTTCCCTCGTGTTCTTTGTAGGACCCACTCCAATCGTGAAAGATCAGCCCTAGTGTATCCACCCTACATCATCTTGGTATCATGAGCCCAGGTTGATCACGAATTTGGAGCCCCTACCCTTTGTTTCCTAGCCTTGTTTTGTTGATTTTGTCCCAAACTCAAAAATCCCCACAAAAATAGCCCTCCAATTTTTTTGTGATTTGTTGGTGTGATGAAGTTTTGTTGGATCCGATCCGCAGATTTCGTGTGTAGCCGGTAGATCTAGCTTTCCCCCACCTTTTCCCCCATTTCCATCCACAAAATCCCCCGAATTTGCCTTCTCCCCGCGAGTTCATCGAGTTTGATCACAGATCCATAGCCCAGACATCCGGCCAGCGATCCCCGGACATCCGGGCATCAAGGCGGACATCCGGCCCCTGACAGCATCACTTCCACCCACCACTCCATTTCCCGCCTAACTCTTGCCAATTTTTGACCGGGCATACCACCATCACTTCCGCATACCACCACCGCTTTCCGCAACCACTGTTGCTTACCCGCTTCGCACTTCGACAAATTTTGACATGTTTTTGTTTTGAGAATTTGAGTGGCAGTTTCCGTTTCCTAACGCTTTTCGGCAACTTAGGGATGGTTCGACATCAACATCACCGCCGCTCAACTTTGCCACGGACTCGTCATCAACAACACCCGCTCAACAATTTTGACACCTTCAACCGTAAGCAAGGACGATAACCTCGACGACACTTTGATGATGTAGAGTGTTCAAGAACACTTTTCCGGAACGCATCCATAAAATACGACGAGACCTCAAACACACGCCATTGGACACGAGGTGAACCCGTTCCTACATGCTTCCCCATTCCACTCGTGCGAGACATGGTTTCTACCTAATGCAAAGACACTACATGTGCTCAGGAACCGAGGAGAAAACCATGGAGATGCTCGAAGCATAGGACAAGTCCAGATGGAAGCGGATCAAGAAGTGCCTCAAGTGGAGTCGCCACGGAGCTACAGCGGCCGGACATCCGGCAGGAGCCCGGACATCCGGTGCCACCAACCAGAAGAAGACCAGAGAAAGACGGACAAAAGGTGACTCTACAGCGGCCGGACATCTGGCCGACCCCCGGACATCCAGCATACTGCGACGGGCCAGACATCTGGCACCTGCTCGGAAATTCGGCGTAGGCTATCCAGAGAGCACCGAGACCAGCCCCGCAAGCCCAGACATCCGGCTCCTGCTGTCTGCGCACAGTGTAGGGCCGAGGCTCATGTACCCCTTCGCCCACCTAGACTATATATACTCCTTCACCTCCCTCTTTCTAGGGTAAGCAAATGATTAGCTCATTTGAGAGATAGAGCTTTGCTCATCCATTTGATACCCTTCTCCATTGGAATTCATGACCTCTACGGAGAAGATCCCCCAAGTGGATTGAAGACCCCTCATGGGAAGACCCCTCAAGACCTCCTCACGAAGAAGAACTACCGCCACTTGGATCGTCCTTTGTTGCGTTTGGATCTTGTATCACTCTTTATATTCTTCAATCTAGCACATGTGTGATCGTTTCTCGTTGATTTGAGTGTTTCCTCTCATTTTCCCCTCGTGTTTCCCCTCATGTTCTTCATAGGATCCGCTCCAATCATGAAAGATCGGCCCTAGGATTTCCACCCTACACCATATTAACACGTGAAAATAGCCAATGTTCAACCGTAAGCAAGCAACACAAGTAGTATGTTCCAAACTCCAATTGGTCAAGATGAAGCACCCACACCCCCACAAGGTCCAATGGCTTAGCAACTACAGCACTATTCAAGTGGAACATATGGTGCAAGTTTCCTTAAAGATCGGAGAATACGAAGACACTTTGGAGTGTGATGTCATTCCGATGCCCGTTTGCCACCTCCTTCTTGGACGACCATGGCAATTTGACCCAGGCGTCATTCATAATGGGCGTACCGATCACTATAGCTTTACGATGAAGGGAAAGGAGTACGCGCTATGACCTATGTCTCCTAGTCAAGTGATCGCCAACAAGCAAGCCACCCATCATGGAAAGAAAAGTGAGAAAGCGAGCCACCACAAAGAGAGTGAGCGCCACACGCCAAAATTGAGTGCATCCATGATGAGCGACAAGAAAAACTTAGTGCTATTTGCCACCAAAAGTGAGATGAGAGAAGTGTGTGAGAACCCGTCAAGTGTTATGCACTATCTACTATTGTGCAAGGACGAGGCACCTAGCACTAACACCTCACACAATCTACCTTTAGTGTTGTCTTTTTATTGCAGGAATTCCAAGACGTATTCCCCGATGAGCTACCTCCAGGTCTACCTCCTCTTCGAGGCATAGAACACCGCATCGACCTCATCCCCGGAGCACCTCTTCCTAACAAGGCTCCATACCGCGCCAAACAAAGGAGATCCAATGGCAAGTACAAAAACTCATCGACAATGGCCATGTACGAGAAAGTTTGAGCCCTTGTGCCGTCTCAGTAATCCTTGTTCCCAAGAAATATGGTACTTATCGCATGTGTCCCGATTGCCGTCCTATCAATGCTATCACAGTTAGATACCGTTACCCTATTCCACGCTGAGATGATATGCTACATGAGCTTACCGAATCCACAATCTTCTCTAAGATTGATCTTAAAAGTGGCTATTACCAAATCCGCATACAAGAAGGTGACGAATGGAAAGCCGCATTTAAGACCAAATTTGGCTTATATGAATGGATTGTTATGCTAATGGGTTTATCCGAAGCACACGGTACTTTCATGCGAGTCATGCATTTTGTTCTTCGCCCTACATTGGTGTGTTTGTTGTGGTACATCTTGACGATATTCTTGTCTTTAGCAAACCCTAGGAAAGAGTGCCTTTATGCTAATATGGACAACTACCTTTTTGGTGTTGATAAGCTTGTTTTCTTTGGTTTTGTAGTCTCTTCTAAGGGTGTTGATGTAGTGTAGAACCCTAGAGGCCGATCCTTCACGTTTGGAGCGGATCCCTACGAGGAACATGAAGAACACGAGGAGGGGAACAAGGGAATAACACAAGAGAACACTCAACCAACAAGAGTAAAGTCACACATGCACTAGATCATCGAGACACAAGGTGATACAAGATCCAAATCCAACAAGGGACGATACATAGGGTAACCAGTTCTTCTCCGTGAGGAGGTCTTGAAGATGGTCTTCTCTGGAAGGAGGTCTTGAATCCAAGTGGATCTTCCCCGAAGAGCTGTCGGTCCCTCGCGAAGGAGTAGATCGGGATGGATGAGCGAGGCTCTATCTCACAAATGAGCTAAATCAACGCTAACCCTAAAACGTAGGTAGGAGAAGAGTATATATAGTCTAGGGGGCGAAATGGTACACAGGCCTCGGCCCAAGTCGCTGTGCGCACGCAGGGCCGGAAGTTCCGGACGCCGGAGGTTTTGAGCCAGGTTCCCGGGAGGGTTCGTCCTAACCAGAGAGTTGGCACGGGCGGAGCTGGGTTGATGTCCGGGGGCCGGAAGGTCGGGGTGGTCGACCAAGAAGGAGGTGGCAAATGGACATCGGGACGACATCACACTCCAAAGAGTCTTCATATGCTCCAATTTTGAAGGAAACTTTGACCGTATGCTCAACTTTTATAGTGCCGGAATCGCTTAGCCATTGGACCTTGTATGGGTGCGGGTGCTTCATCTTGACCAATTGGAGCTTGGAGCATAGTTCTTCACTTGCCAAGTTGTGACAACTACCTCCATCGATGATGACCTTGATGGACCTTCCATTGATGCCGGCCTTTGTGTGGAAGATGTGGCATCGCTGGTCTTCATCTTGTTAATGTTGAAGAGTCAAGACTTGGGAGACAACGAGAGCGGGGCGTGAATCTTCATCACAAAAGACTTGATCATCTTCATCTTTGTTCACGTGCCGTTACATGGCCACGTGCTCAAGGGTTTCCATTTCCTCTTCACTCATGGAGTCATAGGTTCTATCATCGTTGAAGATCATGGTGCGCTTGTTTGTACAATGAAAGGACTTGTGGCCTCAGCCACCGCAAGTGAAACACTTGAAGGAGCTTGTCTTGACGGTCTCATCGGTTAGAGTAGATGATGAAGCACGCGACTTGAAGTTGCTTGTAGTAGGAGGAGGATGACTTGAGGTTGTAGAAGCTTTCTTGTAACTCGACTTGTCGTCGTTGCTTGTAGATGGCTTGGTTGAGGTAGAAGTTGTTGGAGTCATTGAAGCTTGGTTGTTGGAAAGCTGTAGGTCTTGGATGAGTACTTGGTGTACTTGAAGTCATCTTGCACTTGACGTTCCGCCTTGGCAGCTTGATGCACGAGCTCTGTGAGGTTGGAGTAGAGCTGGAAGTCGGCAATCTTCTTGATGGGATGATTGAGGCCATTCAAGAAACGTGCCATAGTTTGCTCATCATCTTCCGTGACATTGGCTCGTATCATGGCTATCTCCATTTCCTTGTAGTATTATTTAACACTCTTTGTTCCTTGCTTGAGTAGTTGGAGCTTCTTAAAGAGATCGCATTGTAGTAGGTGGGCACAAAACGTGCTCGCATGACATCTTTCATTTGAGCCCAAGTGGTGATTGGTGGTTCACCTCTTGCTTCTCGGCGCTCAAGGGCTTGTTCCCACCATATGAGCACATAGTCTTGGAAGTCAAGGGATGCCATGGCAATCTTCTTCTCTTCCTCATAGTTGTGCAAACGAAAGATTTTGTCGACCTTCAATGCCCATGATAGGTACTCTTCAGGATCATTGCTTCCATTGAACTTGGGCATGGTTAACTTTAGCTTCCCGTAGCGTTGCTCTTCATTGTGTTGTGGCCAGGGTGATTATGACACCCTTGACATGGAGGATGATCAACCTCATGTTGCGCTTGTGATAGAGGCAAAGGTGTCCCATCTTTCGATGAGATGGTGATTATCGTTTCGGAGGAGTAGACTTTGACGATCCAACTACGTACGTGCGAGGATGTCGCGCCTTAGCAATCGCTAAACCAAGTCCTAGAGGTTATTGACCATGCCGGAGCACGATCAACCTGACCACGAAGGTCTATTTCCTGCGAGCAAACAAAGAACAAGCAAGACGGAGATTGCAATCTGGATATTGTGAACATAAGATGAAAGCTTTATTGATCAAGATAGGGTTCTGTGACGTCTTGGTCTGGTCGTTGAACACAAACGAAGTATGCGAAGTTGCAGCTATGGCGAACTTTTAATCTAAACAAAACCCAAAGTCTAAACGACGCCCTAAGGGCTGTATATATGGAGGAAGAGGGGGGAATTTCGTGGCCCTTGGGGAAGGGGTCCGAAACCAACCCTATCTCTTGTTTCCCCACACATACGGACTCTAAAAACAGCCTATACTCAAGTATTTCGAAATTACATGGGCCTGGCCCAATAATAAGGTGACACAACACCTAGAATAGCCTCTGGACGAAACTTATGAAGTAGCATCTTGTATATTCCGTCCAAGGCTTCATGCACTCATTATGGTGGCTTCAACGTCCTGAAATCATCACTTGTAACTTCGTTCTTGTTCCCCTTGCGCATGCCGTCATCTCCATGCTTGTTCTTGCTCCAATATTCATCATTCTCCAATCTAGGCCCTTCATTTGTAAGCAAAAAAATGTATCCCATTTAGGCAGCATCATATTCTCATGAACATTAGAATCATTACCAAGAAACGGAAGTACCTGGTAATTTAATTGGCATGCGCGAGCTCTAGTAATTGGGCTGTGGGTGTAACAATGGTATTGATGTCCTCATCATCCTCCCCTTCTTGAAATGAAGTCATCCACGACGGAAGCTCATCTTCCTCACCCAAATAAGGCTTCAAATCTGCAATATTAAAAGTGGGACTAACCCCAAAATCTGCAGGCAGCTGAAGTTTATATGCATTATCATTTATTTTCTCTAACACCTTGAAAGGACCATTAGAACGTGGCATTAGCTTTGGTTTGCGCAAATTAGGAAATCTATCCTTACGCAAATGTAACCAAACAAGATATCCCGGTGCAAACACAACATGTTTTCTACCCTTATCTCCAGCAAGTTTATATTTAGCAATCATACGCTCAATGTTTTCCTTAGTTAACTCATCCATTTGTAAAATCAATTCAGCACGTTTTTAGCATGAAAATTAACCTTCTCTGAAGATGGAAGAGGCAACAAATCAATGGGTGCACGAGGTATCGAACCATACATAATTTCAAAAGGGCACATCTTAGTAGTAGAATGCAATGAACGATTATAAGCAAATTTGCTATGAGGAAGGATTCTTCCCACATTTTGTTATTATTCTTCAAAACAGCCATAAGCATAGTAGACAATGTTCTATTGACTAATTCAGTTTGTCCATCAGTTTGGGGGCGACAAGTAGTACTAAAAAGCAGTTTAGTCCCCAACTTAGACCATAAACATCTCCAAAAGTGGCTAAGAAATCTAGAATCACGATCTAAAACAATAGTATTTGGCACACCATGCAAGCGAATAATTTCACGAAAGAACAAATCAGCAATATTAACAGCATCATCTCTTTTATGACATGGTATAAAGTGTGCCATTTTTGAGAATCTATCCACGACAACAAATATGCTATCCCTCCCCTTCTTTGTTCCAGGTAAACCTAAAACAAAGTCCATAGATATATCCTCCCAAGGAACACTAGGTACCTGCAAAGGCATATATAAACCATGAGGATTGAGTCGTGACTTAGCTTTTTGACATGTAGTGCAGCAAGCAACAAACCGCTCAACATCCCGTCTCATCTTTGGCCACAAGAAATGTGTAGCAAGTAGGTCCTCCGTCTTCTTCATGCCAAAGTGTCCCATTAATCCTCCTCCATGCACCTCTTGCAACAACAAAAGACGAACGAAGCTAGCTGAAATGCATAGCTTGTTAGCACGGAAGACAAATCCATCATTAACGATGAACTTGTTCCATGTTCTTTGTTCTTTACAATTCTGCAATACATCTTTAAAACTAGCATCATGCACATATTGATCTTTGATGGTCTCCAAACGAAATATTTTGAAGTCAAGTTGTGAAAGCATAGTATTGCGACGAGACAATGCATCAGCAATAACATTTTCTTTACCCTTCTTGTGTTTAATGACATAAGGGAAAGTCTCAATGAATTCAACCCATTTAGCATGTCTACGATTCAGTTTATCTTGACTTTTAGTATGTTTCAAAGATTCATGATCAGAATGTTTAACAAATTCTTTGGGCCATAAATAATGTTGCCATGTTTCTAAAGTCCAAACAAGAGCATATAATTCTTTATCATAAGTACAATAATTCAGACTAGGCCCACTCAATTTTTCAGAAAAGTATGCAACAGGTTTGCTATCTTGTAATAACACACCTCCTAATCCAATTCCTCTAGCATCACATTGAAATCAGGAAGTTGGAGAAAAGGACCATGTGTCAACTTATCTTTCAACACCGTGAAGGCTTCTTCCTGTGCGGTACCCCAAACAAAAGGTACATCCTTCTTTGTAAATTCATTGAGAGGTGCAACAATGGTGCTAAAATCTCTCACAAAACGCCTATAGAATCCAGCGAGGCCAAGAAAACTCCTCACTTGTGTGACCGTTTTGGGCTGCGACCAACTCTCAATAGCTTCAGTCTTGGCTTTATCAACTTCAATTCCCTGTGGAGTAACAACATAGCCAAGAAAAGACACTCAGTCGGTGCAAAAGGTGCACTTCCCAAGGTTACCAAACAAACGTGCATCACGTAGAGCAATAAAAACAGCACGTAAATGTTCCAAATGTTCCTCCAAAGATCTGCTATAAATCAATATGTCATCAAAGTAAACTACCACAAATCGTCCAATGAAAACACGTAAAAATTCGTTCATTAATCTCATGAAAGTACTAGGTGCACTAGTTAACCAAAAAGGCATGACTAACCACTCATAATCCAAACTTAGTTTTAAATGTTGTTTTCCATTCATCCCCCAATTTCATACGAATTTGATGGTATCCACTACGCAAATCAAATTTGGAGAATATTGTAGAGCCACTCAATTCATCAAGCATATCATCTAGCCTAGGAATAGGATGACGATAACGAATAGTAATATTATTAATGCATCTACAATCAACACACATACGCGATGTACTATCCTTTTTCGGCACTAGAATAATATGAACAGCACAAGGACTAAGGGATTCACGTATATAACCTTTGTCGAGAAGCTCCTATACTGGACGCATAATTGATGTCTACTATGCAACCTTCTCTTTGTAGACATTGTTGGGCCTCCAAGTGCAGAGGTTTGTAGGACAGTAGCAAATTTCCCTAAGTGGATGACCTGAGGCGTAGGATGAAGATGGTCTCTCTCAAACAACCCTGCAACCAAATAAAGAAGAGTCTCTTGTGTCCCCAACACACCCAATACAATGGTAAATTGTATAGGTGCACTAGTTCGGCAAAGAGATGGTGATACAAGTGCAATATGGATGGTAGATATAGGTTTTTGTAATCTGAAATTATAAAAACAGCAAGGTAACTAATGATAAAAGTGAGCACAAACGGTATTGCAGTGCTTCAAAACAAGGCCTAGGGTTCATACTTTCACTAGTGCAAGTTCTCTCAACAATAATAACATAACTGGATCATATAACTATCCCTCAACATGCAACAAAGAGTCACTCCAAAGTCACTAATAGCGGAGAACAAACGAAGAGATTATTATAGGGTACGAAACCACCTCAAAGTTGTCCTTCCTGATCGATCTATTCAAGAGTCCGTAGTAAAATAACGCAAAGCTATTCTTTCCGTTTAATCTATCAGAGAGTCCATAATAGAATAACACCTTAAGACACAAATCAACCAAAACCCTAATGTCACCTAGATACTCCAATGTCACCTCAACTATCTGTGGGTATGATTATACAATATGCATCACGTAATCTCAGATTCATCTATTCAAACCAACACAAAGTACTTCAAAGAGTGCCCCAAAGATTCTACCGGAGAGTCAAGACGAAAACGTGTGCCAACCCCTATGCGTAGATTCCCAAGGTCACAGAACCCGCAAGTTGATCACCAAAACATACATCAAGTAGATCACGTGAATATCGCATTGTCACCATAGATAAGCACATGCAAGACATACATCAAGTGTTCTCAAATCCTTAAAGACTCAATCTGATAAGATAATTTCAAAGGGAAAACTCAATCCATTACAAGAGAGTAGAGGGGGAAAAACATCATAAGATCCAACTATAATAGCAAAGCTCGCGATACATCAAGATCGTGCCAAATCAAGAACTCGAGAGAGAGAGAGAGAGAGAGAGATCAAACACATAGCTACTGGTACATACCCTCAGCCCCGAGGGTGAACTACTCCCTCCTCATCATGGAGAGTGTCGGGATGATGAAGATGGACATCGGTGAGGGATCCCCCCTCCGGCAGTGTGCCAGAACAGGGTCCCGATTGGTTTTTGGTGGCTATAGAGGCTTGCGGCGGCGGAACTCCCGATCTATTGTGCTTCTCGATGTTTTTAGGGTATATGGATATATATATAGGCGAAAGAAGTCGGTCAGGGGAGCCACAAGGGGCCCACGAGGGTGGGGGCCGCACCTAGGGGGGTAGGGTGCGCCTCCCTACCTCGTGGCTTCCTCGTTGCATCCCTGACGTATACTCCAAGTCTCCTGGATTGCTTCCGTTCCAAAAATTAACTCCCCCAAAGGTTTCATTCCATTTGGACTCCGTTGGATATTCCTTTTCTTCGAAACACTGAAATAGGCAAAAAACAACAATTTGGGCTGGGCCTCCGGTTAGTAGGTTAGTCCCAAAAATGTTATAAAAGTGTATAGTAAAGCCCATAAACATCCAAAACGAGTAATATAATAGCATGGAACAATCAAAAATTATAGATACGTTGGGACGTATCAAGCATCCCCAAGCTTAATTCCTGCTCGTCCTCGAGTAGGTATATGATAAAAATAGAATTTTTGATGTGGAATGCTACCTAGCATATTTCTCAATGTAATTTTGTTTATTGTGGCCTGAATGTTCAGATCCAAATGATTCAATATAAAAGTTCATATTGACATAAAAACAATAATACTTCAATCATACTAACAAAGCAATCATGTCTTCTCAAAATAACATGGCTAAAGAAAGCTATGCCTACAGAATCATATAGTCTGGCTATGCTCTATCTTCATCACACAAAGTATTTAATCATGCACAACCCTGATGACAAGCCAAGCAATTGTTTCATACTTGAGTATTCTCAAACTTTTCCAACGTTCATGCAATACATGAACGTGAGCCATGGACATAGCACT
This sequence comes from Aegilops speltoides, assembly GCA_021437245.1. Lineage (NCBI taxonomy): Eukaryota > Viridiplantae > Streptophyta > Magnoliopsida > Poales > Poaceae > Aegilops > Aegilops speltoides. The sequence goes on from CM038144.1 coordinate 244,051,087, forward strand.
ATATGTGGAATATAATGGTGGTTGTGGAGAAGACAAAAAAGGAGAAGATAGTCTCACATCAACTAGGCGTATCAATGGGATATGGAGATGCCCATTAATAGATATCGATGTGAGTGAGTAGGGATTGCCATGCAACGGACGCACTAGAGCTATAAGTGTATGAAAGCTCAACAAAAGAAACTAAGTGGGTGTGCATCCAACTTGCTTGCTCACGAAGACCTAGGGCATTTTGAGGAAGCCCATCATTAGAATATACAAGCCAAGTTCTATAATGAAAAATTCCCACTAGTATATGAAAGTGACAACATAGGAAACTCTCTATCATGAAGATCATGGTGCTACTTTGGAGCACAAGTGTGGAAAGAGGATAGTAGCATTGTCCCTTATCTATTTTTCTCTCATTTTTTTGGGCCTTTCTTTTTTTATGGCCTTTCCTTTTTTATATGTGACCTTTCTGTTTTTTATGGCCTTTCTCTCTTTTTTTAGTCCGAAGTCACATCCCTACTTGTGGGGGAATCATAGTCTCCATCATCCTTTCCTCACTTCGGACAATGCTCTAATAATGAAGATCATCACAGTTTTATTTACTTACAACTCAAGATTACAACTCAATACTTAGAATAAAATATGACTCTATGTGCATGCCTTCGGCGGTGTACCGGGATATGCAATGAATCAAGAGTGACATGTATGAAAGAATTATGAAGGTGGGTTTGCCACAAATACGATGTCAACTACATGATCATGCAAAAGCAATATGACAATGATGGAGCGTGTCATAATAAATGGAATGGTGGAAAGTTGTAGGGCAATATATCTCAGAATGCCTATGGAAATGCCATAATAGGTAGGTATGGTGGCTGTTTTGAGGAAGGTATATGGTGGGTGTATGGTACCGGCGAAAGTTGTGCGGCACAAGAGAGGCTAGCAATGGTGGAAGGGTGAGAGTGTGTATAATCCATGGACTCAAGTCATAAAGAACTCATATACTTATTGCAAAAATCTACAAGTCATTGAAACAAAGTACTACGCGGCATGATCCTAGGGGGATAGATTGGTAGGAAAAGACCATCGCTCGTCCCCGACCGCCACTCATAAGGAAGACAATCAATAAATAAATTATGCTCCAACTTCATCACAAAGCGGTTCACCATACGTGGATGCTACGGGAATCACTAACTTCAACACAAGTATTCCTCAAATTCACAACTACTTAACTGCATTACTCTAACATCACCATCCTCATATCTCAAAACAATTATCAAGCATCAAATTGATCATAGCATCCAATTCACTTTCTATGATAGTTTTTATTACACCCAACTTGGATGCCTATCATTCTAGGACCAATTTCATAACCATAGCAAATACCATGCTGTTCTAAAAGACTCTCAAAATAATATAAGTGAAGCATGAGAGATCAATAATTTCTAAAAAATAAAACCACCGTCGTGCTCTAAAAAGATATAAGTGAAGCACTAGAGCAAACAACAAACTACTACGAAAGATATAAGTGAAGATGAATGCGTAGTTGAATAATTATGCAACTATGTGAAGACTCTCTAACATTTAAGAATTTTAGATCTTGGTAACTTATTCAAATAGCAAGCAAAAAAACAAAAGAAAATGACGCTCAAAGCAAAACACATATCATGTGGTGAATAAAAATATAGCTCCAAGTAAAGTTACCGATGAACGAAGACGAAAGAGGGGATGCCATGTGGGTCATCCCCAAGCTTAGGCTCTTGGTCGTCCTTGAATATTACCTTGGGGTGCCTTGGTCATCCTCAATCTTAGGCTCTCACCACTCCTTATTCCATAGTCCATCGAATCTTTACCCAAAACCTGAAAACTTCACAACACAAAACTCAACAGAAAATTCGTAAGCTCCGTTAGTATAAGAAAATAAATCACCACTTAGGTACTGTTGTAAACTCATTCTAAATTCATATTGGTGTAATATCTACTGTATTCCAACTTCTCTATGGTTCATAACCTCCGATACTACTCATAGATTTATTAAAATAAGCAAACAACACATAGAAAACAGAATCTGTCAAAAATAGAACAGTCTGTAGTATTATGTATCAAACGTATACTTATGGAACTCCCAAAACTCTACCAAATTAGGAAGTCCTAAAAAATTTCTTTAACAATCCATAACAAAACGGATCAGTTCAAAATAACGTTTCTGTGAATTATCAAAACTAATTTACTGGGTGCAAAAGTTTCTGATTTTCAGCAGGATCAACACAACTATCACCGTAAGCTATCCTAAAGGTCTTACTTGGCACTTTATTGAAACAAAATCTATAAAAAATGATTACTACAGTAGGATAATCATGTGAACACACAAAAACATTAAGGGTAAATATTGGGTTGTCTCGCAACAAGCGCTTTTCTTTAATGCCTTTTTAGCTAGGCATGATGATGACAATGATGCTCACATAAAAAGATAAGAATTGAAACATAACGGGAGCATCATGAAGCATATGACTAGCACATTTAAGCCTAACCCACTTACTATGCATAGGGATTTTGTGAGCAAGCAATTTATGGGAACAATAATCAACTAGCATAGGAAGGCAAAACAAGCATAGCTTCAAGATTTTAAACACATAGAAGGGAAACTTGATATTATTGCAATTCCTACAAGCATAAGTTCCTCCCTCATAATAGTTTTCAGTAGCATCATGAATGAATTCAACAATTTAACCAGCACATAAAGCATTCTTTTCATGATCTACTTGCATAGAAATTTTACTACTTTCCACATAAGCAAATTTATTCTCATCAATAGTAGTGCTAGCAAACTCAACAAAATAAATATCATGAGAAGCATAATCCAATTGAAAATTTAAATCAAAATGACAAGTTTCATGGTTATCTTTATTCTTTATAGCACATGTATCATCACAGTAATCATCATAAATAGGAGGCATGCTTTCATCATAATAAATTTGCTCATCAAAACTTGGGGGACAAAAAATATCATCTTCATCAAACATAGCATCCCCAAGCTTGTGACCTTGCATATCATTAGCATCATGGGTATTTAAAGAATTCATACTAACAACATTCCAATCATGCTCATCATTCACATATTTTATGCCAAGCATTCTATGTAATTCTTCTTCTAGTACTTGAGCACAATTTTCCTTCCCAGTATTTTCACAAAAGACATTAAAAAGATGAAGCATATGAGGCAACCTTAATTCTATTTTTTTGTAGTTTTATTTTATAAACTAAACTAGTGATAAAACAAGAAACTAAAAGATTCGATTGCAAGATCTAAAGATATACCTTCAAGCACCCACCTCCCCGGCAACGGCACCAGAAAGGAGCTTGCTGTCTACTACGCAACCTTCTCCTTGTAGACGTTGTTGGGCCTCCAAGTGCAGAGGTTTGTAGGACAGTAGCAAATTTCCCTCAAGTGGATGACCTAAGGTTTATCAATCCATGGGAGGCGTCGGATGAAGATGGTCTCTCTCAAACAACCTTGCAACCAAATAACAAAGAGTCACTTGTGTCCCCAACACACCCAATACAATGGTAAATTGTATAGGTGCACTAGTTCGGCGAAGAGATGGTGATACAAGTGCAATATGGATGGTAGATATAGGTTTTTGTAATCTGAAATTATAAAAACAGCAAGGTAACTAATGACAAAAGTGAGCACAAACGGTATTGCAATGCTTCGAAACAAGGCGTAGGGTTCATACTTTCACTAGTGCAAGTTCTCTCAACAATAATAACATAACTGGATCATATAACTATCCCCCAACATGCAACAAAAAGTCACTCCAAAGTCACTAATAGCAGAGAACAAACGAAGAGATTATCGTAGGGTACGAAACCACCTCAAAGTTATCCTTTCTGATCGATCTATTCGAGAGTCCATAGTAAAATAACACGAAGCTATTCTTTCCGTTCAATCTATCATAGAGTTCGTACTAGAATAACACCTTAAGACACAAAACAACCAATACCCTAATGTCACCTCAAGTATCCGTGGGTATGGTTATACAATATGCATTGGTTATACGATATGCATCACACAATCTCAGATTCATCTATTCAAACCAACACAAAGTACTTCAATGAGTGCCCCAAAGTTTCTACCGGAGAGTCTAGATGAACACATGTGCCAACCCCTATGCATAGATTCCCAAGGTCACAGAACCCGCAAGTTGATCACCAAAACATACATCAAGTAGATCACGTGAATATCCCATCGTCACCATAGATAAGAACATGCAAGACATACATCAAGTGTTCTCAAATCCTTAAAGACTCAATCCGATAAGATAACTTCAAAGGGAAAACTCAATCCTTTACAAGAGAGTAGAGGGGGAGAAACATCATAAGATCCAACTATAATAGCAATGCTCGGGATACATCAAGATCATGCCAAATCAAGAACACAAGAGGGAGAGAGAGAGAGAGATCAAACACATAGCTACTGGTACATACCCTCAGCCCCGAGGGTGAACTACTCCCTCCTTGTCATGGAGAGCGCTGGGATGATGAAGATGGCCACCGGTGAGGTATTACCCCTCCGGCATGGTGTCGGAACCGGGTCCCGATTGGTTTTTGGTGGCTACAAAGGCTTGCGGCGGCGAAACTCCCAATCTATTGTGCTCCTCGATGTTTTTAGGGTATATGGATATATATAGGCGAAAGAAGTCGGTTAGGGGAGCCACGAGAGGCCCACAAGGGTGGGGGGCGCGCCTCCCTGCCTCGTGGCTTCCTCGTTGCATCCCTGACATATACTCCAAGTCTCCTGGATTGCTTCCGTTCCAAAAATAACTCTCCCGAAGGTTTCATTCCGTTTGGACTCCGTTTGATATTCCTTTTCTTCGAAACACTGAAATAGGAAAAAATACAACAATTTGGGATGGGCCTCTGGTTAGTAGGTTAGTCCCAAAAATGATATAAAAGTGTATAGTAAAGCTCATAAACATCCAAAACGGGTAATATAATAGCATGGAACAATCAAAAATTAAAGATACGTTGGAGACGTATCAATAATCTCCTTCGTCTCCTCTCGATTGGTACGGTATGGTGCACGGTTTGGCAGTGAAGCACCGGGACTTAAGTCAATCTGATGCTCAATCCCTCGAATAGGCGGTAATCCAGGTGGTACGTAATGTGGAAAGACGTCAGCGAACTCCTGCAAAATGTTAGTGACAGCAGGAGGCAAAGAGGAAGGCATGTCCTGGAATGAAAATAATGCCTCTTTACATACAAAAGCATAGCAAACATATTTGCTGAAATCTAGCTCATCAATATCAGATTTGGTGGCAAATAAACATGCACTTTTCAATTTAATTTCAGTAGAAACACTAGATGTTTTATTATTAGGCTTCATTTGTTGCTTAAATTATTTTGCCACAATCTGATTTTCACTCTTATTCTTCTCCTGTTTTGCTTTATTAGCTCTATTAATATCATCTTTCAAAATGGAATTAGGAGTCATAGGAAGCAAAGTAATATTTTTATCATTATGAACAAAAGTATACTGATTGTCTCTACCATGGTGTACATAATTTTTATCAAATTGCCATGGTCAACCAAGTAATAAGGAACATGCTTGCATAGGTACCACATCACAATCAACATAATCAGCATATGTAGAGATACTAAAATGCACACGAACAGTACATGTTACCTTAACCTTGTCGCTGTTGTTGAACCATTGGATGTAGTAAGGATGTGGATGTGGTTTTGTTGTGAGAGATAGCTTCTCCACCATCTCCATGCTAGCCAAGTTGTTGCAGCTCCCTCCATCTATGATGACGCGCACAAAATGTTCCTTCACAAATTATGCCTTTGATTTTGCTCAGCTTGTGTCACCTGCACACTCAAAACACGTTGAGAAACTAAACATTCATACGTGTCTGCGTTTTCAGGAGCCATATATTGCGTCTCATGATTAGAATCATCTCCACCGTGTTCTTCATGTGTAATAAGAGCAAGTCTCCTCATCATAGTCACTAGCGGACTCATACCCACCATTCTCAGTAGCAATCATCACACGTTGAGATTTGCATTCTCTCGCATAATGACCTCTTCCCTTACAACAACGACAAATCATATCACTTGCGTGCCCAGTTGATGCCATGGAAGAAGAAGAGCTCTATGTAGGCCCGACAGGTGTGCTCTTGGTAGATAGTGGTGGTTGTGCCTGCTTTCTTGTATCACGGCTGGAGGTGGCACCTGATGGATGTGCTGGTGCAGTGTAAGTACAAGATGCACACGGTGTCCATGATGAAGGTAGACCTGCAGAAAAGTTAGTTCGCGCCAATGCTTGTTGATCCTGCACTTCACCTTCAGCTTTACAAGCAAGATGGAATAAACGTGTGATATTAGTATACTCCTCATACTCTAGAATGGTCTAAATCTCCCTATTTAATCCACCCATAAAACGTGCAAGCATAGCTTCATTCTCCTCAACAATACCACATCTAATCATGCCAGTTTGTAATTCCTGATAATATTCTTCTACAGAATTTTTTCCTTGTCTTAAACGCTGCAATTTTTGAAGCAATTCATGTTGATAATATGGTGGAACCCAATGAGTACGCATAGCAGTTTTCAAAGCAGCCCAAGTAGCTGGAATAGGATATAATCTACAATGGTCAGACCACCATACACATGCAAAACTAGTGAAAGCACAAACAGCAGCAGCAACCCGTCTCTCCTCGGGATATTGTAAACATGTAAAATGTTGTTCAGTTTCTAACTCCCAAGTAAGATATACATCAGGAATGTATCTACCCTCAAATGGTGGAATATTCAATTTCTATTTAGGAACATGGTGATGATCTCATACCTGAGGTGGTGGTGCAGGCCTACCATTGCGTATATATACCTGAGGTCGACCTGCTGGTGGTGGTGCTGGTGGCTGCACGTAGTTCTGATTTTGATCAACCTCATCCTCGTAATAGTCCTCCACCTCTACAGTAGCAGCATGAGCTACAGAAGCATCAACAGTAGTAGCAGCAGCACCAGAATTTTGTCCTGGCTCAATAGTAATACGCTTTGCTCGCCCTACTGTATTGCGGCGTGAAGCTGGTGGTGGGAGACGTTTGAGTAATTCATCGAACTTGGCGTCCAACTTGGTGTCAATTGTCTTCTCAATGTCATCCATCTTCCCCATTGCCTTTCCAAAGATGGCCATCACGTCTTCCACCTGTTGACCCAACATTAGATGAAACTTATCATGAAGCTCCTTGTTCGTCATGTTCTCCCAGTCAATCACGTCTGCTTGTGATCCTGCCATAGTTAGCAGTAATAGAAACAGAAAAGAATATGATCCTACAGACTACTAGAAAATGGTGGTGGTGGGGTGTCACAAATCCATCAAGCGAATCTGAAATTCTTACCAGTTCTTACCCAACAGCAGGTGGTGATCGGCAACCGTTGTAGTCAATACTCTCAAAGCTTGGATAGAGCGATTACCAGGGAGAGTCAAACGCACGATGTAGATGTATGTGGAGCTGGGAAGGCTTATAATATGGTAGCAAAAAGGTCAGCAATAATCAATTCAGAGATGCAAAGTTGAATAAACGCTCAACGACGGTACTGTGCTGGTCCTAGGCTAGACCGTGCTAGAGACGCGAGCCTAGAACACGAACAAATCATGGCGCGACACATAATCAAAGGAGGAGCACACTATGAATTTTTTCTCTTTTTTTCACTTTTTTTTCACTTTTTTTTTCTTTTTTCCTCCGCAACAATTTTTTTCGGGAAAGTCTACAAATGGTCTAAAAACTGCCTAGCCATAATTTTCCAGACTTAGTTTTTTTAAACTGGAACTATTTTTCTACTGCGGGTAGCATGGAAGTTGGGGAGTTTGACACTGTCACAACTCAGAGTATGGTGTGATCTGGAAACCTAAAATAGAGTAAAAAATACTGGACTCGGACTAGTGACGGAGATGAATCTGGTGGAAACTCGGACTTGTGGCGGATATATGTAGGGTGGTGGAACACGTTCTGGTGGCGAATCTCTGATGGAGGTGGGCTCGGATTATCGTGATGGCGGTGAATATGTGGTATATGGCAGCGGTGATGACGATGGTGGTATATGGAAACGGTGACGATGATCGTGGTATATGGCAGTGGTGATGGCGGTCATGCAGCGGCGGCGTGACAACTTGTGAAGAGAACTCCAAACACTAAAGGACTAGACACTAAGACCAGCAACTAAACACGACGATGCAACCACAAACTCAACAATGCAAAACACTAAAAAGATTATGCAAAGGCTCAGATTGGTTCGGATATGATGAACTAGCCCTAAAATATATTTTTTGGCTTTCTGGTGGACTGTAGGTATGAAGAACATACTTGATCTAAAGTACGAAAAGCTGTAAAATCTCACAGAGCAACCTGAAAATCTGATAGCACTTGATGGAGGCTAAGGTGTCCGGTCTTTCTGAGATGGTGATTATCATTTCGGAGGAGTAGACTTTGACGATCCGACTACATACGTGTGAGGACGTCGCGCCTTAGCAATCGCTAAACCAACTCCGAGAGGTTATTGACCACGCCGGAGCATGATCAACCTGACCACGAGGGTCTATTTCCTGTGAGCAAACGAAGAACAAGCAAGAAACTGAGATTGCAATCTGGATATTGCGAATATAAGACGAAAGCTTTATTGATCAAGATGGGGTTCTGTGACATCTTTGTCTGGTCATTGAACACAAACGAAGTATGCGAAGTTGCAGCTATGGTGAACTTTTAATCTAAACAAAACCCAAAGTCTAAACGATGCCCTAAGGGCTGTATATATGGAGGAAGAGGGTCGGGGGGGGGGGGGATTTTGTGGCCCTTGGGGAAGGGGTCCGAAACCAAACCTATCTCTTTTTCCCCACACATACGGACTCTAAAAACAGCCTATACTCAAGTATTTCGAAATTACATGGGCCTGGCCCAATAATGAGGTGAGGCAACACCTAGAATAGCCTCTGGACGAAAGTTATGAAGTAGCATCTTGTACATTTCGTCCAAGGCTTCATGCACTCATTATGGTGGCTTCAACGTCCTAAAATCATCAGTTGTAACTCCGTTCTTGTCCCCCTTGTGCATGCCATCATCTCCATGCTTGTTCTTGCTCCAATGTTCATCCTTCTCCAAGCTAGGCCCTTCATTTGTAAGCAAAACAAACGTGTCCAATTTAGGCAGCATCATATTCTCATGAACATTAGAATCATTACCAAGAAACGAAAGTACCTGGTAATTTAATTGGCGTGCACGATCTCTAGTAATTGGTCTAGTATGTATAGCAGTAGGGGCTGTGGGTGTAACATTGGTATTGATGTCCTCATCAGCTTGGAGGTGAAGATTTACATAGTCAACTTGCTCTTGTTGAACTTGAGGTTGTGGAGGAGCTTCTAGAGCTTGTGGAGGAGCTTGAGGAACTTGACGATGCACTCTTGGTTGGTAGTTTCGCTCTTGAATCTCTTCGCTAAGTGCTTCCTCTTGATTGCGCCTATTGCAGTTGCGTTTGGCAATGGCTTGACTTGCTTCTTGAAGGCCATGTTGCGCCTCGAGAGCTTGTGCTTTACGTTGTTGTTGTTGAAGACGTTGAGCCTCGGCGTCTTGTTCATCTTGATATTGTCGTGCTCGCTCTTCCACTTGGTGACGTTGATGTTGTTGTTCTTGAGCTTGTACAAGAGGAACTTGGTTTTGTTGATGATGATGTGCTTGCTCGTCGACTTGATATTGCGAATGATTGTTGTGTAGAGTATTTCGAGATGCATGACGGTCTTGACGCGTAGCTCGTCGAACAGTGTTTGATGTCGGTGTACTAGAGTCGGAGAAGGTGTCTTCGGTGTGTCGACTTGAGCGGCTCCGTCTTGAGTATGACGAGGTGGAAGGATGGCGGTCACCAACAAAGCACGGATCTCGTCCATTCTTGCATCGTTCTCTTGCTTGTGAGTGTCGTGCTTGTTGTCGAAGTAGTCTTCTGTTCATTTCTCGGAGAGTCGCAAGTCGGTGGCGAGATTGTCGATGCGGTCACTCATTGCTTGTTGCTCTTGTTGCAACGCTCGTTGTGCACCAAAAAGGTGGCTCTTGGTGACGTATGATGACATTTCGTCGTCTTGCTCGATGAAGAGTGGGTTGGTAGAAGAACTTGGCCTATCCATCATTCCAAGCAAAAATGTGAGTAGGAGAAAGAGAAGAACTTATACCAAATGTACCTTGACCGATGTTGAAGATGGATCAAAGATCACTGAAATGTGGACAATGAAATAGCACAATTGGTACCAATTCTTGTCAGTTCTCACACCTACACAAGTAAAAGCTTATGGTGGAGCTGGGATAGGATGGTGGCGGAAAATTTGATGCAATTGTTAGTTAGACTCAAAGATGTTGAAAAAGATTCGCGAATTCGCAAATGCAACAAGTAGACCAAGCAAGTAGTGGTACACAGAAACACACACGAAAATAGATAAGTGGGGTTGTGCAAACAAAAAATGAGCCAAAATGTGGAGTCCATGAAAATGGTCTTGTTGCACAACGCTGGAGAGACGCTAGCACGATTGCACAATAGGCGGATACGGAACTTGTGCACAACCTACTAGGCAAAAATGCAACGACCTCTATCCCAAGTATGCTATATGTATGGTATTTCGGTGATATGAACCAAGATGATCGGATATGACAATCTTAATGTAGTATGATGCTATGGTTCTTGCTCATAAGCTGTTTGCTTATCTTCTCTTTTTGCTTAGAAGCTTGTTTGGCTCTTTCACTTTTGAGCTCTTTTCTCATGCAAAACTGCACGAACCAAGATAGCGATTGTGTATGCGATGGCAACTTTGTGACACAAGATATGATACCAAAATATACACCATGGTAATATACTAATATGGTATGTATGCTATGGGAAGTATGATCACTAATGTGCACAAGTAACGTTGCCGGCAATACTCAAAGGCTAGTCTCGATGGGTAAGGTACACAAAGAAGGGTATGTTGTTTATCAATTCAATGGCAAGCAGAAGGCAAAGATATTGTCGAGATTACCGTCCTTGCTTACGGTTGAGAGTGTCAAAAGGATGTGATTGTTGTCGATGGCGTAGTGCACGGTCTTCAGTACATTGGCGAAGATGCCGCTGCACTGCGATCGGAGTTGTTGAAGTAGCGGAAGTCGTCCAAGATGCGCAAACTTTCTATCTAGGCCGGAAGTTCCGGGCAAGACGGAAGGTCCGGGCGAGGCCGGAAGTTCCGATGGTCGCGAATCTGCCAAGAATAGAGAATTGGGGATCATGGATTTGGGCGGAAGCAACTTGCGGAAAAACCCAAATCTGAAGGGGAAAAGCAAAAAAATTGAAGGGAAAGGAGGGTGGGGTAGCTAGATCTACATGCCACACACAAAATTCACGGATCCAAATCAACAAATCATCATCAAAACTAACAAATCACAAAAAAAATTGGGGGCTGTATTTGGTGGGGATTTTCGGATTTAGGATGAAATCAACAAAATCAAGCTAGAAAACAAAGGGTAGGGGCTCCAAAAATGTGATCAACGTGGCTCATGATACCAAGATGATGTAGGGTAGAACCCTAGAGTCCGATCCCTCACGTTTGGAGCGGATCCCTACGAGGAACACGAAGAACACGAGGAGGGGAACGAGGGAAAAATATGAGAGATCACTCAACCAACAAGAATCACTATAAAAAATACACTTCCGTGATGATACGTGTTTGTCACAGTAGGTCGCGTTTTCTGTCATGCATGTACATTCATGACAATTTTATGACAGAATCAAGATAGTCATACCTGTGCTGTCATAGAAGTGTTCCATGAGATTACCAAAATTATCATCACGGAAGTGTCCACTTCCATGACGATAAATCGCGCGTCACAGAAGTGCTTTCGTCAAGGGTGACCGACACGTGGCATCCACCGTAATGGAACGCCGTTAAGCTATCGGGTCGGGTTTTGGTTCCGATAACCCGTTAACAGCCCCGACCAATGGGAATTTTCCACGTGTAAAATCATCATTGGCTGGAGGAAACATGTGTCAGCTCATCGCTGGGACAAATTTCATCCACTCATTGGACAGAAGGCGCCTATGATACGTCGAGACGTGGCACGGCCCAACAGAGGCCCATTCCTGTGAAAAGGCCGGCCCATTTTACTTGGTCAAAAGGTGGTGGGCCGGCCCATGGAAACTTCGTTAATGGCCACATTAGATATAGCCCATTTACAGCCCGCTAACCCAAGGCCCCTTACGCCCTATTCGAATTAGGCCCAGTAGCATCATCTAGGCCATCCAATATGATTCCAGCCCATTTTCACTTCTGGCCCATGTATGGCCCATGACGTCTTTCGGCCTATATGAGGCCCAATGTAACTCTTGGCCTATTAACGGCCCGTGGTGAAACTGGCCCGTAATGAACAGTGTATCACTTTACACCCATTAACGGCCCGTGGTGAAACTGGCCCGTAAAGAACAGTGTATCACTTTATACCCATTAATGGCCCGTTATTCCGTTGGGATGTTATCTTTCGGCCTTCTCAGAGCCCATTTATTCTTAGGCTCATTTCCAGCATTCATTTACTTATGGCCCGTTACTGTCATTTTCTGCTTGTGGGCCAAATTCAGCCCATGGTTACAGCCAGCCCATTTGTGGTCCGTTAATACATTGGGTTGTGTCATAGCGTCATCAAATACGACCTATTAACGATGGCCCGTTATGGTCGGCCCATGAACAGACGATTCCAACTCTAGCCCATTTACGGCCAGAATGCGGTCTGTTTGGCCCATGTTTGGCCAATCGATCATACGGCCCATATAAGGCCCATTGATGATACGACCCATAGAAGGCCCATTGTTTCTATGGCCCGTAGAAGGCCCATTGTTTCTGTGGCTCATAGAAGGCCCACTGTTTCTACGGCCCGTAGAAGGCCCACTATTTATACGGCTCATAGAAGGCCCACTGTTTCTACGGCCCGTAGGAGGCCCAGTGTCACTATAGTAAATATTAGCCCATGGTTATTGTGGCCTAGTATTAAAAAATAGGTTATTGCAGCCACTAGCAAACCGCAGAAAAAGAACTGCACTGACTACAAGCAAACAAATAAACAAGACAGCAAGGAAATAAATAAGCAAGCAACTTACACTAGGCTATCACGGCTATTACACATATTACATCCACTGGGCATCAAAGTTCACCACCAGTGCAAATATAGGGAAGACAACAGCATATAAACGCCGCAGCAAAACAAGTCTAGAGCTGAAACCACTTGAGAAGAGCTCAAGAAACAATATCCTGGGTACCCATAATGCTGGCAAGATGCTTAGCAAGCTTATTAACTTTCTCTTATTTGGCGCTTAAGTCCTCCAGCGCTTGCTGTTGCACCAGAAAGTATGCATCTGAATTCTGCAGGGACTTCCTTAGTCCTTCGGCTTCCTGTCGCATAACATCTGATCGATGTCTTTCAACTTGAAGTTGAGACTCAAGAAGCCGAACTGATTCAGCAATGAGTTCAAGAGTCTGGTGAAAGCAAGTGGTAGCCGAGAATCGAACACTACATCAAGACAGGACTTTGGGGTTGTCTCAGTGTCTTCAATATAGTTTTTATCAGCTTTCTTGGAGACCAACAGGGATGTCTCACTATCTTGAACCTTATCTGCATTACTTCCTTTACCATTGCATAACAGGGTACTCTTCTCCAATATTTTATCCACATTCTAAAAGGGAAACAAACAAACACATCTCATGTTTACAATGTAGTATATGAAACTCATTTTGGTAAACCAGTTCAGTAGTATGGTGGACAGGATAACAACATGAAACAAACATATATCTATGTAGTATGGTCACTGTATGGTCTATATCATTCTAGTTTATGTTGCCAAATCAAGATAGATACAGTTCGAATCATATGTATTTAAGACAAAGCAACATAGACAGAATATAAGTGTGGGAAACTACACAACAATAACAACACTTGTAATGTGCATGGCATGAGAACATAACTATTTCTTCAATTGAAACTGAAATCAACATAGAGCAAGTTACAATAGCAAACAGCCAAACACGTTGAAGAAATAGGTTTAAAACATACCTATTGCGCCATTGGAGTTTCAATTGCATCTTCAAATTTGAAATTAGTTGGTATCAGTAAATACAGTGATGCAAGAGCAAAGTAGTATGAACCATAGCTACGAAACCTGACCTGAGAACAATTCTTCTTCTGCTTTAAGCGTTGACTTCGGGTTCAGAGTGGTGGTCCTCGTGATTTGGGCACTGCAGTTGCCTTACTAACTACTCGTGTTTGGGTGCTCCGTGGTGGAGACGGTGCTGTGTCAACGGGAACTGGGTGTCTATCTGCTGGGGTTGGGGTTAGAAGGAGTGTAGCTGGTTCTCTGTCCAACTGGATCGGGGTACAATCTGCATGAGTGTGGGTTATGTGTGGTGGTGCTGGTTCTTGGGAAAGTACTACCGTGGTTCTATCTGCATCGACAGGTAGCACGATCTTTTTTGAAGATCGTGTTTTTACTCCCACAGATACTGCCATCACTCCCTCCAATTGAAATGGATGATAAACAAGAAGAGTAATTGAATGTACAGACATTGTAAGATAGACAGGTGCAATGGATAGTAGGGAAGAAAACAGGGCATGAAATAATTCACATTTATGTTGTCTAAGCAAACAGAATAGCAGGACATAATTTCACATATATGATGGCTAATTAAACAGGATAGCATGACACAATTTCACATGTATGATGGATAACTAAACAGGATAGAATGACATACTTCAAAATATGATGACTATCTAAACAGGATGACATGATATAACTATACAATGTGTCTATTAAAGTGGTTGCCATGCCATAAATCTAAAACATGCCGTCGATGGAAACATGATGGCATGATATAATTCACGGATAGAATGATATAATTTAAAATATGATGACTATGTAAACAGGATGAGATGATATAACTATATTATGTCTTTAGAAAATGGGTTGGCATGCCATAGTTCAGATACATGCTATCTATATAAACATCATGGCATGGCATAATTCAAATATATGATTTATATACTAAGGAAGTGAGCAGAGGGCAATCGCATATATGATGTGTCAACTAAGGAGATGGCATTCAATATTGTGTATATGATGTAAAAACTAAGCATTGCAATACAACATATGCATTATATGAGTAATATAACCTGCCAAGTTTGAGCATACACCTCGGGGATAATAGGACTGGTCATCGCCTTTGAATCCTCCTCTCAAGAGCTATTCAGAACCAGCAATATATCTGCTTCAGCAGGTAGCATTGTCTGCTCTGAAGACCTTGTTTTCACTCCAGATTTCTCCATCACCAATTCAAATGGCTGATGCACAGGAAGAGCAGTTGAATATACAAACATTGTCGACAAAAGCAATGAGAAATACAAAAAAAGGACAACATGATATAATTCACATAAATGATGCTTTCCTAAACAACATGGCATTGCATAATTCACATACATAATGCCTAGCAACAAGATAACATTGCATAATTCACATATATAATGTCTTGCAACAAGATGGCATTGCATAATTCACATATATGGTAATTAGACACTAAACAGGTGGCATTCATACAAAGCATGTCTAAACTAAGCAAATGACATAGCAATGCAAGATACCATACGCACGATATGAGCAACATAACCATGCCAAGTTAGGGCATGCACCTCCGGGGGGGGGGGGAATATGAATGGTCATCTGTCTCTGAATCCTCCTCTGAGGAGCTATCGGTAACCAGCAAGACATGCTCTTCGTCAGATATTATTGTCTGCTCTGAAGACCTTGTTTCCACTCCAGATTTTTCCATGACCGTGCTGAATGGCTGATGCACAGGAAGAGTAATTGAATGTACTAAATTTTTTGACAAATTTAACACGTAATAAAAAAAATGATGGCATGATATAATTCACATATAAGATGACTGGCTAACCAGGGTGGCATTGCAAAATTCACATATATGATGCCTGGCTAGACAAGATGGCATTGCATGATTCACATATACGATAAAGAAACTAAACAGATGGCATTGACACAAAGCATGTCTAAACTAAGCAGATGACATCTTTAATGCATACAGTAAGCAATGCAAGGCACCATATGCATGATATTACCAACATCAGCATGCCAAGTTAGAGCGAAGACCTCATGGGCTAAATAGGAGTGGTCTTCTCCTTCTGAACCCCCCTCAAAACAGTTATCTTCCTCTTGATTACGATCCGAAATGGGTGGAGGGGGGCTGCCTTTGCGCCCACCATCGAACGACGTCTGCATGAAATTTTATTGCCACGCAAGGCTCGTCTCTTTTGCTCTACACGATCAGTTCCATTGTGTACAATAACTGGCATGCATAGGAATAAAACATAGTGAGATTATGTAAGGAGTGCATGCACAAATCCAGAGTGATGGTAGCAAACTATGGATAGACCCAAAACCAATGATAGCAGGCGGATAATAGCTATAGTTAAAAAATACAGATAATGGATCCTTTAATGTTTGTTTGCACCCAACGTGAAACTCATAGTAGACACCAGAGATTAACCAGATAGTATTGATTGCTGCCCCAATATGTACCCCACAACCATTTAAAAACTCAAGTTTCAGCATTAGTTTGGACCTGACTCGGAGTCTAATAGGTGAACACGACAATAATGTAGCTTGTCATCATATTAAGCGAAGCATAACGTAAGCAGACACGGAAGAGTGCGACCTCTCTTGCGGACCCGTGTAGTCCTCAAGGTCATCTGCTCAGTTGATGATGGTAATGCAGTTGTCGTGGCTGCCGGCGGCGGGGAAGAAGATCTGAGGCGGCGAAAGACAGTCTGGAGAGTGTATCCCTGCTGTGGTGAACCCTTCCGTCATTGGAGCAGCTGAGCTGGGGTGGAACACAGTGCCGCAGGAGCAGAACAAACCACACAAGGTTTTCTTCGACACATATCTGTAACAGAAGTAATTGAGTAAGGGCTTGTTTGAATTTGAGGATTCTAACAATGCAGGGATAGGAAATAGACAGGAATAGGATAGGAATGCATGTGCAAAACAGAGAATTTAAAAACACAGGATTTCTGCCAATATGGGTGTTTGATTCACAACAATTGGAAGATCACAGGATGCAAAAACGCATGGTGGGATTAAGTCAAACCACAAGAAAATGTACGGTTATAATGCTATTATGCTACTATCTCTTAGTCTTGTGCTTGATGAACAGGAATCTGAAAAGGAGGAGAAGTGGAAATTATTATTCCTACGGTTTTTCTTTCAAGGAGACACTAAAGGAACAAATCCTACAGTTTTACTTTGCACCATTCCTTTGCACCAAATTCATGAAAAGTAGTACCACAGGAAACTTTCCAATTACGATGTTTTTCATTCACTTTTTCTTTCAAGCACTGGCGATTCTAGTAGGCAGGCTTGAGCAAGGAAAATCCTACACTAAAAAAATGTTTTTGTGCTACTTCTATTACTTTGGACCCGAGCCCACGCCATACTAGCTCAACTCCGGGCCCATCGACAAATGCACAGCTCAAACGCGCAGAGATAAATAATGATGGCGTTCAAGAGAGTCCATCATGGATAGCTAAGTTGCCTGGTACCTCACTGCTTGTCATATAGTAGGATAAAATAATCGTATTTCCCGTTACTACGACTGCTCAATGGACAATATATATAACTTGTAGAGTAAAAAAGAGATGCAACAAGTGTACAACCTCTTTGGCAAAGCCATATCGATCTCAGCGTGATTGGGTTGTCCGGTGAGGATGCTCCGGCTGACTTTGCTGTCGGAGGAGGGGAAGAAGATCTTTGGCGTCTGGAGATGGAGCCCGAGGTACTGCTCCACTGTGATGGAGGGTTTCGCTGTTGGAGCAGCTCCGGTGAGTTGTACGACGCCGAGGCTGAAGCAGGACAAGAGAGACAATGAACAACGTTAACCTGAGTGGAATTCTAATAGCATCTCCAATACATGACGTAAAATACATAACCACAAAGTGCTAGATGTAAAATACATCAGCCGCTCATCTCTGAACTTAACTGTCAAAACTGAACCTAACTGTCGAAACTGAACTTAACTGCTGAAACTGAATTTTGCTGTCGAAACTGAATTTTGCTGTCGAAACTAAATGCACTAGCAAGGTCAGGCTACACGTCGGTCGACTGACTTTTTCATCTTTGATCAGTCGATTTTGCAGCCGTTGGATACGAAATCAAGGGCCTGCGGTTCATCTTCAACCTCCACCCCCCTGAGCCGCCAGCCACCACCGGCTAAACAGCAGCCCCCTGCCGACCGCGGCCAGCGGTGCGCCGCCCCGCCCACTTCGAAAACACTCCCCACCGCTGATCTGCCGCCGCCCGGCCATCCCTCTAGCCCCCCCGTGCTGAGCTTTTTCTCCAGCGATCCCCATGCCACCGCCCCGCCAATGCCCCGCCACCGCCGGCGATCACCACCCGCATCCTGAACCCTAAGATAGATAGTGGGGTACCTCTATGGCGAGCCCCTCTCCCTGCTGCGGCTGGTTCTTCCTTCACCCTGGCAAGCCCCCCCACCCCCTGAAAATCGACTGACCCAAAAGTCGATTCAGTCGACTGAAGTGTAGCTACATCGGAGCAGCATCGCAAGCAAGAGCAAGAGCGAGAGCAGCAGTGCGAGCAAGAGCAATAGCAAGAGCAGACCAGGTAGGAGACCGAGAGCAAGAGCAGAGCAGCAGCACGAGCGAGAGCTAAAGCAATAGCAGCTCCTACTGATGTGGACGTCACCGCCGAGGGAGCGACACCGTGGAGGAAGTGGTCGGCGACGCCGCCGTGGATGGAGCCATGCCGTGTCGGCTAGGGACCGAGTGCCGGCAGCACCGCGAGAACGAATTAAGAAGAAAATGCGGCGATTAGTGTACAACCTCTTTGGTGGCGCCGATTAGGCCGCAGCTTCATCTGAGGAAACGGTGATGATGGTGCTCTTCCGGTGGTGCAGGTGAAGACGGCGGTGTGGGAATGGAGGTGGCATGAAAGACGAGGGGAACATCGGGGCAGCTCCTTGGAGGTGGAGGACGGGGTGGCTGAACCGGCGGGACGATGAGATCGACGAAGGATCCTCATCCGGTACGGTGGATGAGGGACGTCGAGATGTTGCTGTAGACGATGTCGTCGAAGAAGAGGCTCTGGCTGGGTGGCGGACGGAGCAGGGTGTGGGGTTTTGTCGTGGGTTTTCGCGGTCTCTGTGTACGAATCGGTGGGCGGATGGGATGGCAGTGGGGAACCATGTCTTAGAGATGCACTTGTCCGAAATGTGGGGTAAGTTAAGAAAGTAACCCCCACCGATTTGAGGCGGTTCTTTCGGTTCAGGGGTACCACGGGCATTTCGCGTGTTAGGATTTCATAGGAGGTGGGAGTTTTCGTGCGTGTTGTAATTTCGGAATAGCAAGGCACGGGTTGATATGGAGGGAGTTGTCGGAGCACAACAAGACAAAGATATATCTTAAATATTTTGGGCTAACAAGGCGCGGGTTGCAGAGGCGGTAGTTTCGCAGCATGATAGACAGAGACGCTAGTTTGAATTTTCGGCATAACAAGGCGCGGCTTGAAATTTCGGAAGAACAAGCTTAATGTGTACCCAAAAAAAGACAATTTGCACCTCAACACGCACAACACACACACAAACACCATTTAGACTAGAGTAAGGTACACGTGCATTGCACGCATGAGATTTGGCAACCAAATTATGAATAAATACCACATTATAGCATGCAAGCTTTGAGTCATATATGCATGATGTAGATGTTTGTTTAATTCTTATAGTTCATTTCATTAAATATCATCTAGTTTTTATAAGAAAGCTAATCTATTTTAAGATTCATGGAATTGTGCGTTGTAAGACATAAAGTAAAAAACAAATAATGGCAAATCATGTAGAAAAACATTTGGGCAATTCCGATACAGAAGATTCTAGAACAAATAAGAAGTGCTTGTGTTTTGATGTTTGTGCATTATGCTTAAGTTCAACCATGGAGTCTTCTAGATTATACATGTGGCGAAATCTGGTGGAATCTAGATGTCCAATTAGAATAGTGTGTCCATGCACGGATGTGACGTGGCCAAATGATGTCTGCCATCAGTATCTCAAATTCAAATCAGTCTGACCTTGTTCAATGTGTATACATTACAACATGCTCGTTTCCAAACCACACCGCGCGGATCTCCGTTATATTCATGCATGCATGGGATTCAAACATCAGGATCTCTTATTCAAATATTTAAATTCAACTTTACATTTATTATGACCTCACCTATTCTTTTACACCCATACAGTAGTCTTCTCTTTATAATTATACCACTAACTTTCTCTCGTGTATGCATGCACACACACAACTAGTCGGCATTATCCATCGCATGCATGCAATCTTTTTCTTCACGTCGGTCTCCCATGAAGGCACACACCCACACACATCCCCCTCTCCATCATATCAGGCATTCTTTATCTCTCACGCGTGCATGCACAACGATTGATGTTCCTCCATGTACGTGTGTATATAGCTAGGTCTTTCATAGTTTTCCACACAAACCGATCAATCGATATATCCAGTGAGGTCTCACCCTCTTTCCCACGTCCACATCGATCAATCTATACCTCTCTATATAGGATTAACATATATAGCTAATACACCCACATTAATTATATACCCAACGTCCCCCTCTCATCATCCATGCCTTCCGCTTCATCTCTCAGACGCGTGCACAATGGCGAAGGCACGGGGAAGTAAGGGCCCTGCCCCCCTAACATCACTATATATCGAGGCTAATATCAATGTGATCATTAGACAATTGCTGCTAAAAATGGTTTAAGTTCATGAATTGACCCTCCTCGTAAAGGATTAGCAATGCTTGGCCCCCTAACTCATTTATTTTTCATGGCTCCACTAGTGCGTGCAACAGCGCACGTGTTCGCCCCCTCTCTCTAAATATTGATCTCACACTTGTGCATTCCTCCATAGTCTCCCTCCACTCGGCCCCTCGCACCATCTTCTAGCGCCCCACCGGATTTTGCCACATGTACAATCTAGCAGAGTCCATGGTTGAACTTAAGCATAATGCAGAAACCTCAAAACAACAGTGGTTCTCTTTTGTTCTAGAATCTTCCGTATCATAATTGCCCAAACTTTTTTTCTAGTTGAATTGCCATTATTTGTTTTTACTTTATGCTTTACAACGGACAATTCCTTGAATCATAAAATAGATTAAGGGCTTCTTTGATTCAAAGGATTCTTGAAGGAATTTCGGAGGATTCTAATCATTAGGAATTTTTCCTATCTTGGTTGTTTGATTCGTAGGATTGTAAACCATAGGAATTTTTCCATATGATTCATTTGCGCTAGATTTCATAGGAAACATCCCATCCACTCAAACCTCTTTGAAAGAACTCTGCGTTTTTTCTATGGACAATCAAACACTCGTACAATCCTGTAGGATTCATGACGACATTCCACTATAATCCCATGTTTTTCCTATTCCCACGTTCTTAGCTTTTTTATAAAAACTAATTGATTTTGAATGAGATGAACTATAAGAATTAAACGAAGGGCTACATCAGGCATATATGACTCAGAGCTTACATGCTATAATGTGGTATTTATTCATAATTTGGTTGCAAAATCTGATGCGCGCAATGCATGTGTACCTTACTAGTACTTTGAGTATGTGCAAAACATGTAAATTAGAATACCAATGGCATGCTACACAGTGTCTCCCTTACAGTTCATAAAGCCACGTGGCACATGTGGAGGCGTTGTCGCGACCTCCTTGCGTGGATTGATCACAGTGAGGTGTTGTTGGTTCCAGAAGAATGTACTTGTCCTCCCTGGGCCCTACTGGCGGTACATGCACGAAGCGAAGATGTGCACGCACGCCACGCACACACTCATTCCCTCGCACGCACACGCAGGTACATGGGCGGACGCAATTTTGTACCAAGATCCACCCCATGTGATAATTTGATGCATGTAAAGTCGTTCACTTCATTGATGGTCAATTAATACAGCGCATGCAAATTGAGTGGACGTGAGGGCGGAAGAAAGACATTATTACTCCACTGCGCGCAAGCGAGTAGCTAAATCGTGGGTTGCTAGTAGTACTTCCATTGGTCTCATTTAT
Source organism: Aegilops speltoides (assembly GCA_021437245.1). Taxonomy (NCBI): domain Eukaryota; kingdom Viridiplantae; phylum Streptophyta; class Magnoliopsida; order Poales; family Poaceae; genus Aegilops; species Aegilops speltoides. Next base: position 244,073,272 of record CM038144.1, read on the forward strand.
ATTTTGTGCCAATTTTTGACAGTAATATAATATTTACGCATTTGAGCAGTGTAGTACTTGAAATTTATGTTCCGTTAAACTCATCGGGAGCCGCTTCGGGCCTCAAAACCAAAACCATCAATTAATCTTTACCTTGACCCATCACATTCGAAAGCCTGCTCACACTTACTAGTACGTACCAAACCTAAACATGTTCCCACTATGAAGGTATTAGTACTAGTGCTAGTACTTAGATTATAAAAAGGGGAACTACCTAACCGATAATTACTCTACCTTTCCTCCTCATAAGTGCTACTTCTTTGTCCGTCGTTGCCATGGCTAGTGTGCAGAGCTCTAGGTCGAGAACTACTCGTAACAAGGGAGCGGCATCCAAGGCTGCGGGAAAAAAGAGAGGGCTTGCCGCCACGCAGAGACCTCGAAAGATCTCTCACAGGCAGGCGACGGCTCCCAGGAGCGCCCTAGCCGTGGAGGCGAACATGCCAATCCGGCGGAGCTGGAGTCGTTATCCCTCGATGACATGCCCGATCAGATCAATAAGCACCTCAATAAGCAGAAGGAGTTCATCTAAGGCTTGATGGAGTTGCTGAAGGAGAACCTCGACGACATGCCTGCTGAGCTCAATCAGCAGGGGGAGTTGACCGTCGGCTTGGTGTTGCTGCTGAAGAAGAGCATTGCCTCGCAGAAGAAGGCGACCAGTGAAATCCTGCGACTTCAGGAGGACAAGGCGAAGCTCTGCCACGAGATTGACCTGTTGAAGGAGAAGAACGCCGGCTGGAAGAAGCTGCATGAGAATAGTAGTTCCTCGATGAAGATGCTGCATGCCCTCGTCATGGAACAGAAGGAGGAGTTGGCGAAGCTCCGCATCGAGCACCCGGCTGCTATCAAGGTACGTAATGCGGCCGTGGAACAGATGATGAAGGCTTGCGTCGAGAAATCCCGTCATGGATGAATGAAGAAGATGGCGAGGAGACGCGCAAGGAGATGGAGGTCGTGGAGGCGATGAAGAAGAAGCGATTCGACTCATGGCGAATTAGATCATTTGGGGTGATAATCTTCCTTCTTCTTTTGCTCTGTGTTTCATCTTTTACTTCGGGTGTCCGGCGCGACGTGTCACGTTCTCTGCGAGGCATGAATAGAACAATGTTTTTTGAGGGAATCAATAGAACAATGCTAACAATGAGATGACTAGCAAATTAGATCATTTTTATCGCCATATGGCCTTTGGGCTGCCGTGTTTCAGTGCTCCTCCGTCGCATTACTACTCCGATTGGAAAACTTGAGTATACCGCACGGTTCTTTGCTCCTCCTCGATCGGTCGTCGGCGCATTTATACGAAAGGTCAAATCACAAGGCCCCGCCTTCCAAAGAAGAATGAGCCATCAAATCACAAAGGCCATCGCCTCGTGAAACCGACCAAGCTAGACTGCCCCGCCCTCTAGCCTTTTAAAAAATGTATACTTTTGTACAACAGTAGTATCGATGGATTGCGCCATGGAGCAAAACTTGAAATTAAAAAAAGGTGGTGCATATATAGAGTGCTCGTCGCCAAATTATGCATATAGTACTATTAAAAAGGCTAGTCACAATAATGGTGTCTAGCACAACCCACCCCTCAATAAAACTAAGCATCCTAGAATTCTATGAAAAAACTAAGCACCCTGAAATTCTTTGACAACTAAACTGCTGGCTATATGATGTTGGCCATATATATTGTACGTATATAATGTGAAGAAACAAGTGGTAGTACTATACCAACTAAAAGATGAAATGTAAGAAATACTAGTATGTACGTACTGAAGAGTTAAAGTGACGAGAAGAAACATAACATAGTTCTGCTGGGGGCTCAACACAACACACCCCTCAAATTAAATTAAGCACACCTGAAATTAAACTTTGCAACTATTCCGGTAGACACTGCATTAGAACCACCATGAGCAACGACACTTCCACCTTACTTGGAGTCCCACGTCCTCGACTTCGTCATTGTCCCTCTTCCTCTTGGCCGATACTTCTTTGCTTGAACCGCACACTTGGCTGTTGCTCTTCATCCAACCCTTGTAGATATTGAAGCAAAGGTAGCCATCCATTGCAGCATAGTGAATGTGGTCTATATCTAGTACATTCTGCTGCCATGCATGATGATGAAACATGTATGGAGGTTTCTCCAGTTTACCGTACGAAGGATGAACCATGGCTCCTGCCATGGTCAGCATTGAAGGCTGACGAGAGGACACCAGCCAATTCTTCTGGAGGTCGAAGGTGTTGCCTACAACGAGGCCTATCCGACGCAGGACTTCTTTGTCGTTACCAAAGTCTACAGTAACGAATTTGACTAGGTTGCTCTCGAGGAACTCCTTAAAATCCGGCACTCAACATCGGCTTGGCATATGTGGTAGACCAAGCATAAGTCATGCATGCAAACCTGGATCATGGCGGGATTCTTCCTCTCTTTGTCCTTTAGATCCTTCTCTCGTCCCATGACTGTGGTGTACTCAACATCTAGCCAAGCAACCAACTCATCATCTGAGTCTTCGAACATGCGTCTGAAGCGAGAAAGGCATCCTTTCACCATTGCGGAAGAACGGGTGTAGATGACGTCGAACTCATCGCCGGTGATGGTTCTAACCTTGTACTCACCACTGATCGGGGAGATTTGGGACGCCATGGATTTGGGAGGAGGGTTAGGATTAGTGGAACTATCGTAATGTGAATGGACGGGACGACTAGGAGCGAACCGCCGTAGTATTGAAGGACGTGCGGGGACGAGTAGGAGCGAACTGCCAGCGTGCGAACGGCATGGTAGTGGCTTTCCATTCTCCCATGATACGGGCTTCCGAGAGCCCTTGGATCTGAGATCGAACGGTTGCATGCAGTGATTCTAGACCTATGGGTGAATATCCTATCCTGGAGGGTTATTCTGCAAATTTTCAGCAACTTAGCATGCGATCGTTTGATCTCAGATCCAAGGGCTGCCAGCAGCCCGTATCATGGTCGTGCCTACCACGACTGTCGCGTCGCTCGTGCGGTCGCGCCCTTGGAGATTTAACACGGTGCGTTAGGCTATCTGATGTTGGCATGTCATACATAGTCATCACTTAGTTACTCATACTACAACAAGGTTTTGGCTATAAGGTTGGCTATAAGTGTATTTATTTTTTTACTTCTCTCTATCTCTTTCTTCGTACTCCCTCTGTCCCATAATATAAGAACGTTTTTGACACTAGTGTAGTGCCAAAAATGTTCTTATATTATGGGACATAGGGAGTACTAGTATTTATTGCATTTGCCAAGGAGTGACCTCTTCCAATGAAGTGGTGTTGCTAGTTTGCTTCATTTAATTAGCTATAGACTCAAAATTGTCTTTTCACCTAGGTACACGCGCTTAGCACTGTTTCTTCCTTCGGTCACCAAACTAGTCTCTCTCTTCTTGATTAACTTGCCACATCAGACTTTATGCCTATGTGGCAAGCTCAAGCACCTGTAGAAGCAAGTAAGTACAATAGTGTGTTTTACATGGCATTTTTGCATATGTGGAGGAAAGACATGCAAGGAAAAAGTGGAGAAGTGGGCTCTCATGCAAGAGCCTGTCTCTACTACATGGTGGAGCATTGGGAGAGTGTAAGTGCATCTAGTGCCACCCCTAGTTGGTTTTGGAGTATTGACGACAAAGTTGGTTGAGGAACTAATGCGTTTGTGAGAATTGCAGGATAACGCAGGTAGTGTCCCTCATTGATTCGGTTTACCTACCGGAGATGACCCCTAAAAATCTATGAAGACATTGAAGACAATGGTGCTATGTGAAGATATTCATATTGAAGACTATGACATGAGAAGACATTGAGTGAAGACTATGAAGCGCGAAGACTGTGTTGTTTCGCTGTTTCCTTTTCTTCTTTGTTGAGTCATAGGAACCACCGTACTGTTAAGTGGGGTCCAAGTGAACTAAGTCAGAATGACTGAAGTGATGCTCAACCCAAATCCTATGTCTTCGAGCGAAGACAATGAGAGCAAGTCTTATCCAGAGCTGGATAAGTCAGCTTTGCTTGTAGCCCAAGTAAAGTTGCCGTGTGTGTTTGAAATCTAACCATTGGAACACTTGTCAGTTTCTTAGTGACCCAGGGTCATTTCGGACATATCAGGTGGAGTTGCCCAGTGGCTATAAATAGCCCACCCCCTACACCATAAATTGGTGGCTGCTCAGAGTTAGTGCACGGCTTTTGTTGTTTGAGAGCAACCCACCTCGAAGCCTTTGAGAGAGAGAAATCCTTGCGAGGACCAAGCCCAAACACCCAGAGCGAAAGAGTGTTAGGTATCACTAAAGTCTTTCTGTCTGTGTGACCTGAAGACTTATTACACTTGAGGACTGTGAATCCTCCAGCCGGTTAGGCGTCGCGTTCTGAGCATGCAAGAGTCATTGTGGATCGCCGGTGAACGAAGTCTGTGAAGGTTCGGAAGTCTACCTTGAAGACTTACCAGAGTGATTGGGCGAGGACTGTGTGTCCTTAGCTCAAGGGGAATAAGGTGAAGACACGGTCTTCTGAGTTGAATCTCAGCCTCCCTAACCAGAAGTACAGTTGTCACAACAACTGGAACTGGTCCAACAAATCCTGTGTCTTCAACAAGTCACTGGTTCTGTCCTCTCCCTTCCTTTACTTAGAGTTTGTCTTCGTGAAGTCATTGCCTATCTGTGTACCTATTTGACTTCATTGCTTGAATACTACTGTTGATTGGCTTCATACGATCTTTCATCCTGATACTTACTACTTAGCTGCTATTAGTCCTGTACTTTCACATCATTGCATACTTGACTATGGTTTGCTTATTGTAGTTTATCTTCCGCTGCATACCAATTAGGTCATTTCTACTGTTTGTCTTCGAAACTATCATGTTTTGAAGACTTCCATAAAAATCGCCTATTCACCCCCCCTCTAGTCGATAGTAGCACTTTCAATTGGTATCAAAGCCAGGTACTCCCTTGTTCTGTGTGATTCGGTTTAACCACCTGGAGTTTTAGCTATGTTGACTGCAGGGATAATCAAAGTCTCCGCTGCTTGCCTCGTGTTCGATGGAACTGAATATCCCTACTGGAAGAATAAGATGCGTATGCATCTTGAAGCCATTGATGTCAACCTCTGGTATGTGGTCAAGAACGGCGTTCCCAAAACTGGTGAAGGTGTCACCCCTACTGATGTCAAGAAGTTCATTCAACTGGACTCTACTACAAAAGAACATTGTCGGTGTCAAAACCGGCGGATCTCGGGTAGGGGGTCCCGAACTGTGCGTCTAGGCGGATGGTAACAAGAGACGAGGGACACGATGTTCTTACCCAGGTTCGGGCCCTCTCGATGGAGGTAAAACCCTACGTCCTGCTTGATTAATATTGATGATATGGGTAGTACAAGAGTGGATCTACCAAGAGATCAAGGAGGCTAAACCCTAGAAGCTAGCCTATGGTATGATTGTTGTAATGTATGTTGTCCTACGGACTAAAGCCCTCCGGTTTATATAGACACCGGAGAAGGCTAGGGTTACACAGAGTCGATTACAATGGTAGGAGATCTACATATCCGTATTGCCAAGCTTGCCTTCCACGCCAAGGAAAGTCCCATCCGGACACGGACGGAGTCTTCAATCTTGTATCTTCGTAGTCTTAGAGTCCGGCGGATATTGATAGTCCGTTGTCCGGACACCCCTAGTCCAGACTCCTCAAGAGCCCTCGAACCAGGCTTCAATGATGATAAGTCCGGCGCGCATAATGTTCGGCATTGCAAGGCGGGTTCCTCCTTGAATAATCGAGAGAAGATCATGAACACCGGGATAGTGTCCGCTCGCAAAATAAATTCCACATTCCACCGTAGAGAGAATAAAATGTACACTTAGCTCAATCTGCCGACGTATTACGCGGCGTGACATCACACCGCTACCAAGCCTTTGTTTGAATCGTTTTTACTATACCACCTCAAGACGCTTAGCTTAAGCGGTTTCTTGGCACGCCTTGTCGAGCGAGATCGTGTTCCCTTATTCCGGATTCTCATCAATACGTGCGTGGGTAACCCAACCGCGCCATTGATGGTGGCGCTTGGGAGATAAGCGAGTTTTACCAGCTGGTGGGGACGATAGTTTTGTCCGCCTATATATAAGGGATAAGGATTCACCTTCTCACCACGCCTTCTTCCTCCTTTGCTTATCCACCCCGCGAACTCAAGCTCCAACGCCGAGCTCGCGCATCTCGCCGACCTTCTCCGAATATGTCCGGAGCGGGAGGTAAATGGTTGGCCTCCACCGCTAAGGAGGAGGACATCACCAGCTGCTTGCGCGGATACCTTTCGGCGATATCACAGATCGGCGCCCGACGAGGGCAGCTCATCCCTACCCCGGGCCTCATGAGAGGGTCGTCTTCCTCCCCATTTCCTCCGCTGGACTGGGCTTTCCGCCCATCCATTTGTCCGGGGCTCATGTTTTACTACGGCCTGGATTTCCACGATCTGGCGCCGAACTTCATCCTCAACATCTCGGCGTTTATCATCGTGTGCGAGGCCTTTCTCTGCATCCAGCCCCATTTCGGCCTGTGGCTCTAGACCTTCAACGTCAAGCCGAAGGTTGTGAAGGGCACACAAGCGGAATGCGGAGGCGCCATGTTGGGCAAATTGCCCAACGTCCCTTGGCTTGAAGGGACCTTCGTGGAATCCATCAAGGGGTGGAAATCGGGGTGGTTCTACATCACCGAGCTGCGCAAACCCACATGGGCGGTGGCACCCGAGTTTAGATCTGGCACCCCCACGCAGCTCACCTCCTGGAAAGAGAAGGGCTTGCAGTGGGGGAATCCGATGGAGGTGACGGGACTCCGAGCATGTATCAAGAAGATGGTGAGCAATAGGCTCAGGCTCGTCGACGTGGTCCAAGTCATGCTCATCCGGCGGATCCTCCCATGCCAAGAACGGGCATTTAATTTGTGGGAGTTCAATCCGGAACAGCACCAGGCGCTAAGCGGGCTCTTCGATACAACATACGAAGGCGCCTGGAGGGTGCTGTTTAAGGCGCCAAGTTCCCAGCGTCCATGACGGAAGATCATGATTCAGCTCGCAGTATCCAACTGACGAGGTAAGTGATTCAACCCCATTACGGGACACTTGTGATAATTAAATTGAATCTTAGTGAGGTTTCATTCTGCCTCTTCCTTTGACAGGAATGGATGGAGAAGGCCAAGCTGCTTATCAGCCCGGCTCCCATGCCAGAGGACCTAGTGGACGCCCGCCATCAGGCTGCTGGTTCCAAAGACCGCACGTGGTGCCGAGAAGAAGGCCAAGAAGGTGGCGCGGGGACTCAAAGAGTTCCGTAATCAAAGCGCCTCGATAACGACGAGATTCCTCCCCAAGACGGCGAGGAGGAGTATTCTCTCCCGGAGGAGGGAGAGAAGAAGAGGAAGGCTTCCCCGATCGGGGAGGCCGAAGGGTCCAAGAGGGGGAGAACTATCCCCCCGGACAGTTTCGCCAACATCAGCGTTGGCGAGGATGAGTGGCCTCCAAGGGCCAGGCGTCCAGCAAGATCGTAAGTATCCGGATCATTTATATGCCGTACCTTTCATGTCACGTAGTATCCTTCTAACGCCGCATTCTGTCCGTAGTCCGGCCGATGACGATCTTCCCGACTCATCGAGCGGGTCGTTGGCCTCGTCGGATGTGAATTCCATCCCGACTGCCTCTACCCCACGCGTCGACGAGGACGCCGAGGTGGGATCCCAGAGAGGGACCCATCAGGAGGAGGCTCCAGAGGCGCCGTCAGGCAGCCTCCCGGACTTTGTGCCGGACTCTACATCGGAACCTGTAACGCCCTCGATGCGGCTATATCTCCCACGTGTCGAAGCACGACTTAGAGGCATAACCGCATTGAAAGCAATGTCGCAAGTGAGGTAATCTTCACACAACCCAAGTAATACATAAGGGAAAGAGATACATAGTTGGCTTACAATCGCCACTTCACACAAATACATGAATAAAGCATTACATCATCCAGATACAATCAAGGTCCGACTACGGAACCAAAATAAAAGAAGAACCCCAAATGTGACAAAGGTCCCCGATCGACCCATCCTGGGCTCCACTAATGATCAACTAGAACGAAACAACACAAAGGGCAAGATCTTCATCGAGCTCCTCCTTGAGCTTGGTTGCGTCACCTGCAAACTGGTTTTGGAAGTATCTGGTGAGTCACGAGGACTCAGCAATCCCATTACCATGGGTATCAAGACTAGCAAAGCTTAATGGGAAAGGAAGGGGTAAAGTGGTGAGGTTGCAGCAGCGACTAAGCAATGTATGGTGGCTAACCAACGCAAATAAGAGCGAGAAGAGAACAAGCGGAACGGTCGTGAAGCTAGCAATGATCAAGAGGTGATCCGAACACCTACTTACGCCAAACATAACCCGAAACCGTGTTCACTTCCGGACTCCGAGAAGAGACCATCACGGTTACACACACGATTGATGCGTTTTAATTCGGATCTGGTGTCAAGTTATCTACAACGGACATTAACAAATTCCCATCGCCACATAACCGTGGCACGGCTCTCGAAAGTTTATACCTGCAGGGTGTCCCAACTTAGCCCATGACAAGCTCTCGCGATCATCGGCGAATAGACCCTCACCCGAGACACTCCGATCGACTCGGTATCCCGGTACATCAAGACATTTCGACAATGGTAAAACAAGACCAGCAAAGCCTCCGGTGTGCCGACATCCCGATAGTAGCCGCAGATCTCGTCTCGTGCCACAACCGGATGAGCAGTCCGCATAACTAAAACCAGACCTCAAGTTTCCTTGAGGTGGCGCGGCAAAGCGCTCTAGTTTGGACCAACACTTAGACAAGCATTGGCCGGGGGCTGAATAAAGATGACCCTTGGGTTAATTACTCCCAAGGGAAAAGTAGGTGGTGGTGAGGCAAATGGTAAAAGTCAATGTTGGGCCTTTTGGACAAGTTTTATTCAAAGCGAACTGTCAAGGGGGTCCCATAAATCACCCGACCGCGTAAGGAATGCAAAATCCGGGAACATAACACCGGTATGACGGAAACTAGGGCGGCAAGAGTGGAACAAAACACCAGGCATAAGGCCGAGCCTTCCACCCTTTACCAAGTATATAGATGCATTAATAATATAAGAGATATTGTGATATCCCAACGTAAACCCTGTCCACCATGGAGAAATCTTCAACTTCACTTGCAACTAGCAACGCTATAAGAGGGGCTGAGCAAAGCGGTAACATAGCCAGTCAAAGGTTTGCTAGGAATGGTGTCAAAGGTTAGAGGTTCATGGCAATATGGGATGGCTGGACAATCAGGTAATAGGTAGCGCAGCATAGCGAAAGAATGAGGCAACTAGCATAGCAATGATAGTAGTGAGATCCAGGGTAGCGGTCATCTTGCCTGAAATCCCGCTAGGAAGAAGAACGAGTCCATGAAGAAGACAAACGGACGTAGTCGAACGAATCCTCACAACTCCGGAACGAAACCGAAGCTAACGAGAGAAGCAAACCGGAAAGAAGCAAACAACATAGGTAAACAACCATCACATAAGCATGGCATGATGCACAATCAGGTATGATGCATGTCCGGTTTAAAGAGGCATGGCATGGCAAAGTGCAACAAACAATACTACAAGTTAAGTGGAGCTCAATATGCAACGAGTTGCATATTGACGGAACACCACATTCAAGTATTTAGTTCACTCTCGTTTATGCTACTCATCAATATTAAATGTTGTTAAACATGGCAAGGGGTGAAGCATAATGGAAACTAACTATTTAAGCAAGTTAAATGAGGCCGGAACAACAAACAACAAGTCCGGAAAATCCTCATATGCATATTCTGAATTTGCTACTGTTCTGCCCTAAAACATATTTTAAAGTTGTTAAACAGGAAAATAAAGTGTACCATGTTAATCTAGGCATTTTTCCACCCACATTACATATAAAGAACATTTAAATCCGAGCTACGGTTATTTAGTTATGAAATAAAGCATTTTAACATGACATTTATGCAAATTTAAACAAACCACATTTTAAACATTTTGAACCTGGATGAAAATAACAGATTATGAAACTAGATGAAATTCTAAGCACTTTAGATATATAGTTTGTGTAATTTGGATGCATGCATATTTAGTTATTAACAATTCAAAATGATGGCATTCCTGTAATTATGCATGCGATGAGACAAACAAACAAAACGCAAGATAAAAAAAAACACAATCGGGCCGAATTGCAGGATCCTGCAGCGGCCCACGAGGATTTGGCCTGAGTGACAGTGGGTGAGCAGAATGAAAAACAGGGCAAAAATTGGGGTGCCTGGGAATTGAACCCAGCACCTCACGGTTGAAAGCAGAGCAGGCTGACCATCTCGCCTAGAAGGTGTTTGTGATGGATGTAGGACTTGATCAAAGATGTACAAAGCTTAAACTGGTAAGGCAAAAATTGATGGAAAAGAATGTTTACGCCCGTGGGGATTCGATCCTTGGTCGCCTGGCTGACAAAGGGGAGGACTAACCAATTGGGCTGGACAGCGTGTTGTGAGCACTAGGAGGTGGTTCCTTCATAGGAAAGGAACAGAAGTGGCGAGCTTCAGCCATGGCTACGCCGAGAAAGCTCACGGCAGCGGCGAGCGAACGCGGCGCCAATCTCTGCTGCTAGGCATCGGCGGGTGTGCGGAAAAGGATGTGCGTGCGGATGAACCAAGCGGCGGCTGCTGCGGGCATGCGCACAAGGCTACGGGTACTGCAAACCGAGGACGAGCGGGAGCTTGTCTCGGTCATGGTGGTTACAGCCTTACAGGTCGAAGCAGGCAACGGAGCTTGCGAGTGAGATGCGCGTGTGTTGCGAGGCGTGTGCGGGAGTGCTGGAGGGCGGCGGAGACCAACCCAACACGGCGGACGGCGGGGTGAAATGGTTACTAGCTGGAAGAAAATGCACCTACAGAGGAGCCTAAGCCTAGCGATGCAATGAAAACGGGCAGGATGCCACCAGAGGAGCTCCGGCGACAACGACGCGCGGCGACGCGCTCGGCCGGGAGGAATCAGGAGGGACAAGAAGCAATCGAGAAGACGAGGCATGGGGACGAATCGGGTGCTCACCACAAACACGCGGGCGTGCTTGGATTGCCGAGAGGTGGTCGGAGACGACCGGATGGCGCCGAAGATAGGAAGTGGCCGACGTCGGGGAAGAAGACCCTCGCGGCGTTGGCTCCCGGCATGAAGTAGAGGATGCAGGGGAAGTAGAGGGACTGGGCGACTCTCCTGGACGAGGTGAGGAAGACGAAGACGACGATCTTGACGCTCCCGAGGAAGAAGAGGGTGGCCACTGGAAGGATCAAGCCGAGCACGAGCTCAAACTCGACTCGGACATGGCGTCAGCTATGGCGTGGAGAGCTTACCTTGCGGCGGCTAGACGAGGAGGAGGGAGGAATGGAAGGAGGAGAGACCCTAGGGCATCGGGGCATGATTTATAGGAGGTAGGGGGCTGTCCCGGCCGTCAAATCAAGCCGGCTGCCGACGTGGAGGTCTGGATGTGCGCCGTACAGAAGGAGGATGAAGCTCCTGTGGAGATGGGCTGGCTGTGCGATGTGGGCTGCAGTGAACAGGTAAGATAGGTGGGCTTCGCTGGGCTGCTCTTCCTTTCTCCCTCATTTCTTTTCTTTAATTCTTCAGACAGAATAACAAGAGCAGAAATGCACAGGGAGATCTGGAAGGAAGTAGACTGAGACAAAAATAGATCTGAGATACTGGATTTATGAACAATTTGAATAAAATGATTTGGACATTTTTAAGAGATATAAAAATAATTCAAGTTTGAATTAAATTCAAACTTGAGCCATTTTTTAAACCCAACCAAAACAAGTCCAAACGATCTGATATTCGGCAGAGAGGTTGAAGGCATGGTTGAGAATTTGTAGGAAAAGAATGAACATTATACGGGACAGAAATAATGCCACTTGAATAAAAGGGTGAGAATTGAAAGAAAGAAGCTAGAGATGGGGTGTTGCACTTGATGATGGTTTAGATGGAAATGGCAAGATGGAACAACAAATAAGATGAGGAGAAGGAGTTCACAAGATAACAAGCACAGTACAACTATGATCATGATGCAAAAGCAACAAAAATGACAAAGGGAATATCACATCATGAAGCATAGAACAAAGCAAGGATGGTGCAATGCAATATAATATAAGATGAACATGATGCAAGAAGCAAAAATGACAAGGCACTCAATATGATCATGGCATAACATACAGGAAAGAAATATGCAAAACAAAAAAAACAAAAACCCAACCACGAAGGAAATATCATATCGTATCTCCGGAAAAGGCAAGAGTTGGAGCTACGAATATGGAAAGTTGTATCCGGGGCGTTACAACACTCCACCACTACGAGAGGATCTCGTCCCGAGATCTAGGACGACACCGGAGGGAAAAAGAAGAGGAAGAGAAGAGGTAAACTAAGTTGCTTCTTTGACGAACGAGTGAAACCACGAACCTTGAGAGGTTGAGCAATTTAAAAGAAAGAGTACAACAGAGATGAACGAGATTGCAAACAATCCCGTTAGCAAAGAGGAAGAAGGAACATTACGAGAACTTGAAGGTTGCAAAGACATAAATTAAGAGTTTGATGGACAAGATAGAATTTGAAACCACTCCGGTTAAAACAAGATGAGAGAGGAAGAATGATATAATTTGGGCAGCACTCCGACTGTAAATGGAAGGAGTTGAACATGAACTTGACAAATGAGAGGATACTTGATGAAATCAACAACACACTGGCTCCGGAATTGAAAGAATGGCACAAGGGGTAAGAAACATTTCAGACCGCACTCCGGTTGAGAAGGGAGGCAAAACTTGATAAGATGAGAGAACTCGAATGAAAACACGACACTCCGGCTAAACGGATAAGCAAGGAAAATAACATGATCTTGACAAAACAAGATAATTGGTAGAAGAGAGCAACATCACAATGCCTCCGGAAGAAATGAAAGAATGGAATGGAAAGAACGGAGAGAAACAAGATCTTGAAAGAGCACGCTTACAAGAAATGCTAGAACGGAGTTTTTGGAAAACCCACAACGAAACGAATAAGCTTGTAGTGGGCTTATGGAAAACATCTCAAAACTATGAGGCGACAACAGGCCACTAACGGAAACCATTGATTGGATTGATATCAACAAGGAGACGAGAAACTTATTTCACCGGGAGGACAAATGAAGAACTTGTGTCATTTATAAGCACCATAAATAGCAACAATCCTTAGGGAAAGCTTTAGGTGAAATATAACCCAAGATAACTCCAATGAAGAGACTGATGGATTTAAAATACCTCATTCTTGACAACAATATGAATCATGAAACATGAAGGAAATTGTCAAGAGTGACATAACACCATCTCAAAAGATAAGATAGAAGTATTTGCACTTTGAAATGCAAGAAGAAGAATACTTGAACGCCTCAAAACCAAAACATGTGTTAGGCACCATGTTTAATTTTGAGTATAGCTTGGCTATTCTTAGCTTCAAGAGAAATCTTGAAGAACAATTGAAGAATGAAAAGAATCCTTGATGAACCACCATGTAGAGCCTCCATGAGGAACTCCGGTAATAAAAGGATGATACAAAGAAAGAGAAGTTGAAAACACAAGGTGAAGCCTTGCGATGATTTAGATGGAGCTTCGCGATTATATAACCGAGAGAACTTGGAACTCCGAAAAAGAAGGATGAGCAATTGAAACCAAGAATTTTTGATGAACCTCCGGAATAAGGAATTGAATTTACTCGATGAAACAAGAATAAGAATTACATTATGCTTATCCCTCATCAATTAAATTGATGACCCACAATGGATTTGGCATGCCACTTATTCTCGTAGAAAGTATTAAGATAGATATGGCGCAAGCTTGGGAAGGTCTTCAACGAACCACCGGTAGATTGGAAAGAACGAATGAATTGATAAGATAATGAAGGAAGTGAAATCTTGAATGAACCACCATAAGATGAAAATGAAAGTAGCAAAGGCACAATTCACCGGGAAGAACTGAAAAAACGAATGAAGATACTTGAGGGGATTTAGATACATGAGAATGAAGAGAACATGAACTGATTAGAGGATATTTGAATGATTCACCGATAAGATTTTGAGAGCGATAGCTACACGCTGAGAATGAAGAATTATGACATGATGGCCTTCGGAGGAAAGAAGTGGAAAGAACTCATGAAATGCTCCGGATGGTAAGAAAAGAGTTCTCACGATCGAAAACAAATATGAGAGAATGGCATCAAGCTAGAACCATGAATCTTGAAGAGAATGGAGCAAGATTTAAGAGAAACTCTTCTTCGGTCTTCAAATGATGAGAATGACAATGAGAAACACCACCAAGAATTATTGAGGCACACCGGAAGAATCAAAAGCAAAGAGGTTGAGCCAACTATGAAAAGAATTTGAAAGATCTTGGAGAAAAGCATTTGACTGATGATAACTCATTCTTACGTCAAACTTGGAGAAGAATTTAGGATAGCTCTGGGAAAATAGAAGAGTCAGGTAAGATCCTGGGAAAAGACCTGTGGGTTAGGGCCCACTCAAAAGAAAACACCGTTGGAAATGATTTAGAAGAGATGTTGCACCGGTTGAATTAAATGACTTGAATGAGATACCCATCTCGAAAGAGCTTGAACGAATGCAGAGTGGAAACACGAATCTTCGAGATATCTTGAGCACTCCGGAATAACAAATAGCGAGAAGTAGAATGATAATAAGGTGCACCGGTATGAGAAAGCATTAGAAACGAGGAAAGGAATATGATGAATATCGAAAGCTTGAATATGATCTGCCGGAGAAGAAACAACAATGAAGGATGATGAACTTGAAGCTATTGAGCATCTTCATGGGAAATCACCGGATAATAACATTGATTGAAAAGAATGGAGAAACTTCACAAAAATAAAAGGATACTTGATTAAGAAATCTGTGTCCTTGAAGAAAAAGGGTGGGAGGGCGGGAAAACAAAGGCAACTTGGGACGGATGAAACAAACACCGTTGAGAAAACTTAGATTTGATCTTGCGGATGGGAAAAATGATGGGATCCACTTAAAGAGAAGCACACCGGTTGGAAAGGAGTTGACATGACAAAATCAATGATCAAAAGGATTATTATTCACATAGCAATATGAGAACACCGTTTAGGAAAGGTATGGATTCAACATTTGACATTGAAGCAACTCGAATACCACAACTCCAAACAAAAACAAAGGACTGGCTTGCAGAATAAGCCGGAACAAATACATATGATAGAGATTTACCCAATCCCATATCATGCATTTGTCGGAAAGATATTCTAGGAGCTACTTGAATTCCCACCTATAAACTCCCGAAACTTTCTGGTTATGCAATCTGGTGTTGGGGATACAGGGGAAGCAATATATCTCACCCAAACTAACAATCCCTACATCCAGCTGTATCCATCCATCAACACATAACCAAGAAACCTTCGGAAATCGTGTACCTCAACCTTCGAAAAGCATCCGTTATACAAGTCATGGCAATACTCCCGTACTCACCTCAGTACTGGGTTAGCGGGGTTATCTCACAAACAACTGCATAAAAGAGATTTTCGATGTCGGCGTACTAAACTCAGGTATTCCAGAACTGCAACAATAAAATTATGACGACAACACCTCGGAGCTCAACTCCCCGGGACACCTCCAAGAAAAAACCCCTGCTGACGGGAGGCACCAAGACAATGTTGTCATCATAAAACCATCGGAATGATTCTAAGATACCCGCGTGATCCTAATTTTTTTTTTAGTGAAATTTGAGAAGAGAAGAGTCAAAACTCTACGTCAGGAGACCTCACCAGAGCGACGAAGGGACTGAGGAGTAAAAAGAATTCCTAACTCTCCGATATACATAATCCTAAATGAATCAAAACATTTTTCTAGACACAACTCGGCCGCTAAAAACGATCAAGCAGAGGGGCTCCTAAGGTCGGGGAAGGCTCTGATTACCAACTTGTAACGCCCTCGATGCGGCTATATCTCCCACGTGTCGAAGCACGACTTAGAGGCATAACCGCATTGAAAGCAATGTCGCAAGTGAGGTAATCTTCACACAACCCAAGTAATACATAAGGGAAAGAGATACATAGTTGGCTTACAATCGCCACTTCACACAAATACATGAATAAAGCATTACATCATCCAGATACAATCAAGGTCCGACTACGGAACCAAAATAAAAGAAGAACCCCAAATGCGACAAAGGTCCCCGATCGACCCCAACTGGGCTCCACTAATGATCAACTAGAACGAAACAACACAAAGGGCAAGATCTTCATCGAGCTCCTCCTTGAGCTTGGTTGCGTCACCTGCAAACTGGTTTTGGAAGTATCTGGTGAGTCACGAGGACTCAGCAATCCCATTACCATGGGTATCAAGACTAGAAAAGCTTAATGGGAAAGGAAGGGGTAAAGTGGTGAGGTTGCAGCAGCGACTAAGCAATGTATGGTGGCTAACCAACGCAAATAAGAGCGAGAAGAGAACAAGCGGAACGGTCGTGAAGCTAGCAATGATCAAGAGGTGATCTGAACACCTACTTACGCCAAACATAACCCGAAACCGTGTTCACTTCCGGACTCCGCCGAGAAGAGACCATCACGGTTAGTTACACACGGTTGATGCGTTTTAATTCGGATCTGGTGTCAAGTTATCTACAACCGGACATTAACAAATTCCCATCGCCACATAACCGCGGGCACGGCTCTCGAAAGTTTATACCTGCAGGGTGTCCCAACTTAGCCCATGACAAGCTCTCGCGATCATCGAAGAATAGACCTTCACCCGAGACACTCGATCGACTCGGTATCCGGTACATCAAGACATTTCGACAATGGTAAAACAAGACCAGCAAAGCCTCCGGTGTGCCGACATCCCGATAGTAGCCGCGTATCTCGTCTCGAGCCACAACCGGATGAGCAGTCCGTATAACTAAAACCAGACCTCAAGTTTCCTTGAGGTGGCGCCGCAAAGCGCTCTAGTTTGGACCAACACTTAGACAAGCATTGGCCCGGGGCTGAATAAATATGACCCTTGGGTTAATTACTCCCAAGGAAAAGTAGGTGGTGGTGAGGCAAATGGTAAAAGTCAATGTTGGGCCTTCTTTGGACAAGTTTTATTCAAAGCGAACTGTCAAGGGGTCCCATAAATCACCCGACCGCGTAAGGAACGCAAAATCCGGGAACATAACACCGGTATGACGGAAACTAGGGCGGCAAGAGTGGAACAAAACACTGCATAAGGTCGAGCCTTCCACCCTTTACCAAGTATATAGATGCATTAATAATATAAGAGATATTGTGATATCCCAACGTAAACCCTGTCCACCATGGAGAAATCTTCAACTTCACCTGCAACTAGCAACGCTATAAGAGGGGCTGAGCAAAGCGGTAACATAGCCAGTCAAAGGTTTGCTAGGAATGGTGTCAAAGGTTAGAGGTTCATGGCAATATGGGATGGCTGGACAATCAGGTAATAGGTAGCGCAGCATAGCGAAAGAACGAGGCAACTAGCATAGCAATGATAGTAGTGAGATCCAGGGTAGCGGTCATCTTGCCTGAAATCCCGCTAGGAAGAAGAACGAGTCCATGAAGAAGACAAACGGACGTAGTCGAACGAATCCTCACAACTCCGGAACGAAACCGAAGCTAACGAGAGAAGCAAACCGGAAAGAAGCAAACAACATAGGTAAACAACCATCACATAAGCATGGCATGATGCACAATCAGGTATGATGCATGTCCGGTTTAAAGAGGCATGGCATGGCAAAGTGCAACAAACAATACTACAAGTTAAGTGGAGCTCAATATGCAACGAGTTGCATATTGACGGAACACCACATTCAAGTATTTAGTTCACTCTCGTTTATGCTACTCATCAATATTAAATGTTGTTAAACATGGCAAGGGGTGAAGCATAATGGAAACTAACTATTTAAGCAAGTTAAATGAGGCCGGAACAACAAACAACAAGTCCGGAAAATCCTCATATGCATATTCTGAATTTGCTACTGTTCTGCCCTAAAACATATTTTAAAGTTGTTAAACAGGAAAATAAAGTGTACCATGTTAATCTAGGCATTTTTCCACCCCATTTACATATAAAGAACATTTAAATCCGAGCTACGGTTATTTAGTTATGAAATAAAGCATTTTAACATGGCATTTATGCAAATTTAAACAAACCACATTTTAAACATTTTGAACCTGGATGAAAATAACAGATTATGAAACTAGATGAAATTCTAAGCACTTTAGATATATAGTTTGTGTAATTTGGATGCATGCATATTTAGTTATTAACAATTCAAAATGATGGCATTCCTGTAATTATGCATGCAGTAGACAAATAGCAAAACGCAAGACTGATAAAAAAAACACAATCGGGCCGAATTGCAGGATCCTGCAGCGGCCCACAAGGATTTGGCCCGAGTGACAGTGGGTGAGCAGAATGAAAAACAGGGCAAAAATTGGGGTGCCTGGGAATTGAACCCAGCACCTCACGGTTGAAAGCAGAGCAGGCTGACCATCTCGCCTAGAAGGTGTTTGTGATGGATGTAGGACTTGATCAAAGATGTACAAGAACAAAGCTTAAACTGGTAAGGCAAAAATTGATGGAAAAGAATGTTTACGCCCGTGGGGATTCGATCCTTGGTCGCCTGGCTGACAAAGGGGAGGACTAACCAATTGGGCTGGACAGCGTGTTGTGAGCACTAGGAGGTGGTTCCTTCATAGGAAAGGAACAGAAGTGGCGAGCTTCAGCCATGGCTACGCCGAGAAAGCTCACGGCAGCGGCGAGCGAACGCGGCGCCAATCTCTGCTGCTAGGCATCGGCGGGTGTGCGGAAAAGGATGTGCGTGCGGATGAACCAAGCGGCGGCTGCTGCGGGCATGCGCACAAGGCTACGGGTACTGCAAACCGAGGACGAGCGGGAGCTTGTCTCGGTCATGGTGGTTACAGCCTTACAGGTCGAAGCAGGCAACGGAGCTTGCGAGTGAGATGCGCGTGTGTTGCGAGGCGTGTGCGGGAGTGCTGGAGGGCGGCGGAGACCAACCCAACACGGCGGACGGCGGGGTGAAATGGTTACTAGCTGGAAGAAAATGCACCTACAGAGGAGCCTAAGCCTAGCGATGCAATGAAAACGGGCAGGATGCCACCAGAGGAGCTCCGGCGACAACGACGCGCGGCGACGCGCTCGGCCGGGAGGAATCAGGAGGGACAAGAAGCAATCGAGAAGACGAGGCATGGGGACGAATCGGGTGCTCACCACAAACACGCGGGCGTGCTTGGATTGCCGAGAGGTGGTCGGAGACGACCGGATGGCGCCGAAGATAGGAAGTGGCCGACGTCGGGGAAGAAGACCCTCGCGGCGTTGGCTCCCGGCATGAAGTAGAGGATGCAGGGGAAGTAGAGGGACTGGGCGACTCTCCTGGACGAGGTGAGGAAGACGAAGACGACGATCTTGACGCTCCCGAGGAAGAAGAGGGTGGCCACTGGAAGGATCAAGCCGAGCACGAGCTCAAACTCGATTCGGACATGGCGTCGGCTATGGCGTGGAGAGCTTACCTTGCGGCGGCTAGACGAGGAGGAGGGAGGAATGGAAGGAGGAGAGACCCTAGGGCATCGGGGCATGATTTATAGGAGGTAGGGGGCTGTCCCGGCCGTTAAATCAAGCCGGCTGCCGACGTGGAGGTCTGGATGTGCGCCGTACAGAAGGAGGACGAAGCTCCTGTGGAGATGGGCTGGCTGTGCGATGTGGGCTGTAGTGAACAGGTAAGATAGGTGGGCTTCGCTGGGCTGCTCTTCCTTTCTCCCTCATTTCTTTTCTTTAATTCTTCAGACAGAATAACAAGAGCAGAAATGCACAGGGAGATCTGGAAGGAAGTAGATTGAGACAGAAATAGATCTGAGATACTGGATTTATGAACAATTTGAATAAAATGATTTGGACATTTTTAAGAGATATAAAAATAATTCAAGTTTGAATTAAATTCAAACTTGAGCCATTTTTTAAACCCAACCAACACAAGTCCAAACGATCTGATATTCGGCAGAGAGGTTGAAGGCATGGTTGAGAATTTGTAGGAAAAGAATGAACATTATACGGAACAGAAATAATGCCACTTGAATAAAAGGGTGAGAATTGAAAGAAAGAAGCTAGAGATGGGGTGTTGCACTTGATGATGGTTTAGATGGAAATGGCAAGATGGAACAACAAATAAGATGAGGAGAAGGAGTTCACAAGATAACAAGCACAGTACAACTATGATCATGATGCAAAAGCAACAAAAATGACAAAGGGAATATCACATCATGAAGCATAGAACAAAGCAAGGATGGTGCAATGCAATATAATATAAGATGAACATGATGCAAGAAGCAAAAATGACAAGGCACTCAATATGATCATGGCATAACATACAGGAAAGAAATATGCAAAACAAAAAAAACAAAAACCCAACCACGAAGGAAATATCATATCGTATCTCCGGAAAAGGCAAGAGTTGGAGCTACGAATATGGAAAGTTGTATCCGGGGCGTTACAGAACCCGCAGTGGTTCCAGAGTCCGGCAAGCGGCCCCTTCGAAAGAAGGGCAAGACCGTGACGCCGGCGGCCTCCGTTCAACCGGAGGCGCCGGATAGCTTGTTGGAGGCGCTTAAAGGCGCTTCCATCGAGGAAGAACACCGCACTATCATGATTGCGGTGATTGAGAAGGTTCAGCTCGCTAAGAGCGGGCTGACCGAAGCCTGCAGCAGCCTTCTAACAGGCTTTGAGGTAAGAAGTTAAAATTATGTAATGTAGTACCGCATAGACAAGTAGCCCTCGATGCTTAGTTCGGTGTTCGGAAAGAAAAGCGGATGAGGATCTATCAAGATATGCGCAGGTTGCTAAAAATATGTCAATATGGGTTTGCAGGCTGCGCTGCTGGCCTCTGCCGCTTAACGGCGGAGGTCGATGTGTTGAAGAAGGACCTCGAGCGTCCGAGCAAGAGCTCGCCATGCCAAGAGGCAGCTCGAGGAAAAGAAGGTGAGTAACACCGCTTGAATAGGTACCTTCTGTAAAAGGATTTTGGTTGCAATAAAATTTGACAAGGATAATATGTGTATTGCAGGGGCCACTAACGAGGTGGCAGCCCTGAAGGATGCTGTATCCGCAGCCGAACGCAATGCGGCCGCGGAACGGGCCGAGCGAGAAAAGCAAGAGGCACGGGTGGCGGAAGTTCGGCAAGAGCCCCAGGCTCTCATGGAAAAGCATGAGAGTTTGGAGCATGACTCGAAGACTCGAGAGTCCGAGCTTGCCTCGGCTCTCGAAAGTGCCAAGTCCGCCAAGGCCGAAGCCCGTAAGGCCCTTCAGGAAGTTGAGGACATAAAGAAGATAGCGGCGGGTAAGGCATTTTTCATGCAAAGCAGGCATGTTAATGTGAACTACCTGACACTTACCCGCATTCGAGCTCTCGAGGCGTTTGCAGATCTGCGCCAGAGTGCGTCGATGCCGCCGCATTCTATCGTGGCGAGGAGGGAGCTCGACGGAGAAGGTCTTCGTCTCGATCTGCTGAGGCCGCCATCCAGTGCCCCCAAGCGACCAGCTGAAGCAGCTGGTCGAACTCCACAAGGTAGCTGAGGAGGCCATGAAGGGCCTCATAGTCCGGCTGTGGCCTGGACATGCTATGCCTGGGAGCTACTTTGGCCTCGTGCGGCGGCTAGTGGATGCAAGCCCCTGGGTGGAGGTCGTCAAGCGCTCCGCCTGTATTGAAGGCGCTCGCCGGGCTCTTGCCCGCATAAAGGTGCAATGGGGCAAGTTGGATGCGGAGAAGCTTCTCACGGACCCTTGCGCCGGGCAAGGAGTATCGCACGCCGGAGAAGTATTATAAAATTGTCCTGAAGGGAGCCTGCGATATTGCAGATGAGTGCTCTCGAAATGTAATCTTTGAGTGAACTCGCTATGTATTTATCCTGTGCGTTGAAAACTTCGTTCATATGCGCCATGAGCAACGCTTGTTTAATTTAAAATATTACCTTACATGCGGCCGTTTATAAAATCGAGAGATGGCAAGTCGTTGGCTTCACCCCCAAGCCATGAAGTCTTTGGGGTGTTCGGGATAAACATGAGCACTCTTGTTCCCATTGTTGGGTCCATCGAGGAGGCGCCAACACAACGAACAAGGCAACCGGACTTATAATGCTTGAACACTCTCACTTAGCCATAGAATTCTATAATTTTAAATTTCGTGAAGCCCCGGTATTCGAAGACCGAATCCGGGCGCTATCCACGCCTTCTTGGACATTGCCGAACTTCACTCAAGCGGCGTGAGTCTTTAGGACCGAAAAAACCTCTCGAATAGCGACCAGTCTCTCGCCTTATCATGCCGATTAGTTTTAGCTTTTCCATCGAGGCGCCGCCGGCTCAACCGGGCGCAATCGCATGGTTCTCCCAGTGCTACCTTAGCCGACGGAACGGAACATAAGGCACCAAAACATGGGAGCCGGGCAAACCCAACTATTGACCCAAGACATGATTCGGAGCCGATCATATAATGCTATAAGTTCGGGGTGCCGCACTTGTGAAAGTGTTCGGACTTAATCACACCATAATTTGGGGAACAGAAGCCCCTGGCGTATTCAGCCGTACCAAAATATATGGGTGCAAGATTTCATGTGATGAACATATATGTAAAAGATAATGCCATTGCAATAAAAAGGTGCTGCATTATTTATGAAAGAAAGTCTGCTAGTAGAGCGCGGTGATACAAATAGTCTTGTAAGCAAGGGATTTGGACTAAATAAACATGTCCCCCTCGAGGATGAGCTGCAGACTTGGTGTATATAATCGAATTTAATGCTCGTAATTGAGACCACCTGGATGTTCGTCATGGCCTTCTTTAGTCCCTGACTGTTGCATCATGAGTTGGCAGGTTAAATGCGCGGACATGGCTTTCGTTAACAGAGTCCTCATATATAAGAAAGAAAATAAAAAAGGGGGCACACTTGCGAGCCCCCGGTGTGGTCGAACCGTACTCTGGGTCCGTTGCGATCGTGCCCCCTCCCCTATGCCCATGGTATCTCCAAGGCGTAATGATGTACGCGGAGTGTTATTCTTGCGATCATGCGCGGGCGAGGGTTGGGGCCGCATTGCTACTGGCGTGCTCGATCGCGCCAGTGGTCATGGTTGGCGTTGCTCGGCGCGCTTTCTGTATCCGCCGCTTAACGGCGGACTAGAGAATTGCCTTAGAAGGCTGCTCTGTACTTATGCCGCGAGAGCCGCTATATGTTCCTTCGTTCGGAGGGCGTTCCGTACTCCCATTGACCGTGATGACTCCACGAGGGCCTCGCATCTTGAGCTTTAGGTATGCATAATGCGGCACCGCGTTGAATTTTACAAACGCTGTTCGTCCGAGCAGGCATGATAGCCGCTGTAAACGGGACTATGTCGAAGATTAACTCTTCGCCGGAAATTATCCGGGATCCGAAGACCACTTCGGTGTGGTGAGCTGTCTAGTTGGCTTCCACTCATGGTATGACACCTTTAAAGGTTGTCTTTGTAGGTTTAATCCTTGATGGGTCTATGCCCATTTTGCGCACTGTATCCTGATAAAGCAGGTTCAGGCTGCTACTGATGGATTCATGTACCTAGGGTAGGGTCATAGGCCTGACCTAAACGTCCTACCCAAGGATACCCTTAGAAGAAATCACCTTCCAGTCGACCAACGAGGAACCCACTCGACTGATTAGAAGGACTCGACCATGGAGACTCACTCGACCATGAAGATACACTCGACCACCAGAAGGTCAGAAGGCACTCCGCAACGCAACGGCCTGTAATTGAATAGACTTAATGATAGTTAAGGCACTTTATGAGGGGCGTTACCAGTAACGCCCCGGGCTTAATGTACTTAAACCTCTCCATTATGTGGGCTGGTTGGGGTCCTGGCGCACTCTATATAAGCCACCCCCCTCCACAGGCAGAGGGGTTCGCACTCTTGTAATACTTACACACATAAGTCACTCGACCGCCCCAGGGCTCCGAGACGTAGGGCTTTTACTTCCTCTGAGAAGGGCCTGAACTCGTACATCACTTGTGTTCACAACCTCTCCATAGCTAGGACCTTGCCTCTCCATACCTACCCCCCACTCTACTGTCAGACTTAGAACCACGACAGTTGGCGCCCACCTTGGGGCAGGTGTTCTAGCGATTTGTGGAGAAGTTGCAGTACTTCCGAGTACTTTCATCATGATGACTGCTGGAGTTTTGGTTGAGGGACGCGAGATCCGTCTCGGTGCTTTCACCTTTGTCGCCGACGACTCCGCATGGCTCCAGGAGGCTCCACTCGACATCGAGGCGCTCCCCATCCGCGGTGCGACGCACTTTCACGCATGTGTCCGCGGTGTTCTGCTGCGGCAACCGTCGACCCCGTATCGGTTGACTCCTTTATCGGTCGCCCACCCGGTCTCCGGCCAGCGCAAGCGCTCTGGTCGGTCGAGACTCCAGCGGTGGGTGAAGCACGCGGTGGCTCGCCAGACAGCCATCGCCTAGGTCGCGGCAATTGAGCCCGACGAGTCCCTCTACGGCCTGTTCGACCTGTCGACTGGCTCCGTAGAGACTGCATCCGAATGCGATAGCAGTGATCCAGCGGCGGAAATCCTCATGGTTGACGGTCCCCGCAGTCCTCCCGGCTTCACTCATGGGGGCGGAGCGGGCGGTGGAGGCGATCCCGTACAAGACCATGAAGATTATCAGCCCGAGACACTCGACTCTCTGCAGAGAGAAGAGCTTCGCCGCAGGAACATGGATGCCCTGCATACTCCCATCACCGGAGAAACCCCTGAGGCTCGCGCCTTGGAGGAGGCACGTTTGGCCAATGTCGCCGAACACGCTCGCTTGGAGAACCTTCAGTGGGCACTCGGCGAAGCCGCTGCAGCGAAGTTCTGAAGCGGCCGACGCGACTCTTCCCGCCGACTCAGGTATACCGCACGCCAATTCAGAATTTAGCAGCTGCAACCCGTATAGCAGAGTCCATCCAGCCATCCCAGTCGGAAGCTGGGAGAGGCTTGATGCAGATCAGAGATTTGCTCCGAGCAGCAGGAGACCAGAACTCAGCCGTGTCACAGTCGCGCAACAGGATTCACAGTCGATCCGTCGCTGCGAATACTGTTCAGTCGGCTCACAGTCCCAGATCGCCTCCGCGGCGGGAAGGGCGCGACAACCGGCGAGAGCAGTACGGAGACCGATTCGACCGGGATGATAGGCGTCGAGTACCCATTTCCCCTCCGAGGGAAGGGTCTTACGCTCCTCGGCGGCAAGACGATAGGCGTCGATTCGATCAAGACGGGCGAAGAGTTCCGTCGACCCCGAGAACCGAGGCTCGACGCGATCCATTATCGTGCAAGGCTTGGTCGACGAACGAGCCCATCGAGGCGGACCGAGAGGATGCACCCCAAGCGGTCGAGTGCATGTTTCGGTCCGGAGTGTTTTAGCAGGCTATCGAGCATGATGATCCCCCAATTTCAGGTTGGCAACAGGAGTCAGCAAATTCACTGGGGAGTCCAAGCCCGAAACTTGGCTTGAAGATTACCGAGTGGCTGTTCAGATTGGTGGTGGGAACGATGAGGTGGCCATGAAGCATTTGCCCCTCATGTTGGAAGGTTCTGCCAGGGCATGGCTGAATCAGTTACCTCCTAGCAGTATATACACTTGGGAAGATTTGTCCCGAGTGTTCGTCAGAATTTTTGAAGGAACCTGCAAGCGACCGGCTGGCTTGACAGAGCTGCAAGTCTGTGTGCAGAAGACCAATGAAACTCTCCGAGAGTACATTCAGAGGTGGATCACTCTGCACCATACTGTGGAGAATGTGTCGGACCATCAGGCAGTTTGCGCCTTCAAAGATGGCGTCAAGAATAGAGAATTGAGTCTGAAGTTCGGTCGAACCGGCGACATGACCTTGAGTCGAATGATGGAGATTGCTACCAAGTACGCTAACGGCGAGGAAGAAGACCGACTCCGAAGCGGCAAGTACAAGCCAAGTCAGTCGGAGAAAGGAAATTCCAGTCGGAAACAGAAGCGGAAAGCCGAGCCAGCAGCTCCTGGAGAGGCCCTGGCCGTCACTCAGGGGAAGTTCAAGGGAAGCGAAAGGATCACGGAATCCTAAGAAAGTTAAAGATAAAGAAGGAAATGGCGTGATGGATATGCCATGCCATATTCACACGAAGAAAGATGAAGAGGGCAACATCATTTACCCAAAGCACACCACTGCCAAAGGTCGACTCTCGATCCAAAGCGGTTTCAAGGAAAACAGTCTAAGGACAAGGAGAAGGAGCCAGACAAGGCCGGAGACAAAGAGGACAGTGAGGAAGAGTATCCGCATGTCAACTCCACTCTGATGATCTTCGGAGATGTGGAAAGCAAAACTCGACTGAAAGTCATTAACCGTGAGGTGAACATGGTTGCCCCAGTAAAACCAAGTTAGGTGAAGTGGTCCCAAACACCCATCACATTCGACCAATCTGATCATCCGACTCATATTGCCACCCCTGGGCGGCAAGCTTTGGTGGTCGATCCAATTGTCGAAGGCACTCGACTGACGAAAGTGCTGATGGATGGTGGTAGTGGGCTGAACTTCTTATATGCAGACACATTGAAAGGGATGGGCATTCCGATGTCCCGACTGAGCACCAACAACATGAGTTTCCACGGAGTCATACCAGGGAAGAAGGCCAACTCACTCGGCCAAATAGCTCTGGACGTGGTTTTTGGTGATTCCAAGCATTTTCGCAAGGAAAAATTGACATTTGAGGTTGTGGATTTTCAGAGTGCATACCACGCCATTTTGGGGAGGCCGGCCTATGCACGATTCATGGCTCGACCATGTTATGTGTACCTCAAACTGAAAATGCCAGGCCCCAAGGGGGTGATCACTGTCACCGGCGATCGGAAAAAGGCGGAAGAGTGCTTTCAGAAGGGCTCAAAGATTGCCGACTCCCAAGTGACAATGGTCGAATTCAAGGATACAAGCAAAAGCAGATCCGAAAGTGATTTGTTGCGATCAAGAAGCCGCCACAGAATCGCATTTCAGTTATGCGGTGAGACGAAGCAGTTCATATTCACCGGTGATCCCAATGCAGCCCGACCCACATCTCCACGACACTCGACCGAAATAGGAAGAAGCACTCATCCGGTTCCTCCGTGAGAATGGGACATTTCGCATGGAAGCCAGCTGACATGCCAGGTGTTCCCAGGGGACTGGCTGAGCATCGTCTCCGAGTCGACAAGTCAGCAAAACCAGTGAAAGAGCATCTTCGGCGGTCCGCCGTCCAGAAGAGAAAAGCTATTGGTGAAGAAGTGGCTCGACTGTTGGCGGCAGGATTTATCCGAGAGATATACCACTCCGAGTGGCTCGCTAATGTCGTCATGGTTCCCAAGAAGGACAACTCGCTCCGCATGTGCATTGACTTTAAGCACATCAACCGGGCCTGCCCGAAGGATCATTTTCCTCTCCCGCATAGATCAAATTGTCGACTCGACGCGGGATGTGAGATTGTCTTTTCTAGATGCATATTCCGGGTATCATCGATCCGTCAGTATGGACCCGATGAAATAAAACAGCTTTCATCACTCCATTCGGTGCTTACGCTATATCACCATGCCATTCGGCCTCAAGAATGCGGAGCCACATTTATGCGAATGATTGAAGTGTCTCTCACTCAAATAAGTCGGAATGTGGAAGCGTATATGGATGATATCGTCGTTAAGTCGCGAAAAGGTTCCGACCTGCTTGCTCGACCTCGCGAAACATTTGCCAACCTCGAAGATGCGATATCAAGCTCAATCCGTCAAAGTGCACATTCGGAGTTCTGGTGGAAAATTACTCGGTTTTCGTTTCGAGCGAGGATCGACGCTAATCCGAGAGAAGATCGGCACTATTCTCCGAATGAAACGCATACTGCGAAAGTGCACGATGTCCGAAGCTTCTTGGATGCTTGGCGCTTTAAGTCGATTCATTTCACGACTCGGTTTAAAGGCATTGCCTCTTTACCGATCGATGAAGAAGGCGACAAGTTCGAGTGGACTCGAAGCTGATGCAGCGTTTGCGAGCTGAAAGCTCGCTATCCACCAGCCGGTGCTTGCTGCTCCAATCAGCAAAGAGCCTCTGTTGCTTTATATTGCAGCCATGGACAAGTCGTCGATGCCGTGCTTACGGTCGAGCGGGAAGAGGAAGGAAAGGCCTTCAAAGTTCAGCGCCCGGTGTATTATTTATCTGAAGTCTTGACTCCATCCTAGCAGAGATATCCTCATTATCAGAAGCTTGTGTATGGCATATACATGACCACGAAGAAGGTTGCTCATTATTTCTCGATCATTCTATCACGATCGACGACGCTCCTTTATCGAGATTACGCTGTGAGAGATGCAACTAGTCGAGTGGCGAAATGGGCGATTGAACTTCTTCCCTTGATATCAAATTTGAGGCAAAGAAAGCCATTAAGTCGAGCAATAGCAGATTTCCTCGCCGAGTGGATTGAACAACAGCAGCCGACGGAAGTTCACTCGAGCATTGGACCATGTTCTTCGATGGCTCTAAGATGCTAAATGGTTACGTGTCTTTGGGGTGGTTCTGGTTTCCCCAGAGGAGACAAGCTTAGATATGTGCTCCAGATTCACTTTGATTCCTCCGACAATGAGGCGAGTATGAGGCCCTTTATATGGATTGCATGGCCATCTCACTCGGCGTCCGTCGCTTTGATGGTTTATGGCGATTCAGATTTAGTGGTCAACGGTGATGAAGGAGTGGGACGTGAGAAGCCCAGCCATGATTGGATCTGCAATGCAGTGAGGAAGCTGGAAAAGAAGTTCGAGGGTTGGAGCTCCATCACATCCCCGGTGAAAAATCAAGCAGCAGATGACCCGCAAAGATAGGTTCCAAAGAGAAGCCATTCCAGTGGTGTATTTTTGGAACATATACACACTCCGTCGATTAAAGAAGACCCTTCACAGAGGAAGCTCCACAGCCCAAGAGTGCCACAGATCCGGTCGAGGTTGAGGTCCGGCAAGTGGTCGACTTGGTCATGGAGGTTTTAGTGGTCACTCCCAATTGGAAAATTCCCTATATCGCATATATCCCGAGAAAAGAACTCCCAGAGGATGAGGAAGAGGCTCGGCAGATCGTCCGTCGATCCAAAGCCTTTACCGTTATCAAAGGACAATCAGATATAGAAAGCCCGACCGAGTTGGTCAAAATGCATAACGCCAGAGGAAGGTCGAAGTCATTCTCCATGATATCCACTCGGGGACTGTGGTCACCATCGTCCTCTCGGACCATTGTAGCCAAAGCATACCGAGCTGGGTTTCCGCCGAGGCGAATGAGATGGCGAAAGAAATAGTGGACAAGTGCGAAGCATGTCAATTTACTCCAATATGTCACACAAGCTGCGTCACTCTCGAAGACCATTCCGCTCGTCGGCCGTTCGCGAGATGGGGGTTGGACATGGTCGGTCCCTTGAGAACGGGTCGTAGTGGTTTCACGCATGTCTTGGTAGCGATCGACAAGTTCACCAAGTGGATTGAAGCTAAACCCATCAAGAATCTTGACGCCTTGATCGCTGTTTCCTTCATCGAGAGCCGACGTTCGATATGGAGTCCCACGGCATTATCACGGATAATGGGTCGAATTTTGACTCGGAAGAATTCAAGGATTTCGCAGCGCTCAAGGCACGCGAGTCGACTACGCTTGATCGCCCATCCGCATCGAATCGACAGCGTAACGAGCCAATGGCTTAATCCTCAAGGGTCGAAACCCCGGTCGATGCGAGATCTCAAGCATGCGGCTGGAGCATGGGTCGACGAACTCCCTTCAGTACTTTGGGGATTGCGGACCACACCTAATCGGTCGACCGGCAGAACTCCATTCTTCTTGGTCTATGGAGTTGAAGCAGTCCTGCCGAGTGATCTTCTTCACAACGCTCCCCGAATCGAACTTTACAACGAAGCAGAAGCTGAGCAAGCGCGTCAAGACACAGTCGACCTTCTAGAGGAGGAAAGGGAGATGGCTCTGATCCGCTCGACCATCTACCAGCAAGACTTGCGTCGGCTTTACGCCAGAAATGTGAGAGGTCGAGCCTTCCAGGAAGGAGATCTAGTTCTCCGAGTGGATCAGCAGAAACAACATAAGCTCGCTCCTTCCTGGGAAGGGCCCTTCATCGTCACCAAGGTTCTCCACAACGGAGCATATCGTCTCTACAACGTCGAACACAACATCGAAGAGCCCCGAGCTTGGAATGCGGATCTGCTCCGCCCGTTTTACACTTAAAGTTTTTCACTCGGATGAGTTGTAATAAAATACTTCTGTAGTTCATGAAGTTCGAAATAATAGTGTCATAATTCCTTCATAATTTTTGTCACTTTTTATTTTTTGTCCAGTAAAATTTTCCCCCTGTGGATGGCTTAGTCGCGAATCCGTTTCGCCTAAGTTTGTACAAATCCTACCGAGTGGTAAGCGGACTTCCACTCGGAGGCTTAGCCGAATCCGCCGCCTAAGTTATAAAATCCTACCGAGTGGTAAGCCGGACTTCCACTCGGGGCTTAGCTGCAGCCAGTGCTCGCCTAAGATATAAAAATCCTACCGAGTGGTAAGCGGACTTCCACTCGGGGCTTAGCTGCAGCCCAGTGCTCGCCTAAGATATAAAAATCCTACCGAGTGGTAAGCCAGACTTCCACTCGGGGGCTTAGCTGCAGCCCAGTGCTCGCCTAAGATATAAAAATCCTACCGAGTGGTAAGTCGACTTCCACTCGGGGCTTAGCTGCAGCCAGTGCTCGCCTAAGATATAAAAATCCTACCGAGTGGTAAGCCAGACTTCCACTCGGGGGCTTAGCTGCAGCCCAGTGCTCGCCTAAGATATAAAAATCCTACCGAGTGGTAAGCCAGACTTCCGCTCGGAGGCTTAGCTACAGTCCAAGTACTCGCCTAAGTACAACGTACGCTCGCAAGGAGGACGAGGCGCAGGTCGACTGCGACCCTCTCCTCCGAGCTACACCATAAGTATAACATGTGGGCTTGCAAGGAGGACGAGGTATAGGTCGACTGCGACCCTCTCCTCCGAGTTACTCCATAAGTATGATGTGCGCTCGCAAGGAAGACGAGGTGCAGGTCGACTGCAGCCCTCTCCTCCGAGCTTCACCACAAATACAACAGAAATCCTACCGAGTGAAGAGCAAACCTCTCACTCGGGGGCTTAGCTGCGGCCCAGTGCTCGCCTAAGGTATAAGAAATCCTACCGAGTAAGAGCAAACCTCTCACTCGGGGGCTTAGCTGCAGCCCAGTGCTCGCCTAAGGTATAAGAAATCCTACCGAGTGAAGAGCAAACCTCTCACTCGGGGGCTTAGCTGCAGCCCAGTGCTCGCCTAAGGTATAAGAAATCCTACCGAGTGGTGAGCAAACCTCTCACTCGGGGGCTTAGCTGCAGCCCAGTGCTCGCCTAAGGTATTAGAAATCCTACCGAGTGAAGAGCAAACCTCTCACTCAGGGGCTTAGCTGCAGCCCAGTGCTCGCCTAAGGAATAAGTCGATCATGTAGGCATCTTGCCGTGAACCGCAAAGGGCAATTCGAGCCAAAAGCAATCATATCCAAACATCCAATCCAAGTTTAGGTCGATACCTAAAGGAACCGAGAGTGCTCGGGCACTAAGCACATTAAGGTTTTATCGGTTACAATTCCACTCGACATACCGAGGCAAATTTAAAGTGTCGATTTAAAGGAAGTTTTTACCCTCCCGTGGAGGGCTGGAAGGAGCAACGAACTCATCAAGGTCGATCCCATCTGCGATCCGTAGCAGCAGCGATGAAAGTTTCCATGAAGGACCGAAGTCGTGTTTCTTGGTGTTGGCCACTCGGAGAGCCGCCGGCTTATCTTCTCGTGCATCCTTGCGATGGACTCGCGCCGAGCCGCAGGCGACATCCGCGCCACACCGAGCCGAGGACTTCTTCCACTCCTGCACTCGGTCAGGGACGGCATTCAATCGAGCCATCAGCGACTCAAGGTCATTTTGGAGTGTCGCCCCGGGCCAGAGCGTCGAGTCGATGCGGGACGTAGCAACCTTCAACCTTGCGAGGTAGTCCACGACAGCTGCAACACGGGACTCCAGTCGGAAGACATTCATGGCAACTTCATCGTTCACCGGGGAATTGACAGGGTCGAGGTTCAGCTCCAACTGGCTGGTTTCTTCTTGAAAGTTGCGACAGAATTCTGCAAAGACAAAACCCCGAGTCAAGACGATGGTCGAATGGAAACATCACAGTTGGAAGAATTGGTCGAGTGTAAAAGACTAGCTTCGAGCATAAGGAACAATTTCTTAGCAAGACCACCCAGGAAGCCTTCCAGGTCATTCTTCTTCCCAGTCAACTGGTTGATCTTCTCAGTCAGAGTGGTCTTGTCAGCTTTCAGTCGGTCAACATCCTTGGTGGCAATTGCCAGAGCAGCCTTCAGATTGGTGTTGTCCTGTTCGAGCTTGGTGACTGAGGCTAACTTCTCGTGAGCAAGCTTGATCTTCTCAGACAACTCAAGATCCTTCTTCCTCTGGGCCTCCTTCACCTTGCCTGTAAATTACAGCAAAGTCAGATTTGAAACAGATGGGGGAAGAAAGGAGTCGTCGAAGTCTCACCGAACATACCTTTGGTCTCCTCCTTCGCCTTTCGTCGATTCTCCTGCACTAGCTTCAAGTCCAACTCGAGCTGAATATGCTTCTGCTCCAGTTCAGTATAGCGCGCCGCAAGATCACAGGATTTCTACGAAGAATCAATCGACAAAATGTCAAAGATGATTCACTTCCGAGTGAATAGAGAAAAATCATACGTTTCTAAGACCACAGTCGAATGCAAGCATTCGACCGTAGTCTCGGGGACTACACCCAGTGGGTGCACTCAGCGTGCCCCCACTGGTCCTATTCAGACAGAGTCGACCGATCGACCAAAAAAAGGAAAGCTCCTTGATTGTAATCAATCGCCAGTGATCGATTACGATCTCGGGGATTACACCCGGTGGGTGCACTCAAGATGCCCCCACCGGTTTCAGAAACCCATCCGCTCTAGTCGAACGATGATCAATCTTTACTTGTAAAGTTTAAAGCCGATCGCCAGCAATGACCTTAGCCTTGGGGATTACACCGGTACGGGTGCACTCAGCGTGCCCCGCTAACACGGAGTTTTTATCAACACACCCTTTGGGTGACTGCTATGGATTTCGAAAGAAAAGAAGTTTTGATAGCATATCCTAACAGAGCAGCGGTGGTCGATCGACTGAACATTGCTTTGAAGAGCGGAGCTGGCATCATAAGCTGCTTGGCTTGCATCCCGGACGATCTTCACCTGCTCCATCATGATTCCTGCTTGGCGTATCGCCTCCTTAGCAGCACTAGCTTGGTCCTCCGGGACGTGGTGAAGAACGAAAATGCCCAGCACTCGACGAAGTGGGTTGAGCACTCGTCAACGGCACTGCGAAGGACACGGTATGTCGAGTGGTGACCTCCCCCTCCGTTGCAACAGTCTCGGGCACCGTCACATCTTGGGTTGCTTTGCCAGTGGACGCCTTCCTGCTCCTCTTATACCTCAATGGTTCTTCATCCTCATCATCATCATCAGGAAGGGTGATAATGTCATTGGTTGGAGCTTCAAAAAAGAATCAAAGTTAGAAACTATGAGTCAGTCGACTAAGAACGGAATTAAGGATATAGTACCAGGATTTGAAGTTGCCGCGTCCTCCATCTCATGGTCCTCAGCCTTGCCTGAGGTTTCAGAAGTCGCAGCACTGAAGTTCCAAAGAATCAGTCGATTAATTCAAATATCAACCAGAGATAAAGCTTGTACCAAACAGGAAGACTTAAGTAATATGTTTACCCTGATATGGTGGGGATGGACACCTTCATTTTTGGCAGAGGCTTGGTTGGCCTTGACGGAGCTACCTTCGACTGCTTCGGCGCCTTCTCAGTCGGCACCGGAGAAGCGGTCCGAGGGCGTTTGGTCGACTGCGTAGCAGTCGCGACTCCCTTACCGCGTTCAGTCGAAGGATCATGAACAAGTTTCGACCGCCTTTCCGAGCGCGGTGGTGCAACCTCCTCCTCCTCCTCCTCCTCTACTTCATCCTCATCATCGTCATCGTCGTCATCATCATCCTCAGCAGCATCTGAATCCCACTCTTCCTGGCTTTCACCCCCGCTGGCTTCTCCCTCCTCAGTTGGAGCCTGAGCTCCGTTGGGCATTGAGTACAGCTCGGTAAGGGCCTGGAAAACGTCAAGACAGAGCTCAATCGACCAAATTGCAGGACATACAGAGACATATTCAACAGATATACAATGGAAAGCAGAACAAGTATACCTTTTCTGGAACGCTATTATGGTCGAGTGGAGAAATCCTCCTCGATCCGCGAGGGTTGTCCTTGTTCCCGATGTCGCGCCATCCATCTTTCCACTATGGCGTCGTCGACCGCCTCGAGGTGGACTCGTGTCTCGTCTTGGTTCCATGATACAGCCACATGCAAGTGGCTCGAATCAAGAGGCTGGATTCGCCTCGAAGGAAAACCTCCAAGAGGTCCATGCCACCACACCGTCCCGAACCAGCTGTACCACGCGATCCATTAACATCTTCACATCAGCTCTCTCCTCTGGAACCACCTTCAGAGAAGAGGGTTTGTTCACTCGACTCATGGTGAATGGAGGAAGTCCACTCGATCGTCGGCGTCGGCTCATTCAGCGATAGAACCAGGTCGATTGCCAGCCCCGACCGACTCGGGAAAAGACATAGCTGGGAAGGTGCTTTTATTCCTCACTTGGATTCCTAGGCCCCCGCACATCTGAACCACTTGGGTTTTCTCATCACCTGGACTTGCTTTCTTCATACCGAGAACGACATGTGAAGATGTGCTTGAACAAACCCAGTCGGTCGACAGCCCGTGAAGTTTTCACACATGGATACAAATGCAACAAGATCTGCGATGGAGTTTGAGTAAAATGGTGGAGCTGGGCTCCAAAGAAGTTCAAAAGCCACGAAAGAAAACACTCGGCGGCAGGGAAAATCCTCGATCAACATGGGTGGCTAGGAGCACACACTCACCCTCCTCCGGTTGAGGCTGCCACTCTTTGCCAGGAAGCCTTGCAGCGCCGTGGGGGATCAGCCCGTCGTCGGCCATGTCGAGGAGATCCTTCTCCCTGATGGTCGACTGGATCCAATCTCCCTGGACCCAGCCCTTCGGCAAGCGGGATCTCGACGAAGACCCGCTGCGGCTGGTAGATCTCCCCTTCGCCTTCTCAGCCGCCGACGCCTTCTCCGCCACCGACGCCTTCTTCACGCGCTCTAGCGCCGCCGTCTTCTCTTTGCCCATGGCCGCCGGCGAAGTGCGCAAGAGAGAGAGTTGTGGAGGCGACAGCAGTTGCGTTGGGCGGAGACGAAGAGAGCAGAGGAGGAAGAACGGGGTACTGTGCAGAAGCCCTCACAAATCGCATTTATAACATCCCTTCCGAGTGGATGACAGGTGGACCCGGACGATCCAATCATATCCCGAAACAGTTGCATTGACACGATACGTGGCGGAAAAAGCGGCACGGAGATCGAGGCGTCCATGTCCTGTCCCGTCCGAGCGCCGCGGTCCGTTCCGCTTCGCGCGCTTCCCCAAATTTCGTATCCTGCGAAATCCGCGAGCGGCAGATCGGTCTGCCTGGTGCGAGATTTCCTGCGATCCGTCGCTCAGGAGCCAGCAAAGCATAAAAGATCACTCGACGAAAGAACAAGAATGGATCGAGTCGACTGAAGAAAAGTTGCTCGTTATCAACAAAGAAAATCTTGATCAAAGAAGACGCATAACCAGCATGCCAGAGTTCAATCGGAACAGCATCAACTCCTTCCTCATTCAAGCCTCGACCCATTCGGGGACTAATGATGGATTCATGTACCTAGGGTAGGGTCATAGGCCTGACCTAAACGTCCTACCCAAGGATACCCTTAGAAGAAATCACCTTCCAGTCGACCAACGAGGAACCCACTCGACTGATTAGAAGGACTCGACCATGGAGACTCACTCGACCATGAAGATACACTCGACCACGGAAGGTCAAGGCACTCCAAGCATAGCGGCCTGTAATTGAATAGACTTAATGATAGTTAAGGCACTTTATGAGGCGTTACGAACGCCCGGCTTAATGTACTTAAACCTCTCCATTATGTGGGCTGGTTGGGGTCTGGCGACTCTATATAAGCCACCCCCTCCACAGGCGAGAGGGTTCGCACTCTTGTAATACTTACACACATAAGTCACTCGACCGCCCTGGGGCTCCGAGGCGTGGGGCTTTACTTCCTCCGAGAAGGGCTGAACTCGTACATCACTTGTGTTCACAACCTCTCCATAGCTATGACCTTGCCTCTCCATACCTACCCCCCACTCTACTGTCAGACTTAGAACCACGACAGCTACCGCCGTTCATCAGGACTCTCGTGAGGTGGAACCCATCGACGATTGGGTCTAAAACGATTGGGGCGAATCCGCCATGGCGTATGCTGGTCGGATGGTCTCTTCGATCGAAAGTGATCGGACAAGAGGACCATGGGTTGAACTTTGGGGCGACTGGCTCCATCGCATAGACGTCCCGTAGTGCGCGTTTCCTCTCCCTCTTGGGTGTGTGGGTCGCGTATATCATATTCAACGTCCGCACTTGCGGGGGAAAACCCTTCTGTCCTTTGTTGTTCGGCGGTCGGGTCTCTTCCTCGTCGTCGCTATTTAGCCCCTTGTCATTGTTTTCGGCAATTAACTTGTCGGCCTGCTTGAATACCCAGCAATCTCTATTGGTGTGGTTAGCTGGCTTGTCAGAGGTGCCGTGTATCTGGCATAAGCGGTCGAGTATTCGGTCCAGATTAGACGGACCGGAGTGGTTCTTTTGAATGGCTTCTTCCGCTGACCGGGTTTAGAGCCTCGGAATCCGGCATTGACGGCCGTATCCTCCTTATTGTCGCCGTTAATGTGGCGCTTGTTTTTGTTTCCTCGTGACCTGCCGTTGTTGTCCTTGGTATCCGGACTGCCAGAGTTTTTACGGAGATTGTTGCTGCGGGCTAGCCAGCTGTCCTCTCCCGCGCAAAAGCGGGTCATTAACGATGTGAGGGCTGCCATGGATTTCGGCTTTTCCTGCCCCAGGTGCCGGGCTAGCCATTCGTCCCGGATGTTATGTTTGAAGGCTGCAAGGGCCTCTGCATCCGGACAGTCGACTATTTGATTTTTCTTCGTCAAGAACCGTGTCGTAATTGTCCGCCGATTCGTCTGGCTGCTGAATGATGTTGCTTAGGTCATCGGCGTCTGGTGGTCGCACATATGTGCCTTGGAAGTTATCAAGGAATGCGGCCTCCAGGTCTTCCCAACACCCAATTGACTCTGCGGGCAAGCTGTTAAGCCAATGCCGAGCTGGTCCTTTAAGCTTGAGTGGGAGGTACTTGATGGCGTGGAGATCGTCGCCGCGGGCCATATGGATGTGGGGAAGATAGTCTTCGATCCACACCATGGGGTCTGTTGTGCCATCGTAAGATTCGATGTTTACGGGTTTAAACCCTTTGGGGATCTGATGATCCATTACTTCGTCAGTGAAGCATAACGGGTGTGCGGCGCCCCTGTATTGAGCGATATCGCGACGCAGCTCGAGAGAGCGCTATCTGCTGTGTTCGGCCCAGCCAGGGTTATTGTATCCGGCACGACGGTATTCGTCGTGGGTCGTAGGGCGCCCACGTGATCCATAGATGGATCTGGATTGCCTTGCTTTGTCCTCCAATATGTCTCGCAAGTCCGGCGCGTTCCCTCTTGGCTTCGTACTTTTGGAGCGATGCCGGGGTACGGTAGTGGCTGGGGGTTTGGATGCCTCTCTGTCACGACCACGCGGTGGTCGGTCAGCCATATCGTGCGCTGGTGATGGAGGTGTGTATGCTTCCTCCTCTAATCGGGGGAGCAGCTTGCGTCTTGGGTAACTTTTGGAGGGACGTTCGAGTTTATACTCTTCGGCCGCGAGGACCTCGGTCCATCGATCGGCCAGCAGGTCTTGATCAGCTTGAAGCTGTTGCTGCTTTTTCTTTAGGCTGTTTGCTATGGCGATAAGCTTGCGCTTGAAGCGCTCTTGTTCGACGGGATCCTCGGGTACGACGAATTCGTCATCGTTGAGGCTTGCTTCGTCTTCAGAGGGAGGCATATAGTTATGATCCTCAACCTCTTAAATCGCCGCCCCCTCATGAGGGCTTGCCTCGCATCCTCCTGCACTTGAGTCTTGTTGGAGGATTGTCTTGGTGCTCTCTCGAGTGTTATTATCTCTGTGCGGAATCTCCAT
The DNA here is from genome assembly GCA_021437245.1 of Aegilops speltoides. Lineage (NCBI taxonomy): Eukaryota > Viridiplantae > Streptophyta > Magnoliopsida > Poales > Poaceae > Aegilops > Aegilops speltoides. The sequence goes on from CM038144.1 coordinate 244,111,673, forward strand.
TCTTCTGTGGCGGGATTTAGAGCGGCGCCATGACGCCGGCGCTTGGGCTGCTTCTTTAAAGAGTCGCCTCCATTGCTTCTTTGCCATCCCGTCTTTTGGGGTGTCCACCATATATATGTCGTATGACGAGGTGGTCTTCAGTGCCTCGTGGGCGCTGGTTCTGTTAAATCTCGCATCGTCGTCCATAGCATCGATGTCTTCGGAGTCGTAGTCTAGCATGTCGGTTAAATCGTCGACAGTGGCTACAAAGTGGGTGGTGGGTGGGCTCTGAATTTCTTCGTCGTCCGTATCCCAACCATCCTGGCCATAATCCGGCCAGGACTCTCCTGATAACGAGAGATGCTTTAGTGAATTCAAGATATCGCCGAAAGGCGAGCATTGGAAGATGTCCACGGCGGTGAATTCCATAACCGGCTCCCAATCCGGATCGATTGGTAGGGGCGCGGGAGGTTCGGAGTCCGGCAAGGAGTCCGGCGCCTCGGAATCATGAGTTTCACGGGGGACAAGATTGGTGTTCGGCTCCATCGCCGTGGATGTTGAAGCCCCCAGGGCGGCGTCTATCCACCGGCCCTCGATCTGGGCGATCGGCTCCGGGCTAACGGCCAAAGCAGATCCGTGTGCGGCCATCAAGGCACTGTTCGGCGGCGGAGCTAGGTCATGCCCATAAATCACGCAGTCGGCGCGCTGGCTGTGGCTCGAGTCCGTCAAGATCAAGTCTCCGCGACATCGGCCGTGAAGTTTAAGCTTCAAATCGACTGACGGCCGGGCGTAGCTTCGATCTGCTCTAGATGGCCAAGTGAATTGGCCCGCAGGTGAAGCCGCGAATCTGAAGATCTGTCCGGGAGAAAAGTCTCACCCGGACGGTGTTGCTGGTTGAAGATGCCATCAAGCCTATCGGTGACGACACAGAGGAACTCTCAATGAAAGCACCAATGTCGGTGTCAAAACCGGCGGATCTCAGGTAGGGGGTCCCAAACTGTGCTCTAGGCGGATGGTAACAAGAGACGAGGGACACGATGTTTTTACCCAGGTTCGGGCCCTCTCGATGGAGGTAAAACCCTATGTTCTTCTTGATTAATATTGATGATATGGGTAGTACAAGAGTGGATCTACCACGAGATCAAGGAGGCTAAACCCTAGAAGCTAGCCTATGGTATGATTGTTGTAATGTATGTTGTCCTACGGACTAAAGCCCTCCGGTTTATATAGACACCGGAGAAGGCTAGGGTTACACAGAGTCGGTTACAATGGTAGGAGATCTACATATCTGTATTGCCAAGATTGCCTTCCATGCCAAGGAAAGTCCCATCCGGACACGGGACGGAGTCTTCAATCTTGTATCTTCGTAGTCTTAGAGTCCGGCGGATATTGATAGTCCGGCTGTCCGGACACCCCCTAGTCGAGGACTCCCTCAAACATCATCTGTGGTCATCTGACCAAAGGACAGTATGGCCGTGTGAGTTCTCTGGAAACGTAGAAGTTAGTCTGGGACTGGCTATCCAAGGTCAACAAAGGCGTCTCAACCCAGAGAGATCAAAGGATCAGTGTTCTTCGCAACCTCTTCAACCGCTTCAAGAGAAACGACATTGAAAATGTCTAGAAAACGTTCGATCGCCTCACTGACATCACAAATGAGCTTCAAGCTCTTGGCGCAACTGAGATTACCAAGCATGAAATCGTCAAGACACTACTGAGATCACTCGACAGCTCCTTTGACAACCTTGCCCTCATGATACATGAACGTCCTGACTTCAAGACACTCGATCCGTCTGATATACTTGAGAGGCTCAACACACATGAGTTCCAGCTTTCTGAGAAAAGAGATATCTATGGTCCAAACTATGGCGAACTCGCTTTGAAGGCAAAAGTTGTTTCCTCATCGAAGAAGAATCATTGCAGATTACGATGATCCGAAGATATTGGAAAGGAACTTGCTATGCTTGTGAAAAAGTTCGAGAAGTTCACCAAGAAGAAAGGCTTCAGAAAGTCTTCACGATCCAGCTCAACAAATGATGAAGCTTCCACTCATGACCACAAGAAGAGAACATGTCACAAGTGCAAGAAACCCGGACACTATATCTCTGAGTGTCCATAGTGGGACAATGAGAAGAAGAAGAAGAAGTGCAATGAATATGATTCAGATGACAAGAAGAAGAAGAAATCTTCAAAGTCTTCTTCCAAGTCCTCATCAAGGTCTTCATCTCATAAGAAGAGCTCATCAGGCAAGGCTCGTGCTTTTGTTGGCAAGGAAATGGATTCAGAAGAGGAGTCTGCTTCTAAGGAGGTGGAGGTGGAGTCTGGAGAGGAGTCAGACCCTGGCGTTGCAAGTCTGGTTCTAGCCACAGCCTATGTTGCCAAGTCCATCTTCAACACTGAAGACAATGACTTCCACACCAACGCTGAAGCTGATGATGAAGACAATCCTACTCCCACCTACTGCTTCATGGCACGTGGTGCTAAGGTAAAATCACGTGATTCTTACTTTCAAGCATCAAGTGAAGATGACTCTAATTGTGAATCCAAACCTAGCTACAAAACACTTGCTAAAATTGCAACTGAACAACAAAAGGCTATGGAACATACTCAAAAACTGTTAGACAAAAGCGATGACCTATTGGACGCGGAAATGACACGTTCACAGTCCTTAGTTGAAGATATAAAAAATCTTCATGCTAAGTACCAAGAACTTGAAAGTTGTCATGAAACGCTCTCAACCACTTATGAAAAGCTCTCCTATGATTATCTTCAAAGGAAGCAAGAGCTTGAGAAATTGAGAGCGGGTCATGAAGTCCTTCAAAAAGAGAATGAGTCACTTCGCGCTCAAAAGATCAGTCCCGCTCAGGATGGATTTGAACCACCATGTCTAAAATGCATTGAGCGTGATAACGCTACATCTGTTCTTTGAATGTTCCATTGCTGCTCATTGTTTCATTGTCTTCACCTCTTGATGTGGTTACTAACCCCTCTGCGGAGGATACCACTACTATTGCTGATGAAAATGCTAGGTTGAAGACATTGCTTGAAACAGGATGTATAAAAGTGCGAAAGGGCATCGGACACTTTCGATGTCCTCAAAAGCAGATTCGAACGAAACCCTAGGAAATAGGGTGTTGGGTTCGAGAGGAAAATGAATGTTGATGGCTCGTCTTTGGAAGCCTGAGCGGTACCCCAAAACCACATGGGTTCTTTGCAAAGGAACCTTGAGAGATCCATCCACTTTATCTGGCTTTACTGTGCTAATCCTATTATCATTGATGAATCCTTTGATGCAAACTATAAGCTGTTCAAGAATCAGAATGGTGAAGTGTTTGCCAGGTATATTGGTACTGAATACAGGAATGGACCACCTATGAAGAAGATCTGGGTACCTAAGCAGTACATTGAGAATCTCCCTGTGAATGTCGTCATGACACCACCTAGGAAGAAGACAAACCCAGACCTATGGCTTCTTATGGACCAAAGGCTTCATACAGATACATGACTCACCTGAGTCACCCTAACGCCAATGTTTTGCAGGGAAATCATACTCAGACTCATGAATATGAGCGTCTGTCTTCAAACCGCTATGTTCATAGAACTAAGAACTTTTCTGCTTATTCATATGAGTATCATTCATCTCCTGCAAGGCTATTTTCTAGGGCTCCAAAGCCAAAATTCTCAGATGCTGCACTTAAACTCATTGCTTCTAAGCCACCCCTGAAAATGTGGGTGGTGAAGAAGAATTAACTTTCTTTTGCAGAGAAAGGTCTCCAGCCTGAAATCTAAGGCGTCCGATGCTATTGCTGGGGACCTAAAACACATTAAGGACGCATGATAAAATGTCTTTCTATATGCTTCACATCTGAATCACTTACCAGTCATACTACGTGTCCTAACCTTGATCTAAGCGGTGACAATCCTTGTATGTGTCAAATGCCTATGCTTCACAACACTCTTAGTGAAGCCTATCCTCCTAACTGCACTGTAGGGTATGTCACCAAAAGCTTCAGAATGGATTATGGACAGTGGATGCACAAATCATATGACTGGTGATCGACGTCTACTCATGGACTCAACCTTACATCCATCCGACAAGAGTCACATCACATTTGCTGACACTGGTAAAAGCAAGTCTTTGAAGGGTATCGAAAAGATGATCTATACATGGTAGATTTCTCAGCAGGTCCACAGCTTGCCGTATGTCTTCTCGCAAAAGCTTCAGAATGCTGGCTCTGGCATCGGAGGCTAGGGCATGCTGGCATGAGGAACTTACACACGCTCGTCAAGAAGAAGCATGTCATAGGCATCGAGGGTGTAAAGTTCAAGAAGGATCATCTGTGTGGTGCCTGCGAAGCTGGAAAGATGACTAGGGCAAAGCACCCCTCGAAGACAATCATGACAACATCTCAACCCTTCGAGCTGTTACACATGGACTTATTTGGACCTACTCATTACTCCACACTCACAACAACTGCTTATCTCTATGGGTTCGTCATTGTTGATGACTACTCAAGATACACATGGGTGCATATAATTCTCTACAAGACTGAAGTGCAAGATGTCTTCAGACGCTTCGCCAATCAAGCAATGAACAATTATGGCGTAAAGATCAAGCATATCAGAAGTGACAATGGCACTGAATTCAAGAACACCGGACTTGATCTTTATCTGGATACAATGGGAATCACTCATGAGTTCTCTGCTCCGTACACACCTCAGCAAAATGGCATCATTGAGCGCAAGAACAGAACCCTCATTGAGATGGCTCGAACAATGCTCGATGAATACAAGACACCAAGAAAGTTCTGTCCTGAAGCTATTGACACAACATGTCACATCATCAACCGTGTCTACATCCATAAGCTTCTGAACAAAACATCCTATGAGCTTCTTACTGGCAAAAAGCCAAATGTCAGTTACTTCAGAGTATTTGGAGCTAGATGTTGGATAAAGGATCCCCATCACAAGTCAAAATTTACACCTAAAGCTCACGAAGGCTTCATGCTTGGATATGGAAAAGACTCGCACTCCTACAGAGTCTTCAACCTCTATCTCTACAAAATCTTCGAAACTATGGACGTGCGTTTGATGAAACAAATGGTTCACAAAGAGAACACCTGCCAAGTACACTAGATGAAGCTCCATCCAGTGAATCTATCAAGCTGATGGGAACTGGTGAAATCATGCCTTCTGAAGCACAGCCTGAAGAGGAACTTATCATTTCTGCACCTAACCAACCTGAAGACTATGCTCAGACAGAAGACAATCCTCCCAATGATGACAATGATCAGCAAGAGCAAAGTCTTTGTCCAGTTCATCCTCGTGTTGCAAATGAAGTACAAATTGAGAAGATAATTGACAGCATCAATGCACCTGGTCCACTTACTCGCTCAAGAGCAACACAGTTAGCAAACTTTTGTGGGCACTTTTCATTTGTGTCAATATCAGAACCCAAGAAAGTTGCTGAAGCCTTTATGGAACCTGAATGGATTCAAGCTATGCAAGAAGAACTTCAATAGTTCAAGCTGAACAATGTTTGGGAACTTATCAAGCGACCTGACCCTCGCAAGCATAAGATTATTGGAACAAAATGGATATATCGAAACAAGCAAGATGAGCATGGTCAAGTCGTCAGAAACAAAGCACGTCTTGTGGCTCAAGGATATACTCAAGTAGAAGAATTGACTTCGATGAAACATTTGCTCCTGTGGCTATGCTTGAAGCTATTCGCATACTACTAGCCTACACTAATCATCACAACATCTTGCTATATCAAATGGATGTGAAGAGTGCATTTCTCAATGGCAAGATTGAAGAAGAAGTGTATGTCGCTCAACCACCTGGCTTTGAAGATCCAAAACATCCTGATATGGTGTAAAAGCTAAACAAAGCACTGTATGGACTCAAACAAGCTACTCGCGCATGGTATGATACAATCAAAGACTTCCTGAAGAGCAAAGGCTTCAAACCTGGATCCCTTGATCCCACACTCTTCACGAAGATATATGATGGTGAACTGTTTGTGTGCCAAATATATGTGGATGACATAATCTTCGGCTGCACCAACCAGAAGTATAGTGATGAGTTTGGATACATGATGCAAGAGCAATATCAGATGTCCATGATGGGTGAGCTGAAGTTCTTCCTTGGTCTTAAAATTTGTCAGCAAAGGAATGGCATCTTCATATCTCAAGAAAAATACCTCAAAGATTGTCTGAAGAAGTTTGGAATGGAAGACTGCAAAGGTTACACGACGCCAATGCCAGCCAAACACCATCTTGGTCCCGACAACAATGGTAAAGAGTTCGATCAAAAGGTATACCGCTCCATGATTGGTTCTTTACTTTATCTATGTGCATCTAGGCCAGATATTATGCTTAGTGTTTGCATGTGTGCTCAATTCCAAGCGGCACCAAAGGAATCGCATTACTTAGCTGTGAAGCGAATTCTTCGATCTTTGGCTTACACCCCAACACTCGGATTATGGTATCCAAAGGGCTAAAAATTAGATTTGGTTGGATTCTCAGATGCTGATTATGCTGGTGACAAGGTGGATCGCAAGTCTACATCAGGCACATGTCACTTTTTGGGTCGATCACTTGTCTGTTGGTCTTCAAAGAAGCAGAATTGTGTATTACTCTCAACTGCTGAATCTGAATACATTGCTGCTGGATCCTGTTGCGCTCAGCTTCTATGGATGAAGCAAACTCTCAAGCACTATGGCATCAATCTTAAACAAGTACCTCTCTTCTGCGACAATGAAAGTGCCATCAAGATAGCCAACAATCCAGTCCAGCACTCGAAGACAAAGCACATTGAAATTCGTCATCACTTTCTCAGAGATCATGTCATGAAGAAAGATATCGACATCATTCATGTCAACCTTTGATCAAGAGCAATGGCGGATATCTTCACAAAGCCCTTGGATGAGAAAAGGTTTTGCAAGTTACGGTGTGAGCTAAATATCTTGGAATCCTCTAATGTCACGTGATCGGCACACACCCTAACACTTATGCATGTTGATGACTTAGATGTGCAACACACGAAGTAATGTATATCTTCAATCAATGAAGACTTACACTCGAGTGTGAATACATTAACATGGAATTTGACTTGAGAGCGCCACGATAATTGTGCGCCGTATGCAGGTCTAATACTTCCTATCTGTGGTAACGCCACCACCAAATTTCTCTGTTTGATGTGTTTCACTCATGGCGTTATTTTTGCAATGACTTTGCATTTGGTTTGTCTTTAGTTTCAATTTATCTTCATGATTTTCTTCACTATGATAATTTGATTGCTTTTCGATATATATATATATATATATATATATATATATATATATATATATATATATATATATATATATATATATATATATACTAGTGTTCTATCCTCTACAACATTCACTTATAGCTATGTCTTCTAGTTGAATCTTTTGAACTAAGTGAATGTGATCAGACCCTAATCTCTCTATGCTTTCAATCTCAAACTCTATCTGTCCAAATCATATGCATTCTATTGAAACTGTCGAATGTCTTCTCTGCGTCCTAGTCAGCAGAAGGCATAGAGACAAGCATTAAGTCTGTTTTAAATAACTCATCTTTATTGTTGAAATCCGGAGAAGCCGGAACAACCATCCGACATGCCTGGCGGGCGTGGGAACGTGGGACAACTCTGAGTATGTTGCATGCTTGCCACGTGGCCCTCAGATGTGAACCGCCAGGGGCACCTGCGTAATTGCGCTGTGCCGCATACTTCCTTATAAATACATGCCCCCCTGCGGTAAAGAAATCCTTCTTCCACCTCTCCACCTCATCAAAACCCTAGCGCCACCGCTAGCTCTCGACGACACCGGCGACGAAGCGCTTAGCTGCCGCGACTTCTCCGATGCCGTCCTCACGCCGGCCGCGGACATCGTCTTCTCCGCTGTCGCCGTAGGTGTCCTCCGTCGCCAAGTTAGGGCACGGTGGACTGAACTGCTCGGTCTCCTATTCATCCCATCTAGCAGTTCTTCGTGTGAATACTTACATCATCACATTAACTCTCCCGAAGCCAGTTCCTGCTTGACCAGCAAGCGTAAGTCTCTGAAGCCTTTGAATGTATTGAAGCCATTTAGTTTGAAGTTCATGGATGCAGAGAAATCAGTAAGGAAGGGTGGCAGACAGCGTCAATGGGGAACATCCAAAGATCTGCTTGATGACCTCGCAGAACTTTACAAGACTGATCTTGAAGAGAATTATCATTAGCGCAAGACACGAATCCAATGGATTCGACGCTATTGGGCTGAAGAATGGTTCAAGTACAAGTTCATGACCCAGGAATATGAAGAGAAGAATGCTATCAAGAGTCCTTGGGGTGATATTCTCTATCGTGGTCTTCAACCCAAGAACAGAGCTGAAGCGATTGCACAGGGTTTCTATCCCTGCATGGTCCGTGGACCTTAGCTTGAGAATGCCGATCCCTCATCATTACTCTGGTGTCGCGATGATACTCTCTTCAAGCACAACTTCCAGCACGCCAAGGCATCGGCCAAGGAAAACAAGAAGTCATTGGGATTAGACTTCAACCCTGGTCCCTCTGCTCCCCGTGCTGACGGATCACGTGATGCAGAACCCAATGTCATCGGCCCCTTCTCCAACCTAGATGGCCTCATCACCTACATCTTGGTCCAAGGTGCCAGGGTAGATCATTCTGATCATGATGCTGACACTGATGAAGCCCCAACTCCTCCTCCAAAGCCGCGAGTATAAAAAAAGCCTAAGGCTTCAAGATCATTGCACCTCCAAAAGCTTCACATGCGAAGCCAGCAGCCTTGCACCTCCACGAAGGCGATTGTGCAGTCTAAAGATCAGTCACGTATTTCCAAGAAGACGGAGAAGAAAAAGCAAATCGTCAGGCATACTGATCAAACCTTGACTCCTGCTGCCATTCTGCGTGAAGAACCCATTGATCTGTCCAGCGATGAAGATCTTGCAGATGATGCCCTTGAGCAACTGATCAAGAGCAAGGAAGAAGCAGAGATCTTCAACAACTTGCCTCTCTTCTATGTGTCAATCATTCATAACTTCATTGATGAGTGCTTTGACACCCCAAATCTCAGCTTTGAAGATCTGCAACTTCCCATTGGCCTCAGAGTCTCCTTCAATGGCGCCATTGCTTCTGAGCTAGCTCTCACTCAGTGCATCGTTGAGCTGAAGAACAAAATTAATTATGAGAAGGCTCAGTTCAAGAAGCATGTGGCGAAGCTCAGTGTGCAAGATGTCAGAAACTTCAAGGTCATGCTGCACGAGCTTAAAGAAGCTTTTCTCAAGAAGCGCGAAGAAGCTCAGGGCTCTCGTGAGAGTATGAAGAGTTTGGCTGATAAGTGTGTGTTGGCCTACAATGAGGCTGAGAAGCGCAAGTCTCTTGGCCGTCCTGGCATTGAGCCCAGGATGGCCGCAAAGAAGAAGAAGCCATCAACCGCTCCACCTGCACCTTCAAGACAAGAAGCACCTTGCATTATCTTCCCAAGCAGCATGACTGGCTCGAAGCCAAAGGTCACGTCAACCGCTTCAGGATAGAAGAAGACGAGGGCTGCCGAGGCTGAAGCCAGAAAAAGGAAGAATACTGAAGTCTTTGATGCTGCTCCCTCCAAGAAGAAGAGCAAAACCAAGAAGAATAGGGCTGCTCCCATAGAGCCCTTAGTTGTTGAACCTATCTCAGTGGTTCGCCCTGCGTCTGAATATCAAGAACGAGGGATGATAGTTCATGAGCCTGCTTCCACAGAGGCTCATGAAGCTGAAGACGTTCCAGCAGCTCAACCCACCGCTGCTGAAGACATTGGTCACAATGACAATGTTGAAGATGATGAAGTTCTTCCTCAGATCGAAAACAACCTGGTATCATCGCCTGTTCTCACGAACAGCGAACTCATCAGCATTGGTCGTCCTCTGACGCCAATTTCTCAGGATGCATCGTGGGCTGATCACCCACAGCAACAAGACTCCCCAAGTACTCCCCAACAACAACTCCAAGTCACATCACCTGTGCAAGAAGAAGAAGAAGACTTTGAGGCCCAGCCAACTCCATCTCCAAAGGCGTTGCCAGCATTTCGCAGGCTTCGCAAAGGACAAAGGCCTCAAGTCCCTCTTGCGAGTGTTCCAGAAGGATAAGTGCATCACCAACCTGTTGCACGTCAAGTGTTTCCTGAAGCCACTCCAATTGTGAATGTCTTCGTGTCTGAAGCCCAAGCTACTGAAGACAATCCGGCTGCATCAGCCGATGAAAGACAAGAAGACGTATGTGTCCCTACTCCCCCCGTTATTGAAGAAGCTGTTCCTGATGCGAACGTGCTAGTGCCCGACCCTCCAGCTCGTCAAGTGGAGGTTGAAAATCCTGAAGCTGCCACCACCAATGCAAGTGAAGCCAATGACATAGTCATGGCCGAAGCTAATGTGGAGCTTCCACCAACCAGTGTGCTAGAAGCCAATGAGGCAACTACTCCTGAAGCACCTGTTGTGCAGCCTGAAGCCTCAGTTGCTGCCACTGCTCCTGTACCGCCACCAAGGCCCTACACAATTGAGCAAGCATACAATCATGGTCAGCTAACCACTGTCCGATAGCCCACTCTGGTCCCTCCGCCTACTGCCTCTAGACCTCAATTTGATTATCATGTTGAGCATAGGCCTCAGGTCCAGAAACCAAAGCCAAGACTGCCAAGTTTCCCAGGCACCGCCAACTCTACAGGGTCCTTCAATGCAAATGGCTTCAAAAGCCACAATACCTTCTTTGACAGCGCCAAGAACCCCTACTCAAAGGCAAGGATATCATCTGATCGTTTCTGGAGCTATCAGCAACGAAGCTATTACTCCTGCGTTCTATATGATCAAGGGCGCATTTTCCCTCATATGCGCCTCGACACTGAAGCTATTGCTGGACTACCATGCCTCGAAGAAGCTCTTGACTGCTTTCGTGATGCAGGTCTGCTCCACTTTGTGACAGACATAGAACACTGGAATGAGGAACTTTTGCTTCAATTCTATGCTACCCTCCACATTCGCGGCTACAACAGGGATATAAAGACATGGGTTCTTGAGTGGATGACCGGAAATGTTCATCATGAAGCCAAAGCTCTTGATGTCATTGAGCTTACAGGCCTACCCACTTCCGGAGAGCTATATGAACCTGATTGTCAACTACACCGCAATGCATTGGAGAGCATCTTCCATAAGCCTGAACCCAACATGAGCCAGATGTTGAGCATGATGAAGCCTTTGCCATCTGACGTTGAATACCCAACGGAGTTCTTTGTTGAAGACCTTGAGTATCTGCCTCACACCATATATCACATCATCAGGCGAACTCTATGGCCTATCAAGGGACATTCATCAGCGGCCAAACTTGAAGGAGCCATGAAGACATTGGTCTTCTACATCCTCAATGGCATCAGCTTCAATTCCCAAGAATTCTTCATCAGGCAACTTGCTGCGTCTGGATCTGACCTTTTTGGTCTGAAGTTCTATGCTCCATGGGTCATGCGCCTCATCAAGCGACACTCCTCTATCAACTATCATCCCTCTGCTCACAATCATCTGATCTTTTTACCAGAGGTTGATATGTCAGTTGAAGCCATATACTCTGACCCTGCCAAGAAGCCTCTTTGTCTTCAGAATGTCGAGCACCAAAGCAGGTATCTATCCAATGGCTGGAAATACTCGTCTGCCTCATCGTGCGCAAACTGAAGCCACTGAAAGCACCATTGCCCAAAGGCCTAAGAAGCGGTCTCGTGTTCTAAATGACCGAGAACTTCTTGTGGCACTTCATCAGAAACAAGATAAGCATCACTATTGGCTCAAGAGACAGATGCAAAGCCTCTTGGTGGACGTCAATCGCATTCGAAATCTTGCCACCAAGAATGCATTTGTCACTCATGAGACTTCTCGGCGATCGTGGAAGAGTTTGACGCTGCTTAGTGCTGAAGCAGATCTTCAAGAGGATGGCTTCACTGAAAGATTTCAGTTTGACTCCACTCCTCCACGGACTGCTGTCCTACGCCGAACTCCGTCCCTTGAAGACTCTGACTATTCTTCCTCCGCGGCAACTGTGAATGCTAGAGTGATCGATGATGAAGATGATGCTACTTCACCGCCTCCTACTTCTGCACGCATCGACACTGCACCAAGTACATCTGCACCGCCAAGCAACAATGACAACCCTGTTGCTTCACCTACTCATGAGGACGAGTAGATGCTCTATGTCTTCAAACCTTTTTGGTCCTTGCTGACAAAAGGGGGAGAAGCATATGAGTTTGATAGTCTTCAAGCGGGTTCATATGGGAGGTTGCTTTATATTTTGCCTCGTGTTTATAACTCTCGCTTTTGAAACATTTGGTTCTTTGAGTTGTAACACTTAAACTCGATGGTCGTCTGCTACTTATTTGATTTACTGTGATGCGATGATAAATTCCGCATGTGCGATGATAACTTCCGCACTTAGATCATTCTGCAGACATCCATTTTTCATTAAGCATGTCATTCTATTTGCTATATCATTTCATGCATGATGAATTATCTTCATAAGTTGAAGAGGATCTCCACAAGTACAACCTGCCATGTGCATTTGCATTCCAAAAGCAAATTACTTATATGCACATCTTCAGGGGGATCCCTTGCTACTTATGAAGACAATACCCTACCCTTTACAATTTCACATACTTTATCCCCGTTGAAAACTTCAACCAGTTTGTCATCAATCACCAAAAAGGGGGAGATTGTAAGTGCATCTAGTGCCACCCCTAGTTGGTTTTGAGTATTGACAACAAAGTTGGTTGAGGGACTAATCGTTTGTGAGAATTGCGGGATACTTGCAGTAGTGTCCCTCATTGATTCGGTTTACCTCTGGAGATGACCCCAAAAAATGTATGAAGTCATTGAAGACAATGGTGCTATGTGAAGATATTCATATTGAAGACTATGACATGAGAAGACATTGAGTGAAGACTATGAAGCGCGAAGACTGTGTTGTTTTGCTGTTTCCTTTTCTTCTTTGTTGAGTCATAGGAACCACCATACTGTTAAGTGGGGTCCAAGTGAACTAAGTCAGAATGACTGAAGTGATGCTCAACCCAAATCCTATGTCTTGGCGAAGACAATGAGAGCAAATCTTATCCAGAGCTGGATAAGTCAGCTTTGCTTGTAGCCCAAGTAAAGTTGCCGTGTGTGTTTGAAATCTGACTGTTGGAACACGTGTCAGTTCCTTAGTGACCCAGGGTCATTTTGGACATATCAGGTCGGGTTGCCCAGTGGCTATAAATAGCCCACCCCCTACACCATAAATTGGTGGCTGCTTAGAGTTAGTGCACGGCTTTTGTCGTTTGAGAGCAACCCACCTCGAAGCCTTTGAGAGAGAGAAATCCTTGCGAGGACCAAGCCCAAACACCCAGAGCGAAAGAGTGTTAGGCATCACTGAAGTCTTTCTGTCTATGTGACCTAAAGACATATTACACTTGAGGACTGTGAATCCTCCAACCGGTTAGGCGTCGCGTTCTGAGCATCTAAGAGTCATTGTGGATCGCCGGTGAACGAAGTCTGTGAAGGTTCGGAAGTCTACCTTGAAGACTTACCAGAGTGATTGGGCGAGGACTGTGTGTCCTTAGCTCAAGGGGAATAAGGTGAAGACACGGTCTTGAGTTGAATCTCAGCCTCCCTAACCCGGATGTCACAGTTGTCATAGCAACTGGAACTGGTCCAACAAATCCTGTGTCTTCAACAAGTGACTGGTTCTGTCCTCTCCCTTCCTTTACTTAGAGTTTGTCTTCGTGAAGTCATTGCCTATCTGTGTACCTGTTTGACTTCATTGCTTGACTACTACTGTTGATTGGCTTCATACTATCTTCCATCCTGATCCTTACTACTTAGTTGCTATTAGTCCTGTACTTTCACATCATTGCATACTTGACTATGGTTTGCTTATTGTAGTTTATCTTCCGCTGCATACCAATTAGGTCATTTCTACTGTTTGTCTTCAAAACTATCATGTTTTGAAGACTTTCATAAAAAAACGCCTATTCACCCCCCCTCTAGTCGATACTAGCACTTTTAGAGAGGCACCTGTATGGAGGTGGTCAGGAATCGGGAGACTCACGCCGGTCGTAGCGCCGCATTTAAAATGATAATGGCAAGTCAAATCACGGGGCCCCACCTGTCCAGCAGTAACTCGCTGTCAAATCACACAGCCCTACGTTTGCAGCAGCCTACTCCCTCGTCGTCTCGCGTCTCTATCGAACCGACTAGGCGGAACTGCCCCGCCGCCTACCGCACAGGAAGAGCCCCGCCCTCGACTTTTAAATAGTATACAATATACTAATATTGTATCCATGGATTGCGCCTGCGCCATGGAGCAAAGCGTCTAGAAAACGGCGGTACACATGTATGGAGTATACAGCATGCCCCTCGCGTTCGCGTCGCACCCCAGACGGTCGGCCGGTCTTGCACGCTGCTCTCCAAATGGAACACGCGTAATATTGCGTTTGCACACACATGTGGGATGGCAATTGAGGACTGACCATAGGCACACTCCCCGACGCCGCAAGTCGGGTGACTAAATAGAAGAGGGAGACGAGCGATAGTACTAGAGAAGTGTTGTACTACGTTGATGCCTGGACGATCCCTACAAGACACGGAAGATCAGTTCATCCATGCATGTGACCAGACTCCAGCAGACACGCCTGGATTGGCTATCGTCTACATATCGTGCAGGCTGTGTTGTACATGGTTGTAGTTGTGGTGAGAAATCTAAAAAAAGGTTTCTTGTCATCTCGCAAAATTAGGTGTCATGTGCTTCGGATCACTGCGAGGGTTAAACAACGACAACTGAGTTGGGCTAGTTATTGGGGGCACATGCACGAATAGTGACTACTCGGCTGCCATCTAGGTCAAGCCGGCTATGTTAATTAGGACATCTATCGACGGACCCCTTTTCTACAAGTTTATCTTTAATTTGAGCTTTGTTCCTCGTCTAGTTTGTTCGTCGGGATTCATGTTGTCTCCTTTGGGCAGTGAGGTTATGATTTCTTGTCATGTGGCATTTTTTCGTGTTATATGTTATAATTCGGCGCTTCAGATCAAAATGATGACAACTGCGCCTCCGGGCCACGTGCATGAAGACTTCTCGACAGTCATTGACGAGGTCAAGCCGGCTCCGGTAGACAAAAGAAAACTAGTACTACTCCACTATATATGCAGGAGCCTCCGCGCTTGCTTGCTAGTGTTGCTCTCTTCACATTGTCTCGGCCTCTCCAGATCTAAACACGACAGAGGTGGCCACTCTCTCTCTCTCTCTCTCTCTCTCTCTCTCTCTCTCTCTCTCTCTCTCTCTCTCTCTCTCTCTCTCTCTCTCTCTCTCTCTCTCTCTCTCTCTCTCTCTCTCTCTCTGCTCACCGCTGGTCACAAATCTAGCTGGATCCACTCTGCCGGGGAAGGTGAGAAGGTGCAATGTTCACGCGGTTGTCCTCAGTGATGACTCTTACCCACTGCTGGGCGCGTCCCGATCAGCCTGCCTTGCCGTTCTCTCCCAAGCACCGCTGGCAAGGGAGGGCCTCCGACCCCTTCTTCCTCGTTGTCGTAGTGTGGGCAGATCCGGCCTCCCGCCACCCAACTAGAGACATCCTGGCGACCATCAAGTATAACTTCCTTCGTAACCGGCCTTTCTCTACATCCGAGCTCCTGACGTCGCTGCATTTGTATCTTTTACTATTTCTCAGGCCCCCTCGTAGATAGGATCAATCAGCTGTTCCAAAACCACCTAATTTTTTTACGTTTAAGAGGTAAAACTAGTTCATGCACTCGAATCTAGTACTACTTGGTTCAAACAAGTAAGAAAGGGGGTGGGGGAGGATTTGTTACCTGAATCTAGGACTTGGTCGAAAGAGACTGGCTATCCAACTGGTCTCTAGGTCTAATAGGGAAATAAGGGGAAATGCAGTACAAACTCAATATAAACCCGATCTATTGGTTGAAAAAGGAAAGGAACTGGGGATTGGGGGACAAGTCAACAGAGTAAGTCCAGCACTAGATTTGCTAGCCTCACACAGTATAAGGTGGCTATACCGAACAAAAATGGGACCAACCCAGATATCCTGTTCTGATGTTTGTTGCCCCGAGCCACTCTTATGTAATGCCACTGGTAAAATGTAGCAGTCGCACTGTTAAACCAATGTTGTTTTCAATGTAACACCTCCAGTAATATGAATCAATGTCACTTCTTTACATCTCCTGCTAAAATTTCCCATTAAGATAAGTTGGTTCTTTTCGTTAGAAATGCAACTGTCCTGGTCCGCCTACTCTCCCGTGCCCAAAGTAATGTCGTATTTAATGATTGTCATAGTTAATTGTAATGCCCACACTAATATCTAGCAATGCCACTGCTTTAGAAATTGCTACTGTCCTTGTAGGATTGCCATTCAGATAAGGAACATGCTTCTTTTCATTTGATGCATGTTTCATCACTTGTTAGTCACCCTCCTTTCCACCTTTTTTGTGCAAACAGAGATATACATTTCACGCTCGATCTTAGTTGAACTGCACAAATGATATCCAAATTATAGTTGAGCATTCTAGGAGCTTCACAACCAACCTTGATGTTGCTCAATTTTATTGCAACTAATGAAGAAGAAGCTCTGTGGGTTTTGTTTTCTGATGGAAATGGAACCGGGCTGGATCCCTTTTCTTAAAAAAATTGAAGAAGAAGCTGCTAGCTCACGGGACATTGCTTCATTTTAGGTGAACTGCACCAAAAGGTCCCATGAATTGAATCATCCATGTTGGTGACTGAAAGAGCCAGCTTCAGCATCCCAGTCTAAGCACCCCCGGCCTCCATCCTTGCAATGCACGGTACACCTCATTTGCCACATGCTAAACCCTAGTGTCACTGATAAAATGAAGTAATAATATAGTTAAAATAGAGCAAGTGTCATCTCTATCATTTCATTTCCAATGTAGATGAAGAAAGTGCTTCTCTTTGTTAATGTATGTTTCATCAACTAGTCCCATTATTAATGTTTAAGCGTTTTTGCAAACTGCGGTGCTTAATTTTAGTTGATATGTACAAAAATAGAGATTTGAATGTCTAAAGGCGCCTCCTTGTACTACCGCTGTACACTGATGTTCATCACTGGCAGAAGGTGTATCTGGGAGACTTGGGACGATGTCCAGTATGAGGCGTACCATATGAGGCATCGCAGGGCCCATTTCGCCCTCGCAGCATGGCATACTATTATACTATCGTCATATTTTCTTCTATTTTTGTGTGTTTCATCAACTAGTGCAACTATAATGTAATCATGCTTTTTCATTATCTGTGCAAATAGGGTTATTCAGCTGCATTTTGGTGGAACTGCACTAATGTTCGTATGGAACCGACATATATGCAGAGCGCGAGGTGTGCCAAGTAAAAATCACCGATACCAACCATGCTGCATTCACGCATTGGCATCCACCACCACCAATGGGATGTGTGGCGCTCTCTGTGGACGGATCTTTCTCAGCAGCAAATCCTCTAACCAAATACTAGTAGCTTATATTGGCAGTTTTCTAGGGAGTACTCTTTTCTGAAAGAAGCACCAATCTATTTTTTTTATTTGTACATTGTGTCACAACTTTGACCCAAAGGTCCAGAGCTATTTTAGGGTGAATGGCGTAGTACTCGCAGATTGATTGTAAGCATGATTTTCATTAGCTGTCACACTGATTGTAAGCATGAGCAGGTGGAAGATTAGGTTAGTGCGAAGCTTACCTTAAACCCTAGCACCGCTGTTGAAACGAGGCGAGCATCGAGGGAACCGTGGAGAACGGCGAGGAAGCGACATCGCGCCATTCGGCCTCCTCTTGCGGTGGGAGAATGAATACTCCTGTGGCTCCGGCTGGCTCTGCACCCTCACGAACGGCACACGATACTCGATCGATTCGTTATCCTCTGGGTGCTCGACCTTCGACCTCTACGCCCACCACCTCCGCCTGACTGTCACCTCGGGCGAATCTATTTGCTCCCTCGCCCAGAGGAGATACTCGATGAACTCGGAGGACTGCGGCGTGACTGCCGCCGAGGACTACATGTACATCGCCGCCCTCATTGCCGCTGTCTCGCTCTTTCGCATACATTGCCAAATGGCCCGTACCATCCTCGAAATCTCCCACTCATTTTCAAACCAACTAAGGATCTCCTTCAACCTAGCTAACTTTGCTTGGTCGCCGCCGGTGATCTGCCTTTATTCGATGCTGCATCCTCTCCATAGATGTCCTTCTGAGTGGTCTGGTGCTAGCTTTGGAAGACGGGAGGAGAGACGGTGGTCTTGCATTAGAGAAGAGGGAGAGGCGAGATGGTGGTTTTGAAATGGAGATGATGGAGAGGAGAGGAGGTGGTTTTGCAATGGAGAAGATCAAAAGTGGGAGAGTATAGATGGTGGTTTTGAATTGGAGATGATGGAGAGGAGAGGAGGTGGTTTTGCAATGGAGAAGATTAGAAGAGGGACAGGCAAGACGGTGGTTTTGGAATGGAGATGATGGAGAGGAGAGGAGGTGGTTTTGCAATGGAGAAGAGGGAGAGGAGCGTGCGGCAGCGATTTAGGATTGGACAAGAGGGCCAACGCGTTGTGACTGGATCAAAATCAAAATCAATTTACCCTTCAATTAAGAAAGCGACCCCACATTAACTAGTCTCCCTTTTATTCTGGGTCATAATTGACCATGATTTTCGCACATAAAATACATGTTATACGTTGCAAAAATAATGTAATTTGAAAGTACATTCAGATACGAACCAAATGATACAATTTTTGGTGACATGCAGTCACATTTGCTTGTCAAATACAATACGTGGTCAAACTTTGACCCAAATCATAAAACAACAAAAAAATACTTCCAAGACCAGCGCGCTCTTAGCTCTTCTCCTCTTAAACCACCGCCTCTCCTCTCCTGTTCCAATCTAAATCCAGCGCCGCTCCTCTCCTCTTCCATTTCAAAACCACCGCCCCTCCTCTCCTGTTCCAGTCCAAAACCAGCGTCGCTCCTCTCCCGTTCTAATCCAAAACCAGCGCTGCTCCTCTCCTATTCCATTCAAAAACCACCGCCAGCGAGTGAAGGTGCTGTGGAGAAGTAGATCAATGGAGTAGTACAACTGATACGTGAGGATCGCAGACGGTGACCCTATGAAGCTAGCTAGGATGTTGGAGATATAGTGTTGGTTTGACAACAAGGACCAACTAACAGCGATGGTGACATCCATGGCCAAATATCTGCAACAGAGCGAAAAGGCGGTGATACTCTCAGAGGGAGTCGCGCCAGCGTACATAGAGCTGACCCTCTAGGCCATGGAGCAAACAGATTCACCGAATCCGATCGTGAGGGAGCGGTGTTGGGAGTATCGATCCCAGATGGAGCATCCACCAGAGATTGAAGGATCGAGCTTCTACAGGGTGCCGTTTGTGAGGGTGTCCTGCCAGAGCGAGCCGGTGGAGTCTTCATCGATCGAACCCAACTACAAGAGGAGAAAAGTAGTTGGCCCAATGATGCTTCCCCGCCATCGTCTCCCGCGCCGTTCACATCGTCTCATGGGTTAGCTGTCTGCCCCAGAGGAATAGGAGGGGGCTGCCCCCCCAGCCCAATAGTCGGGCAGGTTGTGAATTGTCAGGAGGAGCTTAGGGTTGTCAGTATTTGCAGGTTGTGAATTGTGTTTTGTGTTGTGTATTCTGAGAGTACTTTCAGATATGAATGTCTTTTGAATTTTAGATTTGCAGTATTGACCATATGAAGTATTTTATGAATTCTAGAGATCTATGCTTAGCACTTAAAAAAATGTAGTTTCATAGGAGTATAAAAGTGCAGACAATGTGATTCTCAAAGTAGAAACTACAAGTTTCAGTTTCAGATAAGAAACTGCAAGTTGAGTTTCAGATAAGAGACTGCAACTTTCAGAGGCAGAGCATTTATATTAACATGACCTTTTCAAACAGGGTTAACATCATGTTGGAAGTTTTATTCATGGTCGAAAATGGAACTACCAGCCAGTTAACATCATGCTGATCAACATTCATGCATAGCACATCTTCATATGATGCACAATCAAAATGCCCACACAATGTCAAGTGTGCGAAACACACAGAAAACGAGGGATGAAGTTTTGGCAAGTGTTGGACGTGGTTTTGGGCTGCCCCGTCTAGGCTTTCATTTTTAACATGCACAGCCCACAACCTCGGATGGGAGGTCCATAGGCCTGTTTGTATTTTCTTAGGGCCGTCATGTATCGACCGGCCTATGGACCTCCCATCCGAGGTTTTATTTTTGGCAGCCCAATTTATGTATTTTTTTGAAGAAAACTCAGAGGTCTATTCTATTTTTCTATATAAGAATAGGAACGCCAGGTCCAACTTATGTTTCCCTTCTAACTATATTATATATATTTAAAATATTTTATATGTTATTATAATTTATTGTCATCATATATTTAACAGATACTTACATATGTAAGAAAACAATATGCCACATCTTATTAAGTTATAAAAATAATTTCCTAACAAATAAAATCCTGGATTGTTTTGGCACGAAAATCCTAGTGATTGTGTACAAAAGCTTGGTAAGATTTAAGGACGAATGTAATAATATCACTTATTATTTAAATATATTTATAACAAAATGCTCAGCCCCTTTCTATTTTTTGATAACATTGCTGGCCCAACACAACATTATAATTAGAATCAGCCCAGCAAAATCGTGTATTTTGAGAAAGTGCAAATGTCCTGTAATTTTTTAGGAAATAAAATAAATGGGCCGCATGAACGCTACATTATTTGTTGACCCAGCCCAGCTAATGGCTGTAATTCAAAAAAAAGATCAAATTGACTGTAAATTCTACCGCGCAAAAAAAAGACTGTAAATTCTGAAAAATGTGTTGAATATGTGCCACATTTTTGGAGGCTGAAATGTGGGCCAATAGGTCGAAGCCAACGCAAGTCGTTGTCAATTTAGTCAACAAATGATTCTGACATGATAGCCGTTGGATTTACATCCAAAGACCGGCAACCATCTTCAATCTCTCGTCTTCTTCCTCCAGCGCTGCCGGGACCACCTCCCGCCTCCTGCTGCTAGCAGCTCTGCTTAGCACGCTTCGCTATGAAGCGCTACTCCACCGTTGGCCAGGCCATCCCTCCACCCCTCCACACCTCCTGTTCTTCTCCACCGACCGCCGAACCACACCGCACTAGAATCATTTAACCCTTGTACACCTCTCCGTCTGTGACTCTTCTCCCGCGTCTTCCCATCTCCGGCTCGTTGCTGTCCGGGGCCTCGCCGTCGTCCACCACCTTGGATGTGCTCGGTGCGGCGTGGTCAACATGGTCAATGAACGACACCATTGGAAGTAGACTGTGCGTGCAGAGGCTGACAACTGGGTCCATGGCCGCACACAACGAAATGCCTCCTTATTACGCGCAACATAATTATTCCTCCACCTGACATCTGGGACCCACCGGAAGGGCCTCTGTATTTCGCGAAAAAAACATGCCCCCTCTGACATGTCGGACCCACCAGCTACCTTCGCATGCAAGGAAGTGCCTCCTTATTACACACAAAAAAAATGAATACTCCCCCTGCCAGCTGGAACCCAGCATAGTGGGAGGCTGACTTGTGGGCCTACCAAGTTGACGGGGATGGATGGCTTTGTCAACTTAGTCAATATGAACGATTCTAGCTCCTGTTATCGTACGATGTTCATCCAACGGCCATAGTGCCTCTTCAACCTCTGGTCTTCTTGCTCTAGCCGCCCAAACCAGCACCGGTCGTGCCGCGTGCTCCTGCCTCCCATGGCCGGCTGTGATGCCGCGGAGGCCTCACCGCCCCCTACTACTCCCACCGCTGGCCAGGCCATCCCTCTACTCACCCACACCCCCTGTTATTCTGCGGCGACAGCAGCCTCACACCGCAACCAAACCAGTGAACCCTCGTACTCCTCTTCGCGTGGGCATCCACTGCTGCGTCTTCCCCGGCTCCGAGTCGTCCCCTTCCTAGTCCTCCCCATCGTCGACCGCCCTGGTGCTCTCGGCGCGGCGTGGTCAACGTGGTTAGGGAGCGGTTTCCATCAGACGTGGACTGTAGGTGGAGAGGCTGACAGTTGGGTCCACGGCCGCAGCAAAGAAGTGCCTCCTTATTACGTGCAAAATAATGATTCCTCCACCTGACAGCGGGGACCCACCAGACGGGCCACCGTATTTAGCAAAAAAAACGTTTCCCCTAACTGCTGGGACCCACCAGCTACATCTTCGCACGCAAGGAAGTGCGTCCGGGCAAAAAGAAACGATTCACCCCCCTGACTGCTGGGACCCACCAGCTACATCTTCACACACAAGGAAGTGCGTCCGGGCAAAAAAATGATTCGCCCCCTGACTGCTGGGACCCACCAGCTATATCTTCGCACACAAGGAAGTGCGTCCGGGCAAAAAAATGACTCGCCCCCTGACTGCTGGGACCCACCAGCTACATCTTCGCACACAAGGAAGTGCCTGACAGTTGGGACCCACCTGGTCGAAGCGTACGTAGTGTTGTCATTCTGGTCGTGAACGTGTACGTACATATTTTCTGGTCGATGTAGAGGCGCGCACGTGTTGTAGTAGAGGCGCGTACGTGTTGTAGTAGAGGCGCGCACGTAGCATGTACACGTATGTACAACGGCCAGGGTGCAAGAAAGAAAATATGGCCACGTACGTACATACGAGCAGGGTCTCGAATGCCTACTCGCGCATACGTACGGCCAGGGCTTGTGTACATGGCTGGGTCGGAACGGAGAAACGGCGTCGCCGTCGTGTTCATGGGGAGGCAACGGCATGCATCGTGTTCATGGGGAGGCAACGGCATGCTCGTGTTCATGGGGAGGCAACAGAATGCGTCGTGTTCATGGGGAGGCAACGGCATGCTCGTGTTCATGGGGAGGCAACGGAATGCGTCGTGTTCATGGGGAGGCAACGGAATGCATCATGTTCATCACGGAGCAGCGGGCGCGTGGGAGCCAACCGGCTGGGTCGGAGCGGAATGCGTGGTCGTGTTCGCCGGGAGGCTTGGATGGAACAGCGATGGAAGCGATGCTGGCGTCATCGCAGAAGCGGAGAAGCGGACCTCCTACGTTCGGAATGGGGTCCTGTTGATCGGGAGGGGTGTGGCGTATGGCAAAACAGAGGAAACGGTACTCCTACGGTCGAAACGGGGGTCCTGTTGATCGGGAGGGGAGTGGCGTACCGCAAAATGGAGGAAATGTACCTCCTACGGTCAAAACGGGGGTCTTGTTGATCGGGAGGGGTGTGGCGTACTGCAAAACGGAGGAAACGTACCTCCTACGGTCGAAACGGAGTCCTGTTGATTGGGAGGGGTGTGGCGTACCGCAAACGGACGAAACGGACCTCCTACGGTCAAAACGGGTGTCCTGTTCATCGGGAGGGGTGTGGCGTAGCACAAAACGGGACTCCACGGGATACTGTTCATCTCCACCGTCGACCTCCTCCAGCCTCCACAGCCTACCGTCGACCTCCTCCAGCATCCACGGGCTCCTGTTCATCTAGCCTCCACCACACGCTACTCCCCCGGATACTGTTCAACCACCCCTCCACGGGCACGCCTTCACCATCTACTGTATATCCAGCCCTCCACACCACGAGGTCCTGTTCAACCACCCCTCCACGGGCACCCCTCCATCGTCTACTGTTCATCCAACCCTCCACACCATGGGGTCCTGTTCATCCAGAGGCAACTCCACCGCTCACTGTTCATCCAACCGCCACCCCCATAGCGCTCAATGTTCATCAATCGATCGCTTTAGTTAGCGGCCGTAGCGAAGAATCGCTCGATTGGGTTCGATTAACAACCATCGATCGATCGCTCAGTTCGATGTAGCGTAGCCTACCGTCAATCGCTTCGGGTTGATTAGAGCCCAACGCCTTGCTCGGGTTGATTAGAGCTAACGCCTCGCACACACGTGCGTGCGTCGTGTCTGATAAAACACGCATCGCTGGGCCCCGACCTGCAACCGTAAGCGAAACTCCCGAAATTTTCCTCCCCTTGCTTCTACCACGGGTTTTTCCGTCATGGGCGGCCCAAAGAATGTCATGCAGCTGCGTCTCCGGCCCGCCTAGGGCGAAAAGCCCATTTTACTGTCATGATTTTTGTCATAGAAGTAGGAGCCCACCACATCTATGATGATATCGGGTTTTGTCACAATTATCATCATAGAAGCATCATATGTATATGAGAAAAAATTTCGTTCGACCCAAAATGCAAAGGATGTGTCTTTTTTGTAGTGAATAAAGTCACACATGCGCTAGATCATCGAGACACAAGGTGATACAAGATCCAAATCCAACAAGGAGCGATACATAGGGTAACCGATTCTTCTCCATCGGGAGGTCTTGAGGATGGTCTTCTCCGGAAGGAGGTCTTGAATCGATGGATCTTCTCCTAAGAGGTGTCGGTCCCTCTCGAAGAAGTAGATCCGGATGGATGGCGAGGCTTTATCTCACAAATGAGCTAAATCAACGCTAACCCTAAAATGTAGGTAGGAGAAGAGTATATATAGTCTAGGGGTGAAAGGGTACATGTGCCTCGGCCCAAGTCGCTTGCTTGAGCGGGCGGAAGTTCGGTGTGGTAGGAAGTTCGGCGTCGGAGGTTCGAGCCAGGTTCGGGAGGTCAGACCTAACGAGAGAGTTAGCGCAGGTGGGGCTTGGTTGGCGTCCGGGGCCGGAAGGTGCAGGTGGGCGGAGGTTCCGGGCGGAAGGTCCCGCCGGGTTCGGGCTGGTTCGGGCTAACGGAGAGTTAGCACACTGGACTGGTCAAGCGGGGTCTGTTGATCGGGAGGCGGTGGCATACCGCAAGCCCGACAAAACAGACCTCCAACAGTCAAGCAGGGGTCTGTTCGCCGGGAGGGTGTGGCGTGCAAAAGCAGGACTCCACGTGATCTTGTTCATCTCCACCGTCGACCTCCTCCAGCCTCCACGGGCTACCGTCGACCTCCTCCAGCCTCCACGGGCTCCTGTTCATCCAGCCTCCACCGCGCTTCTCCCGACTCTTGTTCAACCACCCTTCCACGAGCACCCTCCACCATCTCTGTTCATCCAGCCCTCCACACCACGGGTCTGTTCAACCACCCGCCACGGGCACCCTCCATCGTCTCTGTTCATCAACCCTCCACACCACGGGTCCTATTCATCCAAAACAACGCCACCGCTTCTTGTTCATCCACCCCCGCAATGCTCAATGTTCATCAATCGATCGGCTTGATTGCAACCGTAGTGAAGGAATCGCTCGATTAGGTTCGATTAACGACCATCGATCGATCACTCGGGTTTAATGTAGCGTAACTGCGGTGCAATCTCTCGGGTTCGATGAGAGCCCAAAGCCTTGCTCGGGTTGATTAGAGCTAGCGCCTCACACACACATGCGTGCGTGTCTGAGAGAAACATGCATCATTTGGGCCCCGACGTCCAACCGTAACAGGGAACTCCCGAAATTTTCCTCCCCTTGCTTCTACCACGGGTTTTTCCGTCATGCATGGCCCAAAGAATGTCATGCAGTGCGTCTCCGGCCCACCTGGGACTTAAAAGCCCATTTTCATCATGATTTTTGTCATACAAGTAGGAGCCCACCACATCTATGATGATATCGTGTTTTGTCACAATTATCATCATAGAACATCATATGTATGTGGAAAAAAAATTTCGTTCGGCCCAAAATGCAAAGGATGTGTCTTTTTTGTAGTGAATAAAGTCACACATCGCTAGATCATCGAGACACAAGGTGATACAAGATCCAAATCCAACAAGTAACGATACATAGGGTAACCGATTCTTCTCCATCGGGGAGGTCTTGAGGATGGTCTTCTCAGGAAGGAGTCTTGAATCTCAGTGGATCTTCTCCTAAGAGGTGTCGGTCCCTCTCGAAGAAGTAGATCCGGATGGATGGCGAGGCTTTATCTCACAAATGAGCTAAATCAACGCTAACCCAAAAATGTAGGTAGGAGAAGAGTATATATAGTCTAGGGGTGAAAGGGTAGGCAGGCCTCGGCCCAAGTCGCTGACGCCTTGACGGGGCGGAAGTTCAGGTGAGGCCGGAAGTCTGTTGATTGGGAGGGTGTGGCGTGCCACAAACCGACAAAACGGACCTCCTACGGTCAAACGGGTGTCTGTTCGCCGGGAGGGTGTGGCGTAGCACAAAGCAGGACTCCACGGATCTGTTCATCTCCACCGTCGACCTCCTCCGGCCTCCACGGGCTACCGTCGACCTCCTCCAGCATCCACGGGCTCCTGTTCATCTAGCCTCCACCACGCTTACTCCCGGATCTTGTTCAACCACCCTCCACGGGCACGCCTTCACCATCTACTGTATATCCAGCCCTCCACACCACGAGGTCCTGTTCAACCACCCCTCCACGGGCACCCCTCCATCGTCTACTGTTCATCCAACCCTCCACACCATGGGGTCCTGTTCATCCAGAGGCAACTCCACCGCTCACTGTTCATCCAACCGCCACCCCCCCGCAACGCTCAATGTTCATCCAATCGATCAGCTTTAGTTAGCAGCCGTAGCGAAGGAATCGCTCGATTGGGTTCAGTTAACAGCCATCGATCGATCGCTCAGGTTCAGTAACGCGTAGCCTACCGTGCAATCGCTCGGGTTCAGTTAGAGCCCAACGCCTTGCTCGGGTTCAGTTAGAGCCAACGCCTCGCACACACGTGCGTACGTGTACGATAGAAACACGCATCGCTGGGCCCCCGACCTGCAACCGTAACCGGAAACTCCCCGAAATTTTCCTCCCCCTTGCTTCTACCACGGGTTTTTCCGTCATGGACGGCCCAAAGAATGTCATGCAGCTGCGTCTCCGGCCCGCCTAGGACGAAAAGCCCATTTTCTGTCATGATTTTTTGTCATAGAAGTAGGAGCCCACCACATCTATGATGATATCGGGTTTTGTCACAATTATCATCATAGAACTGTCATATGTATGACAGAAAAAATTTCGTTCGGCCCAAAATGCAAAGGATGTGTCTTTTTTTGTAGTGAATAAAGTCACACATGCGCTAGATCATCGAGACACAAGGTGATACAAGATCCAAATCCAACAAGGAACGATACATAGGGTAACCGATTCTTCTCCATCAGGAGGTCTTGAGGATGGTCTTCTCCGGAAGGAGGTCTTGAATCCCAGTGGATCTTCTCCTAAGAGGTGTCGGTCCCTCTCGAAGAAGTAGATCCGGATGGATGAGCGAGGCTTTATCTCACAAATGAGCTAAATCAACGCTAACCCTAAAATGTAGGTAGGAGAAGAGTATATATAGTCTAGGGGTGAAAGGGTACACAGGCCTCGGCCCAAGTCGCTGCGCGCAGGCAGGGCCGGAAGTTCCGGGTGAGGCCGGAAGTTCCGGGCGTCGGAGGTTCCAGGCCAGGTTCCGGGGAGGGTCCGACCTAACCAGAGAGTTGGCACGGGTGGGGCTTGGTTGGCGTCCGGGGGCCGGAAGGTCTGGGTGGGCCGGAGGTTCCGGGGGCCGGAAGGTCCCGGCCGGGTTTCGGGCTGGTTCCGGGCTAACCAGAGAGTTGGCACACCTGGACTGGTCGAAACGGGGGTCCTGTTGATCGGGAGGGCGGTGGCATACCGCAAAACTGACAAAACAGACCTCCAACAGTCAAGCGGGGTCTGTTCGCCGGGAGGGTGTGGCGTGCAAAACGGGACTCCACGTGATACTGTTCATCTCCACCGTCGACCTCCTCCAGCCTCCACGGGCTACCGTCGACCTCCTCCAGCCTCCACGGGCTCCTGTTCATCCAGCCTCCACCGCGCGCTACTCCCCCGGCTACTGTTCAACCACCCTTCCACGAGCACCCCTCCACCATCTACTGTTCATCCAGCCCTCCACACCACGGGGTCCTGTTCAACCACCCCGCCACGGGCACCCCTCCATCGTCTACTGTTCATCCAACCCTCCACACCACGGGGTCCTATTCATCCAAAGGCAACGCCACCGCTTACTGTTCATCCACCCCCCCCGCAATGCTCAATGTTCATCCAATCGATCGGCTTCAGTTAGCAACCGTAGTGAAGGAATCGCTCGATTGGGTTCAGTTAACGGCCATCGATCGATCACTCGGGTTTAGTAACGCGTAGCCTGCAGTGCAATCTCTCGGGTTCAGTGAGAGCCCAAAGCCTTGCTCGGGTTCAGTTAGAGCCAACGCCTCACACACACATGCGTACGTGTACGAGAGAAACATGCATCGCTGGGCCCCCGACGTCCAACCGTAACCGGGAACTCCCCGAAATTTTCCTCCCCCTTGCTTCTACCACGGGTTTTTCCGTCATGCATGGCCCAAAGAATGTCATGCAGCTGCGTCTCCGCCCACCTGTGACTTAAAAGCCCATTTTCGTCATGATTTTTGTCATACAAGTAGGAGCCCACCACATCTATGATGATATCGTGTTTTGTCACAATTATCATCATAGAACTGTCATATGTATGACGGAAAAAAATTTCGTTCGGCCCAAAATGCAAAGGATGTGTCTTTTTTTGTAGTGAATAAAGTCACACATGCGCTAGATCATCGAGACACAAGGTGATACAAGATCCAAATCCAACAAGTAACGATACATAGGGTAACCGATTCTTCTCCATCAGGAGGTCTTGAGGATGGTCTTCTCCGGAAGGAGGTCTTGAATCCCAGTGGATCTTCTCCTAAGAGGTGTCGGTCCCTCTCGAAGAAGTAGATCCGGATGGATGAGCGAGGCTTTATCTCACAAATGAGCTAAATCAACGCTAACCCAAAAATGTAGGTAGGAGAAGAGTATATATAGTCTAGGGGTGAAAGGGTAGACAGGCCTCGGCCCAAGTCGCTGCACGCAGGCAGGGCCGGAAGTTCCGGGTGAGGCCGGAAGTTCTGGGCGCCGGAGGTTCCAGGCCAGGTTCCGGGGAGGGTCCGACCTAACCAGAGAGTTGGCACGGGTGGGGCTGGGTTGGCGTCTGGGGGCCGGAAGGTCCGGGTGGGCCGGAGGTTCCCGGGGCTGGAAGGTCCCGGCCGGGTTTCGGGCTGGTTCCGGGCTAACCAGAGAGTTGGCACACCCGGGCTGGTCGAAACGGGGGTCCTGTTGATCGGGAGGGCGGTGGCGTACCACAAAACTGACAAAACAGACCTCCAACAGTCAAACGGGGGTCCTGTTCATCGGGAGGGGTGTGGCGTACCGCAAAACGGGACTCCACGGGATACTGTTCATCTCCACCGTCGACCTCCTCCAGCCTCCACGGGCTACCGTTGACCTCCTCCAGCCTCCACGGGCTCCTGTTCATCCAGCCTCCACCGCGCTTACTCCCGGCCTCTTGCTCAACCACCCTTCCACGGGCACCCCTCCACCATCTACTGTTCATCCAGCCCTCCACACCACGGGGTCCTGTTCAACCACCCCTCCACGGGCACCCCTCCATCATCTACTGTTCATCCAACCCTCCACACCACGGGGTCCTATTCATCCAGAGGCAACGCCACCGCTCACTGTTCATCCACCCCCCCCCCGCAATGCTCAATGTTCATCCAATCGATCGGCTTCAGTTAGCAACCGTAGTGAAGGAATTGCTCGATTGGGTTCAGTTAACAGCCATCGATCGATCACTCGGGTTTAGTAACGCGTAGCCTGCAGTGCAATCTCTCGGGTTTAGTGAGAGCCCAAAGCCTTGCTCAGGTTCAGTTAGAGCCAACGCCTCACACACACATGCGTACGTGTACGAGAGAAACACGCATCGCTGGGCCCCCGACCTCCAACCGTAACCGGGAACTCCCCAAAATTTTCCTCCCCCTTGCTTCTACCACAGGTTTTTCCGTCATGGATGGCCCAAAGAATGTCATGCAGCTGCGTCTCCGGCCCACCCAGGACGAAAAGCCCAATTTCTGTCATGATTTTTTGTCATACAAGTAGGAGCCCACCACATCTATGATGATATCGGGTTTTGTCACAATTATCATCATAGAATTGTCATATGTATGACAGAAAAAAATTTCGTTCGGCCCAAAATGCAAAGGATGTGTCTTTTTTTGTAGTGAATAAAGTCACACATGCGCTAGATCATCGAGACACAAGGTGATACAAGATCCAAATCCAACAAGGAACGATACATAGGGTAACCGATTCTTCTCCATCAGGAGGTCTTGAGGATGGTCTTCTCCGGAAGGAGGTCTTGAATCCCAGTGGATCTTCTCCTAAGAGGTGTCGGTCCCTCTTGAAGAAGTAGATCCGGATGGATGAGCGAGGCTTTATATCACAAATGAGCTAAATCAACGCTAACCCTAAAATTTAGGTAGGAGAAGAGTATATATAGTCTAGGGGTGAAAGGGTACATAGGCCTCGGCCCAAGTCGCTGCACGCAGGCAGGGCCGGAAGTTCCGGGTGAGGCCGGAAGTTCCGGGCGCCGGAGGTTCCAGGCCAGGTTCCGGGGAGGGTCCGACCTAACCAGAGAGTTGGCACGGGTAGGGCTGGGTTGGCGTCCGGGGGCCGGAAGGTCCGGGTGGGCCGGAGGTTCCGGGGGCCGGAAGGTCCCGGCCGGGTTCCGGGATGGTTCCGGGCTAACCAGAGAGTTGGCACACCCGGGCTGGTCGAAACGGGGGTCCTGTTGATCGGGAGGGCTATGGCATACCGCAAAACTGACAAAACAGACCTCCAACAGTCAAACGGGGGTCCTGTTCATCGGGAGGGGTGTGGCGTACCGCAAAACGGGACTCCACGGGATACTGTTCATCTCCACTGTCGACCTCCTCTAGCCTCCACGGGCTACGGTCGACCTCCTCCAGCCTCCACGGGCTCCTGTTCATCCAGCCTCCACCGCGCTACCCCCCGGCCATCGCTCAACCACCCTTCCACGGGCACCCTCCACCATCTACTGTTCATCCAGCCCTCCACACCACGGGGTCCTGTTCAACCACCCCTCCACGGGCACCCCTCCATCGTCTACTGTTCATCCAACCCTCCACACCATGGGGTCCTGTTCATCCAGAGGCAACGCCACAGCTCACTGTTCATCCAACCGCCCCCCCGCAACGCTCAATGTTCATCCAATCGACCAGCTTTAGTTAGCAGCCGTAGCGAAGGAATCGCTCGATTGGGTTCAGTTAACAGCCATCGACCGATCGCTCGGGTTCAGTAACGCGTAGCCTGCCGTGCAATCGCTCGGGTTCAGTTAGAGCCCAACGCCTTGCTCGGGTTCAGTTAGAGCCAAAGCCTCGCACACACGTGCGTACGTGTACGATAGAAACACGCATCGCTGGGCCCCCGACCTCCAACCGTAACCGGAAACTCCCCGAAATTTTCCTCCCCCTTGCTTCTACCACGGGTTTTTCCGTCATGGACGGCCCAAAGAATGTCATGCAGCTGCGTCTCTGGCCCGCCCAGGACGAAAAGCCCATTTTCTGTCATGATTTTTTGTCATACAAGTAGGAGCCCACCACATCTATGATGATATTGGGTTTTGTCACAATTATCATCATAGAAGTGTCATATGTATGACAGAAAAAAAATTCGTTCGGCCCAAAATGACATGGATGTGTCTTTTTTTGTAGTGAATAAAGTCACACATGCGCTAGCTAATCGAGACACAAGGTGATACAAGATCCAAATCAAACAAGGAACGATACATAGGGTAACCTATTCTCCGCCGTGAGGAGGTCTTGAGGATGGCCTTCTCCGGAAGGAGGTCTTGAATCCAAGTGGATCTTCTCCTAAGAGCTGTCGGTCCCTCGCGAAGGAGTAGATCTGGATGGATGAGCGAGGCTTTATCTCACAAATGAGCTAAATCAACGCTAACCCTAAAATGTAGGTAGGAGAAGAGTATATATAGTCTAGGGGGTGAAAGTCGCTGCACGCAGGCAGGGCCGGAAGTTCCGTGCGCCGGAGGTTCCAGGCCAGGTTCCGAGGAGGGTCCGACCTAACCAGTGAGTTGGCACGGGTGGGGCTAGGTTGGCGTCCGGGGGCCGGAAGCTCCCGACCGGGTTCCGGGCTAGTTCCGGGCTAACCAGAGAGTTGGCACACCCGGGCTGGTCGAAGTCGTCGGAGGCCGGAAGCTCCGGGTCAGCCGGAGGGTCCGGTGGCTAGTAGTTCCGGGCTGTCCTGAGAGTTGACGCCTGTCTCTTCTTCTTCAGCTCTCAGCTCTGTGGCTTGGGCGTTGTACCTGATCACACACAACATCTTGGACTTAGGCAGTAGCCATGTCTGACATGAAGAAGAGGGGAACTCAAGTAAGAGTGATGTCACCTCGGATTGAATAGCACGAGCTCTTCCTCTTGTCATGGGTCCAAGTGGTGTCGTGGGAGTTGTAGATACGTCCATGGGGATGATCATGGGACGCTCTGCATCAGGTGTGCATGTATATGAATATAAGATCAATGCTATTAAAACTTGGCCCCAACCCACAAACTTGCAACAAGTGCATAATTTTCTTGGCCTAGCCGGATTTTGTCATAGATTTGTTAAGGATTTTAGCACCATTGATTTATGGGATAATCAAATTTATGCCCCTAGTTGTGGCCCCCTCATCTGTTTTACCCCTAATTCCCAAAAGTCACCGGTTCTGTCCAAGTCACTTTGCTCCTCTTATGCTTTTGCCCTTTGACCGTTTGACCATCGGTTTGAAAACTTCATAACTAATTCATACTAAATCAAAAAAATGGAAATAAGATACCAAAATGTTCAGAAAAACATCACCTATGTGTTAGTGTCATTTGCATTCATGAAAAAAGTGTTGGAATGTGCTCATCTGAGTTTTAGCTCTTATGCTACCACCATGAATAGTAAAATATAAAAAAGTTCAAAAATACAAAAAAAATTGGTGGAAAAGAATGACAAATGTTTTAAGTGCCTGCCAAGTTTCATCAGGGAATAACGTTCGTGGGTCCCGTGGCAAAAAAACAATCATCACTCCATAATAGATTATTTTTTTGCCACGACTTCCTCGAATGTCATTCCCTAATGAAACTTGGCAAGCACTTAGAACATTGTCATTCTTTGCCACCATATTTATTTTGATTTTGTTAGAGTTTACTATCCATGGTGGTATCAAAAGAGCTAAAACTCAGATGTGCACTTTCCAACACTTTTTTCATGAATGCAAATGACACTGACGTATAAGTGATGTTTTTCTGAACATTTTGGTATCTTATTTGCATTTTTTTGATTTAGTATGAATTAGTTATGAAGTTTTCAAACTAACGGTCAAATGGTCAAAGGGCAAAAGCATAAGAGGAGCAAAGTGACTTGGATAGAACCAGTGACTTTTGGGAATTAGGGGTAAAACAGACGAGTGGGACACAACTAGGGGCATAAATCTAATTATCCCTTGATTTATATTTGCATGCTTTGTGTAAGAAAAACACGCCTTTTGTGCGGGGACCATCCCAGGACACCGCATGTAATGAGCTTAAGAATTTTCTTACACATGCTCCTTTGTTTGCAATTTGAGATACATTGCGATGCTAGCGATTATGGCATAGGAGGTGTGTTAATGCAAGAGAAGCGCCCCGTAGCTTACTTTACTGAGAAACTCTCCGGAGCGCAACTCAATTACCATATCTATGACAAAGAGCTATATACTTTAGTTCGAGTATTGCATGTTTGGGAGCATTATCTCCGTCCTCATGATTTTGTTCTCCACAACGATCATGAAACACGTAAGTATCTTAAGGGTAGAACTAAATTAAACAAGCGTCATGCTAAGTGGAGTGAATTCATCGAGTCATTTCCTTATGTCATCAAGTATATAAAAGGTAAGGAACTGTTGTGGCGAATGCGCTTTCCCGTAGATGCATGCTTGTTACCCAACTTGAATTGAATGTCGTTGGTGTTGAGCACATAAAAGACTTGTATGCGCATGATCCTACTTTTGCTATTCCTTATGCCAATTGTTTGACGCATACATCTTGGGAACGATACTACCTCAAAGATGATTATCTTATAAGAGCAAACATATTATGTATCCCCTATTCTTCCCTTCGTTTGCTACTTTTGCAAGAGGCTCATGGGGGTGGACTATTGGGAATCTTTGGACCTGACAAGACATTTGCAACGCTCCCCAAGAACTATTTTTGGCCCAATATGTTCAGCGACGTCTAACGCTTCACCAACTGATGCTCGAGCATGTCGCAAAGTTAAGTCAAAGGCTCAATCTCATGGTCTCTATATGCCACTTCCTATTCCATATCACCCATGGGAAGACATTAGCATGGACTCTGTGCTTGGTTTGCCTAAAACTCGAAATGGCAAAGATTATGTGTTTGTTGTTGTGGACCGATTCTCTAAAATGGTTCATTTCATCCCATGCAATAAGATAGACGATGCTTCAAATATTGCGAATCTTTTTTGTGGGGAAATTTGCGACTCCATCTAGTGCCCAAGACTATTGTCTTGGACTGTGACGTCAAGTTCTTGAGCTACTTTTCGAAGACCTTATGCTCCAAGCTCAGAATCAAGCTTTTGTTCTCTTCCACATACCATCCTCAAACCGACGGCCAAATGGAGATCACGAACCAGACACTCTCCAATCTACTACACATGTTGATAAAGAAGATCATCAAGGAGTGGGAGGAGTCCTTACCCATTGCATGTACGCCTACAACCATGCAAGACATTCACCCAACCATGGTGATGAAGATTTTGATCTGAGGTCGGATCTTTCCCAAGGGGGGCTGGAGATGATGCGGAGCATCCTATGGTCATCCCCGTGGACCTACCATTGTCTCACCAAGTGCCAAGAGGACCTATGACACGAGCACGAACTAGAGCTCTCGAGACCAAGGTGACATCTCTCCTGAATGAACTTCCAAATGAATCACGTGAGACATGGCTACTACCTCAAACGAAAATGCTATGTGTGCTCAGGTACCTAGAAGACCCTCTCGGAGATGCTCGTGAAGACGGACAAGTCCCCAAGTTCATGGACGAGAAGAACCATTGGAAGGAGTTGAGAACAGCTCCCAAGACCCGGACATCCGGCCAAGACCCTGGACATCCGGCCCCTGGAGGTGCCACGACTGGCAACTACTGAACAACCAAGTTTACAGGGCCCAGACATCCGGTCCCCGGCCTGGAAATCCGACATTCAACCCGAACATCCGGACAAGCCCATCCGGAGAGCAGAGGAATAGGCCCGTCAGCCCGGACATCTGGCAAAGGTCCTGGATATCCGGGTCTTCCCGAGCCGCCAAACAACCGGCCTACGCCCAGACATCCGGATAAGCCTATCTCAACAGAAGACCCGGCCCGCAATGTAGGGTAGAACCTTAATGCCCGATCTTTCATGATTGGAGGGGATCCTACAAAGAACACGAGGGAAAACATGAGAGAAAACACTCAAACCAACAAAGGACAATACAAGTGGCGGTAGTTCTTCTCCGTGAGGAGGTCTTGAGGGGTTTTCACGTGATGGGGTCTTGAATCCGCTTGGGGTATCTTCCCCGAAGAGGTCATGGACTCCAAGGGAGAAGTAACCAAGTGGATAAGCAAAGCTCTATCTCTCAAATGAGCTAATCCTTTGCTAACCCTAAAAAGAGGGGGGTGAAGGAGTATTTATAGTCCAAGTGGACGAAGGGGTACATGGGCTTCGGCCCAACACGCAGTCAACACACAGGCGTCAGACGTTCGACAGTCACCAGTCGTCCGACGACTCGCGAGGGTCCGGACGTCCGATACTTGTTGGAAGTCCGACGTTTCGCTCTGATAAGGTTGCACTGGTCGCCCGGTCGGTGTCGGGCATCCGAGACGTCGGTCGTCCGGTGGCTTCCATACTTCCGACGTTTTGGCTCGGTGATGGTGGTGTCGGTCGTCTGGTGGTGCTCGACCGTCTAGACGTTAGGAGGTGTCAGTCATTCGAGCGCGTCAGACGTCTGTCCACTGTAGCATTCTTGGGCAGGGACTGGCCTGGCGGGCTGAAGCATCAGGCATCGGACATCCAGTGGCTAGAGACTTTCTGGCTGCTTTTCTTCTCGCTCCTTGTACTTGGTGTCCTCACCGTCTTGTCCACTGAGTGTCCTTCCTCCAAGTACCTGATCACACATAGTGTTTCCGCTTGAGGTAGTAGCCATGTCTCATGTGTAGAAAGTAGTATTTCAGAAAGAAGCAAGTTCACCTTATCTTTGATAGCGTTTGCTCGAGCTCTTGTCATTGGTCCATGTGGTGTCGTGGGAGACGTAGGTAGGTGATATAGGGTGGAAACCCTAGGGACGATCCTTCACGATTGGAGCAGATCCTACAAAGAACACGAGGGGAACACGAGGGGAAACACGAGAGAAAACACTCAAACCAACAAGATTCGATTACACATGTGCTAGATTCTAGAAACACAAAGAGATTCACAATCCAAATCCAACAAAGGACAATACAAGTGGCGGTAGTTCTTATCTGTGAGGAGGTCTTGAGGGGTCTTCCCGTGATGGGGTCTTGAATCCGCTTGGGGATCTTCTCCAAAGAGGTCGTGGACTCCAATGGAGAAGTAACCAAGTGGATGAGCAAAGCTCTATGTCTCAAATGAGCTTATCCTTTGCTAACCCAAGCTAGGAGGAGGGGTGGCCCATTTATAGTCATAGTGCAATTGGGGCCAAAGTGAAGGGGTACATGGGCCTCGGGCACGAAGCTGTGTGCAGATAGGCGTTGAACCTCCGATGGTTGTCGGTCGTCCGGTCGTTCACGGGCGTCCGGTCGTTCCGAAGTCTTCGGACTTCTGACATTTTGGCTCTGGTTCGGTAGTGTCAGTTGTCCGGTCGGCATCGGTTGTCCGAGTGCTGATGAGTGTCGGACATCCAGTACGAGTCGGAGGTCCGGCCGCTGTAGCGTGCATAGGCTGGGACTTGGGCTGGCCGGCTGGTTCCTCTAGGCGTCGGACGTCCGACAAGTGTTGGTCGTCCGAAGGTCGTCGGACGTCTGAGAGCTATAGCTTTCTAGCAGCTCCTCCTCTAGTTCGTCGGGCTTGGTGTCCTCGCCGTCTTGTCCAATGCTCCTATCTAATCCATGGCCTTCCTCCAGGTTCCTGGACATGCACATATGTTTGAGGTAGTAGCCATGTCTCACATATAGAAAGTGAAGGTTAGGGGAGGAGTGAGTTAACCTTGTGTCCAATGGCGTATACCTGAGGTCTCGTCTTATTTCCTCTAGGGGCTTGGAGAGTAGACGTAGTGTATATGGGGATGATCGTAGGATGCTCCGCATCATCTCCCCCCCATGGGGAAGATCCGACCTCGGGTCGTGATCCTCATCACCATGGAAACGGTTGTCATGGACAGACTTGTGGTTGGATGAAGTTGAAAACATGGCGCAATCCAAGTACTCCAAGGTGTCTCCGGAGTGATAGACATGCAAAAAGAGCAAACACAAATGACACTTCGACATACAATGGTTAGCGCACACAATGTGTCAATCAAGTAAGTATGGGTCCGTGCAGCAAGATTGTTGACAAAGCATATGAAGCTTATGAAGATGATATAGAATGATATGTAAAGCATTCATGAGGGCAAATTCATTTGTTGTGCATGCAAAGTTGTGACAATTCACCCCCCGCCATTGGTGGAGCTTCAGTGGACTGTAGCCTCGCCGTCGATCACTTTTGGCACGGTCGTTCCTATACGATCGACTTCTCCGGAACCCCCGACTCCATCTCCGACGCGATCTTCGGGTGGGTGAGCTAATGATTTGAATGATGCCATGTTGGGCTCCCCTGCCATGTTGGGCTCTTTGGACTCGGTTGTCATTGGTCCTTCGCCCGCCTGCCTTCCGAGGCCAAGGTTCTCTCCGTCGAATGGCAGGCCAATTCCTGTGGAGCCCAGTTCTCATGTTGCTACCCTTTCTCCAGTTGGGCCTGATAGCCCTTCAATGATGGCTATTCCTTCCATGCAAGAGGCTCAGGATACTTTTGAGACCGTGGTCAATGACATGGTGGACCAAGTGCTTACGTGTTCTCGTTGCTCCTTGGGGGGCCACCTATCTGTCAGCTGCACCGTCTCTGTTGGATGTTTGGCTTGTGGGGATCCTGGTCATTCTAGGAAGGACTGCGAGTATATTGCGATGGAAAAAGGTTTA
Source organism: Aegilops speltoides (assembly GCA_021437245.1). Taxonomy (NCBI): domain Eukaryota; kingdom Viridiplantae; phylum Streptophyta; class Magnoliopsida; order Poales; family Poaceae; genus Aegilops; species Aegilops speltoides. Next base: position 244,149,746 of record CM038144.1, read on the forward strand.
TGTTGGAAATGGAAGCATCCCGCTATCTCGGATAGGCTTGTCTCTCCTTCCTGCATTGGGAAGCACGCGCTGCCGCCACCCTTGCAGGCCTGCCCTATCACATCACCATTAAGCCCGCCCGCTTGCGCTCCGCACACCCCAACTAGTCCGCCTCTGCCGATGCCTCCGCTTCCTTCTTTGCCTCTACCCATGGCCAACTTCACCCTGGATCCGCAGCGCTATGTGCCGGTGGGCCATCACATCATCGACGGTGGTGTTCATCGTCTTCCTCGTACTTTCGTCTCACCTCCATCGCCCATTGTTTGTTCGCATGAGAGATTCATGATCACTGAGGTTATGCCAGCCCCACCTTTGGCTCAGATGGGTCAGGTACGTGAGCAGGTGGTTGAGCTTATCAATCACATGGATTTTCATGTCTGTTCTGGTCAAACTTGGATTTCTGGTGTGGGCTTGTTTGAGGTCATAGATGCTGGTGAGCGTTCTGCTTTGATTCAACTGCCTCCTCAAGATCTTGGTCAGGATAGATTTGTTTGCTTTATGAAGCATGACCATGGTGATGCTTTTCGTGGGGTTCAAGGTTTCCGTGAAGCTTGTTTAATGTTTTTGGGTGTCCCCCTTGACCTGCATAATACTGAGAATCTGCCGGCTGCTGTTAATACCTTTGGAAAATTCCACCATTGGATTAGTGATGATTCGTATCTTCTCAGATCTGTCATCTTTGCTTCCTTCCTTGAGGACATCTTGGTTCCTAGGGACGTGGTGTTCTGTGATTATGCAGCCTAGGGTGGTGCTAAAGTCTCTTGGACTGCACCCTGCTATATCCTTGGAGCCATTTTTTCTGAGAAAATGCCGCAAGATGAAGATCCCATGCCAATCGACGGCAATCCTCACCCCCTGCCCGGTCACTTAATTCATGAAGACAATCTTTTTGCTCTTCCATCATATCCTGCTCTCGGGTGGACTGATGTGCCGCCGCCTCCGCCTCCTATGGATGATCTCAATCAGGGTGGTGGCTGGGGTTGGCATGCCAATGACCAAGTTACCCAGGATGATCTGGTTCTAGCTGAGGTGGTTCCTGATCTGGAGTCTATGGTCATTAACCAGCAGGATTTTTTAGGCTCTGTTAACCAGTCGGACAGTCAAAATCAGGTTGCTCCTCCTATGCATGTTCAGTTAAATGCTGCGATGATTGTGGAAGATCCTCCAGCTGTGGTTGTTGAGGCTGATCAGTTGCCTCCTGTTGTTTTTGACAATGAAGTTCTAGTTGCTCAGCATGATGTTGCACCAATGGTGCCAAGTTTGGTTGATGGTGACTTTCAGATTGGCGTGCATCCTCCTGTTGTTATGAATGGAAATGTCTTTCAGATTGATGTTCAACCTGTTGATCCTGATGCTTTGGCTATAGTGCCGTACCAGCCGCCTGTGTTGCCGCAGCAAGATCATGTTGTTAGACGTGTGCATGTTGTTTATTGCCCACCTCTGCCTCCTGATGGCCTGGAGAAGAACTTTTGATACTCTTTTGGGTCGTTGCTCTGTTCTCCAGGTTCCAAAGCCGATTTTTCAGTCTTCGTTTGGGCCCCTGGTTCTTTCTAAGAGATTGTGGTCTCTAGCTATTGAGCAGGTTAACTGGGTTTCTGATATCATTAGTGAAGATTCTGTCAGCATGGTTGCCCCTTTGTCCACTTCCTCACCTCCCAGGGGACCTGCTCGTGATATGTTTTCTGACAGCCAACAGGAGTTGGAGCATGACCTCGGCCTGCAGTCAGCTTCTGCCTCTAATGAGCAGTTCTCCTTTTCTGCTTCCTCTTCAAAAAAGAAGAAAGTCTCCAAACGTGATCGTCCTCCTGTTGTGGATTCTGAACTGTGCCGCTGCACTCGTAGCTCTGAAAACAGGGATGGATTCAAGCCAGTGCTTCAAGCCTTGGCAATGTCTAAACTTAAGAAGAAGAAACCTCGTTCCAAGCCTCTGACAGATGCTGATCATGCTCGCCGTGCGCCACCAGCACCACCGCCAATGCCTATTCGTCATATTCAGCAAATTGGAGCGGACCTGGGTCTCTCTGCTGAAAAGCTCTCTGTGGATGCGCTTATGGCGGATCCCTCCTCTGCCAAGGACAAATCCTCCGATGTTTAGTTCGGGCTCTGCAAGCTGGGTGTGGTCGACCCATAACCGTACTAGTAATCGTAGGTTTTATTTATATCCTTTGTTTCTGGGATTTGTATGCGATCCCTGTCTTTGCAAACTTCTTTTGTTAGGCTGTGCTGCATGTCTGAACTGCTTTATGTGCTGTCCGCTATGTGCGTATGCTGTTAAACCTGTAAACACTATGTTTTATGCATATTCGGTCTATTAGAAGTTGGCGTGTTATGTGTTGGAATGTTCGGGGTCTAAATTATGATAACTGTCAGCATGCTGTTCGTAACAAGGTGGATGAAAGTCTGGCTACTGTTATCTGTCTGCAGGAGACGAAAATGGAGTGTATTGACTCCAGAACTATCAGAAAATTTTGCCCTCATTGTTTCATTTCGTTTGTCTACAGTCCTTTTGTTGGTGCTTTGGGGGGAATTGTTGTGCTGTGGAACTCCTCTGTCCTTACAGGGAGATTAATTGAGGTCAAGCAGTTTGGAATTGTTGTGCAATTTACCTCCAACCATAACAATGAGCAATGGACGTTGGTCAATGTTTACGGGCCGTATCGTGGCCAAGCTAGGGATGATTTTGTGGACTAGCTCTATAACCTATCCATCCCTGACTCTGAAAATTGGCTGGTTTTGGGTGATTTTAATTTTATTAGATCAACTGAAAACAGAAATCTTCCTGGTAGGGATGCTAATGATATCTTCATCTTTAATGAGATTATTGGGCACCTTGGTTTACTAGAGTTACCTATTAAGGGGAGATCTTACACCTGGTCAAATATGCAGGATAATCCTCTTCTTGAGCAGCTTGACTGGTTTTTCACTTCTGCAAATTGGATCACATGCTACCCCTCTACCCAGGTGTTGCCCCTTGCCAGGATTGCCTCGGATCATGTGCCTTGTGTAGTGGCTATCAACATTTCTATACCTAAGTATAATATTTTTCATTTTAAAAATTACTGGGTGGAGCTGCAGGGTTTTATGGACTGTGTGTTTGCTTCCTGGTCTTCTGCTTCCAGCAAAACCCACATCATGGCCAAAATTGCTGACAAGTTTAAATCCTTGAGGAGGGGTCTTAAGAGTTGGCACATGAACGTCTCCAAAATGAAATCCTTAATTGCTAAATGTAACAGGGTGGTTCTCATTCTGGATTGCTTGGAGGAGTTGAGGCCCCTTTACAGGCATGAGTTTAACTTTCGTAATCTGGTCAAGCTGCATTTGGAGCATCTTCTGCACCTTTAGTTTCTGTATTGGAAAAAGAGGTGCACTATAAGATCTATTAAAGTGGGTGAGGAGAACACTAAATTTTTTCATGCTTTGGCTTCTGAAAGATATAGGCATAATTTCATTGCTTCTTTGCGGTTGGAAGATGGTACAGTTGTTTCTGATCATGAGCAAATGTCTGCTGCTCTCTGGCAAAATTTCAAAAATAGGATGGGCACTAGTCATGGTGTTGAAATGTCTTTTGATCTCGCCTCAATCCTATACAGAATGGAGGGCCTGGATTCCCTCACTAAATTGTTCTCCAAGGAGGAGATGGATAATACTGTTGAGAGCATGCCCATTGACAAGTCCCCTTGGCCAGATGGCTTTAATTTGCTATTTTTCAAAAGGTGTTGGCCCATAGTCAGTAAGGATTTCTATGAGTTGGCTTCTACTTTTCATGAGGGGACTGTTAATCTGGAGAACATCAACTATTCATATATCACCCTGGTTCCTAAGAAAAGATCTCTTGAATCTGTTAATGATTTTCAACCTATATCTCTCACTGTTATGGGAGTAAAGTTTCTTTCTAAGATGGCTGCCAACAGATTGCAGTTGGATATTATGAGATGTTTGCATAAAAACCAATATGGTTTTATCAAATCCAGAACCATTCAGGACTGTGTTGCTTGGACCTTAGAGTACCTGCACCAATGCCATCAGTCAAAAAGGCCTATTGTCATTCTAAAGCTGGATTTTGAGAAAGCTTTTGACTCAATTGAGCATGAGGCTATTTTCCAGATTTTGAGGCACAAGGGCTTTAATGAGAAATGGATCTCCTGGGTTAAACAGTTCTTGGCTTCTGGAACCTCTTCTGTACTTCTTAATGGAGTACTTGGGAAACAATTTGCTTGCAAGAAGGGGGTTAGGCAGGGTGACCCTCTTTCACCTCTTCTGTTTGCCATTGCTGCTGATCTGTTGCAGTCAGTTGTGAATGATATGCATCGTAAAGGGCTCTTACAACTTCCTATTCCCTGCCATGATAAGGATTACCCAATTATCCAGTATGCTGATGACACCCTCATTATTATGTCTGCTGAGGAATCTCAATTGCTTGCCTTGAAGAAAATGTTGCTTCTGTTCTCAAAGTCCACTGGGTTGCATGTCAACTATCATAAGTCATCTATGCTACCTATTAATGTGGATTCAGTGGAGATTGCTAGGCTGGCTGCAGTCTTTGGTTGTGTGGTTGGCACTATTCCCTTTACTTATCTTGGGCTCCCTGTGGGAATTACCAAACCCAAGATCTTGGACTTAATGCCTCCGGTTGATAGCATGGAGAGGAAACTTTCTGTTAGCTCTTCTTTCCTTGCTCATGGAGGAAGGCTGCAGTATCTGATCTCTGCCCTTTCTTCTGTGCCAATTTTTTACCTGTGTAGCCTGGACTTGCCTCCTGGTATATTAAAGTAGTTGGAGAGAATACAGAGGCAGTGCCTTTGGAGGAAGTATGGGCAAGATTCTGGTCAGTCTTTGGCTGCTTGGGGTTTGGTTTGCCGGCCCAATAACAAAGGTGGCCTGGGTATTTTGAATCTGAAGCTGTAAAATGAGGCTCTGCTTCTCAAACATGCTAGCAAATTTTACAATAAAGTTGATGTGCCCTGGGTCCAACTCATTTGGAATACTTACTACCATGGCAGAGTTCCTCATGCTACCATCATTTGTGGCTCCTTCTGGTGGAGGAATATTTGCAAGTTAATGGATAAGTTCAGGATGGTTTGTGCCGTGCATGTTAATAAGGGTGACACTGTTTTGTTCTGGTCTGATTCTTGGTCCTTGCGGGACTCTAGTATCCCTCTTGAACAAAGGTTTGCCAGGCTTTTCTCTTTTGCCATTGATCCTCTTATCTCTGCTGCTAAGGTTTTTGACTGGACTGAGCTAGCTTCCTTATTTCATTTACCTCTCTCAGAGAGAGGCTTTGGAGAGCTACAGTCTTTGCAAAACCTGCTCCTGCATTCCAAGCATAACCTACAGCTGAATGATACGTGGGTGTGGAAAGAGGATGTCAAGGGTTATTCTGCCAAGAAATATTACTCCTTCTTGCATAAGCACATTGCGCCCAACCCAATTTTATCTTGGATTTGGGCTAGTTGTTGCACTATGAGAATCAAGTTCTTTGCTTGGATGATGATCATGGATCGGCTGAACACTTAGGATATGCTGGAAAGAAGGCACTGGAATGTATCTGATTCAAACCTTTGTGTACTCTGTCCCACTCACACCAAGGAGGATAGAGATCACCTCTTCTTTCAATGTAACTTTAGTTGCAGGGTTTGTAATTATCTTCAAATCAATTGGATGGCTGGAGATGATATGATTGCCATTGCTTATCATGCTAGAAGGGATTTTGGCAAGCCTTTCTTCTCTGAAGTGGTTTTCCTGGCATGCTGGAACATCTGGAATGTTAGAAATGACAGGGTTTTCAGGAATATTAGACCTTCTTTTCGTAGGTGGAGGTCTTCTTTTATTTTGGACATTTCCCTTTTGGTTCATAGGATTAAGCCTATGTTCAAAGAGGATCTGCTTAGATGGATCTCCTTTTTGCCACCATGAGGTTAGCATGTTGTTTTTTCTTATTTTTTCCTTTTTGGGTCTCTTGGACCTTGTAAGATCTGTACATATGTAATCTTTTTATGGGAGAAATAAAATTGCTGTGGGGTCCAAGCCCTACAGTTCAGGTCAAAAAAAAGTTGTGACAATTGTCATGGTGCACAAAGTGACAAATTCTACCATTGTGCAAAATGATGTCATGATGGGACGGTGTATCAAAAGCATGAACATTTTAATTGGTGCTCAAAATGACTATGTGATCATGCAAAAGATAGTGGGCTATATGATCATGATGTATGAATATGCCATCAAGAAAGATCACAACAAATTTGCTAATAAAGTGCACAAGCTCATATATCATGGATGACATGGAAATAGAAGATGTGACAAGGCAATCATAATGTGTGTTAATCCATGCATAAGATGCAAACTTGTGGTGAGTATGATATGTCCATCGAGCATGACATGTGTGAGCACAATCAACAAATATGGATGTGTCTGTGTAATGTGTCAAAGGAGCATAGATGAATCAATGCTCGATGTCATGGCACGAGTGAAGGTTCGAAGGTGCATCCAATAAGTTCGAGTGCTCCTCAATGTGAAGGTCCATAGACCTAATCTTCAATGTTGCTCCTCTGTTCGCGAGGTATATCATGTAGACAACAAGAAGGAAACAACAATGAAAGAATGACCCATCCAATATGCATATTTGAGGATGGCTCAAATGGAAAGAGTTCACCTTTAGAAGTTTCTCAAGTGTGTAGGAGTTGCGCATCTTGTATGCCTTCACATAACCAATATGTGGCATGACGGTACTGCCCTGTGAATCCTTCAAGATGAAAGAACATGACAAACACTTGAAAAAACTACTGAGGTTGGCAGAAATGCAAAACCTAGCATTCGTGTGGTGAAATACCCAACAAGTGTTCTCATCATTCTTATCATAAGAAAAGACAAGGGAATTTGGCATTGTATGTAAGCATATGATGCAATAACAACCAAAGGCGTTAAGGTCAATTCAACAAGCAGGCATCACAAGTAATATGTACAAGTCTCCAAGATCAATAAGCATAGCATGGGTGCACTCAATATAATTGCATATGAGAGGTGCCACTAATGGAGACAAGAGATAATGATCAAGACAAATGAAGTGAGAGGCATGAACATATATGTTATAGGGCTAACCTGGTGTAGGATGATCTTTCACGATTGGAGTGGGATCGCTCGAAGAACACAAAGAACACGGGGAAGAATGGGGAGAAATCACAAGGGGAAACACTCAAGAACAAGTCCAATCACACATCCACTAGACAATCAAATACACACGATCACAAGGTACATGAACAAAAAAAGGAATGATACAAGGTAAAGTTCCTCTCCATAAGGAGGTCTTGATGGGGGGTCCTCCCGTGAGGGGGTCTTGATGATATCCCTCAGGATCTTCTCCTAGATGGAGGTCTTGGCCTCCAATGGAGTAGTATCTCTCTCTCAAGAGAAGAGTAGTAGGAGCAAAGCTCACTTACAAATCAGCTATCACTTTGCTTCCCTAGAAAGGAGGTGGAGGAGGTCTATTTATAGCCCAAGGGGCGAAGGGGTAAGTGAGGGGGCGAAAGGGTACACGGGCCTCGGCCCAAGTCATGCGCTCATGTAAGACCGGATGATCCGGACGGGGTCCCGGATGATTTGGGAGAACTTCTGAATGATCCGAACGGAGTCTCGGATGATCCGGCTTCGGTGGAAGCCTTCGGGTGTCTTCGGTGCACTTATTCGGACGATCCGGGGGAAGGTCCTAATGATCCGACTGGGCCTAGATGATTCGGACAGTGGTCCGGACGTCCAGCCTGGCTCCAGCAGCCGCTCCGTCTTGCTCTTCTCCTTTCTTCCGTCTTCTCTTCCATGCTTCCCTCGTGGACGGTGTAGTCGTTCCTTGGCGCTTGCACTCCTCCTTGACATCCGTGAAGCTCTGACAATACCTATGCATGCCCAAGGGAGAAGTGTCAAGTAGTACAGCATCCTCGAAGGGGTCAAGTGAGCATGTGTAAAGGAGATGATTCACCTTTGTGTATGCGAAATAGATGTCACACGTGTCACTTGCCAAATGGACTCTTGACATGGTGATGTCTGTCGGATGCAACGCATCATCCCCTCCCCCTTGGGAAAGATCCGACCTTGGATCGAAAACCGAATCACCATGGGAAAGAGATGGCTTCGCCGTGAAGAAGTGGACATTCACCAAGTACTTGTCATCTTCAAGCTCGCAATGGTGATGAGGACATTAATACCATTGTTACACCCACAGCCCCTACTGCTACATATACTGGACCAATTACTAGAGCTCGCACACGCCCATTAAATTAGCAGGTACTTTCGTTTCTTGGTAATGACTCTAATGTTCATGAGAATATGATGTTGCCTAAGTTGGATACATTTTTTGCTTACAAATGATGGGCCTGGCATGGATAAGAGGGATGAACACTGGAGAAAGACCAAGCATGGAGATGATGGTATGCGCAAGGGGAACAAGAACGGAGTTACAAGTGATGATTTCAGGACTTTGAAGCCACCATAATGAGTGCAAGAAGCCATGGACGAAATATATAAGATGCCACTTCAAAAATTTCGTCTAGAGGCTATTCTAGGTGCTGCGTCACCTTTTTATTGGGCCAGGCCCATGTAATTTAGAAATACATAAGTATAGGCTATTTTTAGAGTCCGTATGTGTGCGGAAACAAGAGAGAGGGTTGGTTTCGGGCCCCTCCACCAAGGGCCACGAAATCCCCCACCCCTGTTCCTCCATATATACAACCCTTAGGGCACTGTTTAGACTTTGGGTTTTGTTTAGATTAAAAGTTCACCATAGATGCAACTTCTCGTATTTCGTTTGTGTTCAACGACTAGACCAAGACGTCACAGAACCCCATCTTGATCAATAAAGCTTTCATCTTATATTCGCAATATCCAGATTGCAATCTCAGTTTCTTGCTTGTTCTTCGTTTGCTCGCAGGAAATAGACCCTCGTGGTCAGGTTGATCGTGCTCCGACGTTGTCAATAACCTCTCAGAGTTGGTTTAGTGATTTCTAAGCCACGGCGTCCTTGCACGTACGTAGTCTGATCGTCAAAGTCTACTCCTCCGAAACGATAATCACCATCTCATCGAAAGATGGGACACCTTTGCCTCTATCAAATGGGCACTCTCCAATGTCACACCATCTTGGGATTCCTTCAAAATAAGCAAGGACAACAAACACTTGGAAAAACAAATGTGGTTAGCATTAGTGCAAAACCAAGCATTCAAGTGGTGGTTCGCCAAACAAGTGTCGTAATCAAGCATAGCATATGGTGTGACATGGGATTGTGGTATGGCATAAAAACGCAGAATGTGAGCAAAATCTAGGTCATCATGGAAACAAGCATGTGAGGTAGTGATGCAGATATGTGTGACAATAGAATAAGCATCTACCTCATGGGCGTGGCAAGCATTCACAAGCTGCTCAATGAAAGGTCTATGGTAAGCGTAAGAATCATTCACAACACCAAAGAAGATGAGATGTCTAAACACATGGGTCAAGTGTAAGACAATCCAAGCATAACATGCATAGGGTGTAGTGAATATAGTGTGGCAGTCAACACAATAGAAAGAGCAATTGTTCATCATGTGTGAGGCAATCAAGTCAAGCATGTGACAAACAATGGGACATGGCATATGTGAAGCATGATATTAGTGCAACCAACCATATGATAGTAGCAAGTAGTCCAAGAATTGGATGCAACACACAATGTGTATATGTCATGAAGCATGGAAATGTGGCAATCATGGGTGAAAGCAATATCTCGAACATGCATGTAAATGGTGCAAGAAAAACATGAAGTATGATCCACAATATCCAAGCTCAAGAAGGAGGTCACCTTGAAAGCGTGTCCTTGTGCATTCTTCACAATACCGAAGTGGTAGGAAATGTGGTGTAGAACCGAGTCGTTGTAGAACGTATGAGGCTCACTCTCAAGAGCTCGAATTGTCAACTCACGTGAAGTGGAAGTCGACACGAAGTTCAAGTATCCTACACATGCACATAACAAAACAAAGAACGTATGCGCATGGTAGATAAACACATCATCCATCATGATGGTTCTCTTCTTTTGCACATAACCATTAGAAGCACAAGTGCATGAATAATATGATGCAATAATGGTGATATTCATCGCACTAGGTATGTGGTGCAAAGAGGTAAGACAAGCATGCTTCACAAGGAATATGTCAAAATCTCCAATTATATGTGAGAATACTATGGGGGCAATCTCATGAGCAAGATTAAGAGCATTGTTGCACTCAATACATGGCAAGTAATCTAGCATGAGAGAGGCAACATATGGAGATATGTGACAAGAAGCTATAGCAATCACGTGCAAAGCATGGAAATGGTCGTCATCCACTGCATGAAAATGAGCAAGTATGAATCATTGGTGATGCAACAGAAGCAAGCATAGTAATCAAGTCGTGCAAACTAGTGGACCGAAGATGCAACACACTAGGGAAAATCATGGCAATCATGTCATGTGAGCAAATAACAGGCATAGGCAATCCACATGACATATCGCAAGCATGAATGCGAAGCAAGATCATAAGCATTGGGCACAAAGTAAACGTGGCAAGAACAAGCACTATCTCCACAAAGCTTGCAAATACACATACGAGTACTAGAATCAATCAACATGTGTAATGCAAAGCATGGGTCACAAAGCATGTCATCCAAATGGAAATGAGCATATCATGCAAGGTGAACATGGCAAGATGGGTAAAGGATATATAATGGAGAATAACCCATAGCCAAGTGAGGTCCATGTAGAAGAAATGCGCGAAGTCTTTGCGCGAAGAGAGCGGTGGGAAAGACAATCCGTGTGATGCCAAGTCATTGTTGCTCTCTAGAGCTCGTTTTGTCAACTCGTGGGATTGCGAGGTTGACAAGTATTCATGGGTTCCTACACAAAAGAGACACAAACCAAAGAAATTGTGCGTGTGGTAAATGTCACATCATCCATCATGATGTGTATGTGCACATTAGAGTTAGCACAATATAAGCATCGCTCAAAGAAATTTGATGCATGGTATATGAACATGTCATCCATCATGAAAGAATAGTTATTGTGTATGACATGATGGGGACACAAATTGAGAATGCAAGTATATGGCACATCAATAGCATGTTTATTCCTGGAGAGCATATGGTGCACACAAGTATTCGGATCATGCAATGAATGGGATGGATCAAAAGCTTCGAAAATGCATGAGGAAACTATGGGGTTCTCCTCATGAGCAATGTTGGAAACATCAAATGGAAAAAATGGACAACATCCAAAACAATGCATATCACAAGTTAGGTGGTCATGGCATGGCATATGAGATAAATGATGCAAAGTGAGCATATCAATATCATCGCAAGAAAAACAAATGCCAATGACCATGGGCTTGTCATCTATGCCATATGTGAAAATTGGGTTTATTTTAATGGCATATGCATAGTCACTACGAAGAGATTGCAAATATGACATATGATTGATCTCATGCATAGCATATGACAAGTCAAGCGGATTATCAAACATGATGTGACCTAAAGACTACTCACAAGAAATCCTATGTAACATGGCATCACAACTAAGAAACTCCACATGAGAATCATCATATTCATCATAAATGGGCAAGAAATCATCACATGAGGAAGTCGCACTAACATGAATCATGGAAATAGGTGGATCAACATCATGCAAGGAAGCAATGTCAAGAATGTCCACTAGTGGGACTAGCGCATCACTGTCACCTTTGTTACCTTTGCCATTCAACTCATGTGGTGTAGGTGAGGTGGGAAAGACCAAATGGTGGTCATGTTCATCTTGATGGAACCATGTGGGGGGTGCATCATATTCCACCATGGACATTGTCTTGTCCAAAGGGAGGACGAAGTCGTCGAGGACCGGTGCGTCATCATAAATGGGACCTAGCATCCAATGAGAATACACAATAGAGGCAGAGGCCAAGTTGTTAGAAATGCAAATGGCCTCACGAGACCTATCAATAATCTCACTCTCTCTATGTGGTGGTTCACTCACTCCCTGAAAGTAGGTGCACTCAATCTCACATATGGTGGAGTCATTCATCTCACTCAAGTGGTGGGGGTTGTGGCTCTCCTCACATGGAAAGTGGGGCAACTCGTCATATATGGGGTTAGTGGTGAAGTCACTCTCATTCTTGATATGGTGGCAGAAGTCACTCATGTCATCATACATCATCGTGGTCGAAGGGAAAATCCCATGCTCAACCATCTCGTCGCAGTCGCCGTGGATGAGGCTGAAGATGGCGCATCATCACTCTCCTCCATGACCGAAGGGAAAATCCCATGCTCGATCATCTCGTCACTGTCACCATGGATGAAGGCCAAAGATGGGACATCATCACTCTCGCCTCTAAAGATGGAAGCATCATCCTTTCTCTCCACCTTGTCACTCGCCTCCAAAGCTTGGTCCTTGAAGGTCTCCGTAGTCGTACTCGTCATCACACCGTCTTGAAAAAGAGTCATGCTAGACTCGGCACCATCAATGCCATAAAGAGGGATGGCGGTGAAGTCGAACTTGTGAGCATCGTCTTAGAGATCATCAGGCTTGGACATCGTGGTGGTACTAGCTTCATGCTTGTCGTAGAGCTTTGTTGCCGTGAAGTGTGCTTGTGGTGGAGAAGCCTTAGCCTTCATGAGTTCTTGTTCCGCCTTGAGAGCACCAATGTAATAGTCCTCGAGGGACTTGTAGTTCTCAAGGAATATAGTCTTGGAGATGTGTCGTTGTTCAATCCCATCATGAAGTGGAACTTCATCTAAATGGGGTCATCCACGCCGGCTCGTCGCAAGGCAATCATCATCTCCTTGAAGTACTTGTCGATGGACTTGGATCCTTGGATGGTGTTCTCCAATTGGCATCAAAGTTGTTCCGTGTAGGTTGGAGGCACGAACTCTCGCCACATAGCTCTCTTCGTCTTGGGCCAACTCATGTTGTAGCTCTCCGAAGGTGTGTGAAGCCACCATGTTGATGCGTATTCGTGGAAGTTTCTTGTTGCGAACTTTGTCCGTGTCAAAACCGGCGGACCTCGGGTAGGGGGTCCCGACCTCTGCGTCTAAGGCTAATGGTAACAGGAGGCATGGGACACAATGTTTACCCAGGTTCGGGCCCTCTTGATGGAGGTAAAACCCTACTTCCTGCTTGATTGATATTGATGATATGGGTGTTTACAAGATTTGATCTACCACGAGATCGTAGAGGCTAAACCCTAGAAGCTAACCTATGATGATTATGATATCGTCTTTAAGGACTAAACTCTCTGGTTTATATAGACACCGGAGAGGGCTAGGGTTTACAGGGAGTCAGTTACAAAGAAGGAAACATAATATCCGGATCGCCAAGCTTGTCTTCAACGCAGAGAGTCCCATCTGGACACGGGACAAAGTCTTGAGTCTTGTATCTTCACGGTTCAACAGTCTGGCCAAAGTATATAGTCTGGCTGTCCGGATACCCCCTAATTCAGAATCCCTCAGTAGCCCCTGAACCAGGCTTCAATGACGATGAGTCCAGCGCACAGTTTTGTCTTCGGCATTGCAAGGCGGGTTCCATCTCCGAATACTCCAAAGTACCTGTTGCAACGAACAGTGTTCGGCTTCCCATCAATGTTGTACTCCTCGGCTTCTGTGCTTCAATAATGACCATCTCCACATGTCGAGCGAATACGAGGAGCCGAGGCATTTTTGCATTTGCCACCCCCGGTCTGGCAGGCAAACCGTCTATTTGAAGAGACGGGGATTCTCAGATCCAACCCTCACCCTCTTCCCTTGAGCAAGCATCCAACAGAGTGCTCTGGAAAAAACCATTCCAACATGGACGGTGGCCGCAACTCTTCTTCTCGTTCCCCTCGCTCCAAGCCAGGCGACTGGGAAGAGTGTTCAGTCCCTCAAATTCATTTGCTAAAGTTACAGACCCAAGGGTTCCTTCCCCCGGCGTTCATTGTCCCTGTCTGAGCTGGACTAGCCACCTATAATGGCGGAGAGGAAGCGGAGAGATCTCCTAATCCATCCCCGGGGGAGCGAATATGCCTTATCCCGCATCTGCTAAGAGGCGTCGGGTTTCCAATCCACCCATTCCTTCGCGGGCTCCTGGAGTTCTACGGCCTCCAGTTGCACAACTTCACCCCTGCCTCCGTGCTGCATATAGCAGGATACGTTGCCCTTTGTGAACTATTTCTAAGCTGCGAGGCTAACTTTGGGTTATGGAAGAAGTTGTTCTGCCTTGTCCCTCACAACCAGGGGGAATCCCTATGTCAAGTGGGCGTCGCCGAAGTATGGCGTATCGCCGAGACCGGATACCTATCCGGTACTCCCAAGAAGGCACCGGAGAACTGGCCTTCGGAGTGGTTTTATGTCAGCGATGTTCCCCTTACGGATCCAGTCCGAACAGGTCTCCTCGAGTCGAAGAACGCCCGCCAAGGCACGCCAAGCTGGCGCCTCGGGCCCCCAAGAGGAGGATACCAAAGAAATACACTTCCTGATGAGCAGGATAAAGTTACTGGCCAAATCCGGGCTGGCGATAGTCGAGGTTATGGCAATATGCATAATGCGGGGAGTGCAGCCGCTTCAATATCAGGGGAAGCCCATGTGGCACCACAACGGGGAAGATGATGCCACCCGCTGTGGCCGTAAGGGTACGGACTCCGCCACTGCTCTTATGAGGATATTGTCCGATCTGTATAAAGGAGAAGAAGAAGAATTCCTTCAAATTAAACTGCAGGATGGGTTTTCTATGTACAACCCCCCAAGCTGGGTGAGTTGTCGCTCTTTTCCCCCGCTTCATTCATTCTGGCGTCCTTCGTCAAGATTATTCACCTCAATATTTCTGAGCAGGAACTGAGGAGGGACGTAGAAGGGTTCAACAGCCCCCCCCCCCCCGCAGCCAGAGGACCCCGGAAGGGTCTTCGATGCCGGACTTGAAGAAGATCTGGATATTACTGTGGAGCTTGTCAACGGGACATTTTATCATGCTAGCTATGATGGTGCCTCGGTGGCTATTGTCGCTGACTATCTCGGACTCATGCCTTCATCGCATGTAAGCCAGGTCAAAACCCTATCCTTCGAAGAGGACTCCTTTCTGATGTCATGCCTGAAATATCGTATTTTTTGTAGAGACGACCGTCGGGACGCGGCGCAAAGCCCCTGGGGGCTCATCGACAAAGGGCGTCCGGATCGGGCAGGCTTAAGAGGAAGGCAGTTAGGGCCGAAACGCCGCTACAGAGGTATGGTAAAAACCTGCTCCGTGATTATTGTGTTTGAAATGTAACAGCGTCCTTCGTATCCTGGCAGAAAGAGGAGTAGCCGGACTATATCCGGAGATCCTGCCAATCATGCCTCCACCAGCCAGATTCCAGAACCGGTTTCGAGAGAGGAGGCGGACGAGGGGACAATGCCGAATTGTCCTCCGACAGAGGATGCAGATATGCTCTCCGCCACGAATTCCGAAGTAGAGAGCGCCATGAATCACCGGCGCCGACGGGCCGTACTTTGCAACAACATCTTTTCCGAAGAGGCATTTAATGCCTTCAATTCGGGAGATGCATACATCCGAGCTGCTCAAGGCGGGCTTGCCCGAGCGACGGACTAGTATGCCAAAGACATACGGGTATGAAAATTTGATAAGCATGTATAGCAGTAGCCCCTAAGACTTGAAACTGTTGGAACAACTGTTTTATGGATCAATTTATGAGCAGGTCCTTGTAGATAAGAATGCCCAATTGTCTTGAGAGCTGGAGGAGTGAAAGAACCAGCTGAGGGCCACAGTTGCCAAGTTAGAGGAATCCCAGAAGGCCTCATCTGGTAACATTTGCCTCAATTGTACGGAAATGTACCATTTAGTGAGTGGCTTGTATGATAAGTCTAACAGAAAATTCTGCAGACAATCCTGGGGTGAATCCAGAGGTCGTAAGAGATAACGAGTCGCATCTCCAAAGGAAGCTGAAAGCTGGCGAGTATGTTCTTATGCAAGTTAGGCAGGAGAAGAACAATCTTCAAGATGACAATGTCCAGCTGGGCGTCGAATTAAAAGATGTTCACGCTCAGCTGGCGGACTTCGTAAAGGAGAACAGAAGGCTTCGTCGCAGCATTTATGGTGAGTGCCTAGACGAACTGTAGTACAGCTCGGCGAGGAAGCATATTGAAAAAAGTTTATGTCAGTAGGTTTGTTGACGGTCCGCCCTGAAGAGGAGATGCCCGCGTCCACAGGTGATATGCTGCAAGACCTCTCGCAGCTGCACGAGCGAGCTCGGAAGGTGATGTAGGGTATTGTCCATGCCTTGTGGCCATCCACCTCCCTGTCAAAAGGCATGGGGGAGCTCGTGGATGTGCTCCAAGGAGCATGGCGGCGCTTCCGATTGTGGAAGATGTCAGCCTGCCGACAAGGTGCAAGAGAAGCCTGGTCCATGGTGAAGACGCGCTACACCAAGATTGACCCGAACCATATGGCCGAAGTTGGACCGGCAGGGCCAGATGGGCAAAAATTCCCGTTAGTCTAGTGTACGACCAGGTAGCATTAGCCGCAAAGTATTCCCAATAGGATTGCAAGCTAGATAGCCTGTTGGACGGTATAGAGGAAGAATATAGTCAGTATAAGTGACTATGTAATTTAATGGACATATGTAGTCCCTAACCGGATTAAAAATCATTTGTCATGGCGGACCTTTTCACTTCAGCCCCTGGATCCGATAGTCTGGGGTGTATCCGAATACCCACTCAGTTATGCAGAACCGGGGTATGCGTGGAAACCAGGCGTAGGGGTCATAAGTGCTTGAATAGACAAGTACCCAACTAGCTATGTTATATTACATGGGTAGTAAGAAACATCTTCCAGGGAGAATAGTTCCGTTAGGGGTTCCTTTCCCTGGGTACGCATGCATCGATGTACATGTCTGGACTGCGAACAGAGACGCAGGATACAAAACTTCTGGGGATTTATGTTGTAATAAACGAATGGAACATCTTTTGTTCACCGACCGAATATTCCCTTAAGAACGCTAGCTTTCGGCTTCACCCAGTCTGAGGTACACATTCGGCTGAACCGGCAGTAACAATAGCAGAGGTGCTCCCCTTTTGCCCTAGCCAAATTAACGGGAACGTAGGGCATAAACACAAGAGCCAGGCAACCCAGCATGGCCACATCTTAAGTCATATCGATGCATATGATGGTGAAGAAAAGGCACATATGCAAAAAGAACGCATATGTGATAGGCAAAAAGCCATTAAAGTAATTATATTTAGCTTCCGTGTAGGAAGCCCCCAGGTATGGCTTACACACATAGTGCGGCCGGAGTGATACGGGCGTCCGCACTGTATTGAGTACTTTGTGTGAAGAAGGAAAAAGGTCGAGAAAGGAAAAAGGAGGGAACATAATTAAAAAGGAGGGGGTAAGGAGACGAACACTGAGTTCGGCGCTAGGCGTAGAATCTCCGGAGTCTGGCTGCGTTCCATGGGTTCGGCTCGAGTCTATTATCGGATGCATTACGTAAGCGGTACGCTCCTCCGGCGAGAACTTTATCAATGATGAAGGGACCCTCCCACTTAGGTTTGAGCTTGTCCTTCTTCTCCGGTAGGCGTAGAACGAGTTCGCCAATATTATAAGTTTTGGCCCGCACTTCACTGCTTTGGTACCGTCGAGCCTGCTGCTGATAGAATGCAGAACGGGCTTTTGCGACGTCGCGCTCCTCCTCCAGGGCATCTAAGTTGTCTTGCCGATCTAACTCGGCTTCGTTCTCTTCGTACATGCGCATGCGGGGCGAATCATGTATTATGTCGCAGGGTAGTACAGCTTCTGCACCGTACACCATAAAAATGGTGTGTATCCGATGGTGCGATTCGGCGTGGTCTGCAGCCCCCAAAGTACGGAGTTGAGCTCCTTGACCCAGTGCGTGTCCGATTCTGTTAAGGATCGCACTAGTCTGGGTTTGATGCCGCTCATGATGAGACCGTTTGCACATTCAACCTGGCCGTTTGTTTGGGGATGGTAGACGGAGGCGTAATCAAGCTTTATGCCCATGTTGCCGCACCAAGTTTTTACTTCATCGGCTGTGAAGTTTGAGCCGTTGTCAGTGATGATGCTGTGGGGGACGTCGTATCGGTGTACAACCCCGGATATGAAGTCTATCACTGGTCCGGATTCGGCCGTTTTGACTGGTTTGGCTTCTATCCATTTGGTGAACTTGTCTACCATGACCAATAAGTATTTTTTCTTGTGGCTTCCCCCCTTAAGGGGTCCGACCATATCCAGCCCCAAGACCGCAAAGGCCCAAGTGATGGGGATTGTTTGGAGAGTGATAGGGGGCATGTGGCTCTGATTGGCAAACAGCTGGCAACCGACGCAGTGTTGGACAAGGTCCTGTGCGTCTGCTCGGGCTGTAGGCCAATAAAAGCCTGTGCGAAAGGCCTTGCTGACAAGTGCCCGAGCTGCAGCGTGGTGTCCGCCGACTCCGACATGGATTTCAACCAAGAGTTGCCGCCCTTCCTCTTCGGAGATGCACCTTTGGAGCTCTCCGGTCGCACTTTCCTTATAGAGTTCCCCTTCATGGACTTTGTAAGCTTTAGAACGCCGCACGATGCAACGTGCTTCATTTTGGTCCTCGGGGAGCTCCTGCCTATTTAGGTAGGCCAAGAAAGGCTCAGTCCACAAGGCGATTCCAACCATGATTTCGTGGGCCGAAGGTGTTATTTCGGTGGTGGAGCCTCCGATTATGTCTGATGGTTCGGAATCTGGGAGTGTATTCGGATCCGTGCTAGTGTTGCCGGACTCCCCTTCCCATACCACGGATGGCTTGAACAACCTTCCCAAGAATATGTTAGGTGGGACAGGGTCGCGTTTTACACCGATGCGGGTGAGGATATCCGCCGCTTGATTGTTTTCTCGAGCCACATAGTGGAATTCGATCCCCTCGAAGCGAGCTCACATTTTGAGGACGGCATTACGGTAGGCCGCCATTTTCGGATCCTTGGCATCAAACAGTAACACCCCAGATGTAACTTTCCATAATTGTAACTCCAACTCTTGCCATTCTCGGCTATGTGATATATTATTTCCTTCGTGGTTGGGTTTTTGTCTTTTGTTTTGCATTTTGTTCATGTCTTGCATCTCATGGCATCATGTGCATTGCATCCGCATGTTTTCATAAAACTCGCACCCGTTCGTAGTTGTCGCGTTCCCCCCTTGCCTTCGTTATCCCTTTCGAGAGCAACCGTTTATTTGTTGTCCGACCGTTTGAGCCTATCTACACAGCCACCGACCACCTCCGCAACCTAGTCCGAATACTTCTCCTGGACCCGACCCGGGCTGTCATGATTGTTGGGTTCGGATCATCCCCAAACATCTATAAAACATCTCCATTTTCTTATTTGGGCTCCCCAACCTATTTATCTCGACCGTTTCATTTTAATCGGAGGGTCCGATTAGCCCCTAACAAAAATCCTTGCTATATATACTGCCTAACCCTAGATCCTAGGAGCCTTGTCCCATCGATCCCATCGCGTCGCCGCCACTCCTCCAATCCCCTCTTCCTCGGGATCCCCTCCCTATCCAGCCCACCAACCAGCGCAAGCCACTTCTTCCCTCGATCCCGAATGGATCGTATAGCTGCTCGAGGCCCGAGCAGGAGCACTCGGCCTCGTTCACTTGCGCCACCGCCGCCGGCAACCAGCACCACCACGCCGTGCCCTGCTCCCTTCATCCTCTCGCAGCCAACCATCGATCCAACCACCACACAGCCTCACGCCTGAGCACCTCGTCCCCGCCTCCGGCCATGCCACCGACCGTCTCCGGTGAACCCAACAGATGAGTTGCCACCCTTATCCTCTTTCTCTCCCCTGTTTCCCTCTCCTTCCTTCTCTAATCTCTCTTGCTTCCTCATTTGAATTCTTATCTGCTAGGAAACGAACGGGGCTCGCCCCTGCTGCCATGGCCGCCAGCAACTGGAGCAGCCGTGTGTGTCCTTCCCGTCCCTGCTGTTCGTGCCGCTCGATTGGGTTGCCTCCACCCGGCTCCCCTCGTCCCGATTGTCCGTGCCCGTGACCATCTGCTTCATCTGTTCCTGCGCCCTCTTGCTTTGCATTGAGCCGCTGGCATGGAGAGGAGATGCCCCTGCACCGAGCCTTCCCCGACCTCCATCTCGTCACCCACGTCGCCGCCTTGCTCCGCCCTTTCCGTCATCCCGCCGGTGAACACCACCAGCGGATGAGCTCCGCGCCGCTCGAGCTCCTCCTGGCACAGCGCGTGTCCGCGCGACCCCGCCGCTGGCCACCCGTCTCCGGCCATCCCCATCGTCAGCCACCTCGCCGCCCCTTTGCCCCGCTCGCCGGAGCTCTGCTCCCCGCCACCGCTGCCCCGCTCGCCTTTTCTGCTTCGTCTTTGCGCGAGGAGGACGACCCCAGCGCCAAGTCCCCTGCTCCAGATCGAGCCACAGCGCTCGCGTTGACCAGTCGCCTAGGCCGCCAGCTCGCCCGTTCGGCCTGCTTCCTCCACCGCCCTGGGCTAGGCCCAGCTGGGTGAGCCTCCAGCGCCCATGCTCCCATCAGGCCAGTCAGATTCGGCCCCTTCATGTTTTTTTTCCGTTGCTGCGAATTTAGCTAATTTCCAGAGAGTGCCAGTTTTGCAAAAAAAACCCTTAGTGTTCATGCATCAATAATTAATTAACCATGCATCATATGTAAATAATTTATATATGCAAAATGCTTAGAATCTTATCTAGTTTCATAATATGCAACTTTTATCCATGTTAAAAATGTTTAAAAGTTGTTTGTTTTAATTTGTTCAAATGCCATGTTAAAATGATTTATTTCATAACTAAATAACCGTAGCTCCAATCTTAATAAACTTTATATGTAAATGGGCTAGAATAATGCATAGATTAACATGGTGCACTTTGTTTACTGTTTAGCAACTTTAAAATATGTTTTAGGGCAGAACAGTACCAAATTTGAAATATGCACATGAGGATTTTCCGGAATTGTTGTTTGTTGTTTCCGGCCTCATTTAAAATTGCCTAGATAGTTAGTTTAATTATGCTTCACCTCTTGCCATGATTAACAACATTTAATATTGTTGGGTACATAACCGAGAGTGAACCAAATACTTGAATGTGGTGTTTCGTCAATATGCAACTCATTGCAAATTGAGCTCCACTTAACTTGTAGTATTGTTTGTTGCACTTTGCCATGCCATGCCTCATAAAACCGGACATGCATCATTCTGGATTTGTGCATCATGCCACGCTTATGTGATGGTTGCTTACCATGTTGTTTGCTTCTTTCCGATTGCGCTTCTCCTTGATAGTTCCTGTAACGTTGTGTTTGTGAGGATTCGTTCGACTACGTCCATTCATCTTCTTCATAGACTCGTTCTTCTTCCTAGCGGGATTTCAGGCAAGATGACCACTACCCTGGATCTCACTACTGTCATTGCTATGCTAGTTGCTTCGTTCTATCGCTATGTTGTGCTACCTATCATTTGCTCTTCAAGCCTCCCAAATTGCCATGTCAGCCTCTAACCTTTGACAACCTTCCTAGCAAACCGTTGCTTGGCTATGTTACCGTTTTGCTCAGCCCCTCTGATAGCGTTGTTAGTTGCAGGTGAAGTTGAAGATTGCTCCATGATGGACAGGATTATGTTGGGATATCACAATATCTCTTATTTAATTAATGCATCTATATACTTGGTAAAGGGTGGAAGGCTTGGCCTTATGCCTCGTGTTTTGTTCCACTCTTGCCGCCCTAGTTTCCGTCATACCGGTGTTATGTTCCTTGATTTTGCGTTCCTTACGCAGTTGGGTGATTTATGGGACCCCCTTGATAGTTCGTTTTGAATAAAACTCCTCCAACAAGGCCCAACCTTGGTATTACATTTGCCTAGCAACCTATTACCTTTCCCTTGGGTCGGCCAACCCGAGGGTCATCTTTATTTTAGCCCCCCCCCCACCGGGCCAGTGCTTCCTTAAGTGCTGGTCCGAACCGAGCTGCCTGCGGGGCCACCTCGGGGAAACTTGAGGGTTGGATTTACTCGTAGCTAGTCTCATCCGGTGTTTCCCTAACGAGATATATGCAGCTCCTATCGGGATTGTCGGCACATCGGGCGGCTTTGCTGGTCTTGTTTTACCATTGTCGAAATGTCTTGTAAAGAGGGATTCCGAGACTGATCGGGTCTTCCTAGGAGAAGGATTATCCTTCGTTGACCGTGAGAGCTTGTGATGGGCTAAGTTGGGACACCCCTGCAGGGTATAAACTTTCGAGAGCCGTGCCCGCAGTTATGTGGCAGATGGGAATTTGTTAATGTCCGGTTGTAGGTAACTTGACACCAGATTCGAATTAAAATGCATCAACCGCTTGTGTAGCCGTGATGGTCTCTTTTTGGCGGTGTCCAAGAAGTGAACACGGTTTTGGGTTATGTTTGACGTAAGTAGGAGTTCAGGATCACATCTTGATCATTGCTAGTTTCACGACCGTTCCGTTGCCTCTCTTCTAGCTCTTATTTGCGTATTTTAGCCACCATATCATGCTTAGTCGTTGTTGCAACCTCACCACTTTACCCCTTCCTTTCCCATTAAGCTTTGCTAGTCTTGATACCCATGGTAATGGGATTGCTGAGTCCTCGTGGCTCACAGATTACTACAACAACAGTTGCAGGTATAGGTTATGCGATGATCATGACGCGAGAGTGATGTTTGCTTGTTTTGGAGTTCTTCTTCTGCTTCTTCTTTGATCAGGGGATAGGTTCCAGGTCGGCAGCTTGGGCTAGCAGGGTGGATGTCGTTTGAGCTTCTGTTTGTGTTTCATCCGTAGTCGGATGTTGCTCTCATGTATGATGATGTTGTATTCGTGTGGCATTGTATGCCTTTTGTATGTATCCCCAACTATTATGTAATGGTACGATGTAATGATATCCACCTTGCAAAAGCGTCTTCAATATGCGCTTCTATCCTTGGTGGGCATTCGAGTTCCTTTAGGATAGGGTCGCATATTGGGCGTGACATGTTGGTATCAGAGCCTCGACCGACCATAGGAG
Source organism: Aegilops speltoides (assembly GCA_021437245.1). Taxonomy (NCBI): domain Eukaryota; kingdom Viridiplantae; phylum Streptophyta; class Magnoliopsida; order Poales; family Poaceae; genus Aegilops; species Aegilops speltoides. Next base: position 244,172,808 of record CM038144.1, read on the forward strand.
CCCCCTTGATTGTTGGTCGTTGTTGAGTCTAGACGAAAACCATTTTGAGTCTTAGGATTATATATATCGGAGAGTAGGATTCTTTTTACTCCTCAGCCCCCTTTGTCGCTCTGGTGAGGACTCTCAACGTAGATGTTTGTCTTTCCTCTCCTAAATTTTTCACAAAAATTTTTTAGGATCACGCGGGTATCTTGGGATCGTTCCGATATTCTTATGATGAGAACATTGTTCTTTGTGCCTCCTGACTTTTAGGGGTTGTGGCAGTGCCTCGTGGAGTTGAGCTCTGAGGTGTTGTCGTCACAATTTTATCATTGCAGTTCTGGAATACCTGAGTTTTGCCGACATTTAAAATCTCTTTTATGCAGTTGTTGGTGAGATAACTTCGAGGCCACCCAGTACTGGGGAGTTCGGGAGTATTGCCATAGCTCGTATAACGTATGCTTTTCGAAGTTTGAGGTACACGATTTCCGGAGTTTTCTTGGTTATGTGTTGACGGATGGATACAGCTGGATGTAGGGATTGTTAGTTTGGTGATATATATTGCTTCCATTGTATCCCCAACACCAGATTGCATAACCAGAAAGTTTCGGGAGTTTATAGGTGGGAATTCAAGTAGCTCCTAGAATATCTTTCCGACATATGCCTGATATGGGATTGGGTAAATCTCTATCATATGTATTTGTTCCGGCTTATTTCTGCAAGCCAATCCTTTGTTTTATTTTGAGTTGTGGTATTTGAGTTGCTTCAATGTCAACTGTTGATTCCATATCTTTCAAGCGGTGTTCTCATATTTCTATGGGAGTACTAATCCTTTGATCATCGAGATTGTAATGTCAATTCTTTCCAACCGGCGTGCTTCTCTTCAAGTGGATCCGATCATTTCAACCGTGAGATCAAATTCTAAGTTTTTCTCAATGGTGTTTGTTTCATCCATCCCAAGTTGTCTTTGTTTTCCCGCTCTCCCACCCCTTTTCTTCAAGGACTCGGATCTCTTAATCAAGTATCCTTTTTATTGATGGGAAGTCTCTCCATTCTTTTCCGTCAATGTTCTTATCCGGTGATTCTCAGGAAGATACTAACGGAGCTTCAAGTTCATTAGTCTTCGTCTCTTTTCTTCTCCAGTGAATTTAACTCAAGCTTTCGGTGTTGATCATATCCCTTTCCTTGTTTCAAATGCTATCCCATGCCGGTGCATCTCATAATCGTTCACCTCTCTCTATTCGTATCCGGAGTGCTAAAGATATCTCAAAAGACTTGTGTTTCCATTCTCAATCTGTTCAAGATATTTTGAGATTATTATCTCATTCAAGTCATTTAATTCAACTGGTGCAATATCTCTTTAAATCATTTCAACGGTGTTTCTCTTGAGTGGGCCCTAACCCACATGTCTTTTTCCAAGATCTTACCTGACTCTCCTAACTTGTCCGGAGTGACTCTCAAATTATTTTCCAAGTTTGACGTAAGAATGAATTCTTATCAGTCATATTCCTTCACTAAGATTGGTTTCATATCATTTTCATCTTTGGCTCAACCTTTCCTCTTTTATTCCTTCCAAAGTGTCTCAACAATTCATGGTGGTGTTTATCGTCGTCATTCTTGGATTTTGAAGACCAAAGAAGAGTTCCTCTTAAATCCTTACTCGTTCTTCCAAAGAGGCGTAGTTTAAGCTTGATGCCATCCTCTCATAATTGTTTTCGATTGTGAGAATTCTTTTCTTACCATCTGGAGCATTTCATGAGTTGTTTCCATTTCTTTCCTCCACAGGCTATCATGTCATAATTCTTCATTCTCAGCGTGTAGCTATCGTTCTCCAAATCTGCTCAGTGCATCGTTCAAATATCCTCTAATCAGTCCATAATCTCTTCGTTCTCATGTATCTAAATCCCCTCAAGTATCTTCATTCGTTTTCCAATTCTTCCCGGTGAATTGCGCCATAGCTACTTTCATTTTCAATTGTTGCGGTGGTTCATTTAACATTCCTCTTCCGTTGTTATCGTATAAATTAATTCATTCGTTGTTTCCAAATCCCACCGGTGGTTCTATCAATACCTTCTCAAGTTTGCGCTATCTCTATCCTTAATCCCTCAAGAAGAATAAGTAGTATGCAAAATCCGTTGCTTGTCATCAATTTAAATTGGTGAAGGATACGCATAACGCAATTCTTATTTTTGTTTCATCCAAGTGATCTAGTCTCTTCTTTCTAGAGTTGTTCATCATGCAACATTTCTCGGTTCGAGATGCTTCATCTTTTCTTTTCCGGAGTTCCAAGTTTTCCGCATTATCTCGTTGCGAAGCTCCACCTAAATTATTGCAAGGCTTCACCTTATGTTTTCAACTTCTCTTCCTTTCTATCACCCTTTTATTACCAGAGTTCTTCATGGAGGCTCTACATGGTGGTTCGTCAAGTATTCCTTTCATTCTTCATTTGTTCTTCAAGACTTCTCTCGAGGTGATGATCCGCCAAGCTATACTCTAAAATAAACATGGTGCTCAACGCATGTTTTGTTTTGAGGAGCTCAAGTATTCTTCATCTTGCATTCCAAAGTGCAATTCTTTCTACCTTATCTTTTGAGGTGGTGTTATGTCACTCTTGATAGTTTCCTTCATGTTTCATGATTCATATGTTGTCAAGAATGAGGTATTTTAAATCCATCATTTTCTCTTCGTTCAAGAGATCTTTTCGACCAATCAACTTCTTCGTTGGAGTTATCTTGTGTCAGATTTCAACTAAAGCCTTTCCTTAAGGGTTGTTGCTATTTGTGGTGATTACGCATGACCCAAGCTTGCTCTTTATCCTTTTGGTGGAAGAAGTTTTCATCTCTTTGGTGCTCTCAATCAAATCAATGGTTTCCATTAGTGGCTGGTTGTCACCTCATAGTCTTGAGATGTTTTCCATAAGCCCACTACAAGCTTATTCTTTTCGTTATTGGTTTTGCAACAACTCTGTTATAACCTTCTTGGAAGGGTGCTTTCCAAGCTCATTGTGGCAAAAGTTGGCATTTTCTCCTACATTTTGTTATTCCAATGTTCTATCGTCCATTCTTTCTTCCGGAGGCATTGTGATGTTGCTCTCTTTACTCATGTTCTCGAATTGAGGATCATGTTCTTTTCATGCTTATCCATTTAATCGGAGTGTTGTGCTCTTATTCAAGTTCTTTTCATCTTATCAAGTCTTGCATCTCTTTTCAACCGGAGTGCTGTCCGAATTTGTTCTTCCTTGTTCCTTTTTTATCTCGTTTCAACCAGAGTGGTTTCAATTCCTTCTTGTCCATTGTACTCGTCATTCATAGCTTTGCAACCTCCAAGGTTCACATGGTGTTCCTTGTTTCTATTTTCTATCGCAGTGCTCTCAATTATGTTCAACTCCGTTGTGTTCTTTCTTTCAAGTTTTTCAACTTCTCAAGGATCATGGTTTCACTCATTTGTCAAAGAAGCAACTTTGTTTTACCTCTCACCTTCCTTTTACGCTTCTCTCCGGTGCCATCCTAGATCTCGGGACGAGATCCTCTTCTAGTAGTGGAGTGTAGTAACACCCCGGATGTAACTTTCCATAATTGCAACTCCAACTCTTGCCATTCTCGGCTATGTGAAATATTATTTCCTTCGTGGTTGGGTTTTTGGCTTTTGTTTTGCATTTTGTTCATGTCTTGCATCTCATCTCATGGCATCATGTGCATTGCATCCGCATGTTTTTCATAAAACTCGCACCCGTTCGTAGTTGTCGCGTTCCCCCCTTGCCTTCGTTATCCCTTTCAAGAGAAACCGTTCATTTGTTGTCCGACCATTTGAGCCTCTCTACACAGCCACCGACCACCTCCACAACCTAGTCCAAAAACTTCTCCCGGACCCGACCTGGGCTGTCATGACCGTTGGTTCCGGATCATCCCGAAACATCTATAAAACATCTCTGTTTTCTTATTTGGGCTCCCCAGCCTATTTATCTCGACCGTTTGATTTTAATTGGAGGGTCCGATTAGCCCCTAACCAAAATCCTTGCTATATATACAGCCTAACCCTAGATCCTAGGAGCCTTGTCCCATCGATCCCATCGTGCCGCTGCCACTCCTCCAGTCCCCTCTTCCTCGGGATCCCCTCCCGATCCAGCCCACCAACCAGCGCAAGCCACTTCTTCCCTCGACCCCGAATGGATCGTGTAGCTGCTAGAGGCCCAAGCAGGAGCGCTCGGCCTCATCCCCTTGCGCCACCGCCGCCGGGAACCAGCGCCACCGCCTTGCCCTGCTCCCTTCCTCATCTCGCAGCCAACCATCGATCCAACCACCACACAACCTCACGCCTGAGCACCTCGTCCCCGCCTCCGGCCACGCCGCCGACCGTCTCCGGCGAACCCAACAGATGAGTTGCCGCCCGTCTCCTCTTTCTCTCCCCTGTTTCCCTCTCCTTCCTTCTCTAGTCTCTCTCCCGTCCTCGTTTGAATTCTTATCTGCCAGGAAACGAACGGGGCTCGCCCCTGCTGCCATGGCCGCCAGCAACCGGAGCCGCCGTGTGTTTCCTTCCCGTCCCTGCCGTAAGTGCCGCTCGATTGGGTTGACTCCGCCCGGCTCTCCTCGCCCCGATTGTTCATGCCCGTGACCATCTGCTTCGTCTGTTCCTGCGCCCTCTTGCTTTGCATCGAGCCGCTGGCATTGAGAGGAGATGTGTCAGGACCCCGATTCTAAGTCATACTGATCTAGCATGTAACACCTCATATCACCTTGCGGCCTCACGCACGGTATTCCCACGGGTGTCGCCTTACCATGCCCGGGACGGTTTGCGCCTTTTGGCACACGTATATGACTACGTCGCTAGCATCCATATGACAGAGAACCCGAGCTGACATGGCTAGTCGTGAACCCAAAGTGGCACTAACTTATAGGGACAGGCATACATGACACAACAACGAACGTGTCGGTCATCAGCGAGTGAATCCGGGCTGTAGCAACTGGGCTAGCAGGACTCGTAAACCGGGATGTAGCAGCTAACAGACTCCGGAGACACGCGTGACATTTCCCAAGGGATGACACAGAACGAAGAAGGACACATGCCGCCAGCCTAAGTGTTGGGGAGCAGAGCTAGCTACCAGGGCTCAGTGGAAGCACTAGGAGACATTTCCCGGTAAGAGAGGCTACTAAGGATAAACAACTAGATACTCAGGTCCCACACATAGCAAGACACATGACACGTACGCATAACATGCAAGTATGTGTTGTACAACATGGCATCACAACATAACTCAACAACTCATATAGATAAAGGCTCAGAAGAGCCATCATAGCATTATTACAAGCAGGGGTCACATGACCCAACATTCAGAGCAAACAAGCAACAAGCGGAAGCATTACATGTCTGAGTACAGACATCTACAAAAGAAAAAGGCTGAAGAGCCCGACTATCTACAACATTCTATCAAGATCATAGCTGAGGTACAAGCTACTTGTCAAAGTCCACGAGAACACTAGTAAGACCGAAGTCTTAGCTGCAAAAACATAAACAAAGCAACATGAGTACAAAGGTACTTAGCAAGACTTACATCAGATCCTATCATACATGCATTTGTATCAAGAGGGTAATGTGGGGTTTAGTTGCAGCAAGCCAGCTTGACTCAGTGGCTAGCCTGTTCTACGACTACAAGAAACTTCTTTGAGGTGAGATGGCGCACACGAGTCCACTAATCACCACACAATACACTACTATGGATTCATCCCCGTATCCCTACGAGAACGCTATCCATAGCACTCACACTTGTCTTGAGCATTTTACAGTATCCACTTAAAGTTGTCTATGTACCACGTAAGCATCCAAGAAGTCCATAACCGATGACCCAGCTATTCGAATAGATCATGTTAACCCTGCAGGGGTGTACTTCTTAACACATGCTCTCGCCACTTACCGCCATGTACACATCATGTATTTCGGCAACCTTGAAGCAGAAGCCTGGCGAGGGTGTCGGCCACGACCTAAGTAACCACACAAGACTCTAGCCCAGGTTTATCGCCTATTCGGGTTCCATCCGCAAGGAGATCCGTCCGGGGTGTCTCTCACGGCCCCAAACGATGTGTGCAAGGTTCCCAAGCCCACCATCCAGGTGCCACTCGGTACACCAGGCCACGTGTGCCAAGTCTGTCCCAAGCCCACCCTGCCGGGTGCCACTTGGTAGAAAAATAGCACTACCTACAAACACCAGAAACTAGTTGCGACTCCTGGACAGAGATAGAGTTGGTTAATAAGTCGAGAGGGGCCGAGTTACCGGAACCCAATGTGTGGTAGTATCGAGTCATCGGATAACATACATAGAACTCAGTGCTTAAGGACGGTTCCAGTGAGACAACCCACCATGTACTCCTACATGGCCTCTCACCGCTACCTTTACCAAATCGTGTTCACACACTTCACTCTCAGCATCAGAACATAGAACTGCACTCCAATTCATTCCCAATGAATCAGACCTAACACACTCTAAGCATTAGCGGGCATGGCATGGTAGGAACACAACACTGGCTTCAATCAACTCCTACACATGCTAGTGAGTTTCAACTATTTACTATGGCAATGACAAGTCATGCAAAGGAATGGGTTCAACTACCGCAGCACAAAGTAGCAGTGAATCTTTGTTGTCCTAATGCAATAACTGAGAGCGGGAGCGAGAGAGTAGGATTGTATCAGAATGAACAAGGGGGTTTGCTTGCCTGGTAGATCAACAAGGGGGCACTGCTCCTCAGACAGGTACTCTGGAACGGTCTCCGAAGCAGGACCTACCGAGAAGGAACGGTGTCGACAATCAAAACACAAGCATATGCAACAATATGATGCATGATCATGGCATGTAGATGTGATGTTGTTTGAGCTAATGCAGCTAGCATTCTGTTTGAATGAAGTCCATTTGAACCAAGGGTTCAAATGCAACTCCAAACTTAACATATATAAATGTCATTCATATGTTTTCACCTGTACAACAGGTTTAGGTCGGTTTGTCATGCATGAAACTAGTACAGATGGATAGATTGAATTTTTCTGATAATTTTTCATATATAAATTATTTCAATCTGAGCTACGGTTGAATTTCTATGATTTTTTGAAGTTTGAATCATTTTCTGGATTTTCCTGATTTATTTTAATACCAGAAAATGAATAACTGCGTCAGCATAATAGAGGCATGACATCAGCGAGTCAACCGTGGATGACCAGGTCAACCTGACGTGTGGGTTCCACACGTCTGTGTCAAAGGGGGTTAGATAGCGGGGTTGACCCGGTCAATCCCGCCGGTGTTTAGCCGCCGGCGAGGCCGAACACGGCGGAGGGGCTCGGGATTGTTGCTCCGGTGACCATTTGGGCGGTGAACACCACTGACAAGGAGCCAGTGCTGGTCCGCGTCATCTGGAGCAAGTGGGAGGGTCGGGGACGGCCGGAGCTCGCCGGTGTGGAGCTCGGGGCGGCGGCCGGAGTTCGGCCGAGGGCGGGCACACGGCTACGGCGCTCGGGGAGGCAGGAGAGGAGGGGGAAACGACGGCGGGGCTCACAGCGGGCTGGCGGGCGTCGTCGGAGAGCTCGGGGAAGGCTGGGCAGCGGCGTGGCGGTGAGTACGATCTCCGGCAGCCGGAGGCGAAGATGGCGATGTTGACGGCGTTCCAGGGCGCTCCGGCTTGCGTGGCTTGGTGGAGAGCGTCAGAGCGAGGAGGCGGAGCTCCTACGCGTGTCGGAGAGGCGAGGGGGAGGGGGTGGCTACGGCAATGGTGGCTGGTGGCGACGGTGGCGCTCGGCCGTGAGAGAGAAAGCGAGGGAGAGGAGAGGAGAGGACTGGGGAGAGTGAGAGGGTCCGGGGGGCCGTGGCGTCGTCCAGACGCTTCAGCGGAGGGACAGGCAGGCAGGGAGGGAGGAGGTGGCACGGCATGGTGGTGCACGCGTCGGGCACGCGCCTGTCCTCCTAGCGGGAGGAAGACGAAAGGGGAGGGGGACAGGTGGGCTGGGCTAGCCAACTGGGCCGGCCAGGCCGCACAGTTCTGGGCCAGCACAGGAGCTGGCCGCAGGTAAGTTTTCTCCTGTTTTGTTTTTCTTTTCTATTTTTTGATATTTGTTTTGATTTAACAAAAATACTAAATCATTTTATTTACTTCTGTCAATTTTTGTAGGAGCTAGTTGGATTGCTCCAAAACTCCTCACCAATTAACAGAAGTTTTGGACATATATTATATATATAACAAATATATATCCAAAGCAATTAATTATTGGATTAATTCCAAATTCCCAAAATAAATACTTATGAGCTCATTAAAAATATTGGTTTGATTTTTATCTCCAATATTTTCAGAGAGCAACATGAGCATTTTCTTGGACCTTTTTGGAGCATTTTTTCTTTGGGTCATTTCTAAAAATAATTCTGAGGGTTTCACAAATCCCCATTTCAAATTTAAATGAAATTTAAACATGATGCACACATGACTAGCTAGCCTTGAGCATACCAGAACTAGGGATGTGACAACTCGCCCCCACTTGAAAGAATCTCATCCCGAAATTCAGGGGTCGACGGAAAGAAAGCGCGGTACTCCAGTCGAAGACGATCTTCTCGCTCCCAAGTAGCTTCTCTCTCGGAATGATGAGACCACAAAACCTTGAGAAACTTGATGTTATGACATCGCATGACATGCTCTGCTTGATCAAGAATGCGAACAAGGTACTCTCGATATGTGAGGTTATCTTGGAGATCAAGCGTTTCGTGGTCCACTCCGCGAATGGGATCCTAGAAGCAACGCCTGAGTTGAGAGACGTGGAAGACATCATGAACTCGAGAAAGATGTGGGGTAGTTCCAACTGGTAGGCAACCTCTCCTCGTTTAGAGAGGGTGTGAAAAGGACCAATGTAACAAGGAGCCAACTTGCCCTTGATACCGAAACGATGGGTACCCTTCAAAGGAGTAACCCGAAGGTAAGCTTTGTCGCCAACTTCATAAGTCGTATCCTTATGATGACGATCATACTGGCTCTTTTGACGAGACTAGGCTGTTTTTAAATTCTCACGAATGATGCGAACTTGCTCTTCTGCCTCCTGGATCATGTCCGGTCCAAAGAGTTGTCTTTCACCAGTTTTTGACCAGTTCAAAGGTGTTCGACATCTTTGTCCATAGAGAATTTAAAAAGGAGCTTTCTTGAGGCTGGATTGATAGCTATTGTTATAAGCAAACTCGGCGAAAGGTAGACATTTCTCCCAATCCATACCGAATGAGATAACGCAAGCTCTAAGCATGTCTTCGAGAATTTGATTGACCTGCTCCACCGACCCACCGGATTGAGGGTGGAAAGCGGCATCAAGGAAAGATGGGTTCCCATGGCAGTTTGGAAACTCTCCCGAAATGAGAAGTGAAAAGACTACCACGGTGCGAATTGATCTCTAGTGGAACACCATGAAGTGACACTATTCGAGAATGTATAAGTCACGAGCTGACTAGCAAATGATACTCTCTAGCAGGTAGGAAGTGAGCCAGTTTGGAAAGACGATCAATGACTACGAAGATAGCGTTATTCCTTTCTTGGTCCCGGGAAAGCCGTGATGAAGTCCATACCAACTTTATCCCATTTCCATTCAGGAATAGCTAAAGGTCAAGGGTGCCAAAGAGGCCTTTGATGCTATGCCTTAACGCGACGACAAACGTCACAATTAGCAACGAAGTCGGCGATTTCTCTCTTAATCCTAGTCCACCAGAACCTCTGGCATAGGTCCTGATACATCTTAGTACTACCGGGATGAATTGTGAGAGGGGATTCATGCGCCTCCTTAAGAATCAATTGCTACATCTGCTGACTCTTGGGAACCACCAAGCGGTTCCCAAAGTAAACAACACCTCGTTCATCCATAGAGAAACAACCAGCTACTCCCTTGGAGATATTTTTCTTGATTCGGGAGATTCCCGTATCATGCTTCTGGACTTCTATGATACGATCCACAATAGTAGGTTTCGCCACCAAGGTAGAAAGGAATCCGTGAGGAGCAATGTGAAGGTTAAGCTTACAGAGTTCCTCATGGAGAAGTGGTTGGCCCTGCTGCAACATGAGATTGTTGCAATAGGATTTACGACTTAGTGCTTCAGCCATGACATTGGCTTTGCCTGGGGTATATGTAATCCCTAGATCATAATCTGAGATCACCTCCAACCAACGTCTTTGTCTAAGATTCAGATCTGGTTGTGTAGATATACTTGAGACTCTGGTGATCATGGTAGATTTCGCAACGTTTACAAGAAGGTAATGTCGCCAGGTCTTGAGTGCATAGACTACGGCTACAAGCTCTAGATCATGTGTAGGATAATTCTCCTCATGTGGATTCAACTATCAAGATGCATAGGCAATCACATGATGATCCTGCATAAGAATGCAACCTAGTCCTTGTCGTGAGGCGTCACTGTAGATAACAAAGTCTTTAGTGAAATCCGGTGGCACAAGTATGGGAGCAGAAGTCAGCGCCTTTTCAAAGGCTCAAAAAACTGTACTCACAATGTGGGGACCACTCAAACTTTTTATCTTTCTTGAGAAGTTCCGTGAGGGGTTTGGCTACTTTGGAGAAGTTCTCAACAAAGCAGCGACAATAGCTAGCTAGACCAAGGAAACTCCTAACTTGTTTAACTGTTTCAGGTGGAGTCCAATCAAGAACGGCCTTAACTCTCTCAGGATTGATAGCAATGCCCTTACCAGAGATTACGTGGCCTAGGTAGGTCACTTCTGGCAACCAAAATTCACACTTGGAGAACTTGGCATAAAGGCGGTGCTCTCTGAGTTTTTCTAACACAAGTCTAAGATGTTCGGCATGCTCTTCCTTGTTCTTCGAGTAGATAAGGATATCATCGAGGTAAACCACGACGAATTTATCTAAGTACTCCATGAAGACCGAGTTCATCAAACGGGAGAAAGTGGCTGGGGCGTTGGTTAGGCAGAAGGACATGACGGTGTACTCGTACTAGCCATAACGAGTGACAAAGGTCGTCTTGGGAATGTCCCCATTTCTGATCTTGATTTGGTGGTAGACTAACCTCAAATCCATCTTAGAAAAGACTGAGGATCCAGCGAGCTGATCGCATAGGTCGTTGATCCTGGGGAGCGGATACTTGTTCTTTATCGTGACCAAATTAACAGGACGATAATCTACAACCGTCCAGTCCGTACCATCCTTCTTCTTGACGAAGAGGATAGGGCAAGCCCAAGGAGAAGAACTAGGACGGATGAAACCCTTTTGCAAGGACTCATCAAGTTGTTTCTTAAGCTCGGCTAGTTCTAAGGGTGCCATCTTCTGGGGTCTCCTAGATATTGGTGCAGTTCCTGGGATAAGATCTATGACGAACTCTACATCTCTGTGAGGTGGAACACCTGGCAGTTCCTCTCGAAAGACATCCAGAAAGTCATGGACTCATCGATATCTTTAAGGTCTGGAAGAGGGCTGGCATTAAGAGAATAGAGCTGACGCTTTGCAACTCTAGTGGAGACAGTGACTATCTTGCCAGATGGGTGTGTAAGCTAAACAGATCTGGTGTAACAATCAATCTTGGCATGATGAGCTGTCATCCAGTCCATACCCAAGATGATGTTAATATCTGAGGACTTGAGGGCTACAAGTGATGCAAGAAATACAAGTCTATCAACAAGGATTTCATTACCATAGCTAATTCTGGTAGTTTGCCATCTAGACCCTGGGGTTTGAAGTTCAAGCAGAGTTGGCATATCACAAAATGACATGTCGTGCAAACGAGCATAGCCTTCAGAAATGAAGGAGTGAGATGCTCCAGTATCAAACAAAACTGATGCTGGGTGACAGTTGACAAGGAGTGTACCAAGAACGACATCTGGATCATCATGAGCGTCCTTAGCTGAGACATGATGCACACGTCCACGTTTAGTGAGAGCTGGCTTGGCACTGATCGTCTTGCTTGATGGCTTAACACAGCCAACAGTCTTCTCGGGCTGGGGTGGAGCATAACTGGTCTGAGAGCAGTCACGTGCATAGTGTCCTGGCTTTTCTCATGTGAAGCAAGTCCCTAAAGTTGGACGTGGACCCGCACTGACAAGCGGTCTACCAGTAGGCCTGGGTGGAACATACGACTGAGCTGGGGAAGGCACCACATGGGATGGCCTCAGTGTATATCCAGAAGGAAGAGCGGACTTTGGAACCCAAATCCGGCGCTTCTGAGAACCAGAACCGGAGGGAGATCCCAAATCACGGGTGTGCTTACGAGACTCCTCGTAAGTGAGCTGAGCTGTCTCTGCATTGATGGCCTTGTTCACGAGAGCTTGGAGTGTATCACAATGATGCAGGTGGAGATCACGACGCAACTTGGGGTTGAGACCCTTCCGAAACCTAGCCTGCTTCTTGGCGTCCGTGGACACCTCTTCTGTGGCATAACGGGCGAGGTTCTCAAACTCTCTACTGTAAACATCAACAGCCATCTTACTCTGGGTGAAACTACAGAACTCTTCTGTCTTGCGATCGATGGGGGCTCGGGAATGTGATGCTCATAAAAGCCTCGGTGAAATCTCTCCGTAGGAATCGCCAGGTGGAAGCATAGCCTCATAGTTACGCCACCAAAGACTAGCGGGACCTTCCGTGGTATGTGGCATAGGTACCTTGTCATCTTCAGCTACGTTCGCGGAATGCAACTTATGAGTGATGCTGCGAAGCCAGTCATCTACATCGAGTGGCTCAATGGAGTGATGAAAGTAAGGTGGGTGAAGCGAATGAAGTCATGAATGGTTGCAGACCCTTTAATCTGATGTGGGGTGTTCTCCTCGATACGTGCCAACAAGCGGTTAGACTCACGCTTGTTCCTCTCCATTTCTAACATGAACTCTGCCAACGAAGGCTGGTCGAGAGGATCCTCATCCCTACCATCTCCGTGGTTTTGGCTACGAGCAACAGAACTTCGCTTAACTAATGACATCGTGAGAAATGAAACCAAGGACGGAATCAGCATCATCTATAGGCTGTAGAATGTAGGATAAGGAAATTAGTAACTCTCGAACTCCTAGGGCAATTCCGGCAGCATAACGATAGTAAAATGCCCAGAATGAGACATCCTGCTACAAATGGAGTAGTACAACAACTCAACATTACTAGTCAAGGTTCTGAGATCAACTAAACAAACTACATCGGAAGTACTCGAAAACTGGGATATGACTCTGACCAACCAATCCTATGGGACTACGAAGTAGTAACACATGATCCTGATAGACGGAAGAGAAAGCCTAGTTCCTTAACCCCGTAGGAAAGGTAGGATGACTCAGATCAGAAGGCCATGAGGTATAAGGAGTAAAAAGAGCCTTACGTTCCTTCCCACAATCAATTCCCTTACATAACTAGAGAATTTCGAGACTCAACTTCGACCAGCTTGGCTTGGTAAACCTACAGGTAGTCAGGCTCTGATACCAAAGCTGTCAGGACCATGATTCTAAGTCACACTGATCTAGCATGTAAAATCTCATATCACTTTGCGGCCTCACGCACGGTATTCCCACGGGTGTCGCCTTACCATGCCCGGGACTGTTTGCGCCTTTTGGCACACGTATATGACTGCATCGCTAGCATCCATATGACAGAGAACCTGGGCTGACATGGCTAGTCGTGAACCCAAAGTGGCACTAACTTACAGGGACAGGTGTCACGCCCAAGATGCGACCCTATCATAAAGGAACTCGAAGGTCCCACCAAGGATAGAAGCGCATCTTGAAGACGCTTTTGCAAGGTGGATATCACTACATCAACATTACATAATAGTGGGGGTACATCCAAGACATACAATGTCACATGAATACAACAATACATCATGCACAAGATCCACATCCGACTACGGATGATACATAAACAGAAACTCAAACAATATCCACCCTGCTAGCCCAGGCTGCCGACCTGGAACCTATCCCCTGATCGAAGAAGAAAAAGAAGAAGAACTCCAAGGCAAGCAAACATCGTTCTCGCGTCAAGATCATCGCATAACCTGTACTTGCAACTGTTGTTGTAGTAATCTGTGAGCCACGAGGACTCAGCAATCCCATTACCATGGGTAACAAGACTAACAAAGCTTAATGGGAAAGGAAGGGGTAAAGTGGTGAGGTTGCAGCAGCGACTAAGCAAGTATGGTGGCTAACATACGCAAAGAAGAGCGAGAAGAGAACAAGCGGAACAGTCGTGAAGCTAGCAATGATCAAGAGCTGATCCTGAACACCTACTTACGTCAAACATAACACAGAAATCGTGTTCACTTCCCGGACTCCGCCGAGAAGAGACCATCACGGCTACACACGCGGTTGATGCGTTTTAATTCGGATCTGGTGTCAAGTTATCTACAACCATACATTAACAAATTCCCATCTGCCACATAACCGCGGGCACGGCTTTCGAAAGATAATACCCTGCAGGGGTGTCCCAACTTAGCCCATGACAAGCTCTCGCGATCAACGAAGGAATATACCTTCTCCCAGGAAGACCCGATCAGTCTCGGAATCCCGGTTTACAAGACATTTCGACAATGGTAAAACAAGACCAGCAAAGCCTCCCGCTGTGCCGACAAATCCCGATAGGAGCTGCACATATCTCATTCTCAGGGCACACCGGATGAGCCAGACGTCGGGTTGGCATAGACCCTGGTTGCCCAGGGGGCGCCGGACATCGCTCGGTTTGGACCAACACTTAGACAAGCATTGGCCCGGGAGGGGGGGGGGTTAAAATAAAGATGACCCTTGAGAGAGCGACTCCCAAGGGAAAAAGTAGGTGGTGGTGAGGCAAATGGTAAAACCAAGGTTGGGCCTTGCTGGACAAGTTTTATTCAAAGCGAACTGTCAGGGGGGTCCCATAAATCACCCGACCATGTTAGGAACGCAAAATCCGGGAACATAACACCGGTATGACAGAAACTAGGGCGGCAAGAGTGGAACAAAACACCAGGCATAAGGCCGAGCCTTCCACCCTTTACCAAATATATAGATGCATTAATAATATAAGAGATATTGTGATAGCCCAACCAAAATCCTGTCCACCATGGAGAAATCTTCAACTTCACCTGCAACTAGCAACACTATAAGAGGGGCTGAGCAAAAGCGGTAACATAGCCAATCAATGGTTTGCTAGGAATGGTGTCAAAGGTTAGAGGTTCATGGCAATTTGGAAGGCTTGAAGAGCAAATGATAGGTAATGCAGCATAGCGATAGAACGAAGCAACTAGCATAGCAATGATAGTAGTGACATCCAGGGTAGCAGTCATCTTGCCTGAAATCCTGCAAGAAAGAAGAACGAGTCCATGAAGAAGATGAAGCCATGAAGACGAACCACACGTAGACGAACGAATCCTCACGATCGCAACGAAACGGGAACTATCGAGAAGAAGCACACAACATGGTAAACACACCACATATGACAAGACATGATGCACAACAAGCATTATGCATGGCAAAACTAGATGAGGCTACTCATGGCAAGAGATGATGCAAACAAGAACAACACATCAAGGCAAGTTTAAATGAGGCCGGTAACAACATATAACAATTCCGGTAAGTCCTCATATGCAAATTTCGAAATTGGTCCAGAACTGAATAAACCTTATGTTCAAGTTGTTAAACAACAAGTTAAGATGCACCAAGAGGATCTACACAAAAATCTAGTCAAGTTACATATAAAGTTCATTAGATTCGGAGCTACGGTCTAGAAGATATGAGCAAAACAAGTTAAACATGGCATTGATGCAAAATGCATACAAACATCAAGCAAACACCTCAAAATAAGGATGCAACATGATAATATGAAACTACATGCAAAATCAAGCAAGTTTTAATATAGAGCACACTCAAAACGGAGCAATGGTTCAACACAGACATACTATACGTCATAGCAACAATCTGTCCATAACAGCAACTACGCATCTTGCAAGTATCAAAACAATAAGCTACATCACCCCAACATGATAACAAAAGGCATGGGCATGAAGTACTGGTAAAGCATAACAAAACATGAACACTGAGCTATCTCCAGAAATCACTAGAACATGCTCAAAATGACATGGAGAGATTGCAAATAATAACAGTTTGAGACTTTGCAGAAATAACATCAGGTTGCAATGTTTAGAGCTATCGAACAACATGTTACAGGAACATATCATGCCAAACAAAGGCATGGCATGAATCTACTAATGGCATAGAACAAGAGTCCCTTACTGGACATGAGCCAAAAGGGCACAGAAAATATGATGGCACCCATGTAAACATGGCAAGTTATATTACAGATTCAAACATGACAGAAACAACAGTAAGTAGGCATGTTGGTGAGCTTGAACCACTCACCACAGAGCAATACATGGCATGGCAAGGCAACCAACAGTAAGAAGGCATGTTTATGAAGCTAAGCATGGCAACAACAAGGTCATAGGGTGCATGGATCACTAGGAAAACACATGGAAACTAGTGAACTTAATGTTAACAGGCTGATAGCAACATTATCAAGCAACTTTAGAGCAAGATTACAACAATCTACAGCAAGCTATAAATGCAACCAGGGGCATGGATGGTTAGGGCATAACATGTAGATCAAAACATGTTTATAGAACATCTCCAGATTATGCATAGAATGATTAGTAGCAACATGCTTATATAGCATCACGAAATAACACATTCAGCCTAGCAAAACACCAACATCATGTACACTACTTAGCAAGCTCGATTCACTCACCACAAGTCATTGCATGACAATATAAGCATAGCATCATCAAGAAGGCATGTTTGTGTAACAAACCAAGGCAAGAACAAGTCCATAGCATGCAAGGATCAACTATAGCAACCTTGGCTAAATTGAATAACAAGTAAACAATCTGCCAGGAAACATTTTGAATCAAAAGTAGAGCACAAAAATGACATGCTATACTACTCCATAATTGCAAACAAGGGCATGAGTGGATAGACAAAAACCATATGTTCAAAACACCCTTACTGAAGTATCTCTAAATATGCATGGATCTTTCTGTAGCATCAAGTTTACATGGCATCAAAATAATGGCAGAACAGGGACTAAAATCAGCAATATCACGAAGCCTAGTTTGCATGCTTGTGCTAGTCACCACATTGATCACAAAAATACATGGCATATACCCCTAGAAGTATGGCATGGCATAGATCAAAACACATGAAGACATCAACCTCATAGGATGCACACATCAATCATGGCAAAAATGCCAAAAGAGCATGTTATAACAGTTTCCATGATTAAAAGAATATTGGTCTTCCAACAAAGATTTGGGCATCAAGATAAACTCAAATGAAAATGATGCAATGGAATGAAATGAAGTACTCGTCGAGGCGAACAATTTTACATATTATCCGCATGAAACGGAGCTACGGATGCAGAGATACAATGCGATGAACATGGCATGATTATATGAAAAACTGGGGACTTTGCAGTTTTTACAACGAAAACAGTGAGCGTGGGGAAACTATGCAGCGCTCAGGGCGTGAGTTAGGCGGGTCCTCACCATGGGCCAAGCCCAGGAAGCAGAGGAGGCAGGCCGGCTGGGACGCAGAGGGAGATAGGGCTGGGCCACGGCGCTGGCCCGGACGGGACACTGGGCCGGGGCGCCGGGGGCCATGCGAGGCGCGGTCAACGGCTGCCGGATCGAGCGGCTCCTCCGCTCGATCCCCGACCAGGGCGGCGGCGACGATTCTCCGGCGAGGCTTGGGGCGGCGTAGAGGCGGAAGGAGGCGGTTCCAACGGCGGCGGAGGGCGGATCCGGGCATGGGGTGCCCGTTCCCGGCGACGGCGCCGGCGACGACGACCCGACGCGGCGGCGAGGTCCTGCAGAGGAACACCAGGAGAGGGAGGGCGCTGAGAGAGAGGGAGGAAAAACAGAGGATGTAGGAGGGTGACGGGCACCGCCCGAGGGGCACTCATCGTGGCGGGCTCCGTGAGCCTGGCCGGTGGGGAGGCGCCAGGCGAGCGGGCGGCAATGATGCGCAAAAGCGCGCGGGCGCCGGCGCCGGGCCCGGTCGAGGGCGGCGGCGGGCGCGCTGGCCCAGATCGGCTCGGGCGGGCCGCGGATGGACCTGACAGGCCCATGGATGAAGCGGGCGCGGGGAAGGACGCGTGGCGCGCTGGGGTTGGCTGCGGGGCGCTAGGAGGCGACGTGTCGCGCCCGGATTGGTCCGGGATGCGGCGGCGGCGGCGACAAGTGGCGGAGGTGGAGTGGGGCGGCGCTGAATCCGAGGAGGAGGGGGTTTTGGCTGTGGCAGGAGGTAGGGGAAAGGGTCTAGGTTGCCCAAAATGGACTAGGGGTGTCCATATATAGCAAAATGCTAGGGTTTTGGGGTTAGGAGGGGTTTTTGGAGCCTCCGATCGCGATCCGATGGATCCGATCGAGAGAGGGGTTTGGTAGGCCTAGGTGGGCTGATTGAGGCTGTGTAGAAAAAGGACTTGGGCTGAGAAGAGAGAGAAGAGGTGCGGCCCGATGGCAGTTTCGGAGACCGAAACGTCCGACGAATAAACCGGCAGCGATGCCGCTATATGTTTAACTGTTGGGCTATCAAACGAGCTCCGAATGTGACGAAACTTGACAGGCAGCCTGTCTACACTATAATAAGACCATACGACAAGTTTTATCCCATTCCGAGAACATTTTTATGCCACTAATAAAATAATATTTCAGAGGTGCCGCGGGCGCGTGCGAGTGTGTCCAGACTCGGAACGGACAACGGAGAGAACCGGCGGAACCCAAATGGATGCAAGTTTTGAAAACCATGCAGATGAAATGCAGATGATGACATGGCAAATTGCAACACGCAAGCAAATGACATGGCAATGACGGCGAACAACTGGAAGACACCTGGCGCATAGGATCCGGGGCGTTACAACACTCCTCCACTAACAAGAGATCTCGTCCCGAGATCTTAGGACCGAGACGGAAGGGAAAAGGGATGAGGTGAATCAAGAACTCAAAAGAAGAAGCAAAGAAACAAGAGCACTCGAGAAGAAGAAAGGAACAACGAGAATGACGAGAATCGAAATCTCACGGAATTAGATAGACTATGAAACGACTCGTTCTAACCGGAGTGGTTAGAATGAGAAAAGAAACGAATAAGAATTAAACGATTTAGGCAGCACTCCGGCTGAAAATGGGAGGATTAGAACAAACTTGAGAGGATGGAATGGTACTTGATGAACTCTTGAAGAATGAATTAAATTATGGCGATCCACCATGAAGAACTCCGGTGACAAAAAGATGATGAGATAGAATAAAGGATGAAAGAATAAGATTAAATCTTACGATGATTTAGATGGAGGTTCCGTCGAGATGGCCGAGGAAATTTGAACTCCGGAAAAAAGAAAAGATGAAACACTTGGAACTAGAATTTATTCATCAAGAACAAACTCTGAAGGAAGGGATTAATCACTTGGATGAAATAAGAATAAGATTTATTGTATGCTTATCCTTCATCAAATTAAATTGATGACAAGCAATGGATTTTTCATACTACTTATTCTTCTTGAAAAGGATTGAGAAGTGACATATCGCAAACTTGAGAAGGTCTTCATGAACCACCGGTAGGATTGGAAAGAACAAATGGATTAATATGATAATCAAAGAAAAGAATCTTGAATGAACCACCGTAAGAATTCGAAATGACTGATGAAAGAGAATGAATCACCGGGAAGAATTAGAAGAACCAATATCCTAGAGGAAATTTAGATGCAAAAGAACAAAGAGATCACGAACTGATTGAAGGACACTTGAACAAAGCACCGGAAGAATATTGAGACGAACGAAACTGAAAACTTAGAACGAAGAAATGTTCCGAAAAGATGGCCTCCGGATAATCGAGAGAGAAAGCAACTCCTGAAATGCTCCGGATGGATGAAAAGAATTCACATGACTTGAAACAATTTGATAGGATACCATCGAGCTAGCACCGCGAATCTCCGGGAGAACGGACAAGATTAAAGAGAAATCTTCTTCTTTGGTCTTCAAAAGACGACGAGAAACACCACCAAAATTGTTGAGGTACTCCGGGAGAAATAAAAGCGAAAAGGTTGAGCCAACGATGAAAAGAATGTGAAAGCGATCTTGGAGAAAGCATGTGACTAATGGAATCCATACTTACGTCACACTTGAAAATAATTTAGAATAACCCCGGGGAATTAGAAGAGTCAGGTAAGATCCTGGGAAAAGACCTGTGGGTTAGGGCCCACTGAAGAGATAACACCGTTGGAAAAAGGATTGTTGAACAAATAGGTGATGCACCGGAATAATGGAAATATTTGAATGAGGTGACAACCTCGAATTAATTCGAACACAGACGAATCTCTTGAGATGTCTTGAGCACTCCGGAAGGATAAACTGGCGAGAGGCGAACGAGCAAGGAAAACACTTGATCCAAGGAAAAGAAAGTGATCAACCCAGAAAACTTGAATTGAGTGCACCGGAAAAAAAAAGAGATGAAGAATGACAAACGAGACGAGAAATCACCGGTTGAGATAATTGAGGGAAGACTGAAGAGGCTCCGCACGAATGAAATAGCTTCTCGAATAGATGCTCAGACTCCGGGAAGAAAAGGGGTGGGAGGGTGGGAAAACAAAGACAACTTGGAAGAGGGACCGACGAATATCTTCAAGAGGAAACACCGGTTGAAATCATTGAGAAAAGAAAGCAAAGACTTTGCACGAGTAGGAAGGATACTCGATTACGGACTCCGGTTCCGAGAGGAAGAAGGGTGGGCGGGTGGGAAAAGAAAACAACTGAGGATTGAACTTGGCAAAAATGAAGAGGTTCGAGTCAACTTGACGAGAAATGCACCAGATCAAAAGAGCTGAGAACCAACGATCGAAAAACCAACTGCGTGAACCTAAAGAAAAATTTGAAGGGGAAGAGGAGTAATTCAAAACGCCTACGTCAAGATTCCTCACCAGAGCGACGAAGGGGCAGAGGAGTAAAAAGAATTCCTACTCTCCGATATAACTAGACTCCGAAAAAGTTTTCTTCTAGACTCAACAACGGCCAAACTACACGATCAATCAAGGGGGCTCCTAGGGTCGGTCGAGACTCTGATACCAACTTGTCACGCCCAAGAGGCGACCCTATCCTAAAGGAACTCGAAGGTCCCACCAAGGATAGAAGCGCATCTTGAAGACGCTTTTGCAAGGTGGATATCACTACATCAACATTACATAATAGTGGGGGTACATCCAAGACATACAATGTCACATGAATACAACAATACATCATGCACAAGATCAACATCTGACTACGGATGATACATAAACAGAAACTCAAACAATATCCACCCTGCTAGCCCAGGCTACCGACCTGGAACCTATCCCCTGATCGAAGAAGAAACAGAAGAAGAACTCCAAGGCAAGCTAACATCGCTCTCGCGTCAAGATCATCGCATAACCTGTACTTGCAACTGTTGTTGTAGTAATCTATGAGCCACGAGGACTCAGCAATCCCATTACCATGGGTAACAAGACTAACAAAGCTTAATGGGAAAGGAAGGGTAAAGTGGTGAGGTTGCAAGAGCGACTAAGCAAGTATGGTGGCTAACATACGCAAAGAAGAGCAAGAAGAGAACAAGCGGAACGGTCGTGAAGCTAGCAATGATCAAGAGGTGATCCTGAACACCTACTTACATCAAACATAACACAAAAACCATGTTCATTTCCCGGACTCCGCCGAGAAGAGACCATCACGGCTACACACGCGGTTGATGCGTTTTAATTCGGATCTGATGTCAAGTTATCTACAACCGGACATTAACAAATTCCCATCTGCCACATAACTGCGGGCACGGCTTTCGGAAGATAATACCCTGCAGGGGTGTCCCAACTTAGCCCATGACAAGCTCTCGCGATCAACGAAGGAATAGACCTTCTCCCAGGAAGACCCGATCAGTCTCGGAATCCCGGTTTACAAGACATTTCGACAATGGTAAAACAAGACCAGCAAAGCCTCCCGCTGTGCCCACAAATCCCGATAGGAGCTGCACATATCTCGTTCTCAGGGCACACCGGATGAGCCAACCGTCGGGTTGGCATAGACCCTGGTTGCCCAGGGGGCGCCGGACATCGCTCGGTTTGGACCAACACTTAGACAAGCATTGGCCCGGGGGGGCTAAAATAAAGATGACCCTTGAGAGAGCGACTCCCAAGGGAAAAAGTAGGTGGTGGTGAGGTAAATGGTAAAACCAAGGTTGGGCCTTGTAGGACAAGTTTTATTCAAAGCGAACTGTCAGGGGGGTCCCATAAATCACCCGACCGCATAAGGAACGCAAAATCCGGGAACATAACACCGGTATGACAGAAACTAGGGCGGCAAGAGTGGAACAAAACACCAGGCATAAGGCCGAGCCTTCCACCCTTTACCAAATATATAGATGCATTAATAATATAAGAGATATTGTGATATCCCAACCAAAATCCTGTCCACCATGGAGAAATCTTCAACTTCACCTGCAACTAGCAACACTATAAGAGGGGCTGAGCAAAAGCGGTAATATAGCCAATCAATGGTTTGCTAGGAATGGTGTCAAAGGTTAGAGGTTCATGGCAATTTGGAAGGCTTGAAGAGAAAATGATAGGTAACGTAGCATAGCGATAAAACGAAGCAACTAGCATAGCAATGATAGTAGTGAGATCCAGGGTAGCGGTCATCTTGCCTGAAATCCCGCAAGGAAGAAGAACGAGTCCATGCAGAAGATGAAGCCACGAAGACGAACCACACGTAGACGAACGAATCCTCACGATCGCAACGAAACGGGAACTATCGAGAAGAAGCACACAACATGGTAAACACACCACATATGACAAGAGATGATGCAAACTAGAACAACAGATCAAGGCAAGTTTAAATGAGGCCGGTAACAACATATAACAATTCCGGTAAGTCCTCATATGCAAATTTCGAAATTGTTCCAGAACTGAATAAACCTTATGTTCAAGTTGTTAAACAGCAAGTTAAGATGCACCAAGAGGATCTACACGAAAATCTAGTCAAGTTACATATAAAGTTCATTAGATTCGGAGCTACGGACTAGAAGATATGAGCAAAACAAGTTAAACATGGCATTGATGCAAAATGCATACAAACATCAAGCAAACACCTCAAAACAAGGATGCAACATGATAATATGAAACTACATGCAAAATCAAGCAAGTTTCATATAGAGCACACTCAAAACGGAGCAACGGTTCAACACACACACACACACTATACAAGTCATAGCAACAATCTGTCCATAACAGCAGCTCGGCATCTTGCAAGCATCAAAACAATAAGCTACAACACCCCAACATGATAACAAAAGGCATGGGCATGAATTACTGGTAAAGCATAACAAAACATGCACACTGACTATCTCCAGAAATCACTAGAACATGCTCAAAATGACATGGAGAGATTGCAAATAATAACAGTTTGAGACTTTGCAGAAATAACATCAGGTTGCAATGTTTAGAGCTATCGAACAACATGTTACAGGAACATATCATGCCAAACAAAGGCATGGCATGAATCTACTAATGGCATAGAACAAGAGTCCCTTACTGTCCATGAGCCAAAAGGGCACAGAAAATATGATGGCACCCATGTAAACATGGCAAGTTATATTACAGATTCAAACATGGCAGAAACAACAATAAGTAGGCATGTTGGTGAGCTTGAACCACTCACCACAGAGCAATACATGGCATGGCAAGGCAACCAACAGTAAGAAGGCATGTTTATGAAGCTAAGCATGGCAATAGCAAGGTCATAGGGTGCATGGATCACTAGGAAAACACATGGAAACTAGTGAACTTAATGTTAACAGGCTGATAGCAACAGTATCAAGCAACTTTAGAGCAAGATTACAACAATCTACAGCAAGCTATAAATGCAACCAGGGGCATGGATGGTTAGGGCATAACATGTAGATCAAAACATGTTTATAGAACATCTCCAGATTATGCATAGAATGATTAGTACCAACATGTTTATATAGCATCACGAAATAACAGATTCAGCCTAACAAAACAGCAACATCATGTACACTACTTAGCAAGCTCGATTCACTCACCACAAGTCATTGCATGACAATATAAGCATAGCATCATCAAGAAGGCATGTTTGTGTAACAAACCAAGGCAAGAACAAGTCCATAGCATGCAAGGATCAACTATAGCAACCTTGGCTAAATTGAATAACAAGTAAACAATCTGCCAGGAAACATTTTGAAGCAAAAGTAGAGCACCAAAATAACATGCTATACTACTGCATAATTGCAAACAAGGGCATGAATGGATAGAAAAACCATATGTTCAAAACACCCTTACTGAAGTATCTTTAAATATGCATGGATCTTTCTGTTGCATCAAGTTTACATGGCATCAAAATAATGGCAGAACAGGGACTAAAATCAGCAATATCACGAAGCCTAGTTTGCATGCTTGTGCTAGTCACCACATTGATCACAAAAATACATGGTATACACCCCTGGAAAGATGGCATGGCATAGATCAAAACATATGAAGACATCAACCTCATAGGATGCACACATCAATCATGGCAAAAATGCCAAAAGAGCATGTTATAACAGTTTCAGCAGATTAACAGTAACATGCACTCTTCCAACAGCATTTCGGGCATCAAGATAAACTCAAATGAAAATGATGCACTGGAATGAAATGAAGTACTCGTCGAGGCAAACAATTTGACATATTATACGCACGAAACGGAGCTACGGATGCAGAGATACAATGCGATGAACATGGCATGATTATATGAAAAACTGGGGACTTAGCAGTTTTACAACGATGGCGGGGAAACTATGCAGCACTCAGGGCGTGAGTTAGGCGGGTCCTCACCATGGGCCAAGCCCAGGAAGCAGAGGAGGCAGGCAATTTGGGGCCGCAGAGGGAGTTAGGCTGGCATGGCGCTGGCCAGACGGGACTCTTGGGCCGGGCGCCGGGGCCCATGCGAGGCGCGGTTAACGGCTGCCGGATCGAGCGGCTCTCAATCCCCGACCAGGACGGCGGCGACGATTCTCCGGCGAGGCTTGGGGCGGCGTAGAGGCGCGGAAGGTGGCGGTTCCAACGGCGGCGGAGGGCGGATCCGGGCATGGGGTGCCTGTTCCCGGCGACGGCGCCGGCTACGACAACTCGACGCGGCGGCGGCGAGGTTCTGCAGAGGAACACCAGGAGAGGGAGGGCGCTGAGAGAGAGGGAGGAAAAAACATAGGACAGAAGGAGGGCGACGGGGCACTGGCCTTAGGGGGCACTCGCCGGTGGCGGGGCTCCGGCGAGCCCTGGCCGGCGGGGAGGCGCCAGGCGAGCGGGCGGCGATGATGCGCGAAAGCGCGCGGGCGCCGGGCTTCGGGGCCGGGTCGTGGCGGCGGCGGGCGCGCTGGCCCAGATCTGCCCATGGCGGGTCGCGGATGGGCCTGGCAGGGCCGCGGATGAAGTGGGGCGCGGGGGAGGACGCGTGGCGCGCTGGGGTTGGCTGCGGGTCGCTGGGAGGCGATGTGTCGTGCCCGGATTGGTTCGGTACGCGGCGGCGGCGGTGACAAGTGGCGGACGTGGAGTGCGGCGGCGCTGAATCCGAGGAGGAGGGGGGTTTGGCTGCGGCAGGAGGTAGGGGAAATGTAGGATCGAAAGTATGTCTAGAGGGGGGGTGATTAGACTACTTGACAATATAAAAATCCAGCCTTTTGATAAAGACAAGTTTTTGGCAAGTTCACAATGATGATCAAGTCAAGTATCACCCTACACATGCAATTCTAGAGTATAGGCAGCGGAAAGTAAATTGCACATGTAGTAAAGAGAGGTGGAGAGGATCAAACGCAATTTGGAGACACGGAGATTTTTCTCGTGGTTCCGATAGGTGGTGCTATCGTCAATCCACGTTGATGGAGACTTCAACCCACGGAGGGTAACAGCTGCAAGAGTCCACGGAGGGCTCCACCCACGAAGGGTCCACGAAGAAGCAACCTTGTCTATGCCATCATGGCCTACGCCCACGGAAGGCTAGCCTTACTCGGGGTAGATCTTCACGAAGTAGGCGATCTCCTTGCCCTTACAAACTTCTTGGTTCAACTCCACATCTCGACGGAGGCTCCCAAGCGACACCTAACCAATCTAGGAGGCACCACCCTCCAAAAGGTAATAGATGGTGTTGATGATGATGAACTCCTTGCTCTTGTGCTTCAAATGATAATCTCCCCAACACTCAACTCTCCTCACTGATTTGGCTCTGGTGGAAGAAAGGATTGAGTGGAAAGCAACTTGGGAAGGCTAGAGATCAAGCTTCATATGATGGGAGTGGAGCAACTTGATCTCAACACAAGGGTAGGTAGTTCTCTTCTCAGAAATGTAAGGTAGGAGTGGTAGTTCTTTCTGATGGCCCTCTCCACGAATGAAGAGGGGGTGGAGGGGTATTTATAGACTCCACACAAAATCCAACCGTTACACACATTTGACCAATCTCGGTCAGACCGAAGTTGACAACTCGGTGAGACCAAAAGTTCAAATCATGTGAACGTTGGGATTTTCGGTGGGACCGAAAATACAAACTCGGTGAGTCCGATTCGTGTAAAGACAAGAGCTTGCCAATCTCGGTGGGACCGACTTCATCATCTCGGTGACATCGATTTGATGACAGAAGGTTACAGAAGCTTGGCAACTCAAGTTTCGGTGAGACCGAGTTCAGAATCGGAAAATCCGAGATTTCTAGGGTTTGGCTATATGGCGGAGGTGGTTCATCTCGGTGTGACTGAGTTTAGGAAATCGGTGGGACCGAGATTACTTATGAGTGTATATGGCGGTGAAAGTTCTTGATAGTTTAGGAGATGTATCACTAAGCACTTTGAGCAACCAGATCATTATCATAACCTCATCCCTTTTAATAGTATTGGCTTTCCTATAGACTCAATGTGATCTTGGATCACTAAACCAAAAATGGAGTCTTGAGCTTTTGCCAATGCTTGCCTTAGCATTTTGAGGGGTCCACTTCTTCAGTCCTTGCCATACCCATATCAATGAACTTTCTGAAATGATTCTCAAGAAACTATTAGTTCAATGATATATATGTTGTTATTAATTACCAAAACCACCCGGGATTAGTTGCACTTTCAATCTCCCCTTTTGGTAATTGATGACAACATATAGATCAAAGCTCGACAAAGGATATAATCAATGAATAATATCGTCGCTTTGAGAAGTATGTGATAAGCAAGAGCTCCCCCTAAATTTGTGCATTATTTAAGATTTGCGTTTGAATGCAAATGCACAATCGATTAGGATCATGGGTCACTCTTCCATGTCACATACATCTTGGTGGAGCGCACAAAATGATAAGAATGAATAGCATGCACCCAATCACCAAGACATGAGTAAATGGTCATACAAGATAGGAATAGCATATGATAAGCATTAAGCACACATTAAAGCATAGTACGACCAAGCACTCATTAAGATAGGATCAAACGCATGGAATGTCATGAAAACCAAAAGTATCTCAAAAAGACCGCAAATGAACGAAAGAGCAAAAGCGCAAAGACAAAGGCATTCTCTCTCTCGAAGTCCTATGATCTATACAATTTCTCCCCCTTTGGCAACAAGTTACCAAAAAGTTCAAAAAGGCATAGAGCTAAACGTCACTAGGGACTCTGCTGGCGGCTCTATGCAGGTTGATGTTGGAGTTGATATGGCTGCATCGGCGAAGACTTGGTGATGTCTGTCTTTGGAGGAGTGGTCTTGGAGCTGGAGCTGGAGCAACTGATGAAGTTGTGGGAGGTCTTGAAGCTGTAGTCTGGTGTCTCATCCTTTGGAATAGCAGTGATCGGGGTCTGTGGGAACCGGAGCGATCTGTTCATAAGCATCTGGACTAAGTCATCCTGCATCTCACGCATGAGCTCTTCCTTCTCCTTCTTTGCTTCCTCAATATCTGCCTCAAGCTTGTTGTGATTACTTGCACTTGATCCACTTCACATCCGAGCATGGATCTTGTCTTCAACAATCCTCTCAAGGCTCTCCGAGACTATACAATGCTGGCCAGCGTTGCTCAATCCTTTGGGTAGCTTCAAGTAGCTGTTCTCCAACACTCTTTGGTTTAGCTGCTGCTTTCTTGCTTCCTTCTCGACTTTAGCTTTCTTGGCGATTCAATCTTGGCTTGACCTTCAATGAAGTTGGGTCCTCCTCATCCATCACAACATCATTGTCCTCATGCTCAGGCTGCAGTGGTAAGTGCTCTCTATCCAACAAGAATGTGCCCGTGCCAAACTTGGCATTGATAAGCATCTGAATATGCGGGGCAAATCCACACGACCTTTTCTGGTCTGCTGCAGTCCTCTTGATAGTCTCAACTATCAAGTCCATCACCTTGAAAGGTGCCTTCTCATCAAGTATATGCAGCATGTTGATAGAGTATCCTCTGATCATGCGATGATCTCCAGACTTGGGCATCAAGGTATGCCTCAGAATAGTGTTTGTGGTAGGTAGACCTGCCTGGAGATAGTACACTGAGCCAAGCTTCCAAATTGCCAAATCTTTAGCTGGAACCTCTTTGTACATATTCTTCATAGATTCATGGTTCTTCTTGGGAATACCATACACATCAACATCATCCTCTCTCTGCACTGGAGCATTCAGAAGTTTTGCCCATTCTTCAACAGTTGAAGAGAATCTTTGGCCTTCAGTCATCCATGTGATCTTTCCATCTGGATAGAAATGAGCTGTGGCATAGAATTGCATAATCATCTCATCATTCCAACTTGTCAACTTCTGACCTACGAAGTCTGCAACACCACATGCAGTGAAGCTCTCATGCACATGTGGAAAGAAGTCTCTGTGCTCTTCACTGTCAATGTATTTCCAATCAACAAATCTGGTGTCTACAACTATGGGCTTCTTGTCCATCAGCACAGTCTCATAGAAGTCCTGCTGCTCTCTGGTGTGGAATCTGGGATCAACAGTAGTTCTTCTCCTCACGGCATATGGGTCAGACTGTCTCCATAGCCTGAGACCTCTATCCTTCCTTTCCTTCATGTTCTCAGCTTGAGGATGAGCATCATTGTGAAGTGGCGTTTTGGACGAAGTTTCAAAGCAAAACTGGTCCTTCATCATCGACACAACTGGTGGCACATCATCTTTGTTCTTCTCTCGATCTTGGAATGTTCTGACAGTTTTCTTGGGCTTGGCAAGCGAGGCTTTCTTTGGAGCTGCCTTATTTGGAGCAGATGGCTTGGACTTTGAAGTGGCTCCTGCCCTGATGGCATCACCCATGAGCTTAGGCTTCTGAGGAGGCTGTGGTGCTTCCTCATCCTCATCTTCTTCAGCATCATCATGCACTAACCTCTTCCTCTTGGAAGTTTTCTTCACTTTGCTCGTAGTTTCCTCTTCCAAACTTAGCTTCTTAGCAACAGTGGACTGCTTGACTTTTCTGGTGCCCTTCTTAGTTTGCTGTCCTTGAGGCTCTTTGGCAACAACTTTCCTCTTGGGCTTTGACATGACCTCTTCCTCAACAACAAAATCTGAGTCCTCTTCATCTGAATTTCTCTTCTTTCTGGCCCTGGTGGCTGCAGGAGGCAAACCACTTGGTATACTCCTCTCACCATCATCGATGAGCTCTTTGGGATCGGGACTAGTGCTGCCTCTGGAATATCGCTATTGGTGGCTCGACCTGTTCGGCTATCACGGCATCGACATGGCCGACAACCCGTGAATAGATAAGGTGTAGGCGAGTAGAAGAGTTATCACAAACTGCAGAAGATTTTGCAAAAAAATGAGTTCAAATTCTAGTATTAGGTTTTCACGAAGACATTTCGGTCGACCGAGTTTAAAATTCGGTGAATCCGAAGTGTTCAAACAGAAGCATTCACACCACTTTCGGTTGGACCGAAGTGGGTTTCGGTCCTGCCGAAAACACTAGGGTTTCACTAAATCCTCATTTCGGTCACACCGATTTGCACAACTCTGTTGGACCAAAAGGTGCAGTGCAATGGCCAGAGGCCAAATCGGTCATACCGAGAAATCGGTCTCACCGAGATGTGTTCGGCGGAAACCTAACCCTAAAACTTTTACTCGAATTTCGTTCAAAGGAACTAATCTGGTGTACAGGAAGATCTCATTCGTGGCAAGATTACAGGCAAACCAAACGTGCATTGAATCGGAGATGGGAGCACGAGTGGGATCGAAACTCACCCTAACTTGGTGGAGTTCCTCTACAGCGGCAATGGCGCGGAGAAGATGTCCGTTGACGGCGACGGAGACCTGCGGCGAGGGCGCACAGGCGACGACGGAGACGATCCGGAGACCAGGCGACGGCAGCAAGGGGTGTGGGGGCGAAGCGTTTGAAGTAGAATTTATACCCCTTTGCTGTCGGTGGGACCAAGTTGTAAAACTCGGTGGCACCGAGATGGACAACTGCAGGGCAGTTATACACTTCGGTCACGCCGAAAATCACAACTCGGTTTCACCGAGGTGAAAACCTAGATCAGTCTAAATGCTTTCGGTTTGACCGAGTTTGAGTGAGTTGGTCTGACCAAAATCAAATAGAAGGTTTTGGAAGTTAGCCTTTGACGGATCGGTGGCTCCGAGTGCTCCTCACTCGGAGGGTCCGATAATGACTTGTTCAAAGTTTGTGATGTAAGCATGAATAGAATTTGATACAAGAAAGCATAGATAGCTAGGGGAGGTACTTAGGCATTCTTGTCCATCCATTTGGTCGAAAAATCAAAAGACCAAAACAACAAATGGATGTCCTCGAATGGATAAAATCATGCATCCAACATGCTCACACAATAAGATAGCAAATGAAATATGTGTCAAACATGCACAATCAAAACTCTAGCTACTATCACACAATTTGTCGATGACTAGGTCATCTATATATGAGTATATTGACTTAGGAGCCAAATGAGAACATTTGATCATAGGTCATACTCATCGTTTAAGCACAAGTGGGGTTACCACTTTTACATAAAGCATTGATGTGTTCACATCATTTGAAGATGCTTTAGCTCAATTCTTTAGAGCAAAGCTCCCCCTAGATGTGAGAACCCCTTTTAAAGGGTCAAACTAACCTTGGGTTGTCGTAGAAGACTTCATGTAGATGTTGAAGATGTGGATGCTCAATGTTGATGAAGGTCATCAAGAGTTGGGAGCAATCCTTTGGATTGGGCACTTTCAATACCTACATGGGTTAGTCCCACAAGGAACAAACAAGGATGTCCATGGACATAGATTGAAATACACAATAGATGATGTCCATGAAAGCAATGATTACCTTGTCCCTTGACTTACCAACAAGAGGGTTTGTGACTCCATGAACTAGTGCAAGATGTGGAAGTTGATTGCACAAGTTTTTGCCAAAATGAATGTGAGTGAAGTATGTTGGCGGAGTCACCCTCAAGAACTCTCTAGTTCTTCTTCTTCGGGATCCACATCATCTTGATGGGAATCCTTGGGGTTGTAGTTGAGCTTGACGAAGTAGAACTTGACGTTTCCTTGGGAACCCACTTGACCATGGCTTTAGGTGCTTCAATAAATGCATCAATCTCCTCTTGAAGCTTGTCCTTGCCTTTTAGCTTGTGGTCTTGTGGTGGAAGATCATCTTGAGCTTGTTCCACATTGGAAGAAGTAGGATTGTACTTCTCCTTTTGAGGAATAAACTGTGGAGTGGGATATTGACCTTCTTCCCATTCAACACCCTCGGCGTTGAACTTTCGCTCAAAACCAATTCCTTGATTCTTAGGTGCCTTCCTTGCTTGCGAACAATTTCCTCAAAGTTCTTGCTTCCGCAAGGCTCTTGTAGACACCTTTCTCTATAATCCCTTTCAATAAACTATTTTCTTGCTCAAGTGTAACTTGGCTTGAAACATTGTTAGTGGAATCAAGAGAACTACTAGAAGCAACAATATTGGATTTAGCATGGTTATTGTTACTACTAGATGAAGAATTTTTCTTATGCTTGTCATGCTTAGTTTTAATGGGAGGCAAGAAATTAGACAAGAGAAGTCGTTTGGCAAGATATGAAGAACTCTTCTTTCGAAGATCGTCATTGATAGCTTTTAGGAACTCATGTTCTTGCTCTAGAGTGAGCTTCTCGAAGCGTAGCTTCTCATGAGATCTTAGAAGCTCTCTATGATCTTCTTGAGTTGTTTCATGAGCTAACTTAAGAGTGTTTAGTTCTTTAGTTAGACGCTCAATCTCCTTCATAGCATTGTCATTCGACTCTTCTCGACTATAAAGACTACTAGCATGTTCATCATTACTAGGCTCACTAGATTTATCATGTAAGAGCTCATCTTCACCAAGCAAGTCATCCTCATCACTATCAAAGTCAATAAACTCAGGGTGTGATACCTTGGGGCCTTTTGCCATGAAGTATCTTCCAATTCCCTCATTTGGTGAATCAAACAAGTCATAGGAGGATACGAGAGCAAGACCGGCAACACCTTCATCTTGACTGTAGTCGGAGTTGGAGTGATAGCTTCTTTCGGATTGATTGTCGGAGTCGGAGCCGGAGACCCATTCACCTACATGAGCTTGATGTTTTCTTCTTGTGTAGCTCCTTGATGACTTGTCTTTCCTCTCCAAATCCTTGCTTCTCCGAGAGGGTCTTCGTTCGTAACGATCATCTCTACTCCTTCTCTCTTTCCGAGGTGACTCATCTCTTGAGCTTCTTCTTCTTGGAGATTCTTCTCTTCTCTTGTGGGGAGCCAACACTCATTTGAGTAGTGTCGGGTCTTCCACAATTGTAGCAGATTCGATCACGACTAGAAGATCTCTTTTCATCATATGATCTAGACTTTGAGCTTCTTTCCTTGCTTCTACTCTTGTAGAATTTGTTGAAGTTCTTCACCATTAGGCTTATCTCTTCATTGGAAACTAGCTTGTCACTTGAGGTTGTGGGAGCATCACTTGTAGCTTTGTAAGCACCACTTGACTTGTTGTGAAGCTCTTCCTTATCTTTAAGTGTCATCTCATGAGCAACAATTCTTCCAATGACTTCGGTTGGCTTGAGATTCTTGTAGTTTGGCATCATTTGGATCAAAGTGCACACGGTGTCATACTTTCCGTCCAAAGCTCTGAGAATCTTCTTGATGATAAATCGGTCGGTCATTTCTTCGCTTCCTAAGCCGGCAATCTCATTGGTGATGAGAGCAAGCCTAGAGTACATTTCAGCGACTCCTTCACCTTCCTTCATCTTGAACTTGTCAAGTTGACCTTGAAGAACATCTAGCTTTGATTCCTTCACGGACTCGGTACCTTCGTGCATTTTGACCAAAGTATCCCAAATCTCTTTTGCATTCTCAAGACGGCTGATTTTGTTGAACTCCTCGGGACACAAAGCATTGAAGAGAATGTCACAAGCTTGAGCATTGTTTTGCAACATCCGCAATTCATCCGTTGTAGCTTCGTGATCCGGAACTTTTCCTTCCTCGAAGAATTCACCTTGCAAACCAACACAAATACTGCCCCATGCGGCTGGGTTATGGCCAAGAATATGCATTTTCATTTTATGCTTCCAACTAGCAAAGTTTGAACCATCAAAGTAAGGACCTCTACGAAAATTACCCTCACTAGACGCCATACTCTCCTAGGTTGTGAAACCAAGCTTATGGAGTCCAATGCAATGGAAACCAATACAATGGAGACCAAAGCTCTGATACCACTTGTAGGATCAAAAGTATGTCTAGAGGGGGGGTGATTAGACTACTTGACAATATAAAAATTCAGCCTTTTGATAAAGACAAGTTTTTGGCAAGTTCACAATGATGATCAAGTCAAGTATCACCCTACACATGCAATTCTAGAGTATAGGCAGCGGAAAGTAAATTGCACATGTAGTAAAGAGAGGTGGAGAGGATCAAACGCAATTTGGAGACACGGAGATTTTTCTCGTGGTTCCGATAGGTGGTGCTATCGTCAATCCACGTTGATGGAGACTTCAACCCAAGGAGGGTAACGGCTGCGAGAGTCCACGGAGGGCTCCACCCACGAAGGGTCCACGAAGAAGCAACCTTGTCTATGCCATCATGGCCTACGCCCACGGAGGGCTAGCCTTACTCGGGGTAGATCTTCATGAAGTAGGCGATCTCCTTGCCCTTACAAATTTCTTGGTTCAACTCCACATCTCGACGGAGGCTCCCAAGCGACACCTAACCAATCTAGGAGGCACCACCCTCCAAAAGGTAATAGATGGTGTTGATGATGATGAACTCCTTGCTCTTGTGCTTCAAATGATAATCTCCCCAACACTCAACTCTCCTCACTGATTTGGCTGTGGTGGAAGAAAGGATTGAGTGGAAAGCAACTTGGGAAGGCTAGAGATCAAGCTTCATATGATGGGAGTGGAGCAACTTGATCTCAACACAAGGGTAGGTAGTTCTCTTCTCGAAATGTAAGGTAGGAGTGGTAGTTCTTTCGATGGCTCTCTCCACGAATGAAGAGGGGTGGAGGGTATTTATAGCCTCCACACAAAATCCAACCGTTACACACATTTGACCAATCTCGGTCAGACCGAAGTTGACAACTCGGTGAGACCGAAAGTTCAAATCATGTGAACGTTGGGATTTTCGGTGGGACCGAAAATACAAACTCGGTGAGTCCGATTCGTGTAAAGACAAGAGCTTGCCAATCTCGGTGGGACCGACTTCATCATCTCGGTGACACCGATTTGATGATGAAGGTTCTGAAGCTTGGCAACTCAAGTTTGGTGAGACCGAGTTCGAATCGGAAAATCCGAGATTTCTAGGGTTTGGCTATATGGTGAGGTGGTTCATCTCGGTGTGGTGAGTTTAGGAAATTGGTGGGACCGAGATTACTTATGAGTGTATATGGCGGTGAAAGTTGCCGATAGTTTAGGAGATGTATAACTAAGCACTTTGAGCAACCAGATCATTATCATAACCTCATCCCTTTTAATAGTATTGGCTTTCCTATAGACTCAATGTGATCTTGGATCACTAAACCAAAAATGGAGTCTTGAGCTTTTGCCAATGCTTGCCTTAGCATTTTGAGGGTCCACTTCTTGATCCTTGCCATACCCATATCACTGAACTTTCTGAAATGATTCTCAAGAAACTATTAGTTCAATGATATATATGTTGTTATTAATTACCAAAACCACCCGGGGATTAGTTGCACTTTCAGGAAAGGGTCTAGGTTGCCCAAAATGGACTAGGGGTGTCCATATATAGCAAAATGCTAGGGTTTGGGGGTTAGGAGGGGTTTTTGGAGCCTCCGATCGCGATCCGATGGATCCGATCGAGAGAGGGGTTTGGTAGGCCTAGGTGTGCTGATTGAGGCTGTGTAGAAAAAGGACTTGGGCTGACAAGAGAGAGAAGAGGTGCGGCCCGATGGCAGTTTCGGAGACCGAAACGTCCGACGAATAAACTGGCAGCGATGCCGCTATATGTTTAACTGTTGGGCTATCAAACGAGCTCCGAATGCGACGAAACTTGACAGCCGGCCTGTCTACACTATAATAAGACCGCACGACAAGTTTTATCCCATTCCGAGAACATTTTTATGCCACTAATAAAATAATATTTCGGAGGTGCCGCGGGCGCGTGCGAGTCTGTCCAGACTCGGAACGGACAACGGAGAGAACCGGCGGAACCCAAACGGACGCAAGTTTTGAATATCATGCAGATGATGACATGGCAAAATGCAACACGCAAGCAAATGACATGGCAATGACGGCGAACAACTGGAAGACACCTGGCGCATCGGATCCGGGGCGTTACAACAGGCATACATGACCCAACAACGAATGTGTCGGTCATCAGCGAGTGAATTCGGGCTGTAGCAACTGGGCTAGCAGGACTCCGGTAAACCGGGCTGTAGCGAGCTAACAGGACTCGGTAGACACCGCGTGACATTTCCGAAGGGACGGACACATGAACGAAGAAGGACACATGCCGCCAGCCTAAGTGTTTTGAGCGGTAGCTAGCTACCGTGGCTCGGTGGAAGCACTAGGAGACATTTCCGTAAGAGAGGCTACTAAGGATAAACAACTAGATAGTCAGATCCCACACATAGCAATACACATTACACGTACGCATAACATGGAAGTATGTGATGCACAACATGGCATCACAGCATAACTCAACAACTCATACAGATAAAGGCTCAGAAGTGCCATCATAACATTATTACAAGCAGGGGTCACATGACCCAACATTCAGAGCAAACAAGCAACAAGCGGAAGCATTACATGTCTGAGTACAGACATCTACAAAAGAAAAAGGCTGAAGAGCCCGACTATATACAACATTCTATCAAGATCGTAGCGGAGGTACAAGCTACTTGTCGAAGTCCACGAGAACACTAGTAAGACTGAAGTCTTAGCTGCAAAAACATAAATAAAGCAACAGGAGTACAAAGGTACTCAGCAAGACTTACATCAGATCTTATCATACATGCATTTGTATCAAGAGGGTAATGTG
Organism: Aegilops speltoides; assembly: GCA_021437245.1. NCBI lineage: Eukaryota > Viridiplantae > Streptophyta > Magnoliopsida > Poales > Poaceae > Aegilops > Aegilops speltoides. The sequence goes on from CM038144.1 coordinate 244,209,227, forward strand.
GGGTTTAGTTGCAGCAAGCCAGCTTGACTCAGTGGCTATCCTGTTCTACGACTACGAGAAACTTCTTTGAGGTGAGATGGCGCACACGAGTCCACTAATCACCACACAATACACTACTATGGATTCATCCCCGTCTCCCTACGAGAAGGCCATCCATAGCACTCACACTTGTTTTGAGCATTTTACAGTATCCACTTCAAGTTGTCTATGTACCACGTAAGCATCCAAGAAGTCCATAACCGCGGACCCGGCTATTCGAATAGATCATGTTAACCCTGAGGGGTCTTCTTCACACACGCTCTCGCCACTTACCGCCATGTACACATCATGTATCTTGGCACCTTCAAGCGGAAGCCTGGCGAGGGTGCGGCCATAACCTAACTAACCACACAAGAATCTAGCCTAGGTTTATCGCCTATTCGGGTTCCATCCGCAAGGAGATCCGGCCGGGGTGTCGCTCACGGCCCCAAACGATCTGTGCAGGGTTCCCGAGCCCACCATCCGGGTGCCACTCGGTACACCAGGTCATGTGTGCCTAGTCTGTCCCAAGCCCACCCTGCCGGGTGCCACTTGGTAGAAAAATAGCACTACCTACAAACACCAGAAACTAGTTGCGACTCCTGGATAGAGATCAAGTTGGTTAATAAGTCGAGAGGGGCCGAGTTACCGGAACCCAATGTGTGGTAGTATCGAGTCATTGGTCAACATACATAGAACTCAGTGCTTAAGGACGGTTCCAGTGAGACAACCCACCATGTACTCCTACATGGCCTCTCACCGCTACCTTTACCAAATTGTGTTCACACACTTCACTCTCAGCATCAGAACATAGAACTGCACTCCCATTCATTCCCAATGAATCAGACCTGACACGGTCTAAGCATTAGCAGGCATGGCATGGTAGGAACACAACAATGGCTTCAACCAACTCCTACACATGCTAGTGGGTTTCAACTATTTACTATGGCAATGACAGGTCATGCAAAGAAATGGGTTCAACTACCACAACACAAAGTAGCAGTGAATCGTTGTTGTCCTAATGCAATAACTGAGAGTAGGAGCGAGAGAGTAGGATTGTATCGGAATAAACAAGGGGGTTTGCTTGCCTGGTAGATCAACAAGGGGGCACTGCGCCTCAGACAGGTACACTGGAATGGTCTCTGGAGCAGGACCTATCGAGAAGGAACGGTGTCGACAATCAAAACACAAGCATATCCAACAATATGATGCATGATCATGGCATGTAGATGTGATGCTATTTGAGCTAATGCAACTAGCATTCTGTTTGAATGAAGTCCATTTGAACCATGGGTTCAAATGCAACTCCAAACTTAACATATATAAATGCCATTCATATGTTTTCACCTATACAGCAGGTTTAGGTTGGTTTGTCATGCATGAAACTAGTACAGATGGATATATTGAATTTTCTGATAATTTTTCATATAAAAAATATTTCAATCTGAGCTACGGTTGAATTTCTATGAGTTTTTGAAGTTTGAATCATTTTCTTGATTTTCCTGATTTATTTTAATACCAGAAAATGAATATCTACGTCAGCATTACAGAGGTGTGACATCAGCGAGTCAACAGTGGCTGACCAGGTCAAACCTGACGTGTGGGGTCCACACGTCAGTGTCACAGGGGGGTTAGTTAGTGGGGTTGACCCGGTCAATCCCGCCGGCGTTTAGCCGCCGGCGAGGCCGAACACGGCGGAGGGGCTCGGGATCGTTGCTCCGGCGACCATTTGGGCGGTGGAGACCACTGGTGCGGAGCCAGCGCTCGTCCGCGTCATCTGGAGCAAGTGGAAGGGTCGGGGAAGGCCGGACCTCGCCGGAGCGGAGCTCGGGGCGGCGGCCGGAGTTCGGCCGAGGGCGGGCGCACGACTATGGCGCATGGGGAGGCAGGAGAGGAGGGGGAAACGACAGCGAGGCTCACAGCGGACTGGCGGGCGTCATCGGAGAGCTCGGGAAAGGCAGGGCGGCAGCGTGGCGGCGAGGACGATCTCCGGCTGTCGAAGCCGAAGATGGCGATGATGACGGCGTTCCAGGGCGCTCCGGCTTGCGTGGCTCCGTGGAGAGCTTCAGAGCGAGGAGGCGGAGCTCCTGCACGTGTGGGAGAGGCGAGGGGGAGGGGGTGGCTACGGCAACGGTGGCAGGTGGTGACGGTGGCGCTCGGCCGTGAGAGAGAAAGCGAGGGAGAGGAGAGGAGAGGACTAGGGAGAGTGAGAGGGTCTGGGGGGCGCGTGGCATCGTCCAAACGCTTTAGCGGAGGGACAGGCAGGCAGGGAGGGAGGAGGTGGCGCGGCGCGGCGGTGCGCGCGTCGGGCACACGCCTGTTCTCCTGGCGGGAGGAAGACGACAGGGGAGGGGGACAGGTGGGCTGGCTCAGCTAATGGGCGGCCAGCCGCCTGATCTTGGGCAGCCAGACAGAGCTGGCACTGTAAGTTTTCTCCTGTTTTGTTTTTCTTTTCTATTTTCTGACATTTGTTTTGATTTAACATTAAATCATTTTATTTACTACTGTCAATTTTGTAGGAACTAGTTGGATTGCTCCAAAACTCCTCACCAATTAACAGAAGTTTTGGACATATATTATATATATATATATATATATATATATATATATATATATATAACAAATATATATCAAAAGCAATTAATTATTGGATTAATTACAAATGCCTAAAATAAATACTTATGAGCTCATTAAAAATATTGGTTAGATTTTTATCTCTGTCCAATATATTCAGAGAGCAACATGAGCATTTTCTTGGACCTTTTTGGAGCAATTTTTCTTTGGGTCATTTCTGAAAATGATTCTGAGGGTTTCACAAATCCCCATTTCAAATTTAAATGAAATTTAATCACGATGCACACATGACTAGCTAGCCTTGAGCATACCAGAACTAGGGATGTGACAAGATGCCCCTGCACCGAGCCATCCCCGACCACCATCTCGTCGCCCACGTCGATGCCTTGCTCCGCCCTCGCCGTTGTCCCATCGGTGAACACCACCAGTAGATGAGCTTGATACGTCTCGAACATATCTATAATTTATGAAGTATTCATGTTATTATACTATCCTTCTAGGATGTTTTATATGCATTTATATGATATTTTATATGATTTTTGGGACTAACCTATTAACCTAGAGCCCAGTGCCAGTTTCTGTTTTCTCCTTGTTTTTGAGTTTTCTAGAAAAGGAATATCAAACGGAGTCCAATTGACGGTCCAATTTTTTATGATTTTTTATGGACCAAAAGAAGACCAAAAAGTATCGGAGTTGGTCTAGAAGAGTCCCGAGCTGCCCACGAGGGTGGGGGGCGCCCCCCCCCAGGGCGTGTGGGCCTACCTCGTGGACAGCTCGGGCACCTCCTTGACGTGAGACCGACGCCAAAAATTCCTATAAATACAGAAACCTTGGAAAATTAACCTAGATCGGGAGTTCCGCCGCCGCAAGCCTCTGTAGCCACGAGAAATCAATCTAGGCCCTCTCTCGCACCCTGCCGGAGGGGGCCATCATCACCGGTGGCCATGAAGGAGTATCCCGGAGGGGTCTTCATCACCATGAAGGCCAAGGACCAGAAGGTGGAGGCCATGGAGGAAGAAGCACAAGGGGGAGAATCTCTCCTCCTCTCTTCCGGTGGCGCCGGAGTGCCATCGGGAGGGGAATCATCGCCACGGTGATCGTCTTCATCAACATCACCATCCTCATCACCATCCTCATCTCTTTTACGCGGTCCACTCTCCCGCACCCCGCTATAATACCTACTTGAACATGGTGCTTTATGCCACATATTATGATCCAATGATGTGTTGCCATCCTATGATGTTTTGAGTAGATATCTTTGGTCTTTGGGTTGATTGATGATCTAGATTGGTATGAGTTGTATGTTTTAATTTGGTGCTATGCTATGGTGCCCTCCGTGTCGCGCAAGCATGAGGGATTCCTGCTGTAGGGTGTTGCAATACGTTCATGATTCGCTTATAGTGGGTTGGTGAGTGACTGAAACACAAACCCGAGTAAGAGGGATTTTTGTGTATGGGAATAAATAGGACTTGATGCTTTAATGCTATGGTTGGGTTTTACCTTAATGATCTTTAGTAGTTGCGGATGCTTGCTAGAGTTCCAATCATAAGTGCATATGATCCAAGTAGAGAAAGTATGTTAGCTTATGCCTCTCCCTCATATGAAACTGCAATAGTGATTATCGGTCTTGTTAACAATTGCCTAGGACAATTCCGCACACCGATCCACCATTATTCCACACTCGCTATTTATAATATTTAGTAATATATTCTAACTTTATGATAACAGCACCTACTTTTATGTTTTAGCTCTCCGTTACCATGCAAATTTATCCTCTTCGTACCCACAACATAGTTTTATTTCTCGTTGCTAGTTGGAAGCAAACGTTCGGTGTACGTAGAGTCGTATAAGTGGCAGATAGGGCTTGAGAGAATATTGATCTTACCTTTAGCTCCTTGTGGGTTCGACACTCCACACTTATCACTTCCATGTTTGGAAAGTGCTACGATGATTCCTTGCAGTTGGGGATTATTAAGCTCTTTTCTGGCGCCGTTGCCGGGGAGCAATAGCGTGGGGTTGATATTCTCGTGTGTGCTTGTTTGCTTTTTCACTAAGTAGATTTTGTTTTTACTTTTTGTTTCTGTTTAGTTGTGGGTGAAACATAAAAAAATTTTAAAAGAATGAAAATACAAAAAAAATCACTTGCCTTTCATGCCTAAAAAGTTTTTCAAAAAGAGAAGTGATTGGAAAGTTTTGCATTGAAGAAGTGAGGGTTGACCTTGAGCACTTGTGCTCATGCTCATAGAAACAATGTAGAATTTTTCATGGAAGTTTCTCTGTAAATAATTATCCCCTTGTCTATATTCATTGTATTATAAAAATAATGTGCCAAGCCTTGGTTTTAGGATGATTAGATTGCTTGCTTGCTATGTGCAAAACAAAAACAGAAACTTTGGCTGTAGTGCGTGAATTTTTATTTTTTACTGGAAAGTCAAATGGGTCTGAAACTTTTTGCACATTAATGATGTACAAATTTTCACACTGTCATTTTTATTTTATAATTTTAGGAGTTACAGAAGTTTGCCAAACTTCCAGATTACTACAGACTGTTCTGTTTTTAATAGATTCTGTTTTGCGTGTGATGTTTGCTTATTTCAACGAATCTATGGCTAGTATCGGGGGGTATGAACCATAGAGAAGATGGAATACAGTAGGTTTAACACCAATATAAATAAAGAATGAGTTCATTACAGTACCTAAAGGTAGTGATTTGTTTTATTACACTAACGGATCTCACAATTTTTTGTTTAAGTTTTTGTGAATGAAGTGTTTGAAGAATGAGGAGTTACCGATGTGAGAAGAATAAAGAGAGGCAAGAGTTCAAGCTTGGGGATGCCCAAGGCATCCCAAGTAAATATTTCAAAGGATACTCAAGCATCTAAGCTTGGGGATGCTGAGGTTGGCATCCCATCTTTCTTCTTTAACGATTATCGGTATACCTCGGTTTTTGTTTTGTTCACATGATTTGTGTCCTTTGTACTTTTCTTTTTCTTCAAGAACCATGCTAGCATGAGATAGCCCTTCATTGATTTATAGAATACTTCATGAGCTTCACTTATATCTTTTGAGTATGGTTTTATAGAATGCTTCGTGTGCTTCACTTATACATTTTGAGCTTGGATATTCGTTAGTTGTAGAATGCTCCATGAACTTCACTTATATCTTTTGGAGTATTAATAATACTATCATTTAAAGTGGGTTTGGAAGAGTGTCAACTTTAGGAATTAGTGATCCCACTATTTTGGAAGTGTTGAATCTTAGTGTGATATTTATGAAAGTGGATTTGGAAGAGTGTCAACTTTAGCTAGTAATGATTCTACTATTTCAGAAGAGGTTCCAATTAAGTATGAGAACAAAGTTACTATCCATAATGCTACTGAAAATTATTATGAGGGGGGAATACATGCTTGTAGGTGTTGCAATAATATTAAGTTTCCTCTCTATGTGCTTAATGTTTTGAAGTTATACTTGTTTTGCCTTCCTATGCTAGTTGATTCTTGTTCCCATAAGTTGTGTGCTCACAAAATCCCTTGGCATAGGAAGTGTGTTAGATTTAAATATGCTAGTCATATTCTTCACGATGCTCTCTTTGTGTTTCAATTCCTATCTTTAAAGTGAGCATCATTGAAATCATCATGCCTAGCTAAAAGGCATTAAAGAAAAGCGCTTGTTGGGAAACAACCCAATATTTACCCTTACTGTTTTTGTGTGTTCACATGATTAAGCTACTGTATTAATCATGTTTTATGCTTTTTGTTTTAATAAAGTGCCAAGTAAAACCTTTGGGAAGACTTGGGTGAAAGTTAATGTGATCTTGCCGTAAAAAACAGAAACTTTGCGCTCACGAGAATAGATGTAATTTTTTTTACAGAAGAGTGCTATTGAGTTGATTCTTTTTGCAGAAGATTAATAGAAAAGTTCCTCACGTCCACCAATTTATTTCATAATTTTTGGAGTAGCAGAAGTATGGCCATTGTTCAGATCATTACAGACTATTCTGTTTCTGACTGATTCTGTTTTCATTGCATAGTCTGCTTGTTTTCTAGTTTCTATGGCTTATATTTCTCAATATAATTTGTAGAAATGATATGTTACAGTAGGCATTGTGTGAAAACAATTATGAACCTTGTCTTTGTCCGTACCAAAGTGAATGGTTTGCTCTTTATCATACTAACCTATCTCACGAAGTTTGGCTAAGTTTTGTGTGATTGAAGTTTTCAAATTTTGGGTGAGATATCGATATGAGGAGAATAAGGAGTGGAAAGAACCTAAGCTTGGGGATGCCCAAGGCACCCCAAGGCAATATTCAAACAAGACTCAAGCTCCTAAGCATGGGCATGCCCCGGAAGACATCCCCTCTTTCGTCTTCAAAACTATCGGTATACCTTACTCGGAGCTATATTTTTATTCGTCACATGATATGTGTTTTGCTTGGAGCGTCAATTTATTTTGCTAGTATTTGCTTGCTGTTATGTAGAATAATGTTTTGCATCTTCATTTCCAATAAAAATGTCAAGGATAGCCTTTTACCATGCTTATTTTGCAAGTATACATGTTGCTGTTTGAAAACAGAAAGTTTACCGCTGTTGCAAAAATTCCTTAGAAAATTCAGAACGTGCTAAAATGTTGAAACCTTTTGAATAATAAGCTTTGATAAATTTACTACAGTGGGAATTTTATTTCATAATTTTTGGAGTTAGGGAAGTATGATGAATCTTGCATTCTTTACAGGCTGTACTGTTTTGGCAGATTGCTGTTATGTTTGCATTGTTTGCATATGTTTGCTTGTTTAATGATTCTATTTGAGGATAGGAGTGTTAAATATGCAGAGGCATTTAGTATACAATGTTGAATAATAATTTTAGTAATTTGTTACAGTAGAAAATGATAAGGTTTTGCATTGGTTTATACTAACTTATCTCACGAGTTCTTGTTGAGTTTGGTGTGTATGAAGATTTTGAGATTTAGGAAACCGACGTATAAAAGGAATTAACGAGACACAAAAGCTCAAGCTTGGGGATGCCCAAGGCACCCCAAGACATAATTTCAAGAAGTCTCAGGCATCTAAGCTTGGGTATGCCCCGGTAGGCATCCCACCTTTGCTCTTCAACAACTATCAGTTAGTATCGGTTGAACCTAAGTTTTTGCTTCTTCACATGAGTTGTGCCATCCTTGCAATGTTACTTTTATTTTGTTTTGCTTGCTGTTAGAATAAAATCATTGGATCTGAAATATTGAATGAAAAAGAATCCTCCCTTGGCTAGTTATCTTTATGTATCTTTTGGAGTAGTTTGTCATTTGCTCACATGCTTCATGTCTATCCTATTAGTAAATGGTTGAATGAATTGAATGTCATAGACCTGAATTTTTATATGTTTCATATGCTTATAACATGGTTAGTGACGACTTCACACATAGAAAGTATGAGGCATAAAAGTTGTTGAGAATTGGCAAATGTAGTTTTGGTCATCGTTGCAATTAATAGGAAGTAATAAGGAAAGAGAGGTTCACATACAAATATATTATCTTGGACATCTTTTATGATTGTGAAACACTCATTAAGTATGACATGCCAAAAGAGTTGACGTTGGATAAGGAAGACAACATAATGGTTTGTGTTTCCGACATCTCAGTTAAAGTATATTGTCATTGACCTTCCAAGCATGTTGAGCTTGCCTTTCCCCCTCATGCTAGCCAAAATTCTCAGCACCAAGTAGAGATACTACTTGTGCTTCCAAAATCCTTAAACCCAGTTTTGCCATGAGAGTCCACCATACCTACCTATGGACTAAGTAAGATCCTTCAAGTAAGTTGTCATCGGTGCAAGCAATAAAAATTGCTCTCTAAATATGCATGACTTATTAGTGCAGAGAAAATAAGCTTTGTACGATCTTGTTGTGGAAGTAATAAAAGCGACGGACTGCATAATAAAGGTCCACATACAAGGGGCAATATAAAGTGACGTTCTTTTGCATTAAGATTTTGTGCATCAACCCTAAACACGCATGACAACCTCTGCTTCCCTCTGCGAAGGGCCTATCTTTTACTTTATGTTTTACTTTATGCTTGAGTCAAGGTGATCCTCACTTTTCCCTTTTTCATTTTATCCTTTGGCAAGCTCCTCGTGTTTGAAAGATCATGATATATATATCCAATTGGATGTAAGTTAGCATGGGCTATTATTGTTGACATCACCTAAAGGTGAATACGTTGGGAGGCCACACAATAAGCCCATATCTTTCTCAGTGTCCGGCTGAAACTCCATAACCACAAGTATTGCGTGAGTGTTAGCAATCGTAGAAGACTATATGATAGTTGAGTATGTGGACTTGCTGAAAAGCTCTATTCTTGACTCTTTCTGATGTTATGATAAATTGAAATTGCTTCAATGATTGAGATTATAGCTTGTTAGTTCTCAATGAATTTTCTGAACCATACTTGACATTGTGATTAGATTGTTAATTGATCATGAAAAGTTTTATGAGATAAGCTACTATTATGACACATATTGATGCTAGAAGAGGTGATTGAAATTATCTTTGATCAAAATTGTGCACCTGCTAGCATTCACACTTCATAAATTATTTCTTTTATCATTTACCTACTCGAGGACGAGCAGGAATTAAGCTTGGGGATGCTGATATGTCTCCAACGTATCTATAATTTATGAAGTATTCATGCTATTATACTATCCTTCTAGGATGTTTTATATGCATTTATATGATATTTTTATATGATTTTTGGGACTAACCTATTAACCTAGAGACCAGTGCCAGTTTCTGTTTCTTCTTGTTTTTGAGTTTTGCAGAAAAGGAATACCAAACGGAGTCCAATTGACGGGCCAATTTTTTATGGACCAAAAGAAGACCAAAAGGTATCGGAGTTGGTCTAGAAGAGTCCCGAGCTGCCCACGAGGGTGGGGGTGCGCCCACCCCCCAGGGCGTGTGGGCCTACCTCGTGGACAGCTCGGGCACCTCCTTGACGTGAGACCGACGCCAAAAATTCCTATAAATATAGAAACCTCGGAAAATTAACCTAGATCAGGAGTTCCAGCTCCGCAAGCCTCTGTAGCCATGAGAAATCAATCTAGGCCCTCTCTGGCACCCTGCCGGAGGGGGCCATTATCACCGGTGGCCATGGAGGAGTATCCTGGAGGGGTCTTCATCACCATGAAGGCCAAGGACCAGAAGGTGGATGCCATGGAGGAAGAAGCACATGGGGGAGAACCTCTCCACCTCTCTTCTGGTGGCATCGAAGTGCCATCGGGAGGGGAATCATCGCCACGGTGATCGTCTTCATCAACATCACCATCATCATCACCATCCTCATCTCTTTTAGGCGGTCTACTCTCCCACACCCCGCTATAATCCGTACTTGAACATGGTGCTTTATGCCACATATTATGATCCAATGATGTGTTGCCATCCTATGATGTTTTGAGTAGATATCTTTTGTCTTTGGGTTGATTGATGATCTAGATTGGTATAAGTTGTATGTTTTACTTTGGTTCTATCCTGTGGTGCCCTCCGTGTCGTGCAAGCGTGAGGGATTCCCGCGGTAGGGTGTTGCAATACGTTCATGATTCGCTTATAGTGGGTTGGTGAGTGACTGAAACACAAACCCGAGTAAGAGGGATTGTTGCGTATGGGAATAAAGAGGACTTGATGCTTTAATGCTATGGTTGGGTTTTACCTTAATGATCTTTAGTAGTTGCGGATGCTTGCTAGAGTTCCAATCATAAGTGCATATGATCCAAGTAGAGAAAGTATGTTAGCTTATGCCTCTCCCTCATATGAAACTGCAATAGTGATTATCGGTCTTGTTAACAATTGCCGAGGACAATTCCGCACACCGATCCACCATTATTCCACACTCGCTATTTATAATATTTTGTAATATATTCTAATTTTATGATAACAGCACCTACTTTTATGTTTTAGCTCTCCGTTACCATGCAAAGTTATCCTCTTCATACCCACAACATAGTTTTATTTCTCGTTGCTAGTTGGAAGCAAACGTTCGGTGTACGTAGAGTCGTATCAGTGGTAGATAGGGCTTGAGAGAATATTGATCTTACCTTTAGCTCCTTGTGGGTTAGACACTCCATACTTATCACTTCCACCTTTGGGAAGTGCTACGATGATTCCTTGCACTTGGGGATTATCAGGGCTCTGCGCCGCTCGTGCTCCTCCCTGCAGAGCGCGCGCCCGCGCGACCCCGCCGCTGGCGACCCGTCTCCGGCCATCCCAATCGTCAGCCACCTCGCCGCCCCTTTGCCCCGCTCGCGGGAGCTCTGCTCCCAGCCACCGCCGCCCTGCTCGCCTCCTCTGCTTCTTCTTTGCGCGAGGACGACCCCAGCGCCAAGTCCCCTGCTCCAGATCGAGCCGCAACGCTCGCGTTGACCAGTCGCCTAGGCCGCCAGCTCGCCCGCTTCGGCCTGCCTCCTCCACCGCCCTGGGCTAGGCCCAGCTGGGTGAGCCTCCAGTGCCCATGCTCCCATCGGGCCAGTCAGATTCAGCCCGTTCATGTTTTTTCTCTGTTGCTGCGAATTTAGCTAATTTCCAGAGAGTGCCAGTTTCGCAGAAAAACCCCTTAATGTTCATGCTTCAATAATTAATTAACCATGCATCATATGTAAATAATTTATATATGCAAAATGCTTAGAATAGTATCTAGTTTCATAATATGCAACTTTTATCCATGTTAAAAATGTTTAAAATGTTGTTTGTTTTAATTTGTTCAAATGCCATGTTAAAATGATTTATTTCATAACTAAATAACCGTAGCTCCAATCTTAATAAACTTTATATGTAAATGGGCTAGAATAATGCATATATTAACATGGTGCACTTTCTTTTACTGTTTAACAACATTAAAATATGTTTTAGGGCAGAACAGTATCAAATTTGAAATATGCACATGAGGATTTTCCAGAATTGTTGTTTGTTGTTTCCGTCCTCATTTAAAATTGCCTAGATAGTTAGTTTAATTATGCTTCACCTCTTGCCATGTTTAACAACATTTAATATTGTTGGGTACATAACCGAGAGTGAACCAAATACTTGAATGTGGTGTTTCGTCAATATGCAACTCGTTGCAAATTGAGCTCCACTTAACTTGTAGTATTGTTTCTTGCACTTTGCCATGTCATGCCTCATTAAACCGGACATGCCTCATACTTGATTTGTGCATCATGCCACGCTTATGTGTTGGTTGCTTACCATGTTGTTTGCTTCTTTCCGGTTGCGCTTCTCCTTCATAGTTCCGGTAACGTTGTGTTTGTGAGGATTCGTTCGACAACGTCCGTTCATCTTCTTCATGGAATCGTTCTTATTCCTAGCGGGATTTCAGGCAAGATGACCGCTACCCTGGATCTCACTACTATCATTGCTATGCTAGTTGCTTCATTCTAACGCTATGTTGCGCTACCTATCATTTGCTCTTCAAGCCTCCCGAATTGCCATGTCAGCCTCTAACCTTTTACAACCTTCCTAGCAAACCGTTGCTTGGCTATGTTACCGCTTTGCTCAGCCCCTCTTATAGCGTTGTTAGTTGCAGCTGAAGTTGAAGATTGATCCATGATGGACAGGATTATGTTGGGATATCACAATATCTCTTATTTAATTAATGCATCTATATACTTGGTAAAGGGTGGAAGGCTCGGAATTATGCCAGGTGTTTTCTTCCACTCTTGCCGCCCTAGTTTCCGTTATACCGGTGTTATGTTCCTTGATTTTGCGTTCCTTACGCGGTTGGGTGATTTATGGGACCCCCTTGACAGTTCACTTTGAATAAAATTCCTCCGGCAAGGTCCAACCATGGTATTACATTTGCCTAACAACCTATTACCTTTCCCTTGGGTCGGCCAACCCGAGGGTCATCTTTATTTTAGCCCCCCCCCCGGGGCTAGTGCTTCTCTAAGTGCTGGTCCGAACCGAGCGGCCTGCGGGGCCACCTCGGGGAAACTTGAGGGCTGGTTTTACTCGTAGCTAGTCTCATCCGGTGTTGCCCTGAGAACGAGATATGTGCAGCTCCTATCGGGATTGTCGGCACATCGGGCGTCTTTGCTGGTCTTGTTTTACCATTGTCGAAATGTCTTGTAAACCGGGATTCCGAGACTGATTGGGTCTTCCTGGGAGAACGATTATCCTTCATTGATTGTGAGAGCTTGTGATGGGCTAAGTTGGGACACCCCTGCAGGTTATAAAATTTCGAGAGACGTGCCCGCGGTTATGTGGCAGATGGGAATTTGTTAATGTCTGGTTGTAGATAACTTGACACCAGATTCGAATTAAAATGCGTCAACCGCGTGTGTAGCCGTGATGGTCTCTTTCCGGCGGAGTCCGGAAAGTGAAAACGGTTTTGGGTTATGTTTGACGTAAGTAGGAGTTCAGGATCACTTCTTGATCATTGCTAGTTTCACGACCGTTCCGTTGCCTCTCTTCTCGCTCTTACTTGTGTATGTTAGCCACGATATCATGCTTAGTCGCTGTTGCAACCTCATCACTTTACCCCTTCCTTTCCCATTAAGCTTTGCTAGTTTTGATACCCATGGTAATGGGATTGCTGAGTCCTCGTGGCTCACAGATTACTACAACAACAGTTGCAGGTATGGGTTATGCGATGATCATGACGCGAGAGCGATGTTTGCTTGTTTTGGAGTTCTTCTTCTGCTTCTTCTTCGATCAGGGGATAGGTTCTAGGTCGGCAGCTTGGGCTAGCAGGGTGGATGTCGTTTGAACTTCTGTTTATGTTTCATCCGTAGTCGGACGTTGCTCTTATGTATGATGATGTTGTATTCGTGTGGCATTGTATGCCTCTTGTATGTATCCCCAACTATTATGTAATGGTACGATGTAATGATATCCACCTTGCAAAAGCGTCTTCAATATGCGCTTATATCCTTGGTGGGACCTTCGAGTTCCTTTAGGATAGGGTCGCATATTGGGTGTGACACAAAGTCTCCGTTTATTTGTGATATTGCGAGGTTTGAATCCCTGCGCACCTCCAGGCATTGAATGCCCATAGAGACTGCTATCCGAAGACCGTGCAATAGAGCCTTGTATTCAGCTGCATTGTTGGAGTCTGTGTATAATATTTGGAGTGACCGTGCCTCCGGTGAGAGACGTCAGGACTACACCTGCTCCCAATCCGGCCAGCATTTTAGAGCCCTCGAAGTGCATGATCCAATTATAGTACGCGCCGTACTCTTTAGGGAGTTCGGCTTCTGTCCATTCGGCGACAAAGTCAGCCAGTACTTGCGACTTGATGGCCCGCCGTGGCTTGTATGTTATGTCGAACGGAAGGAGCTCGATGGCTCATTTAGCAATCCAGCCCGTAGCGTCGCGGTTATTTATTATGTTGTTGAGTGGTACTTCAGAGGCCACCGTAATCGTACACTCTTAAAAGTAGTGTTGTAGCTGCCGGGAAGCCATGAAGACCGCGTATGCTATCTTTTGATAGTGTGGGTATCGGGATTTGCATGGGGTTAGGACCATGGATACATAATATACCGGCTTCTGAAGCGGGAATTTGTATCCGTCAGCCTCTCGTTCGACGACGAGCACTGTGCTTACAACTTGATGTGTTGCAGCTATGTACAATAGCATAGGTTCGCCAGTATTTGGCGCTGTTAGGACTGGATTACTGGCCAGTAAGATCTTTATTTCGTCCAGTCCGGCCGCAGCCGCATCCGTCCACACGAAGTGTTCAGTGCGCCGAAGAAGGCGGTAAAGAGGTAGTGCCTTTTCTCCTAACCGGGAGATAAAGCGGCTTAAGGCAGCCACGCATCCAGCTAGTTTCTGGATATGCTTGAGGTCTATTGGTATAGCCAACTGTGAGAGAGCTTGGATTTTTGCCGGATTCGCTTCAATTCCTCTATTGGAAATAATGAAGCTGAGCAGCTTCCCAGAAGGCATGCCGAAAACACATTTTTCCGGGTTTAGCTTGATGTCGTATGTTCGGAGGTTATCGAACGTAAGCCTCAAGTCGTCTATTAGGGTTTCGACGTGTCTTGTTTTTATGACCACGTCGTCCACATATGTGTAACGCCCTCGCTGCGGCTATATCTCCCACGTGTCGAAGCACGACTTAGAGGCATAACCGCATTGAAAGCAATGTCGCAAGTGAGGAATCTTCACACATCCCATGTAATTCATAAGGGAAAGAGATACATAGTTGGCTTACAGTCGCCACCTCACACAATACATGAATAAACATCCATCATTCATTTTACACTCAAGGTCCAACTACGGTACCAAAATAGAAGAAGACTACCCCAAATGCAACACAGATCCCCGATCGTCCCAACTGGGCTCCACTACTGATCGTCTGGAAATGAAACATAGTAACGACCAAGGGCCTCATCAAACTCCCACTTCAGCTCGGTTCGCCATCTGTATTTGGTATCACCGGTACTGCATCATTTTGGTAGAATCTGTGAGTCACGGGACTCAACAATCTCACACCGAGATCAAGACTATTTAAGCTTAAGGGAAGGTTGGTGTAATGAGGTGGAGCTGCGACAGCGACTAGCATATATGGTGGCTACGATCGCAAAAGAGAGCGAGAAGAGAAGCAAGGCACGGTCGTGATGCTAGTAGCGATCAAGAAGTGATCCTGAAACTACTTACGTCAAACATAACTCCAACACCGTGTTCACTTCCGGACTCGCCGAGAAGAGACCATCACGGTTACACACGATTGATGTATTTTAATTAAGGTCAACGGGTTTTCTACAACCGGACATTAACAAATTCCCATCGCCTCATAACCGCAGGCACGGCTTTGAAAGATATTACCTGCAGGGTGTCCCAACTTAGCCCATCATAAGCTCTCACGGTCAACAAAGGATAAACCTTCTCCGGAAGACCCGATCAGTCTCGGAATCCGGTTCGCATGACATTTCGACAATGGTAAAACAAGACCAGCAAAGCCGCCCGAATGTGCCGACAAATCCCGATAGGAGCTGCACATATCTCGTTCTCGTGGCACATCCGGATAAGTCAAGCTACGAGTAAAACCAGGCCTCGAAGTTTCCCGTGGTGGCCCCAAGAAGTTGCTCGATTCGGACCAACACTCGAAGGAGCACCGCCCAGGGGGGCTAAAATAAAGATGACCCTCGGGCTCGCGAAAACCCAAGGAAAAAGGTATAGGTGGCAAATGGTAAAACCAAGGTTGGGCCTTCTTTGGAGGAGTTTTATTCAAAGCGAACATCACGGGTCCCATAAATCACCCAACCGCGTAAGGAACGCAAAATCAAGGAACATAACACCGGTATGACGGGAACTATGGCGGCAAGAGTGGAACAAGTCACCAGGCATAAGGCTGAGCCTTCCACCCTTTACCAAGTATATAGATGCATTAATTAAATAAGAGATATTGTGATATCCCAAAAATATCCATGTTCCAACAAGGAACAAACATCATCTTCACCTGCAACTATCAACGCTATAAGAGGGGCTGAGCAAAAGCGGTAACATAGCCAAACAACGGTTTGCTAGGAAAGGATGGTTAGAGGTTTGACATGGCAATATGGGTGGCATGATATAGCAAGTGGTAGGTAACGTAGCATAGGCATAGCAAAAGAGCGAGCATCTAGCAAGCAAAGATAGAAGTGATATCGAAGGTATGGTCATCTTGCCTGCAAGGATCTCAGAGTTGTCGAAGGCTTGATCCTCGTAGGCGTTCTCAATAGGTTCCTTGTTCACGTACTACCCAAATCAAGAACACAAGCAATGGAACCACAATCAAACAAGGAGCAATGCACAAGCAATATGATGCAATACATGACATGCTATGCGAGATGTGATATGCAATGCATATGTGTGCTCCGGAAGGAAATTGATGAACATGGCATCAACCTGGACAACCAAGTATGCCGCTGGAAAGATGAGATGATTCTGGTTGAAATCGATATAAAGATCACCGGAATCGGATGCACGGTTTGCAAATGGCAATCAAAACAAGAATGGCACAAATCTGCGATTAACAGCACGATGCTACTTAGCATGCAACAAGAAACTATGCTACAACACCCCAACATAAAAACAAAGCATATGGCAGTGATCTACAGGAGATGGTTAACAAAATAGGAACACTGAGCTACGGCTAAATCACATCATAACAGGCTCAAACAAGCATGGTGAAAGTGCAAAAAAAATATCAGGTTCACAGACTTAGTGAAAATACTAGTATGCCAGAAATTAACATCAGGAAGGCATGTTTAGAGCAAGCAAACAACAAGCTACAGGAACTTATAATAGAAAAACAAGGCATGACATGAATCTACTCAAAGCATAGATAAAAAGTCCCTTACTGACCATAAGCCAAAAAGGACCGTAAGAAATGATGGCACCCATGTAAACATAGCAAGTTTCATTACAGATCTCAGACTTTGCAGAAAAACTGGGCATGGCAAAAACAGATAACAAGTAGGCATGTTCATGAGCTCGATTCACTCACTACAGAGCATTTCATGATAAACTAAGCATACACCCATCAAGAAGACATGGCATAGAAGCTATACATGGCAAGAACAACATCATAGCATACAAGGATCAACTACAACAACCTTGGGAAAATTGAAAATCATGTAAACAATCTGCCAGGAAAACATCTTGAAGCAAAAGTAGAGCACGAAAATGACATGCTAGACTACTCCATAAATGCCAACAAAGGCATGGATGGATAAAGCACATCCATATGTTCAAAACACCCTTACTGATCATGCTCAAAATGGGCATAGATCTCTCTGTAACAACATGAACACATGGCATAAAAATAACAAAGAGGACATGACTTAGTGAAATTACTAAGTTCTGAAATCAACAACATTATCATCCCTAGTTTGCATGCTTGTGCGGTCACCACAGAGATCACAAAAATACATGGCATACACCCCTGGAAAGATAGCATGGCATAGATCAAAACATATGTAGGACTCAAGTTCATAAGATGCACACGTTAATCATGGCAAAAATGACAAAAGTGCATGTTCTGTTAAGAAACAGAAACTAACATCACATAGCCCTCTTCCAACAGCATTTCGGGTATCAAGATGAGCTCAAAAGAAAATGGTGCAATGAGATGAAATGATGTACTCATTGAGACGAACAATTTGATATGCTACATGCCCAAAACGGAGCCACGGGTGCAAAGATGTGATGCAATGAAAATGCAACAATATATTGGCAGAAAAGGACTTAGACGAAATTTGGGGGGAGGGGGGGAGAAGTCAACCGAGGGGTTCGCCGGCACGCGAACCGAGGCGTGGCCGGATCTCGCCGGAGTTGGCCCGGGGATCGCCGGAGTTGCTGGGGTGGCCGGATCCGGCGCGGGGCCGCCGGATCTGGGGCCAGGGACGGTGGAGATGGCGCGGGTGCGGGAAGGCGACGGCAGTGGCGACGGCGAAGCGGGCGGCGGAGGAGGCCGGCGATCGGGCGGCGGAGGAGACCAGCGACGGGCTGCGGAGGAGACCCGCGACAAGGCGGCGGAGGAGAGCCGCGGCTCGGGAGCCGAGGCGGAGGCGAGGCTTGCGCGGGGCAGCCTCGGGCCCAGCGGGCGGGCGGGCGGGCGGCGATGTGGGGACGCGGGCTCCGTGGCGCGCCTGACCAGCCCTGGCGGCGGCGGATTCGTCCCGCAAGGACGGACGTGTCCGGCGCGCGGATGGAGCGGGGAGCTAGGGTTTGGGGATCCGGAAATGGTGGAGGGGTGCACGTATTTATAGGTAGAGGGAGCTAGGAGACTCCAAATGAGGTGCGGTTTTCGCCCACACGGTCGTGATCCGACGACGGAGAGCATGGAAGTGACTTAGATGGGTTATTAGGCTGTTTTGCAGGGGTGTTGGGCTGCAACTCAAAAGAGGCCTTTGCGGTTACCCGGTTAACCGTTGGAGTATCAAACGAGTTCCAAATGGCACGAAACTTGACAGGTGGTCTACCAGTGGTGTACCAAGTCCACTTGGCAAGCCTCGGTCCATTCCGAGAACGTTCAACACCCACTCACGACAAAGAGACAAGAGGGGTGCGCCGGTGCATGTGGGAGTGCCGGAATGCAAAACGGACAACGGGGAAGATGCTCAGATGCATGCGACGAACACGTATGCAAATGAGATGCACATGATGACATGATATGAGATGCATGACAAGAACAAAATGCAAAAAAAATACAAAACCCAACCATGGAGGGAAAACCATAGCACATAGCCTAAAATGGCAAGAGTTGGAGTTACAAATATGGAAAGTTACATCCGGGGTGTTACAACACTCCACCACTACAAGAGGATCTCGTCCCGAGATCTAGGACTGAAAGAACTCCGGATATTCGGAACGGAGGTGATCCTCGCGCTCCCAGGTGGCTTCTCGGTCGGAATGGTGCGACCACTTCACTTTCAGGAATTTGATTGACTTGTTGCGAGTCTTGCGCTCGGCTTCTTCAAGAATAGCAACGGGGTGCTCATGATAAGAGAGATCTTCTTGGAGGTCAATTTCTTCAAAGTTGACAGTGCGTTCAGGAATCTTGAAGCACTTGCGAAGCTGTGACACGTGAAACACATCATGCACGTTTGCAAAATTGGATGGGAGCTCAAGTTGATAAGCGAGATTGCCTCTTTTGCCAATGATCTTGAAAGGGCCCACGTATCTAGGGGCAAGCTTCCCTTTGATACCGAAGCGACGAGTGCCTTTCATTGGAGAGACGCGGAGGTAGACATGGTCTCCGATTTCAAAAGCCACATCACGGTGCTTGTCATCATAATAGCCCTTCTGGCGCGATTGCGCGGCTTTGAGATTCTCACGAATGACTTTGCACATTTCTTCGGCTTCTGTGATCAAGTCGTTGCCAAGAAGTTGGCGTTCACCTGTCTCAGACTAATTGAGAGGAGTACGGCACTTTCTGCCATAGACAATTTCGAATGGGGCCTTGCCCGAACTCGCTTGGAAGCTATTGTTGTAGGAGAAATCGGCATATGGAAGACAATCTTCCCACTTCATGCCAAAGGAAATGACACAAGCCCTGAGCATGTCTTCAAGGATTTGATTGACTCGCTCGACTTGGCCACTTGTTTGAGGATGGAAAGCTGTGCTGAAACGAATGTTGCTGCCCATGGCCTTCTGAAAGGAGTCCCAGAACTTAGAAGTGAAGATGCTTCCACGGTCTGAAGAGATCAATTGTGGAATACCGTGCAAGGAGACAATTCTGGAAGTGTATAGCTCTGCCAGCTGAGCTGTTGTGATAGATTCTTTGATAGGAACGAAATGAGCCACTTTAGTAAGCTTGTCAATGACAACGAAGATCGCATCATTTCCACGCTTGGACTTAGGAAATCTAGTCACGAAGTCCATCTCGATATGATCAAACTTCCATTCTGGAATAGCAAGAGGTTGGAGGAGACCAGCTGGTCTTTGGTGTTCTGCTTTCACCCTTCTGCAGACATCACATTCATTCACGAATTGAGCAATTTCTCGCTTCATTCAAGTCCACCTGTCGATCGCTTGAGGTCATGGTACATCTTCGCATGCCGAGGATGAATGGATAGAAGAGAATTGTGTGCCTCATTCATAATGACTTTTCTCAAATCGCCTTTGGGAACCACACTTCGATCCTCGAAGAAAAGAGTGTCTTTGTCATCCAAGCGATAGCACTTGTATTTGGAAATGCCGTTGTCAATACCACGTTTCACCTTCTTCACCATGGTATCCAGGAGTTGTGCCTCACGAATTTGATCTTCCAAAGTAGGAGAGACTATGAGGTTGGCAAGAAGGCCTTGAGGAACAACTTGAAGATTCAGCTTGCGGAAAGCTTCACAAAGATCCGGTTGGAAGGGCTTGAGAATTAAGCTGTTGCAATAAGCCTTTCTGCTCAAAGCATCTGCAATCACATTCGCCTTGCCAGGAGTATATTCAATACATGGATTGTACTCTTGAACCATTTCGACCCATTGAGTTTGCCTGAGGTTGAGGTTGGGTTGAGTGAAGATATACTTGAGACTCTTGTGATCGGTGAAAATGTCCACTTTCCTTCCCAACAAGAGATGTCTCCATGTTATCAATGCATGGACAACTGCCGCCAACTCAAGATCGTGAGTGGGGTAGTTCTTTTCGTTGGGCTTCAACTGGCGAGAGGTATAGGCCACAACTTTCTTCTCTTGCATTAACACAGCACCGAGACCTTGAAGAGAAGCATCACAGAATACTTCGAATGGTTTGGATTCATCAGGAGGAGTCAAGACAGGAGCTGTTACTAGCTTCTCCTTGAGGGTGTTGAAAGCAACGTCACACTCAGGCGTCCAGACATACTTGACATGCTTCTGGAGGAGGTTGGAAAGAGGCTTTGCAATCTTAGAGAAGTTCTCATCGAATCTTCGGCAATAGCTTGTAAGACCGAGAAAACTGCGGAGCTGCTTGACATTCTGAGGAGGTTCCCAATTCACAATTGAAGACACCTTCTCGGGATTAATAACGATGCCCTTGGCGGAGATGATGTGACCAAGATACAGAACTTCATCAAGCATGAACTCACATTTGGAAAACTTCGCATAGAATTGATGCTCTCCGAGCTTGTTGAGCACCAATCGCAAATGTTTGGCATGATCCTGCTTGTTCTTGGAGAAGACCAAAATATCATCGAGATACACCAAGACGAAATCATTGGTGTAGGGGTTGAAGATAAAGTTCATCATTCGAGAGAATGTTGGAGGAGCATTGACAAGGCCGAAAGACATGACAGTATATTCATAAGAACCATAGCTTGTTCGAATCTTTGTCTTGGGGATATCTTGTTCACGAATGCGAATCGATGATAACCCATCTGAGAGGTCAAGCTTGGAGAATACTTTAGCGCCTTTGAGTTGCTCGAATAGCTCATTGATGTTGGGAAGTGGATACTTGTTCTTGATTGTCTTCTTGTTCAATGGACGGTAATCGGCGCAAAGTCGGTCCGTACCATCCTTCTTCGGACAAAAGAACTCCACATCCCCATGGAGATGAACTCGGTCCGATCAAACCCAGACGCTCTTGTTAATCGAGCTGCTTCTTCAATTCCTTCAGTTCTTCAGTCCAAGCTTGGGGACGCTTGCAAAGCGGGTTCGATGCGGGCTCAAGATCGATACTTAATTCGGTGGCCGATCGGAGGCATACCCGGAAGCTCTTCGGAAAGACATCTTGGTACTCTAAGCGATGGAATTTGAGAGATTGCGTGTAGCTCGGCCTTCTCATTGAGAGAAAACAACCGAATGGTTTCATCACGAGCGGCATAGATGATAACATCCTCAGAAGAGTGTGTCAATTGAATTTCCCTGGCAGCACAATCAAGTTGAGCTTTGTGCTTAGAAAGCCAGTCCATCCCGAGAATTAGATCGATGTCCGAGTCACCAAGGACAATTGGAGAAGACATAAATCTATAGTCGCCCATCTGGATAGAGACATCCCGAACCATGGAGCTTGCGTTCATGAATTTACCCGGAGAGACAACTGATAACGGTCTAGGCAAATCTTGAGAAAACATCTCATGCTTAGATGAAAAAGGTCTTGAGATGAAACTATGCGATGCACCAGTATCAAATAAGACTTTTGCAGGAATATCATTAACTGAGAGATTACCCATTATCATGTCAGAAGAATCCTCTGCTTGCGCTGCATTCATCATGTTCACCTTTGCAGACTTGGGATTATGCTTGACCACTGCATTGCTTGAAGATCTCACAGGAGGAGGAGGAGGAAGGCGCCTTTGGTTGAAGCATTTGTTCGCATAGTGAGCTTTCTGCTGACACTTGTTGCAAGTCACTTCTGAGAGTGGACGGTGATAAGGAGCATTTGACCTTGGAGCTTGAGGCTGAGACTTGTTCTAATAGACTGGGTTGGGTGTGTGGGAAGATCCACGACCAGCTGAGTTCTTCTGTTGGTAAGGCTGACGAAACGGAGGAGGAGGAAGGTAGAACTTTTGCTGCTTAGCTGCGCCTTGAGAGGAAGAAGAAGACTGAACTGCATCCCTGATTCTCTTCTTTGAAGCCTCACACTTGAGCTGAGCACCTTCTTGCTTGAGTGCCATATTGTAGAATTGATCAAACTGAGTAGGCTCAACAAGAACGAGAGCTAGCTGCAGATCCTCTCTAAGGCCACCTCTGAATTGATAGATCATACTCTTTTCATAAGGAACGTCTTGTTTAGCAAAGCGAGCAAGTTTCTGAAACTGCTTGTTGTATTCGTACACTGACATGTTGCCTTGCTTGAGATTGCGGAACTCCTCACGCTTGCTCTCAACAACCTTTGGTAGGAATGTGGTGAGCTTTAAAGTCCCGGCGTAAATCAGTGCAAGTAATCACTCGACCTCCTCTGGAATCCTTGTATTCTTTGGAACCAATCAGCTTCTTGATCCTTGAGCTGAAAAGACGCTGAACTTGGCGTAGTCCTCGGGCGGACATTGCTGCATTGAAATGCTTGTTGATATCCACGAGCCAATCGCGGCATCTGTGGCCTCGACCAAGAGCTGAAAGACTTTGGCTGATTTGCAAGGAACTGGTTGAGGGTAGGAAACTGAGGCTGATGGTAGAACTGCCCTTGACCTTGATTCCCTTGGTTGCCTTGGCCTTGGTTACGCTCTTGCATCAGCTGAATCAACAACTGAGCGTTGGCGTTAGTGGTTGCCATCAAAGTTTGCCATGCCTCCGGAGGCGGAGGTGGAGGTGGAGGGTTCGCCTGACTCCCATCACTGCGTTCCAGATTCTGACGCGTTGGCGGAGCCATCCTGAAGAGGGTGACATCCGTTAGCATCTCGATAGACAGATAGACAAGTTGAATCAACGGATAGAATTTGCAACATATAGTCTTCACAATAAACATTCGAACAGGGATGAACGAATGAATTCCAAAGTAAACATCACGTCCATTAAGGTGAGAAGCCACTTGATAATAGATTGATGAATGAAAATAAAAACAAGGTATGAATGGAACAAATAAGTGGTAAGGATTACCCAATCACAAACCAAATATCTGCGGGAAGAAATGCTAGAGCTACTTGAATCCCACCTATAAACTCCCGAAACTTTCCGGTTATGCAATCAGGTGTTGGGGATACAGGGGAAGCAATATATCTCACCCAAACTAACAATCCCTACATCCAGCTGTATCCATCCGTCAACACATAACCAAGGAACCTTCAGAAATCGTGTACCTCAACCTTCGAAAAGCATCCGTTATACGGTCATGGCAATACTCTCGTACTCACCTCAGTACTGGGTTATCGGGGTTATCTCACCAACAACTGCATAAAAGAGATTTTTGATGTCGGCGTACTAAACTCAGGTATCCCAGAACTGCAACGATAAAATTATGGCAACAACACCTCAGAGCTCAACTCCCCGGGACACTTCCACTAAACCCCTGACAGGAGGCACCAAGACAATGTTCTCGTCATAAAACCATTGGAACGATTCCAAGATACCCGCGCGATCCTAAGAAAATTGAGTGAAATTTGAGAAGAGAAGAGTCAAAACTCTACGTCAGGATGCCTTACCAGAGCGATGAAGAGACTGGGGAGTAAAAAGAATTCCTAACTCTCCGATATATATAATCCTAAATGACTCAAAACATTTTTTCTAGACACAACTCGGCCGCTAAAAACGATCAAGCAGTGGGGCTCCTAAGGTCGGGGAAGGCTCTGATTACCAACTTGTAATGCCCTCGATGCAGCTATATCTCCCACGTGTCGAAGCACGACTTAGAGGCATAACCGCATTGAAAGCAATGTCGCAAGTGAGGTAATCTTCACACATCCCATGTAATTCATAAGAGAAAGAGATACATAGTTGGCTTACAGTCGCCACTTCACACAATACATAAATAAACATCCATCATTCAGTTTACACTCAAGGTCCGACTACGGTACCAAAATAGAAGAAGACTACCCCAAATGCAACACAGATCCCCAATCGTCCCAACTGGGCTCCACTACTAATCGTCTGGAAATGAAACATAGTAACGACCAAGGGCCTCATCAAACTCCCACTTCAGCTCAGTTGCGCCATCTGCGCTGGTATCACCTGTACCTGCATCTGTTTTGGTAGAATCTGTGAGTCACGGGGACTCAACAATCTCACACCCGCGAGATCAAGACTATTTAAGCTTAAGGGAAGGTTGGTGTAATGAGGTGGAGCTGCGACAAGCGACTAGCATATATGGTGGCTACGATCGCAAAAGAGAGCGAGAAGAGAAGCAAGGCACGGTCGTGAAGCTAGTAGAGATCAAGAAGTGATCCTGAAACTAATTACGTCAAACATAACTCCAACACCGTGTTCACTTCCCGGACTCCGCCGAGAAGAGACCATCACGGTTACACACGCGGTTGATGTATTTTAATTAAGGTCAACTTCGGGTTTTGTACAACCAGACATTAAAAAATTCCCATCTACTCCCTCCGTTCGGAATTACTTGTCTCGAAAATGGTTGTATCTACAACTAAAATACGTCTAGATATATCCATTTCTGCGACAAGTAATTCCGAACGGAGGGAGTACCTCATAACCGCGGGCACGACTTTCGAAAGATATTACCCTGCAGGGGTGTCCCAACTTAGCCCATCATAAGCTCTCACGGTCAACAAAGGATAAACCTTCTCCCGGGAAGACCCGATCAGTCTCGGAATCCCGGTTCGCATGACATTTCGACAATGGTAAAACAAGACCAGCAAAGCCGCCCGAATGTGCCGACAAATCCCGATAGGAGCTGCACATATCTCGTTCTCAGGGCACATCCGGATAAGTCAAGCTACGAGTAAAACCAGGCCTCGAGTTTCCCCGTGGTGGCCCCGCAGGCTGCTCGGTTCGGACCAACACTCGAAGGAGCACTGGCCCGGGGGGGGCTAAAATAAAGATGACCCTCGGGCTCGCGAAAACCCAAGGGAAAAAGGTATAGGTGGCAAATGGTAAAACCAAGGTTGGGCCTTCTTTGGAGGAGTTTTATTCAAAGCGAACATCACGGGGTCCCATAAATCACCCAACCGCGTAAGGAACGCAAAATCAAGGAACATAACACCGGTATGACGGAAACTAGGGCGGCAAGAGTGGAACAAGTCACTAGGCATAAGGCCGAGCCTTCCACCCTTTACCAAGTATATAGATGCATTAATTAAATAAGAGATATTGTGATATCCCAAAAATATCCATGTTCCAACAAGGAAGAAACTTCATCTTCACCTGCAACTATCAACACTATAAGAGGGGCTGAGCAAAAGCGGTAACATAGCCAAACAACGGTTTGTCAGGAAAGGATGGTTAGAGGTTTGACATGGCAATATGGGTGGCATGATATAGCAAGTGGTAGGTAACATAGCATAGGCATAGCAAAAGAGCGAGCATCTAGCAAGCAAAGATAGAAGTGATATCAAAGGTATGGTCATCTTGCCTGCAAGGTTCTCAGAGTTGTCGAAGGCTTGATCCTCGTAGGCGTTCTCAACAGGTTCCTCGTTCACGTACTCGTCTCCCGGCTCTACCCAAATCAAGAACACAAGCAATGGAACAACAATCAAACAAGGAACAATGCACAAGCAATATGATGCAATACATGACATGCTATGCGAGATGTGATATGCAATGCATATGTGTGCTCCGAAAGGAATATGATGAACAAGGCATCAACTTGGCCAACCAAGTATGCCGCTGGAAAGATGAGGTGATTCCGGTTGAAATCGATATAAAGATCACCGGAATGGGATGCACGGTTTGCAAATGGCAATCAAAACAAGAATGGCACAAATCTGCGATTAACAGCACGATGCTACCTAGCATGCAACAAGAAACTATGCTACAGCACCCCAACATAAAAACAAAGCATATGGCAGTGATCTACAGGAGATGCTTAACAAAAGAGGAACACTGAGCTACGGCTAAATCACATTATAACAGGCTCAAACAAGCATGGTGAAAGTGCAAAAAAAATATCAGGTTCGCAGACTTAGTGAAAATACTAGTATGCCAGAAATTAACATCAGGAAGGCATGTTTAGAGCAAGCAAACAACAAGCTACAGGAACTTATAATAGCAAAACAAGGCATGACATGAATCTACTCAAAGCATAGATCAAAAGTCCCTTCTCGACCATAAGCCAAAAGGACCATATGAAATGATGGCACCCATGTAAACATAGCAAGTTTCATTACACATCTCGGACTTAGCGAGTAAAAACTGGGCATGGCAAAAGCAGGATAACAAGTAGGCATGTTAAATGGCTCGATGCACTCACTACAGAGCATTTCATGATAAAATAAGCATACACCCATCAAGAAGACATGGCATAGAAGCTATACATGGCAAGAACAACATCATAGCATACAAGGATCAACTACAACAACCTTGTGAAAATTGAATATCATGTAAACAATCTGCCAGGAAAACATTTTGAAGCAAAAGTAGAGCACGAAAATGACATGCTAGACTACTCCATAAATGCCAACAAAGGTATGGATGGATAAAGCACATCCATATGTTCAAAATACCCTTACTAATCATGCTCAAAATGGGCATAGATCTCTCTGTAACAACATGAACACATGACATAAAAAATAACAGCATGACATGACTTAGTGAAATTACTAAGTTCCTGAAATCAGCAACATTATCATCCCTAGTTTGCATGCTTGTGCTAGTCACCACAGAGATCAAAAAAATACATGGCATACACCCCTGGAAAGATAGCATGGCATAGATCAAAACATATGTAGGACTCAAGTTCATAAGATGCACACATTAATCATGGCAAAAATGACAAAAGTGCATGTTCTGTTAAGAAACAGAAACTAACATCACATAGCCCTCTTCCAACAGCATTTCGGGCATCAAGATGAGCTCAAAAGGAAATGGTGCAATGAGATGAAATGATGTACGGAGCCACGGGTACTCATTGAGACGAACAATTTGATATGCTACACGCCCAAAACGGAGCCACGGGTGCAAAGATGTGATGCGATGAAAATGCAACAATATATTGGCAGAAAAGGACTTAGACGAAATTTGGGGGGGGGGAGAAGTCAACCGAGGGGTTCGCCGGCACGCGAACCGAGGCGTGGCCGGATCTCGCCGGAGTTGGCCCGGGGATCGCCAGAGTTCTTTGGGGTGGCGGATCGGCGCGTGAGGCCGCTGGATCTGGGGCCGTGGACGGCGGGGGCCGCCACTGCTGAGGGAAGGCGGCAAGGACGGCGAACAGGGCAGCGGAGGAGGCCGGCGATCGGGCGGCGGAGGAGACCGGCGATCGGGCGGCGGAGGAGAGCCGCGGCTCGGGGAGCGGGCGAGGGCGGGAGGCCTTGGCGCTGGGGCCGCCTCGGGTCCAGCTGAGCTTGGTGGGCGGGCGGCAATGTGGGTCATGGGGCTCCACGTGGCGCGCCCTGACTAGCCAGGGCGGCGGCGGATTCGTCCGGCGCGGACCGGACGTGTCCGGCGCGCGGATGGAGCGGGGAGCTAGGGTTTGGGGATCCGGAAATGGTGGAGGGGTGCACGTATTTATAGGTAGAGGGAGCTAGGAGACTCTAAATGAGGTGCGGTTTTCGCCCACACGATCGTGATCCGACGACGGAGAGCATGGAAGTGACTTAGATGGGTTATTAGGCTGTTTTGGAGTGGTGTTGGGCTGCAACTCAAAAGAGGCCTTTGCGGTTACCCGGTTAACCGTTGGAGTATCAAACGAGTTCCAAATGGCACGAAACTTGACAGGTGGTCTACCGGTGGTGTACCAAGGCCACTTGGCAAGCCTCGGCCCATTCCGGTGTACAAAGAGACAAGAGGGGTGCGCTCGTGCATGTGGGAGTGCCGGAATGCAAAACGGACAACGGGGAAAATGCTCGGATGCATGTGACGAACACGTATGCAAATGAGATGCACATGATGACATGATATGAGATGCATGACATGAAAAAAATGCAAAAACAAAAGACAAAACCCAACCACGGAGGGACAACCATAGCACATAGCCGAAAATGGCAAGAGTTGGAGTTACAAATATGGAAAGTTACATCCGGGGTGTTACAATATGCCTCCACTGTTTTGCCGATTTGCTTTTCCAGGCATGTTTGAATCATGCATTGATAGGTTGCGCCGGCATTTTTAAGCCCGAAAGGCATAGTGTTGAAGCAGAAAGGACCATATGGCGTTATGAAAGCCGTTGCGGTTTGATGGTATCCAGAGTATGCATCGAGAAAACACAGTGATTCGTGTCCTGCGGTGGCGTCGATGCAAGGGAGGGGGAAGGGATCCTTGGGGCAAGCCTTGTTGAGGTCTTTGAAGTCGACGCATAGGCGCCAGGATTTGTCCTTCTTTGGTACCATTACCAGATTTGCCAGCCAATCCTGATGCTTGATATCTCTGACGAATCTGGCCTCTAGCTTGGCTAGCTCTTCCCGCATGCCTTGCCGCTTGGGCTCTAAGAAGCGCCTAAGAGTCTGTTTGAGAGGCTTGTATCCTTTCAGTATATTGAGGTTGTGTTCGGCCAGCCCGCGTGGGATGCCCGGCATGTCCGAAGGGTGCCAGGTGAAGATGTCCCAATTCTCGCGTAGGAATTCTCGTAGTGCGGCATCCATTGTGGGGCTCACCTGTGTCCCGATGGAAGCTGTCTTTGTGGGGTCCGTTGGGTGGACCTGGAGTTTGACTATCTCGTCTGCGGGTTTGAATGAGGTGGACTTGGGTCGCTTGTCCAGTATCACATCGTCTTTGTCCACGGTGGCACGCAGCGCTGTTAGTTCTTCGGCTGCTAGAGCTTCGGATAATGCTTCCAGGGCTAGTGCTGCGGTTTTGTTTTCGGTGCAAAGTGCGACGTCTGGAGCACTGGGTAGAGTGATGATTCCATTGGGTCCGGGCATTTTAAGCTTCATGTACCCGTAATGGGGTATAGCTTGAAAGCTTGTGAACGCGTCCCACCCTAAAAGGGTGTGGTATCCGCTGCTGAAAGGACCCACTTGGAATGTGATTTCTTCGGACCTGTAATTCTCCGGAGTGCCGAATATCACATCGAGTGTGATTTTTCCCGCACACCGTGCTTCCCGACTAGGGATGATTGCCCTGAAGGTTGTGCTGCTTTGCTCAATGCGACTTTTATCAATTTCCATTTTGTTGAGTGTTTCTTCGTAGATCAAGTTTAATCCGCTTCCCTCCATCCATGAGTACTTTAGTGAGCCGAAAGACGTCCACGATTGGGCTAAGGACCAAAGCGGCTGGTGACCGGACTGTCTAGAATTGAGGTTCATCACTGGCACTGAAAGTTATAGCAGTGTCGTTCCATGGATTTAGTTTTGCCATGTGGCAGATTTCAGCGGAGTTTTGATGAGCTCGCTTGTGCCTATTTTTTGAGGCGAAAGTCTCGAAGACTGTTAGTACCATATTTTATTTCTTTGGCGGGATGTTGTTCTGCTTTATGGCTTACAAGAAGATCCTCGCTACTTTTTGCTACCTGCCGGAGTATCCAACATGCTCTATGGCTATGTGTCGGTGTAGTGTCCGGCGTGTTGTGGAGTTTACATGGCCCATCGAGCCACTCTTCCAATACGGTTCCACGCCCTGGGGTGGGCTTTGGTTTCTTGGGGATTGGATCGGCTGACTTAGAGAGTTCGCCCATTTAGCTCGGACAAAGGTTTTAGTGAGAGCTGGACTATCCCCAAATTCTGTTTGGGTTTTCCAAGCGCTTTCCATCGCACAGTACTTCTGTACTATGGTTCCTAAGTCAGCAAAGTGTACTATGTCACGGCGACTTATAGTATTAAGGATTCCTTTGTTCGTGCAGTTTTTGCAGAAAAATGAGACTGTGTCCTCCTCACGACAGTCCTTGACCTTGTTTAGCACAAGGAGGAATCTGGCCCAGTAGCGATGTACTATCTCTTGGGGCTCTTGTCTGATATGGGAGAGAGGGTTTAAGTCCGGGTGGGTGGGTGTAGCTGAATCTGGATT
The DNA here is from genome assembly GCA_021437245.1 of Aegilops speltoides. Lineage (NCBI taxonomy): Eukaryota > Viridiplantae > Streptophyta > Magnoliopsida > Poales > Poaceae > Aegilops > Aegilops speltoides. Next base: position 244,239,738 of record CM038144.1, read on the forward strand.
CTGATCCGATCTAACGCCTTGGGGCAGGGGAGCTTCCGGGCTTGACAACTCCGGATCCGGGGCACTGCCCAATTTTTCCGGCCCAATACCCGATTCTAAGTCCGGGGTCTAGGTCATGTCTTCCCTTGAGCGGGTGTCCGGCTCAGGGAGCTCGGTGATCCGAACATAATTCGTCCTCAAAATAGAGGTATAATCCGTATGTGGCTCCTCCACTACCGCTATCTCGTGGGTGACTGGCGGGGATTTAATATCCCTTTGGTTGGCTTTAAGCCCAATCCGGTCATAGTCTGTGGCGACTCCCAAAGCAGTGATGCGATCCAAGAGCTCATTAAGGGAGGAGAGCTCCATTGGATCCATCTATTCGGCGAGTTCCAAATTGACGTGGAGGCTATTCGTGATGACCCGAGAGGCCATCGTCGGCGCGACAGCCGATTGGGCGGCCATGATGAAGCCGCCTAGTTGGAGTGTTTGGCCTACAGCCAGCGCTCCCCCAGAGGTGATGTTGTTTTTGACAATGAGATGGGCCATCGAGCCTTGTAGCGATGACACAGAGGAACTCTCAATGAAAGCACCAATGTCGGTGTCAAAACCGGTGGATCTCGAGTAGGGGGTCCCGATCTGTGCGTCTAAGGCTAATGGTAACAGGAGGCAAGGGACACAATGTTTACCCAGGTTCGGGCCCTCTTGATGGAGGTAAAACCCTACTTCCTGCTTGACTGATATTGATGATATGGGTGTTTACAAGAGTTGATCTACCACGAGATCGTAGAGGCTAAACCCTAGAAGCTAGCCTATGATGATTATGATATCGTCTCTAAGGACTAAACCCTCCGGTTTATATAGACATCGGAGAGGGCTAGGGTTTACATGGAGTCGGTTACAAATAAGGAAATATAATATCCGGATCGCCAAGCTTGTCTTCCATGCAAAGGAGAGTTCCATCCGGACACGGGACGAAGTCTTGAGTCTTCTATCTTCACGGTTCAATAGTTCAGCCAAAGTATATAGTCCGGCTGTCCGGATACCCCCTAATCCAGGACTCCCTCAAACTTCACTTGATCTTCGGGAGGAACTTGATGTAGCTTGAGGTAGTCGTCCATTAGGCACTCCTACTCGAGATACTCCTCATGTTCTGGAGTTCCATAGAGAGGATTCTTGTGGTCAGTGTTGAGGTCGTCGTAGCTCGTGGAAGTCACGGACTTGAGCTTGGGGAGCTTCTCTTGAGCGTAGTCTTGGGGTGCTTGTTGGCGAAGATGCCGTATGTACGTAGGCGAAGATGCCTTGAATTTGCTTGGTGAAGATGCCAAGGGATATGGTGAAGTCCTTGAGCGGTAGTTGGTGTTGAGCTCTTGACCTTCACGTTCTTGTTGGTGATGGCGTTGATGCCTATGTGATCTTGCCGGAGATGGTATGTCGGAAGCATTTGCTCTTGAGCGTCTTCTCAAAGATGAGGAAGATCGCTTGTAGGACTTGATGAGGGCTTTGATCTCCTCCATTTGAGCTTGCATCTTGGCATCGATGGAGTTTTTCATGGCATCGTACTCGTCGTTGTTGTTGTAGACCAAAGGTGAAATGCCTTGCCTATCCATCACAAGAGTCGAGTAGAGGTGAGTAGGAAATGAGATAAACAATACCAAGTTACCTTTTCCCAAAGTTGAGGATGTATCCCATTTCACTCAATATGAAATGAAAGAATAGAGGAATTGGTACTGGACTTGTTCACTCACACCTATAAAGTAAAGCTTATGGAGTAGCTTGGTTAGGATAGTGGCACAAAAATTTGATGCAAAATGTTAGGAAGAGTCAAATAATGTTGAAAGAGATTCACAAATTTGCAAGTGAAACAAGTAGACCAAAAGCAATGAATGGCACACAGAAACACACACACAGATAGATAATTGGGGCCGTGCAACCAAGGAATGAGCACAAAATGTGGAATCCACAGTGTCGTGCAAAACAAGCACCTATGGGGCAGGGCCCCTTTTCGGTCCGGCAGGGAGCGGAGGGCGCACGAAGAGCGGATCGAAGCGACGCACACGAGGGATTTACCCAGCTTCCGAGCTCTCCGGAGAGATAACACTCCTACTGCTGCTTGTGATTTGTATTGTGTTCTTGCTCTAGAGCGTGAGCGTTCTGTAGTTTCGAATGAGTCGAACCCCCTCTACATTGCGCACGGGCCTCCTTTTATAGGCTAAAGGGGTCACCGACAGGTGGCAACGCAGACAGGGGTACAAATGTAAAAAGAGGGGTTGGTACAACTGCCTCTACAGTGCACCCTACCTAACTCTGACGGCAGGGGACAAGAGCATTCAATGCCCATCCGTGTCGCCCAACAGTGCAGAAAAGCGACTGTTAGGGGCGCCACCGTTCGCCACGTTGGCCATCTCGTCATCTTCGCTCGCCACCTCGCACCGCTTGGCTGCACAGCCGCCCGCCACGTGCACTTGGAACGATCCTGTGGCAACACGTCGTCGGATGCGCTGCAGCGTGGGCACAGAGCGGTGGCTTCGCCGCGGCAAGCGCCTTGCCGCGGTCGTTGTCTTGTCGCGCCCGGAAGCTCGTCGCTCGCTGGGTCTTGCCGGGACATGCGGCACGTCGCGACAAGTTTCTAGAAATGCCTTGGTTGGCCTTCCCGGCAAGCTCCTCTTGCCGGGGCCTTGTCCTTCCCGGCAAGCTCCTCTTGCTAGGGCCTTGTCTTCTCAGTTAAAACACTTTGTTCTTGAATGGCTTTAATAGGAACTACGGAGGATCTTGGCGAGCACCCGGCAAGCCTTGCCGCAGGGCGCTGCGACTGCCCGTGCACAAGTTCGGGATACTAAGGTACCCCTACTTTAGTACACCGACAGAGCCCCGAACTGGGCCACCTGCGGTGCCCGGCGCTATTGGGCCAGGCCCAAAAGCAGGCACAGGCACACGCAGCGGCTGGGTCCACACCATATCTAACTCCGTATCCACTGCGCCCTCCCGTAACGGCACGCATCGAACGCGGCGTCGTGGGAGAGATCCTGGGTGATTCTTTAATCGAAAAAAGGCGTAACGTTCGCCTCCTCCTCTTTATAAGCAGGGGAAGCAGGGGTCGTTCCCCCACCTTTGCCACTTGCGGTTCCTTCCTCAGAAATCTCCGCCGCTCCCCTCCGCTTCCCAACCCGAAAGAGAGCAGCGCTCCGCCCCCCGTCGCCGCCGTCACCGCCAACGCCCCCGCTCTCCCTCACCGCCTCCGCCATGGCTCAAGGCGGGAAGGGTGCGAAGTCGGCGAGGCGCTGCTTGAGGCGCTGCGCAAGAGCGAGCACCTCCCCGAGCTCTCCGCGAAGAAGCTGCGGAGTGGTTCTATCTTTTTCTGGTCGGCCAGAGGCAGGCGCTTCAGCGCCGCAGTACTCTCCTTGGCTTCTACTTCAAACGGTGTCCAAAAGGATACCCTTCTTCCCTTGTTCTTCTATTGCGGGCTCTGCCCGCCCTTTTCCAATTTCTTCTGTGATATCATGAATACCTACGGGTTTCATCTCCTTGATTTCACCCCCAACGCCGTTTTGACCATGGCAGTTTTCGCACATCTCTGCGAGAACTTCGTCGGAATCCACCCAAACGTTACCCTTTTTCGCCATTACTTCATGCCCCGGGCCGAGAAAGGAGAGCCCTTAGCTGGCGGGATCGCCTGGATCTCGAGAGTCGGCATGAAGGAGGTCTATCTGGAGGGGGAGCTCCGTAGCAAATGGGAGGAGTGGAGAGCGGATTGGTGTTGGATTGTTGATGAGAACCCGCAGCCATTCACCAACTTGCGCCAAACCTGAGTAGTGCGAGGCGGCGATTGGAGCATACTGGCGGCGAGCGATGCCAGATCAAGATCACCACCACCGGATCTTGCGGCTCGGGCTTCTTGGGCTTCTTGTAGGGGCTGTTGGCGCGGACTTTCTTCTCGCTGCATCGCCTTTGCGGGAGGGGAGACCCTTTGGCTGTTTGGGGTCCGGCCGGATATCATGAGGCTGCGCCGGGCCTCAATTTTAATTTCCTTTGTTTTGGAGTTGGATGGGACGCTCAAGGAACTGTTCAAGCATGACCCCAACCATCCCGAGTGGTTCGGCTGCCGCAAGGCGTCGTCCCGATATGCAACAACTCCAGCTCGATCGCATCCGCGTTGATGCCGGAGCGACTCCGCGGGATCATCAACCTGGCGAGGAGAGCCCGCCGACGGCGTCGTGCAGAAATTCTTCGACGACCTGGTGGAGGTAGCGGTCCGTGCCGACGAGCGAGCTCCTCACCCACAACACCACCGAGCGATGAGATGCGGCGCGACGCCACCAGCGGAAGAGGCGGCGGCCGCCGCCGCTGGTGAATTTGGGTTCACTGTGGAGGAGGCAGAGGCGGCCGAGGCGGCAAGCCTTGCCGATCGAGAAGAGCTTGTCGGGGAAGTCGTCGGTGAGGGAGAGCCCGAAGCCAAAACGAGCGAGCCCGCCGAGGGTGCAAGTGGCCAGCCGTCTTCGAGCAGCTTGCCGCAGGCGGAGCCCCCAGCACAGCCCCTAGCTCAACCAAGAAGGTGCCTCCGCAGGACTGGAGACATAGCAGGGCGGCAGCCAGGGCAACAGCCGCCGCGCCGCGGGACGCGCTCCACCGCGACAAGCACCGTTGCCATGGGAGCATCTCATGCCGTGCCGGCAACTGGAGCGGGGTCCTCTCGAGCCGCCACTTCTGATCCTGCCGCAGCTCCCGCCAAGCGTCCAAGGGAGCCTACTCCTCCGCCTCGTCGCGCTGAAAGAGTACCGGACTTCGACCTCTCTGCGCTGAGCTCCGACGAGGAGGAAGAAGAGGAGGAGGAGTAAGACTTTCTTCTTGTTGTACTTATATTTCTTCGATTCTTGCTGTTTCTTGTCTCGTATCTGATCTGCTTTCTTCTGAACCCTGTCCCTTTCCGAGACTCTGGCCCAGAGAGCGGCAAAGAGGGCCAAGGTCCCCGTGGTTGTCATCGAGGACGATCTGTTTTGTGATGAGGGGGGCGTCCGAGACCACCTTGTCGGACCCGGCAACCTCTCCCCGAAGCAGCCCCCAGCGCAGCCCCCAGCATAAGTTCATAATTTTATTTCCCGCTGTCAGGCGCGCATGGGTACTCTTTCCTTGTTGATATCCTGATTGTTGATTTGCTTGTGTAGGAGCAGAACAGGCCCACCAGGAACAGCCAGAAGTCGCCCCTGAGGTGCTGTCTGCTTCCACTACGCCACCAAGGGATGACTCCCCGGCAAGGGAGCGCTCTCCGGCAAGGAACGGGACCAGTGATCCCCCGGTGGTGGAGCCCATGATTACAGAGCCCAGCACAGGTAATCCTTCTTGTCAGAGAACTTCCCTTGGTTCTTCTTCTTCTGATCTTCTTTTTTGGATATTTGCTTGACTTTTTCTATCTCTTCCTATCTTCAGATCCTCCTTCCACAGATCCGATGGAGACCGAGGCCACCGGCGAGGAGGATGCACGCGGCAACACTGATGATGCCGCCACCATAGAGGAAGAGGTCGGCGCTGACGATCCCGCCGGCGAGGAGGCCGCCAAGGCTGCTGGCGCAGGAGCTGGCGAGGGGTCTGGCGATCATACTGACGACCCTGAGGGCACAGGAGCGCAAGGCACTACACCGACTGCCTACCCCTCCGCCGCTGATGCAGCGCCGGGCTCCGAAGAGCCCCAACCCGGCGCCTACTTGAAGGCCGGCGAGGGTGTTTTCATCAAGCTTCCCTGGGCGTCAAGCTCCAGGGCACTGGTCGAGGGAGAGGTTTTTGACGGAGAAGTGCTTGCCTCTGTTGGGCTGATGGTGGTTGACGCGCCAAGCAGCAGCAGCGGCGAGTGAGGAGGAGCAGCTGCTCTGGAAGCTGGTGTCGCTCTACCGTGCCCGACAAGCCAAACTGGAGTCCCGGGAAGCGCTTGTCGCGCAGGCGGGAGTGGTCATAGAGAAGCATGCGGAGGAGCTCCAGAGTCGCAACCAAGAGGCCCTCCGGTCCATTGCAGAGGAGAGGGCGCAGCTTGTTGAGGCGCGGAAGGCCTTCATCCTCGATAAGGCAGAAGCCGAAGAGCAACAGCGGCTTGCTGCCGAGGGGCTGTCCGCGCGGGAAGGCGAACTGACACAGTGGAAGGTTAACTTGGACAGCTATGAGGAGGAGCTTGCTGCGCGTGAGGAGACACTTGGCGGGGCTCTCAAGGAAGCGAAGGATGCTGCTGCAGCTGCCAAGGCCACCAAGAAGGAGCTGGAGGTGAAGATGGCGGAACTAGAAGCCACCCTCAAGGCAAAGAATGAAGAGCTTGCCGCGCTCAGTATGGGCTTGAAGGACGCCCTGCCCATGGTGAGCTGCAGGTCGTCTCTCACGAGAAGGGCGAGGAGCTGAATGCTGCCAAGGGCGTCAATGCCGATCTCGAGCTGAAGCTGGCTCTGTTGGCCGACCGAGACGCTGGGCCAGGCGCCAAGAAGCGGGAGGAGGACTTGAGCGGGAGCTCAAGGCCAATGAGGCGCTCTGCCGACGAGGGCCGCCAAGACCAGAACACCTTCGGGGATACCGTGGAGCTCTGGACGGAGGGCCTCGTCAACATTTGTCTTGATTATTGGCGAGGCCGACGCAGCTGGGGCTGGAGGGCCGGGTACTCCTCGGCGAAACCTCCGCCCAGCGCCAAGCTCACTCTGTTCTTCAAGGGCGTGGCGATGGCTCTCCAAGCAACTCCGGAAAGGATCCCAAAGCAGCTGGGCCGACGAGTCGCGCATAATCTGTGCGGAGTTGGAGAAGGTGTTGGTGAAGGTGCTCTTCCGCAATCCAGGCCTCAACCTCACCAACGTCCTCAAGAAGCTGCCGGCCGGTGCTGATCATGCAGAGCTCAAAGCCCTTGTCGCACCCATTGTGGACAAGGTGAATGAAGTCAGGAGGGTTGATGGTGGCCGTGTAGATTAGGCCGCCCATTTTCTCCTTTTTCTTGCCGCTGTCAGATATGTCACAGGAACAATCTATTAGAGCACGGCAAGTCATTTTTGTAATATAACTTTATCTTGGGCAGTATTTGCTATGTTATTTCCTTTACTTGATTCCTTTCTTTGTATGTTTTTACCCTACGCTTTTAGGGAACTTGCCGGCGCACGCACCCTTGCCCATGGCGCCGAGTCTGTGGCTATCAAGACTGCTTGGCGGTGTTGCGAGCAAGAAACCTTGTCGCAACTAGTCGCAGCACACTTAAGTCGTTGAGCGGACTCGAAACAAAGTAAGGGCGCAACTAGCTGCGAGTCGGTTCCTCCGCGCACCGGTTTTCCACACAAAGCACGGTCGTTCAAGGAAGATAACTTAAGAAATTTTTAAATCTGCTTATGCTCAAACTTTGGCAACTTAGCTTTTCTGTCGTTTTCGTCCCGGCAAGGCGATACTTTCTTGAACGAAGCCTGGTCCACACCATTATCTTCTCCTTCCCCCCTGGTGAACTTGTGGGCGAAGGAACCTTCTTTTTGAGAAAAAGAAAGGAGAGAAAATAAAGATATGGAGCCTTAAGGCTCGTTATTGCTTACCGGGGGCAAGTCTTTGCACAAAGTGTCGAGATAATACATGCAAAAAGAAAAAGGCATGAAATTTGACAAGATGTGCGAAGCACATGTGCTTTATTTACGACGGGATCTGCGCCCGCTTTGTACAAAGGGTTACATGCAACAGCGGCAAGGCTTGTACAAAAGGTGGTTGCGGAACAGAGTTAAACAACGCATATATAAATAAAAGCCAGCGAAGATGCTCAATGTTCCAGGAGTTGCTCACGGAAAGCCATCTTGGTCTCAAAGCGGACAGCGCCAGGCCTAGTGACTCGCTTCACCCGATAAGGGCCTTCCCACTTTGGCGTCAACTTGTTGGAATTCTTGGCAGATTGAACGTGCCGAAGAACAAGGTCGCCTTCCTCGAGACTTCTGGCATTGACTTTGCGGCTATGGTAGCGGCGCAAAGCTTGCTGGTATCGAGCAGCTCGTACAGCAGCCTGAAGACGATCTTCCTCAAGGAGCAGCGCGTCATCTTGTCACAGCTGCTCTTGCTCAAGCTTATCATAAGCGAGCACTCGAGGCGATCCGTATACGAGTTCCGTGGAGAGAACTGCCTCTGCTCCATAGACTAGAGCGAAAGGCGTCTGGCCAGTGGCTCGATTTGGCGTCGTCCTGATCGACCAAAGAACCACCGGCAGCTCCTCGATCCAGTTCTTTCCGCACTTGTGCAGCCTGTCGAAAGTCCTGGTCTTGAGCCCGCACAACACTTCAGCGTTTGCCCTCTCCGCTTGACCGTTGCTTCTCGGGTGAGCAACAGAAGCGAAACAGACCTTGGCGCCAAGATCTTGGACGTACTGCATGAAGGTGCGGCTCATAAATTGTGTGCCGTTGTCGGTGATGATCCTGTTAGGGACTCGAAATGGCAAACAATCGACTGAAGAACTTGATTGCTTGTTGTCTTTGTCACCTTCCTCATCGCTTCCACTTCCGGCCACTTTGTGAACTTGTCGATTGCAATGTACAAGTACTCAAAGCCCCGACACTTCGGGGAAAGGGGCCGAGGATGTCGAGCCCCGGACGAAAATGGCGAGGATAAAGGGATCGTCTAGAGAGCTTGAGCTGGATGGTGTATCTGCTTGGAATGGGCGGCATGCTTCACACTTGGTTACTTGTGCGATTGCATCACGAGGGCTGTGGGCCAAAAGAAACCTTCGGAATGCTTTGCGGCAAGTGCTCTTGCGCCAATGTGGTGACCACATATGCCTCCATGTATCTCTACCAACAGCTTACATCCATCTTCAGGGAATGCACTTCAATTTCACTCCGTTGAATCTTCTTACATACGGTATGTCGTGAGACAAACTGATACATATGATTGCCGGGCTACTTTCTCCGCTTCTTCTTGCTCTTTGAAGTTCTCCTATCTGAAGAAGCGGACAATCTGCTGCGCCCATGCGGAGCTTGCGGCTCGACAACAAGGACTAAAGGCACAAATGCTTTGCTGGGAACATCTGCTTCCACGGCAAGAATCTGCAGCTCAGCCGGAGCTTGATGTTCCCCGGCAAGCTTGCGGAGCAAAACTTCGTCGGGGCGTCGCTTCCCACGAAACAAGCCCTAGGGCTTGTCGGAGCAGACTGCTCCTCAGCACTCTTGGTGTTGATCTTGGGGACCTTCTTGGCGGCGGCTTCGGGGAGCTCTGTCGGAAAGTAGTCACCGGAAACCAACTTCCTTTTCTTGCTCTGTCTAGTTGATGGTGTTACAGATGGTTGAGTCAGCTTGAGCACAAAGATCCCTGGTTCCACAGGTAACTTTAATGCAGCGCATTTTGACAGGCCATCGGCAACGTCATTCTGGGCTCTCGGAACATGCTCCATCTGCAGGCCGTCAAAATGCTCCTCCAACTTTCTCACTTCATCGATGTAAGCTTCCATCAACGGACTCTGATAATCTTTGTTCACTTGGCGGACGACAAGCTGCGAGTCACCCCTGACAATAAGTTTCTTGATTCCAAGGTCTGCCGCGATCCTAAGTCTGGCAAGCAAACCTTCATACTCTGCAGTATTGTTTGTCGCTTGCTCCTTGGGAAAGTGCATCTGGACCACGTACTTGAGGTGCTCTCCGGTGGGTGCGACAAGTAACACGCCCGCACCGGCGCCTTGCAGCGAGAAGGCACCATCAAAGTACATGATCCACTCTTTGCTCGCTTCCTTGACGGGGATGCTCGTCTCCGGAATCTCTTCATCAGGCGTTGGCGTCCATTCTGCTATGAATTCTGCCAATGCTCGGCTCTGGATAGTTGAAGTACTCTCAAACTTAAGGCCAAAGCTTGACAGTTCTAGTGCCCACTCGACAATCCTGCCTGTTGCTTCTGGATTCTGCAATATCCTCTTCAACGGAAAGCGAGTAACAACTGTGATCTCGTGTGCTTGAAAGTAATGGCGCAGCTTTCTCGAGGCCATGAGAAGGCCGAAAAGCAATTTCGCACACCGTACCTTGATCTAGCCCCTGCAGAAGGGGACTGACAAAGTAAACTGGGCGCTACACCATTTTCTTCTGCTTCTCTTCTTGTGGCTGCACAGACCCATCCTCGTCGGGACCAGAGCTTGTCGGGGAAGCCCCCTGCTTGTCGCTGGATGCACTCGCCGGGTCCGCTGGCTCATCTTCTGCCTCCCTTTCCGCTACTAATGTAGCACTAACCACTTGATTGGTTGCCGCTAGATATAGCAGCAACTTCTCTTGTGGTTTAGGTGCGACAAGTATTGGAGTGGAGGGCAGGTATCTCTTCAAGTCTGCAGCGCAGCTTCCATACAGAGTCCATTTCATTGGACCTGCCTTTTCAATATTTTTAAAAATGGCGAGGCGCGCTCAGCAGACTTAGAGATGAACCTCTTGAGAGCAGCTACATGGTAGCAAGCCTTCGCACATCCTTGACGCGCTTCGGTGCTTCGATCTGCTCAATGGCCTTGATCTTGTCGGGATTGGCTTCAATCCCCCGCTGAGATACAAAGAACCCGATAAGCTTGCCGGAAGGGACTCCAAATACACACTTCTCGGGGTTGAGCTTGAGGTTGATCTTGCGCAGATTTGCAAAGGTCTCTTCCAAATCTTGAATCAGAGTTGCTCTGTCTTTGCTCTTGACCACTATGTCATCCATGTAAGCCTCTACATTTCTGTGCAATTGTGGCTCAAAAGCTTCGTGAACTACCCTTGCAAATGTTGAACCAGCATTCTTCAGTTCGAAAGGCATCCGTACAAAACAGTATGTGCCACATGGAGTGATGAATGCGGTTTTTTCCTCATCCTCTTCCGCCATGAAGATCTGATGATATCCTGAATATGCATCAAGAAATGAAAGCAAATCACATCCTGCCGTGGAGTCGACAATCTGGTCAATGCGGCAAGGAAATGGATCCTTGGGACAAGCTTTATTAACATCGGTGAAGTCTATACAAAGCCTCCATTTTCCGTTAAGCCTGCGCGACGACTACGTGATTGGCCAGCCACGTTGGATGGAGCACTCCTCAGACCGAACTGCTTGCTTCCGACTTCTTGATCTCTTCGCAATGAATTCTTGGTGCTCCAACGCTTGTTTTCGACTTTACGCTTGGCGGGCGTGCGTGAGGCAGCGGCAAGGTGGTGCTCAATTACTTTCTGGGAACACGGGGATGTCAGATGGTTGCCATGCAAACACATCGACATTCGCCCACAGGAAAGCAACGAGCACGCTTTCCTATTTAGGATCGAGCGTGGCACTGATGGTGAAGGTACCACCAGTGTCGTCCTCCTTGGCGGCCACTTTCTTGGTCTCTGGCGGAGCTGCCTTTGCCTTCTTACACTTGCCGGTGGAGCTCGATGGTCCGTCCTCGACGGTAGCGCAGCAGTCCGAAGAGGTGCGCTTGCCGGAGTGGGCATCGAGCTCTTGCGGACTTGGTCTTCTTCTTCCCCGGGAGCTTCAGCGGCAAGTGGCTTGCGATCTGCTGCTTCCCGGTAGATCTTGTCGATACAGATAAGGGCATCCTTCTTGTCGCCAGGGACAGAGATGACACTTATCGGACCTGGCATCTTGAGCATGTTGTAGGCATAGTGAGAGGCTGCCATGAACTTGGCGAGCACTGGACGACCGAGTATCCCATTGTAGGGCAATGGGAAATCAGCAACGTCAAAAGTGACTTTCTCTGTTCTGAAGTTAAGCTCGCTGCCAAACGTGACTGGCAACGTGATATTCCCCTTCGGCTTGCTCCTTCCCGGGTTGATTCCTTGGAAAGTGCCGGTCTCTTCGAGCTTGCTGTCGGGGATCTGGAGCTTCTTGAGTACCGCGGAGGAGATCAGATTCAAGCCGGCCCCGCCGTCAACCAGCATCTTTGTGACCTTGAGGTTGCGGATAGTTGGTGAAACCAACATCGGCAAGCACCCGACCGCAGTTATGCGATCAGGGTGATCCTCAACATCAAAGATGATAGGCGTGCTGGACCACTTCAAAGGCTTGCGCGACTCAACTGATGCTTCTGCTGCATTAACTTCCCGCACCCACTGTTTGAGCTGGTGGTGCGAAGTATGCAGAGAAGCACCGCCGTCGACACACAAAACCTCTGTGGCTTTCTGAAACTCCTGCTCGTCGGCCTCATCATCATCCATATCCTCATCTTCGTCTTCATCTTCGTCCTTGTCGCGGCCGCGGGGAGGTCTGTCTCCTTGCCGCTGCTTGGCCTTGCATGGCGCCCGCCCGGCCGGGGCGCTTCTTGCGGATCCACGGTACCTTCCTGGGCCTTCTCCTTGTCGCGTCGCTCGTACTCAGCTTTCGCAGTTCAACAAGCTGCTCAACCTTCTTGCAGTGCGGAGATCATGGCCCTTAGTGCGGTGGATCTTGCGATCTTGCTGCGAGCCGTCACGCTTGTCGGCGGCCACCACAGCCTCGCCGTAGTTACCAGCTTTGGCCTTCTCGGCGCCACTTCCGTTGCCGGACTACTCGACAACTAGTACATCTTTAGCTTTCCTCTTCCTGTTGTTCCGCCGCCGGTTTTTCCTTGCCGGGGCGGCTTCCTCACTTTCAGACCCTTCTGCTCCTGTATTCTCTCCGGGGAGTTTCCTCCCTTCCTCAGGACATGCACACTTGTCGGCCAGAGCATATAGCTCACTGACATCTCTGATCTTGCACATCGCCATCTCCTCCCTCATCCTGCGATTACGCACGTTCTGATGGAACGACCGATAACCGGCGGGGTGGGCGTGCAGGATGTTGCGCCGCACTTGCTGAATCTTTGTATGTACTTGCGCAGGGGCTCTCCTTCCTTCTGGGCGAGCAGATGCAGATCGCTTTCCTGGCCATGAGGCTTGTGGCCGCTTGTGAAGGCACCGACAAACTGATGGCACGGATCCGCCCATGAGGAAATGGAGTTGTCCAGCAAGTGCATGAGCCAGGATCTGACATTGGGCTTGAGCACTAGTGGGAAGTAGTTGGCAAGGATCTTCTCGTCGCGCCCCCCGGCGGCTTGCACCGCAATGGTGTAGATGCTGAGGAACTCCGACGGATGCAACCTGCCGTCATACTTCTCCGGTACATCTGGCTTGAAGTTCTTGGTACTGGGCCACTGGACTTGCCGCAGCTCACGAGTAAACGCAGGGCAACCTACCGCGTACGGCAAGTCACCTGGTTCCCCTAGCGCATGCATGTCAACAGCGGGCCCAACGCGCTGGTCTGACTGACGCCGCGCTTCTCTCCGACGCTCGATGCGGGTGCGAGCATCTTCTTGTTGTCGTTCTTGAAGAACTTGGCGCTGATCGCGACGAGCTCGTGGATCTGATGACGCCATGGAGTCGGTGTCGTGGTTGATCCGGCGAGTCGGCGATCTTGGCCTTCGGGGCGGGGAGTGCACGGTGGTTGCACCTCCACCGGTCTTGTCGCCATCGGCTCGCGTCCGACAATCTTGCCGCGGCTGCGATGTAGCTGGCTGCCGTGGAGTGTCGCCGTTGGCGAAGCCGATGAGGCTCTGTATGGTGGACTCTAATCGTCGATCTTGTCCGCCGTTGGAGGGTAGTCCAGGAGCAGTTGAGCTCGAGCCAACGCTTCTTCTGGAGTCTTCGGTGGCGGCGGTGAACGGCGCGAGGAGCGGGATATGCTCGGACTTCCAACTGGGTTGGAAGGAGCAGTACCCCGTCCAGGCGACCGTACCTCACTCGTGCCGGCATGCTGGCATGCATGCTGGTCTTGAATGCCCCGAGATCCACCAGCTTGGCCTTGTTCTAATGCGAGTATGGTGCTGCGTGCACCATGACGCTGTCGATACCGCGCCTCCTGAGATGGGCGCGGTGCGTGTACGGACGCCGAAGTTTGCGGGGCCTTGTCCTTGGATTTGGTAACGACGTGAGCTCCCTAGTCGGCGCCCGCTCCTCCGCCGGCGTCCACCCCATCGCCCGTTCGCTCCTATGGCGGCAGGATCAACGTGGACGGAGCAGCCACCTCCGAAGCCTTCTTCTTCGGTGCAATGTCGGTGAAGATGATGAAATAGACGAAGATCTGGCTCGCGTGAACGCCGGATCGGGTTCACACAACCTCGACGCCCCCTACCTGGCGCGCCAAAGATGTCGTGGGAAACGAGCACCTACGGGGCAGGGCCCCTTTTCGGTCCGGCAGGGAGCGGAGGGCGCACGAAGAGCGGATCGAAGCAAAGCATGCGAGGGATTTACCCAGCTTCGGAGCTCTCCGGAGAGATAACACTCCTACTACTGCTTGTGATTTGTATTGTGTTCTTGCTCTAGAGCATGAGCGTTCTGTAGTTTCGAATGAGTCGAACCTCCTCTACATTGCGCACGGGCCTCCTTTTATAGGCTAAAGGGGTCACCGACAGGTGGTAACGCAGACAGGGGTACAAATGTAAAAAGAGGGGTTGGTACAACTGCCTCTACAGTGCACCCTACCTAACTCTGACCGCAAGGGACAAGAGCATTCAATGCCCGTCCGTGTCGCCCAACAGTGCAGAAAAGCGACTGTTAGGGGCGCCACCGTTCGCCACGATGGCCATCTTGTTATCTTCGCTCGCCACCTCGCCTTTGCTTGGCTGCCTGACCGCCCGCCACGCGCGCTGGAACGATCTGTGGCGACATCGCCGTCGGATCTTGTTGGGCGTGGCACAGAGCGGTGGCTTCACCGCGGCAAGCGCCTTGCCGCGGTCATTGTCTTGTCGCGCCCGGAAGCTCGTCGCTCGCCGGGTCTTGCCGGGACGTGCAGCGCGTCGCGACAAGTTTCTTGAAATGCCTTGGTTGGCCTTCCCGGCAAGCTCCTCTTGTCGGGGCCTTGTCCTTCCCGGCAAGCTCCTCTTGTCGGGGCCTTGTCTTCTCAGTTAAAACACTTTGTTCTTGAATGGCTTTAATAGGAACTATGGAGGATCTTGGCGAGCACCCAGCAAGCCTTGACGCGGGGCGCTGCGACTGCCCGTGCACAAGTTCGGGATACTAAGGTACCCCTACTTTAGTACACCGACACACAGAAAACGCTCGTGTTGCACAATTCAAGAGAGATGCTAGCACAATTGCTCAATGGACGGATATGACACTTGTGAAGATGCAAAATGGATAAACTTTCTATCCCAAGTATCCTATTATGTATGGTTCCCGGTGTTTCTCAAGATGATCCAAGATGATTAGATATGACAATCTTAAATGCAATGTGGTATGATACTATCGCACTTGCTTACAAGCTTCTTTGCTCTCTCCTTTTGCTTAAAAGATTACTCTTTTTTTTGTATGGCCACTTTTGCACAATGCACAAACCAAGATAGCAATTGTATATATGCGGGAACAAACTTGTGACACAAGAGATGATATGATGATACCAGTATGATATGGTATGTATGAAATGGAAGGTGTAGATCTCTAATGTGCACAAGTAACGTTGCCAGCAATAATCAAATGGCTATTCTCGATAGGCAAGTAACGCAAAAATGGGCTAGAGGTTAACAATGCAATTGCAAGGGGATATACAATGGTGTCGTCGAGGTTACCGCCCTTGGCGATGATGAGAGGCAGTGTTGCCGATGTCGACCCGTTCCTAATTAGCCGAAACACCTTAGGAAACGGAAAAACCACAACTCAAAATCTCAAGGACAAAAGTCAAATGGTGGTAGCGGAAAGCGGTTGTGTTTTTGCACTAGGCAATGATGGGTTTTGGAGTATGCAAGGCGGAAGTCGAGGTTATGATGGTGGACTATACACGGTGTTGGAGTTGAAGTCACCGTCCCTAAGTAGCATAAATACCTTAGGAGACACAAACCACAACTCGTACAAGCTCAAACAAAGTTGGGTTAAGTTGAGGTGGCGGAAGTGTATGGTGGACAAGCCTATGCGGAAGTGGTGGTGGTGGTTGATGAAGAAGTAACCGTCTCTAAGTAGTCGAAACACCTTCGAAGACTCAAGTCACAACCCAAACAACCACTAATGCAATGGGGATCAAAATGGGTTAGGTTCCAAAGTCGGTGGTGGTAATGCAGATGATATGATGGTGGCCCTAGGCAAAGATGCCAAAGTTCCGAAAATTTGATGGAGACCATATGATACTGGTATTCGGGGTGGGGGGGAGTTATCCGCACGTCTGCGAGAGAGTCTAGCTCATCCGGGAGGTGTCCGGATGATTTGGGAGCACTTCCGGATGATCCGGGTAGGTGAAACTGCTCGGGATTTCCTCTCGGGGACGAATTTGTGGGCGGAAATTGGGTGATTTCGGGGCAAAAATTGCAGAGATTTCATGGATGGAAGGTGGGGAAAAGATGGGAGATGCTAGATCCACTTGAAACCAAGCAAATCCACGGATCAAAATCAACAAAACATCATCTAACCAACAAATCACAAAAAAAAAAATTGGGGCTATTTTTGGTGGGGATTTTTGAAATTGGGGAAGAACACAACAAAATTAGGCTAGAAAACAAGGGGTAGGGGCTCCAAATACGTGATCAACGTGGCTCATGATACCATATGTTACGGGGCTAACCCGGTGTAGGCCGATCTTTCACGATTGGAGTGGGATCCCTCGAAGAACACGAAGAACACGGGGAAGAACGGGGAGAAATCACAAGGGTAAACACTCAAGAACAAGTCCAATCACACATCCACTAGACAATCAAACACACAAGATCACAAGGTACATGAACAAAAAAAAGGAAAGATACAAGGTAAAGTTCATCTCCATGAGGCGGTCTTGATGGGGGGGGGGGTCTGTCGGTGTCAAAACCGGCAGATCTCGGGTAGGGGGTCCCGATCTGTGCGTCTTAGGCTAATGGTAACAGGAGGCAAGGGACACAATGTTTACCCAAGTTCAGGCCCTCTTGATGGAGGTAAAACCCTACTTCCTGCTTGATTGATATTGATGATATGGGTGTTAAAAGAGTTGATCTAACACGAGATCGTAGAGGCTAAACACTAGAAGCTAGCCTATGATGATTATGATTCTGTCTCTAAGGACTAAACCCTCTGGTTTATATAGACATCGGATAGGGCTAGGGTTTACATGGAGTCGGTTACAAAGAAGGAAATATAATATCCGGATCGCCAAGCTTGTCTTCCACGCAAAGGAGAGCCCCATCCGGACACGGGACGAAGTCTTCAATCTTGTATCTTCAAAGTCCAACAGTCCAGCCAAGGTATATAGTCCGGCTGTCCAGATACCCCCTAATCCAGGACTCCCTTAGTAGCCCCTGAACTAGGCTTCAATGACGATGAGTCTGGCGCGCAGTTCTGTCTTCGGCATTGCAGGGCGGGTTCCATCTTCGAATACTCCAAAGTAATTATAGAACACTTGAACCGTGTCCGGATCTGCAAGATGATTCACACATACCACCGTGGAGAGCATAGCACTTCATAAATCCGATCTGCTAGAAATTCAAAGCGACATGACACTACGGTTGGGCCATTATTCGAACCGTTTTCCCACAACCAGCCATAGCGCGTATTGCGAGGCGGTTTCCTCGGCATGTCTTGTCGAAGCAGA
This sequence comes from Aegilops speltoides, assembly GCA_021437245.1. Lineage (NCBI taxonomy): Eukaryota > Viridiplantae > Streptophyta > Magnoliopsida > Poales > Poaceae > Aegilops > Aegilops speltoides. The sequence continues at coordinate 244,257,186 of CM038144.1, forward strand.
GATCATGTCCCCTTATCACGGGATTTCCATCAATATGGGTATGGGTAACCCAACCGCGCAATCAATTGTGGCGCTTGGGAAACAAGCGATTCTCAACAGGAAAGTGGGGAGGCGCATCGTTCTTGTCACCTCTATAAAGGGATAAGGATTCCCCATTTTCACCCACGCCTTCTTCCTCCTGTGCTTATCCATTCCCACACCCTCAAGCTCCAGCGCCCCTGGTTCACACCTTCTCCGCACAGCCAAACATGTCCGGAGCAGGAGGCAAGTGGGTGGCCTCCACCGTAAAGGAGGAGCATATTGCGAAGCTTCGGGCGGCCGGATACTTGGCCGCAGACATCGCGCACCGGCTACCAGACGAAGGGCGGATCATTCCAACTCCGGAACCCCATGAGAGGGTCGTATTTCTTGCCCACTTCGTCCGTGGACTGGGATTTCCACTTCATCCCTTCGTCCGCGGGCTCATGTTCTACTACGGGCTAGATTTCCATGATCTAGCCCCAAATTTCATCCTCAACATCTCAGTGTTTATCGTCGTGTGTGAGGCATTCCTCCGCATCAAGCCTCATTTCGGCTTGTGGCTACGAATCTTCTCCGTGAAGCCGAAGATCGTGAGCGGCCAACAAGCGGAGTGCCGAGGCGCCATGGTGGGCAAGATGCCCAACGTCACCTGGCTTGACGGCTCCTTCACGGAGAGCGTGAAAGGGTGGCAATCGGGGTGGTTCTACATCACCGAGCCGCGCGACGCCAACTGGGCGGCGGCCCCCAATTTCTGATCTGAAATCCCCATGCGGCTCACCTCCTGGGAAAAGAAGGGTCTGGCCTGGGGCGAGCCTGCAGAGATGACCGGACTCCAGAACTGCATCAAGAATATGAAGGACAAGAAAATCAAGCTTGTCAATGTGGTCCAGGTCATGCTTGTCCGCCGGATCCTTCCGTGCCAAAGACGGGCATTTAATCTGTGGGAGTTCGTCCCGGTCGAACACCAGACGCTCCAAAAGCTCTACGGCATGACACACAAGGGCGCATGGAAGGCGCTATTCAAGTCCTCCGAAATACCTCCTCCAACATCCAAGGATCGCGGAATTCACGCCATGCGGCTCCCCCGTCCAGTGAGTTTTCTGACTACCACCGGATTCAGTTTTTCCTAATGTACTCATGGGGGGATCTTAAGTCATTGTGTGTGTTTTTGATTTGGAATATGTGGAGACAGCGGAGTGGATTGACTGTCCGGCTCCACTGCCAGAAGGTCCAACAGATGCTCTCCCGATGGAGATGCTAGTCCCGGCGCCCTACAGGGCGCCGGAAAAGAAGGCCGAAAAGAAGGCCTCAAGGACCAGGATGGGTGTCCGGCGTAAGGTCATACTGTACGCCTCGTCCGAAGATGACAAGGCACACTCCTCCCCCGAAGGGGAGGAGGAAGAGAAAAGGGTCGCTGTCGGTGTCAAAACCGGCGGATCTCGTGTAGGGGGTCCCGATCTGTGCGTCTTAGGCTGATGGTAACAGGAGGCAAGGGACACAATGTTTACCCAGGTTCGGGCCCTCTCGATGGAGGTAAAACCCTACTTTCTGCTTGATTGATATTGATGGTATGAGTAGTACAAGAGTAGATCTACCACGAGATCGTAGAGGCTAAACCCTAGAAGCTAGCCTATGATGATTATGATTATGATCGTCCTTCTAAGGACCAACCTCTCCGGTTTATATAAACACCGGAGAGGGATAGGACGTGGAGTAGGTTATAAAGAAGGAAATATAATATCCGGATCGCCAAGCTTGTCTTCCATGAAAAGGAGAGTCCCATCCGGACACGGGACGGAGTCTTGAGTCTTGTATCTTCACGCTCCAATAGTTCGGACGAAGCATATAGTCCGACTGTCCGGATACCACCTAATCCAGGACTCCCTCAGTAGCCCCTGAACCAGGCTTCAATGACGATGAGTCCGTCGCGCAGTTTTGTCTTCGGCATTGCAAGGCGGGTTCCATCTCCGAATACTCCAAAGTACCTATTACGCCGAATAGTGTCCGTCTTCTAATCAAGGTTGTACTCCTCGGCTTCTGTGCCTCAATAATGACCATCTCCACGTGTCGTGTGAATGCGAGGAGCCGAGGCATTTTTGCATTTTCCACCCCCGTTCTGGCAGGCTAACCGTCTATTTGAAGATACGGGGATTCTCAGATCCAAACCTCACCCTCTTCCTTCGAGCAAGATCCAACAGAGCGCTCCGGAAAGACCATTCCAACATGGCCGGTCGCTGCAAATCTTCTTCTCGCTCTCCTCGTTCCAGGCCAGGAGACTGGGAAGAGTGTTCAGTTCCTCACAGCCGTTTGATAAAGTTACAAACCCAAGGGTTTCTCCCACGGGCGTTCATGGTCCCCGTCCGAGCCGGAATAGCCACCTATAATGGCGGGGAGAAAGCGGAGGGATCTCCTAATCCCTCCCCAGAGGAACGAATATGCCTCATCCCGCATCTGCTTAGGGGCGTCGGGTTTCCCATCCACCCATTTCTTCGCGGGCTCCTGGAGTTCTACGGCCTCCAATTGCACAACCTCACCCCTGCCTCCGTGCTGCATATAGCAGGATGCGTTGCCCTTTGTGAGCTATTTCTAGGCTGCGAGGCCCACTTTGGGTTATGGAAGAAGTTGTTCTGCCTTGTCCCTCGCAACCAGGGAGAATACCTATGTCAAGTGGGCGGAGCCGAGGTATGGCGCATCACCGAGACCGGATACCTATCCGGTACTCCCAAGAAGGCACCGCAGAACTGGCCTTCGGAGTGGTTTTATGTCGACGATGTTCCCCTTCCAGATCCAGTCCGGACAGGTCTCCCTAAGTTCAATAATGCCCCACCGAGGGCACATCGAAGCTGGCGCCCTCGGGGCCCCCAAGAGGAGGATACTAGGGAAATACACTTCCTGATGAGCAGGATAAAGTTACTGGCCAAATCCGGACTGACGATAGTCGAGGTTATGGCAATATGCATAATGCAGGGAGTGCAACCGCTTCAATATCGGGGGAAGCCCATGTGGCACTACAACGGGGAAGATGATGCCACCCGCTGTGGCCGTAAGGGCTCGGACTCCGCAACTGCTCTGGCGAGGATATTGTTCGATCTGTATAAAGGAGAAGAAGAAGAATTCCTTCACATTAAATCGCGGGATGGGTTTTCTATGTACAACCCCCAAGTTGGGTGAGTCACCGCTCTTTCCCCTGCTTTACTCATTCTGGCATTCCTCGTCAGGATCATTTACCTTGATATTTCTGAGCAGGAACTGAGGAGGGCTGTAGAAGGAATCTCCAGCCCCTCCCCGCAGCCAGAGAACCCCGGAAGGGCCGACGATCTAGGACTCAAAGAGGATCCAGATATTACTGTGGAGCTTGTCAATGGGACATTTTTATCAGGCGAGCTGCGATGGCGCCTCAGTGGCTATTACTGCCGACTATCCCGGACTGCTACCTATATGGCGTGTAAGCCAAGCCAAAAACCCTATCCTCCGAAGAGGACTCCTTTCTGATACCATGCCTTACACCTGAAGTGTCGTGTTTTTGCAAAGACAACGGTTGGAGCGCGGAGCCGAGCCCCTAGGGACCCCTCGGCAAAGGTCGTCCGGATCGGGCAGGCTTAAGAGGAAGGCAGTTAGTGCCGAAACGCCGCTACAGAGGTATGGTAAAAACCTGCTCCGTGATAATGGTATTTGAAATGTAACAACGTCCTTTGTGCTCTCGCAGAAAGAGGAGTAGCCGGACTATATCCGGAGATCCTGCTGATCACGCCCGCACCAGCCAGATTCCAGAACCGGCTTCGAGAGAGGAGGTGGACGCGGGGCAGATGCTGCATTGCCCTCCGACACAGGATGCAGATATGCTTTCCGCCACGAATTCTGAAGTGGAGAGCGCCATGAATCACCGGCGCCGACGGGCCATACTTCGCAACAACATCTTTTCCGAAGAGGCATTTAATGCTTTCAATTCGGGAGACGCATACATCCGTGCAGCTCAAGGCGGACTTGCCCGAGCGACGGACTAGTATACCAAAGATATACGGGTAAGAAAATTTGATAAGCATGTATAGCAGTAGCCCCTGAGACTTGAAACGGTTGGAACAACTGTTTTAAGGATCAATTTATGCACAGGTTCTTGTAGATGAGAATGAACAATTGTCTCGAGAGCTGGAGGAGTGCGAGACCCGGCTAAGGGCCACTGTTGCCAAGTTAGAGGAATCCCAGAAGGCCTCATCTGGTAAAATTTGTCTCACTTGTACGGAGACATACCAATTAGTAAGTGGCTTTGTACGATAAGTCTGACAGAAAATTCTGCAGACAATCCCGGGGTGAATCCGGAGGTCATAAGAGATGATGAGTCGCATCTCCAAAGGCAGCTAAAGGCTGGCGAGCGTGTTCTTACACAAGTTAGGCAGGAGAAGAACAATCTTCAAGATGCCAATATCCGGCTGGAGGTGGAATTAAAAGATGTCCGCGCTCAGCTGGCGGACTCTGTGAAGGAGAACAAAAGGCTTCGTCGCGGCATTTATAGTAAGTGCCTTGACGAACTGCAATACAGCTCAGCGAGGAAGCATGTTGAAAGAATTTTTATTTGTAGGTATGTTGACAGGCCGCCCTGAAGAGGAGATGCCCGCGTCTGCAGGCGATTTGCTGCAAGACCTCTCACAACGACACGAGCGAGCTCAGCAGGTGATGCAGGGCATTGCACAGGCCTTGTGGCCATCAAGCTTCCTGCCGAAGGGTATGGGGGAGCTTGTGGATATGCTCCAAGGAGCACAGTGGCGCTTCCGGTTGTGGAAGATGTCAGCCTGCCGACAAGGTGCAAGAGAAGCCTGGGCTATGGTGAAGACGTGCTACACCAAGCTTGACCCGAACCATATGGCCGAAGTCGGACCGGCGGGGCGGATGGGCAAGAAATTCCGTGAGTCGGTGTATGACCGGTGGCGTTAGCCGAAAGTATTCCCAACAGGATTTGTAAGCTAGATAGACTGTTGGATTGTATAGAGGAGGAATATAGTCAGTCCAAGTGACTATGTAATTCAATGGACATAAGTAGTCCCTAGCCGGATTAAAATCATTTGTCATGGCGGACCTTTTCGCTTCAGCCCCCGGATCGGCAGTTGGGGTGTATCCGAATACCCGCCGATTATCTGTAACCGTGGTATGCATGGAAACCAGGCGTAGGGGTCGTAAGTGCTTGAACAAACAAGTACCCAACTAGTTATGTTATATTACATGGATAGTAAGAAACATCTTCCAGGGAGAATAGTTCCGTTAGGGGTTCCTTTCCCTGGGTACGCATGCGACGATGCACATGTCCGAACTGCGAACAAGGACGTAGGATACAAAACTTCTTGGGATTTGCGTTGTAATAAACAAAAAACATCTTTTGTTCACCGACCGAATATTCCCTTAAGAACGCTAGTTTCGACTTCACCCAGTCTGAGGTACACATCCGTCTGAACCGGCAGTAACGATCACAGAGGTGCTCCCCTTATGCCCTAGCCAAATTAACGGGAACGTAGGGCATAAACACAAGAGCCAGGCAACCCAGCATGGCCACATCTTAAGTCATATCGATGCATATAATGGTGAAGAAAAGGCACCTATGAAAAAAAACGCATATGTGATGGGCAAAAAGCCATTAAAGTAATTATATTTAGCTTCCGTATAGGAAGCTCCCAGGTATTGCTTACACACATAGTGCAGCCGGAGTGATCCGGGTGTCCGTACTGTATTAAGTACTTTGTGTGAAGAGGAAAAAAGGTCGAGAAAGGAAAAGGGAGGGAGCATAATTAGAAAGGTCGAGAAAGGAAAAGGGTAAGGAGACGAACACTGAGTTCGGCGCTAGGCGTAGAATCTCCGGAGTATGGCCGTGTTCCATGGGTTCGGCTCGAGTCTGTTATCAGATGCATTACATAAGCGGTACGCTCCTCCGGTGAGAACTTTATCAATGATGAAGGGACCTTCCCACTTAGGTTTGGGCTTGTCCTTCTTCTTCTCCGGTAGGCGTAGAACGAGTTCGCCAATATTATAAGTTTTGGCGCCCACTTCTCGGCTTTGGTACCGTCGAGCCTGCTGCTGATAGAATGCGGAGCGGGCCTTTGCGACGTCACGCTCCTCCTCCAGGGCATCCAAGTTATCCTGCCGATCTAACTCGGCTTCCTTCTCTTCGTACATGCGTACGCGAGGCGAATCATGTATTATGTCGCAGGGTAGTACTGCTTCCGCGCCGTACACCATAAAAATGGTGTATATCCGGTGGTGCGATTCAGCGTGGTCCACAGCCCCCAGAGTACGGAGTCGGGCTCTTCGACCCAGTGCGTGTCTGACTCTGTCAAGGATCACACTAGTCTGGGTTTGATGCTGCTCATGATGAGACCGTTTGCACGTTCGACCTGGCCATTTGTTTGGGGATGGTAGACGGAAGCGTAGTCGAGCTTAATGCCCATTTTGCCAGACCAAGTTTTCACTTCATCGGCTGTGAAATTTGAGCCATTATCAGTGAAAAATGTCTATGGAGAGGTTGTCGATGCACTCTCGCAATCTTGATTGTGCGCCTTGCATTTGTTGTTGTAGATTGAAGATGGACGCTTTGGTGATGTAGTTGTTCACGCTGTCGTTGTTGTTGAGGACCAGAGATGAAATGCCTTGCCTATCCATCACAAGACTCGAGCAAGTATGAGTTGGAGAAAGAGAAGAGCTAGACCAAATGTACCTTGACCGATGTTGAAGATGGATCAATGATGACTCATATGTGTAACAAGGAAATAGCACAATTTGTTCCAATTCTTGTCAATTCTCACACCTACACAAGTAAAGCTTATGGTGGAGCTCGGTGAGGATAGTGGCACAAAAATTTGATGCAAAATGTTAGCAAGAGTCAATAATGTTGAAAGAGATTCACAAATTCGCAAGTGAAACAAATGGACCAATAGCAATATGTGGCACGCGGAAACACACACACAGATAGATAAATGGGGTCATTCAACCAAGGAATGAGCACAAAATGTGGAATCCAGGGAAAACGCTCGTGTTGCACAACTCAAGAGAGACGCTAGCACGATTGCTCTATAGGCGGATACGACACTTGTGCACAACCTATAAGATGCAAAATATATGGACTTTTATCCCAAGTATGCTATATATGTATGGTACCCGGTGTTTCTCACAAGATGATCCAAGATGATCGTATACGAAAATATTATATGTAATGTGGTATGATACTGTGGCACTTGCTTACAAGCTTCTTTGCTCTCTTTCTTTTCCTTAAAAGCTTATTCCTTTTTTATGTATGGCCACTTTTGCACAATGCACAAACCAAGATAGCAATACTGTATATGCGGGAACAAACTTGTGAAACAAGATATGATACCAAGATATGCACCACGATGATATGGTATGTATGCAATAGAAGGTGTAGACCATTGATCACTAATGTGCACAAGTAATGTTGCCGGCAATACTCAAATGGCTAGTCTCGATAGGCAAGTAACGCAAAATGGGCTAGGGGTTATCAGTGCAATTTGCACGGGGAATGTACAATGGTGTCGTCAAGGTTACCATCCTTGGCGATGATGAGAGGCGGTGTTGCCGATGTCGACCCGTTCCTAGTTAGCCGAAACACCCTAGGAAACGGAAAAAAAACGCGAAATCAAAATGTCAAATTTCAAATGGTGGTAGGGGAAAGCGGTGGTGGTTTGCACTCGGCAATGCAGAAGTGGAATGATGGGTTATACACGTGTTAGAGTTGAAGTTGCCGTCCCTAAGTAGCCGAATCACCTTAGGAGAGACAAGTCACAACTCAAACAAGCACAAACAAAATTGGGTTAGGTTGGGGTGGCAGAAATGTATGGTGGGCAAGCTTATGCGAAAATGGTGGTGGTGGTTGATGAAGAAGCAAACGTCCCTAAGTAGACGAAACACCTTAGGAGACTCTAGTCACTACTCAAGCGACCACTAATGTTATGGTGAACTAAATGGGTTAGGTTGCGGAAGTCGGTGGTGGTAATGCGGATGATATGGTGGAGGCAAAAATTCACAAAATTTGATGGAGTCAAATGATGTTGGTGTTATTTGTTGGGGGATGGGGGATGTCAGTAGCTTCAAAACGAGCTATCGGAGTTTGGATGAATTAGTTATGGACAAAACAAAAATCAGTTGAAGTCAGTTTTCACAGGGGACAGACGTCCGATGATCGCCGCACGACAGGTGGCTGTGGCGCTGGACGGACGTCCGAAAAAGGCCGGAAATCCGCAGTTTTGGTACTGTATCATTAGTGTCGGACGTCCGTTGATGGTTGGTCGTCAGATGATTCTGGGAGGGTCCGGACGTCCGAAAAGACGTCGTTGTCCGGTGGGTCGGGGTCAACGCGAGATGCGAATTTCGGGACGCGATTTTGGGCGGAAAATGGAGATTTTGGGGTCAAAATTGAAGAGATTTCGTGGATGAAAGATGGGGAAACTTTGGGAGATGCTAGATCCACTTGAAACCAAGAAAATCCATGGATCAAAATCAACAAAACATCATGAAACCAACAAATAAAAAAAATTGGGGGCTATTTTTGGTGGGGATTTTCGAATTTAGAACGAAATCAACAAAATCAAGCTAGAAAAAGAGGGGTAGGGGCTCCAAAACATGATCAACGTGGCTCATGATACCGAGATGATGTAGGGTAGATCCCTAGAGGCCGATCTTTCACGTTTGGAGTGGATCCCTACGAAGAACGCAAAGAACACGAGGAGGGGAACGAGGGAAAAACACGAGAGAACACTCAACCAACAAGAATAAAGTCACACATGTGCTACAACATCGAAACACAAAAGGACACAAGATCCAAATCCAAAAAGGGACGATACATAGAGTAACCAATTTTTCTCTGTGAGGAGGTCTTGATGTTGGTCTTCTCTGGAAGGAGGTCTTGAATCCAAGTGGATCTTCTCCGAAGAGGTGTCGGTCCCTTGCGAAGGAGTAGTTCCGGATGGATGAGCGAAGCTCTATCTCACAAATGAGCTAAATCAACGCTAACCCTCTCTAGAAGGAGGAGGAGGTCTATTTATAGTCTAAGTGCAAATGGGGGTGAAGTGAAAGGGTACATGTGCCTTGGGCCCAAAGCTGCGCACACACAAGCGTCGGTCGTCCGACAGGTACCGGATGTCCGGTGGCTCGTGAGGGTCCGGTCGTCCGGTACTTGTCAGACATCCGATGTTTTGGCTCTGGACAGGTGGCGTCGGATGTCTGGATGTCTTCGTACTTCCGATATTTCCGTACAGGACTCTTGGTGTCGGACGTCCGGTTGGGGTCGGTCATCCGGGTGCTGATGAGTGTCGGACGTCCGGCATCAGGCGGACGTCGGGCGTCGGGCGGTCATCCGGGCGCTGTAGGGGGACTCGACTGGAGTCGATCTGGCTAGTGAAGTCTCCAGGCGTCGAACATCCAAAGATCTTCGGTCATCCGAAGGTCGTCGGACGTTCGAGGGTTGTAGCTTCGTGGCAGTTCTTCCTCTTGTTCCTTGCGCTTGGTGTATTCGCCATCTTGTCCAATGCTTCTAGATGATCCATGGCCTTCCGACTGGTTCCTGGACATGCATAGCACACATGTTTGACGTAGTAGCCATGTCTCACCTGAGGAAAGTGACAATTCGGAGAGGAGCGAGTTCACCTTGTGTCTAATGGCGTATGTTCGAGGTCTCGTCATATGTCCTCTAGGGGTTTGGAGAGTAGTTGGAGTGTACATGGGGATGAACATGGGATGCTATACATCAGAGACTCAAATTGTGTAATGCATCATGAGATATATGTAGAGCATTTGATGCGGAGCATCCCACGTTCATCCCCATGTACACTCCGACTACTCTCCAAGTCCCAATAGGACATATGACGAGACATCGATCATACGCCATTGGACACAAGCTGAATTCACTCCTCTTCGAACCATCACTTTCCGCATGTGAGACATGGCTACTACCTCATGCATGGACCTTGCATATATTCAGGTACAACCTAGATGACCATGGAAGATCCAAGGACCAAGGCCAAGCATGGAAGAGGAGAAGGAAGAAGAAAAACGGAGACAGACAGGACTTGCCCGAGTCATCCGGACCCCCAGCCGGACGAACCGGACCAAGCCCGGATGATCTGGACCCTCACCCGAACGATCCGGGTAATGTGCCTGAAGACACCCGAAGCCTGCTCGATGAAGCCGGATCATCCGGACGGTCGCTCGGATCATTCGGACCCCCAACGCCCGTATCATCCGGGACCCCATCCGGATCATCCGGACCATGCCTGCGTGCGTGACTTGGACCGAGGCCCGTGTACCCCTTCGCCCCTCACTTACCCCTTCATGGGTTAGCACTATATATAGACCCCCTCCTCCTCCTATAGAGGGTTAGCATTGTGACAGCTCATTTTTTGAGATAGAGCCTTGCTCATCCACCCAGATCTACTCCATCGCGAGGGACCGACACCTCTTTGGAGAAGATCCTTGTTGGATTCAAGACCTCCTTTTGGAGAAGACCATCATCAAGACCTCCTCATGGAGTAGAACCGGTTACCCTATGTATCGTCCCTTGTTGGATTTGGATCTTGTATTACCTCGGGCCTTGATGATCTAGCGCATGTGTGACTTTTCTTCTTGTTGGTTGAGTGTTTTTCCCTCGTTCCCCTCCTCGTGTTCTTCGTAGGCATCCACTCCAAACGTGAAAGATCGGCCTCTAGGGTTCTACCCTACATCATCTTGGTATCATGAGCCAGGTTGATCACATTTTTGGAGCCCCTACCCTTTATTTTCTATCTTGACTTTGTTGATTTCGTCCTAAATCCGAATATCCCCACCGAAATTAGCCCCCAAATTTTTTTGTGATTTGTTAGTTTTGATGATGTTTTGTTGATTTTGATCTGTGGATTTGCTTGGTTTCAAGTGGATCTAGCTTTCCCCAAGTTTCCCCACCTTCCATCCAGGAAATCTTGTCAATTTTGACCCCAAAATCCCCAAATTCCGCCCGAAAAATTGTCCCCGAGAGGAAATCCCAAGCAGTTTGTCCTGCCCGGATCATCCGGGCCTTCTCCCAGATCATCCGGACACCTCCCGGATCAGCTGGGCCCTCTCCCGGACGTCCAGATAACCGACGCACCCGAATACCCGTACCGGAGCTAACGAACCCGGATCATCCGGAAGTACTCCCGGATCATCCGGACCAAGCCCGGATCATCCGGACCTCCTCCAGGATGTCCGGCTAACCCTGAAAGTGATATGGCTGAAATTTTGTTTTGGTCATAACTAATTCATCCGGAGTCCGTTTTTGACGTTCTTTAGTTCGTTTTGAAGCTATTGACATCCCCCATCCTAGAAAAATAACACCAACAACATTTGACTCCATCAAAATTTTGGAACTTTGGCATCTTTGCCTAGGGCCACTACTATATCATCCGCATTACCACCACCGACTTCCGCACCCTAACCCATTTCGTTCCCCATAGCATTAGTGGTTGCTTGAGTAGTGATTCGAGTCTCCTCAGGTGTTTCAGCTACTTAGGGACGGTTGGTTCTTCATCAACCATCATCACCACTTCCGCATAACTTTGCCCACCATATATTTCCACCACCCAACTTAACCCAATTTTGTTTGAGCTCGTTTGAGTTGTGGCTTGTGTATCCTAAGGTGTTTAGGCTACTTAGGGACGGCGACTTCAACTCTGACTTGCATAGCCCATCATCCCACTTCCGCATTTCCAAGTGCAAACCACCACCGCTTTCTGCTACCACCATTTGACATTTGCCTTTCGAGATTTTGAGTTTGCGGTTTTTCCGTTTCCTAGGGTGTTTCGGCTAACTAGGAGCGGGTCAACATCGGAAACACCGCCTCTCATTATCGCCAAGGATGGTAACCTCGATGACAGCATTGTATATTCCCCTTGCAATTGCCTTGATAACCCCTAGCCCATTTGGCGTTACTTGCCTATCGGGACTAGACATTCGAGTATTGCCGGCAACGTTACTTGCACAACTACATCACCAAAGCGTCCATCTTCGATCTACAACGACAAATGCAAGGCGCACAATCAAGATTGCAAGAGAGCATCGACAACTTTTTCATAGACATTCGTCACTCCGAAGCAAGGAAAAGGGACTACATAGACAAGAAGCTTTTCACACAAAAAGAGGAGCAAGATGCAAGGATGGAGGAGATTCAAGCCTTGATCAAGTCTTCTTCCCCTTCGTCATCTTCAAGGCAGCGACTTTCAAGCCACAAGTCTTTGGAGCGCAAAAACGATGCAAGCGCAATTCGTCCATGTCCACATCTACATGGCGACCACCATCACATTGGTGATCCACATCGTCATCAAGGGCAAGTCACCTCCAAGCATCATGTGCACGATGACGATGACCGCCATCAAGCTCAAGCACGACAACGACACCATCATCATGAAGATTCTCCACAAGCGCAAACGTGCAAGTCCCAACAAGCCCTACTTCACGCCAAGTCGAAGCTTCACGAGCAAAAGAGAAGACAGCGAGACGAGCACCACCAAGACAGAGCTACGGCTACCACCACCACTTTGGCATCTTCGCCAAGTGCTATCAAGGCATCTTCGCCTTTGGATGTAAGGCATCTTCGCCTACTTCCCACGAGTACGCCTACAACAACTTCATCAAGTCCAAGGCGACCACCTACAAGCGAGGGCGACACTTCCATCTTCAGAAACCTCTCAAGGAAGATGGCCGAGCATGGGAAATTCCCTTCGGTCATGGAGACGAGCTACAAGGTGCCACATCATATGGGCCTCCTACAACAAGACAACGACAAGACGGTCGAGCAAGGGCCATCCCCTTCGACCACGGCGACGAGCGCGAACCTCTTCAACAACATGAAGACGGAGCCCATATTGGACTCATACTCCGAGTCAAGAAATGCGACCGCACATGGAGACATTTGCACCTACATCTCTCTGACATCCACATATGTCAAAATGCCCCATTTGTCATGTGAGGAGAGACACTACCCCATGAGAGAGATAAGTGACTCCACCATATATGACATTGAGAGCATTTCCTATGAGAGGATGAGTGTGACCACCACTAGCCCTACACATGAGAGAATGCCACACATACTATGTGAGGTTGAGCGCCATTTGAGTGACTCCACCAACCATATGAGTGAGAGCATCCTTGAGGAAGTGAGTGAGCCACAACACTTAGCGAGTGAGGTAGTTGACACGGCATGTGAGTCTACTATGATTTCTAATGACTTAACCTCTACTCCTAGTGTGTTTTCTTCTTTGGTGCTAGGTCTCCTACATGACGACATGCCTACCCTCGACGAGTCCATCCCTCCAATGGGAAAACCGATATCCATGGTGGATGATGATGCACCCCCCACATGGTTCCATCAAGATGAAGATGACAACGAGTGGATCTTCAACACCTCACCTACAACACATGAGCGGTGATACAAAGGTAACATAGGTGATGGTGCTTCTCTTGTCCCACTAGCGGACTATCTTACCAATGATTTCTTGCATGATGTTGACCCACCTATTCCCATGCTTCATGCTACTGCGACTTCCTCATGTCATGCCTTACCTATTTATGATGAATATGATGATGAGCATGTTGAGTTGCCTAGTTGTGATGCTATGCTTCATAGGATATCATGTGAAAATTCTATTGGTCACGTCATGTTTGACAATCCTTTGAACTTGTGATATGCTATGAGTGAGATCTCCCATATTGCATCATTTCAATCTCAACATAGTAACTATGCATGCACCGTTAAAATAAATCCTATTTGCACTTATGGCATAGATGACGAGATGATGGTCATTGAATTTTGTTTTTCATGTGATGATATTGCCATGCTTCCTTTACATGATTTGCGCAATTCATCTACTATGACATGCCATGATCACATTGTTTCGAATATGCATTGTTTTGGATGTTGTCAATATTCTCCTTGTGATGTTTCCACTAATGCTCATGAGGAGACCCCCATAGTTTCCTCATACATATTAGGAGATTTTGACGCATTCCATACTTTGCATGATTTCCATGATTGCGTGCACCATATGCATTCCATGAATAACAATGCTCTAGCTATTTCTCATGATACATTACATCCTTTGAGTCTCCATTATGCCATAAGTAATAACAAACCACTCATGATGGATGACATGTTTCTATATCACGCATCTCATTTATTTGAGCATTGGATATTTTGTGCTAACCAACACAAGCACTTGCGCATCATGATGGATGATGTGTACATCTACCATGCACACACAATTTTTCCTTTGCATTTCCTTTGTGTAGGTACTTATGAACACTCGTCAACGTCACAATCCCATGAGTTGACAAACGAGCTCTTGAGAGCAACGACGGTTTGAGATCCCGTGGACTATCCTTACCATTGTTCCCTTCAAGCAAGGACTATGCACATCTCTTCTACTTGGCTCTTACACGGATATGGGCTATATATCACTTGTCACCTGATGCTCATTTTACCGTGTTCACTTTGCATGTTATTTTTGCTCCTATGCCTTTGCCATGCAATTGTGACCCTTGCTTGCATATACCCATGATTCACCATTATTCTACTTCTATGTGTATTTGCATGCCTGGTGGAGATCCTTGTTGCTATTGGCATATTTAACATGTGCTTCATGCTATTGCTGATTGTTGTGTTGGGAGAGTCATGATGCCCCATTGCTATTTACATATGGTCTCTCGCCAACACATTGATGATATTTTTCTCATATCTTGCTTTCATGCTTGTGATATGTCATGTCCATTATTCATGCACACTATTTGCACACATGACATGCTTGCCATGATTCCCTCTAGTATGTTGCATCTTCGCACTACTAGCTTGCTTGACTTGATCGCTATGATTGCTTGCTATGTTGCATCACCCATGTTCCACTCTTACAAGCTTTCTTGGGTTGATGACATATATGTTCATGCCTCTCACTTGATTTGTCTTGAGCATTGTCTCTTGTCTCCATTAGTTGCATCTCTCATATCACCTTGTATCGAATGCCAACATGCTATACTTATTGATCTTGGAGACTTGGACACTTTACTTGTGATGCATGCTTGTTTGATTGAGCCTCTTGTATTTTGTTGTTCTTGCATCATACGCCTCCATACTATGAAATACTCCCTTGTCTTTTCTTATGATGAGCATGATGCATACACTTGTTGGGTATCTTACCACACGAATGATAGGTTTTGCACTTCCGCTAACCTTATTTGTTTTTCAAGTGTTTGTCATGTTATTTCATTTTGGAGGATTCACAAGGCGATGCCATTATGTGACAACTTGGTCATGCAAAGGCATACATGATGGGCAACACCAACATTTACGAGAATCACCTAAAGGTGAACTCTTTCCCTTTGATCCATCCTCAATTACGCATATTGGATGTGTCATTCTTTCCTTGTTGTCTCATTCTTCTTGTCTACATGATACATCTATTGGCGGGAGGACCGGCATTGAAGATTGGCTCTATGGACCTTCACATTGAGGAGCGCTCGCACTTATTGGATGCACCTTCGGAACTCCACTCACGCCACTACATCGTGCATTGGTACACCAACACCTTCATATTTTTTGATTGTGCTCACACATGTCATGCTCGATGGACATTTCATACTCACCACAAGTTTGCGCCGTATGCTTCGATTGACTCACATTATGCTTGTCTTGTTGCATCTATTTCCATGTCATCCATGATATATGAGATTGTGCATTTCCTTAGCAAATTTGTTGTGATCTTCCTTGATGGCATATTCATACATCATGATCATATTGGCCACCATCAATTGCATTATAACATACACATATTGAGCATCCATTGCCATATTCATGCTATTGATGAATCGTCTCTCTATGACATCGTTTTGCACAATGGTAGAATGTGTCGCTTTGTGCACCATGCTTTTGTTCCCATGAACGCTTTGCATATCATTCTAGATCATCTTGATAAGCTTCATGCGCTTTTTCATGACCAATCTTGCCGCACGGACTCATACTTACTTCATGGACACTTTGTGTGCGCTAACCATTGTATTTCCAAGTGTAATTTGTGTTTGCTCATTTCACATGTACCACATACCAGAGAAACCTTGGAGTACTTGGATTGCGCAATGCCTTCATCTACGTCCAACTACAAGTTAGTCCACGACAACCGTTTCCATGGTGATGAGGATCACGATCTGAGGTCGGATCTTTCCCAAGGGGGGGGAGATGATGCGGAGCATCCCACATTCATCAACATGTACACTCCGACTACTCTCCAAGTCCCAAGAGGACATATGAAGAGACCTTGAACATACACCATTGGACACAAGGTGAATTCACTCCTCTTCGAACCGTCACTTTCCGCATGTGAGACATGGCTACTACCTCATGCATGGACCATGACTATACTCAGGTACAACCTAGATGACCATGGAGGATCCAAGGACCAAGGCCAAGCATGGAAGAGGAGAAGGAAGAAGAAAAACGGAGCAAGACATGACTTGCCTGGATCATCCGAACCCCCAGTCGGATGATCCGGACCAAGCCCGGATGATCCGGACCGCCACCCACACGATCCGGGTAATGTGCCTGAAGACACCCGAAGCCTGCTCGACGAAGCCGGATCATCCAGACGTTCGCCTGGATCATCCGGACCCCCGACGCCCAGATCATCTAGGACCCCATCCGGATCATCCGGACCATGCCTGCGTGCGTGACTTGGGCCGAGGACCATGTACCCCTTCGCCCCTCACTTACCCCTTCGTGGCTTAGCACTATATATAGACCCCCTCCTCCTCCTATAGAGGGTTAGCATTGTGATAGCTCATATTTTGAGATAGAGCCTTGCTCATCCACCTGGATCTACTCATCGCGAGGGACCGACACCTCTTCAGAGAAGATCCATGTTGGATTCAAGACCTCCTTTTGGAGAAGGCCATCATCAAGACCTCCTCATGGAGAAGAGCCGTTTACCCTATGTATTGTCCCTTGTTGGATTTGGATTTGTATTACCTCGTTCCTTGATGATCTAGCGCATGTGTGACTTTGACTTTTCTTCTTGTTGGTTGAGTGTTTTTACCTCGTTCCCCTCCTCGTGTTCTCCGTGTTCTTTGTAGGGATCCGCTCCAAACGTGAAAGATCGGCCTCTATGGTTCTACCCTACATCAGCATTGTTATTCATGGAATGCATATGGTGCACGCAATTATGGGAATTATGCAACATATGGGATGCATCAAAATCTCCTAATGTGTATGAGGACACTATGGGGGTCTCCTGATGAGCATTAGTTGAAACATCACATGGACAATATTGACAACATCCAAAACAAAGTATATTTGGTTTTATGTGATCATGGCATGGTATAGTAGATGATTGCGCAAATCATGTAAAGGAAGCATGGAAATATCATCACATGAAAAATAAAAGCCAATGACCATCATCTCGTCATCTATGCCATAAGTGTAAATGGGATTTATTTTAATGGGGCATGCATAGTTACTATGTTGAGAATGTAATGATGCGATATGGGAGATCTCACTCATAGCATATGACAAGTTCAATGGATTGTCAAACGTGAAGTGACCAATTGAATTTTCACATGATATCCTATGGAGCATAACAACACAACTAGGAAATTCAACATGCACATCATCATATTCATCATAAATGGGTGGCATATCGAAAAAAGACATAGTATGCGATGAATCCATAAGGTGATCAACATCATGCAAGCAATCATTGGTAAGATAGTGCACTAGTAGGACAAGAGAAGTACCATCACCTATGTTACCTTTAGAAATCCGCTCATATGTTGTAGGCGAGCTTGCAACTTGATGGTACCATGTGGAGGGTGCATCTTCTTCCACCATCGCCATCGGTTTCCCCATTGGAGGGATGGACTCATCGAGGGTAGGCATGTCACCATGTATGAGACCTAGCACCAAAGAATGACACTCGAAGTAGAGGGTAAGTCATTAGAAATTATAGTGGCATCACATGCCCTCTAAACTACCTCACTCACTAAGTGTTGTGGCTCACTCACTCCCTCTTGCATGCTCTCACTCACATGGTTGGTGGAGTCATTAAAATGGCTCTCAACCTCACGTTGGATGTGTGGTATGCTCTCGTGTGTGGGGCTAGTGGTGGTGACACTCATACTCTCATAGGAAATACTCTCAATGTCACGTATGGTTGAGCCACTCATGTCACTCATGTGGTGGTGGCTCTCCTCACATGGAAATTGGGACATCTCGTCATATGTGGGAGTCAGAGAGATGTAGGTGCAAATGTCTCCATGCTCAGCTCGTATTGCCGCCTTGGTTGAAGGGATGGTTCCATGCTCAACCTCCTCATCCATAACGCCTCCAAAGATGAATGTCTTAGGACGTGGAAAATCATCACGCTCCTCTGAGAGCAGAGAGAGGGTCTCATGTGCGGTCTCGTAGCTTGACTCGGAGTATGAGTCCAATATGGGCGCCATCTTCATGTTGTTGAAGAGGTGCGTGCTCGTCGCCGTGGTCGAAGGGGATGGCCCTAGCTCGACCTTCTTGTCACCGTCTTGTTGTTGGAGGCCCATATGATGTGTCACCTCGTAGCTCATCTCCATGACCGAAGGGAATTTCCCATGCTCAGCCATATTCCTTGAGGGGCTTCCGAAGATGGAATTATCACCCTCGCTTGTAGGTGGACGCCTTGTTGAAGATGTCGATGTAGGCAAACTTGTGGGAAGTAGGCAAAGATGTCCTACATCCAAAGGTGATGATGCCTTGATAGCACTTGTCGAAGATGCCGAAGTGGTGCTGGTAGCCGTAGCACTGTCTTGGTGGTGCTCGTCTCGCGGTCTTCTCCTATGCTCTTGAAGCTTGGCCTTGTCATGTAGTAGAGCTTGTTCGGAGTTGTACGTGTGCGCTTGGCGAGCATCTCCATGATGATGGAGTCGTTGTCGTGCTTGAGCTGGTAGTAGATGTTGTTCGTCGTCATCGTGCACATGATGCATGGAGGTGACTTGCCCTTCATGAGGGTGTTGATCATGATGAGCGCCATGGAGATGCGGACGTGAATGACTTGCGCTTGCAACATTCTTGCACTCCGAGGACTTGTGTCTTGAACGTTGCCGCTGTGAAGATGAGAAATTGTTAGAAAACTTGTAGTCGACCAGCACTTATTGTAGCTCCGCCATGTGTTTGTTTTGGTAGTCAAACAAGTTGTCGATGTAGTCCCTTTTTGATGTAGGGTAGAACCCTAGATGCCCGATCTTTCACGATTGGAGGGGATCCTACGAAGAACACGAGGGGAAAATGAGGGGAATATGAGGGAAATCACGAGAGAAACCACTCAACCAATAAATATATGGTCACACATATGCTAGATACTCGGAACACAAAGAGTGGTACATGATTCAAAGTCAACAAGGGACGATACAAAGGGTCTTCTCCGCGAGGAGGTCTTGAAGGGTCTTCCTGTGATGGGGTCTTGAATCCGCTTGGGGGATCTTCTCTGAAGAGGCGCTCGACTCCGATGGAGAAGTAACCAAGTGGATGAGCAAAGATCTATCTCAAATATGAACTATCACAATGCTGACCCTAGAAAGAGGGCAGAGGAGGCCAATTTATAGTCTTAGTGGACGAAAGGGTAAGTGGATTCAGCCCAACACGCAGGCGGTCACACAGACGTTGGATGTTTGACGGTCACCGGTCGCCCAAAGGTTCGCGATGGTCCGGACGTCCGGTACCGGTCGGTCGTCGCATGTTTCGGCTCTGGTCCAGATTTGTCAGCTGTCCGTCGGTCGGCCGTCCGGAGGTCTCCATTCTTCCGATTTTTTGGTCGGGTGTGGTGGTGCCGGTCGTCCGTTGGGGCTCGGTTGTTCGGACGCTGGGAGGTGTCGGACGTCCGGTCATCGTCGGTCGTCCGGCTGCTGGAGCATGCGCTGGCTGGGACTCGGCTGGTTGGCTGGAGCCTCCAGGCATCGGACGTCCAAAAGACATCGGCTGTCTGATGACCGGGAGTTTCGAGCAGTCCTTCTTCTTGTCCATTGAACTTGGTGTCCTCACCTTCTCGTCCGTTGGGTGCAGCTGATCCGAGGCTTCCCTCCAAATACCTGATAGCAGATAGGGTCTCCTCATGAGGTAGTAGCCATGTCTCATAGGTAGAAAGTGGAAATTCGGTAAGGAGCGAGTTCACCTTATCTTCGATAGCCTTTGCTCGAGCTCTTGTCATTGGTCCAAGTGGTATCGTGGGAGATGTAGATATGTCCACGGGGATGATCGTGGGATGCTTCGCATCATCTCCCCCCCCCCCCTGGGAAAGATCTGACCTCGGGTCGAAAGCTTCATCACCATGGTATGGCGAGAGGACTTTGACATTGAAGATGTCGCTCACATTGTACTTGTCGCGTGGGAGGTCGATCGTGTAAGTGTTGTTGTTGTAGCGTGCTAGCACCTTGAAAGGTCCATCGGATCATGGTAGAAGTTTGGACTTGCGTTCGTTGGGGAAACGGTCCTTGCAAAGGTGTAGCCACACAAGATCTCTGATGTTGAATGACATGGGTTGCTTCTTGATGTTGAGCTTGGTCATGAGTCGTTGTACTTGGCGCTCGATGGTGTGCCTTGTATCTTCACGCATCTTCTTGAGGTAGCTTGCTCATGCACTCGCGTCCATGTTGGTGCGCTCTTGTAGTTGAAGAGGTAGAATGTCCAATGGGGACAACGGGTTGAAGCCGTAGATGACCTCGAAAGGGGACTTGCCGGTAGTCAAATGTCTTGCGCGGTTGTAGGCATACTCGGTGATGGGTAGGCACTCCTCCTACTCCTTGATGTTCCTCTTGATCAACACACGAAGTAGAGTGGAGAGTGTTTGGTTCGTCACCTCGGTTTGGCCGTCGGTTTGAGGATGGTATGTCGAAGAGAACAAAAGCTTGATTCTGAGCTTGGCGCATAGAGTCTTCCAAAAGTAACTCAAGAACTTGATGTTGCGGTCCGAGAAGATCGTCTTTGGCACAACATGGAGGTGCAAGATTTACCTACAAAAAAGATTTGCAATATGTGAAGCATCATCTATCTTGTTGCTGGGATAAAATGAGCCATCTTAGAGAATCGGTTCACAACAACAAACACGGAATCCTTTCCATTTTGAGTTCTAGACAAACCAAGTACAAAGTCCATGCTAATGTCTTCCCATGGTTGATAAGGAATAGGAAGAGGCATGTAAAGACCCTGGGACTGAGCTTTTCACTTAGCTTTGCCACATGTAGAGCATAGGCTAGTGAAACATGAGACATCGCGGAACATCTTGGGCCAAAAATAGTTCTTGGAGAGCATAGTAAATGTCTTGTCACATACAAAGTGTCCCATTAGTCCGCCTCCAGGAGCCTCTTGCAAAAGGAGCAAACGAAGAGAAGACTTGGGAGTGCAAAGTTTGTTAGCTCTCATAAGATAATCATCCTTGATGTAATAGTGTACCCAAGATGTATGCGTCGAACACTTGGCATAAGGAATTGCAGAAGTAGGATCATGCGCATAAAAGTCTTTGATGTGCTCAACGCCAATGACATTCAATTCAAGTTTAGTAATGAGCATGCATATACGGGAATGAGCATCTGCCACTACATTTTCCTTACACTTGATGTACTTGATGACATAAGGAAAGGACTCAATGCATTCACTCCTTTTAGCATGACACTTGTTCAACTTAGTTTGACCCTTTAAGTACTTAAGTGTTTCATGATCGATATGAATGATAAATTCACGAGGGCGAAGATAATGTTCCCATTCACGCAAAATGCACACTACAACATATAGCTCTTTGTCATAGATGGGATATTTGAGTTGTGCTCCGAAAAGTTTCTCACTAAAGTATGCACCGGGGCGGTTTTCTTGCGTTAACACACCTCCTATGACATTACCACTAGCATCACAATGAATCTCAAAAGGTTTGTCAAAGTTGGGTAATGCAAGCACGGGAGCATGAGTAAGCAAATTCTTAAGCTCATTAAATGCGGTATCTTGGGATGGTCCCCAAACAAATGGCGCATTTTTCTTACTCAAAAATGTAAAGGTGAAGCAATGGTGCTAAAATCCTTCACAAATCTACGATAGAAACCGGCTAAACCAAAAAACTACGCACTTGTTGCAAGTTGGTTGGTTGGGGCAAAGTTTTAATAGCATTTATCTTGGATTCATCTACATGAACACCCTTAGAAGACACAACAATACCCAAGAAAACAAGATTATCAACACCAAAGAGGCATTTGTCCATATTAGCATAAAGGCGCTCTTTCCTAAAGGTTTGCAACATGATTCTAAGATGGGTGACATGATCTTTGAGGGATTTGCTAAAGACAAGAATATCATGAAAATAGACCACAACAAATACACCAATATAGGGACGAAGATCAAAATGCATGACTCGCATGAAAGTACCGGGTGCTACGGATAAACCCATTGGCATAACTAGCCATTCATATAAGCCAAATTTGTCTTAAATGAGGTTTTCCATTCATCACCTTCTTGGATGCGTATTTGATAGTAGCCACTCCTAAGATCAATCTTAGAGAAAATGGCGGCTCCGCTAAGCTCATCAAGCATACCGTCTAGGCGAGGAATAGGGTAACGATATCTAACGGTGATAGCATTGATGGGACGACAATCGGAAACCATGCGATAAGTACCGTCTTTCTTTGGAACAAGTATGACCGGAACGGCACAAGGACTCAAGCTTTCACATACTTGACCATTGTCGATGAGTTGTTGTACTTGCCGTTGGATCTCCTTAGTTTCCTCGGGGTTGACGCGGTAGGGAGCCTTGTTAGGTAGGGGTGCTTTGGGATTGAGGTCGATTCAATGTTCAATGCCTCATAGAGGAGGTAGACCCGGAGGTAGCTCATCGGGGAAAACGTCTTGGAATTCCTGCAAAAGAGAAGACAACACTAAAGGTAGACCGTTAGAGGTGTTAGTTTTTGGTCCCTCGTCCTTGCACACAAGGACATAGTGCATAACACTCGACAGGTTCTCACACACTTCTCTCATCTCACTTTTGGTGGCAAATAGAAGTAAGTTATTCTTGTTGCTCATCGTGGAGGCACTCGATTTTGGCTTGTGGTGCTCACTCTCTTTTGGGTGGGTCACTCTCTCACTCTTTTCTACACGATGGGTGGCTTGCTTGTCGGCGATCACTTGACTTGGAGACATCAGTCATAGCACGTACTCCTTTCCTTTCAATAGCTTCAATCTTGGATTTGTCAACTTCAATTCCCTATGGAGTAACAACATAGCCAAGAAAAGTTACTCGGTCGGTGCAAAAGGTGCACTTCCCAAGGTTACCAAACAAACATGCATCACGTAAGGCAATAAAAACAACACGTAAATGTTCCAAATGTTCCTCCAAAGATCTGCTATAAATCAGTATATCATCAAAATAGTCCAATAAAAGCACGTAAAACTTCGTTCATTAATCCCACGAAAGTACTAGGTGCATTAGTTAACCCAAAAGGCATGAATAACCACTCATATAATCCAAACTTAGTTTTAAATGATGTTTTCCATTCATCACCCAATTTCATACGAATTTGATGGTATCCACTATGCAAATCAACTTTGGAGAATATTGTAGAGCCACTCAATTCATCAAGCATATCATCTAGCCTAGGAATAGGATGACTATAACCAAAAGTAATATTATTAATGCCTCTACAATCAACACACATACGCGATGTACCATCCTTTTTTGGCACTAGAATAATAGGAACTGCACAAGGACTAAGGGATTCGCGTATAACCTTTGTCAAAAAGCTCCTATACTTTACACATAATCTCCTTTGTCTCCTCTGGATTCGTACGGTATGGCGCACGGTTTGGCAGTGAAGCACCGGGAATTAAGTCAATATGATGCTCGATCCCTCGAATAGGCGGTTATCCCGGTGGCACATCTTGTGGAAAGACGTCAGCGAACTCCTGCATAATGTTAGTGACAGCAGAAGGCACGTCCTTGAATGAAAATAACGCCTCTTTGCACACAAAAGCATAGCAAACATATTTGCTGAAATCTAGCTCATCAATATCAGATTTGGTGGCAAATAAACATGCACTTTTCAATTTAATTTCAAAAGCAACACTAGATGGTTTATTATTAGGATTCATTTGTCACTCAAAATCTTTTTCCACAATCTGATTTTCACTCTTATTTTTCTCCTGTTTTGCTTTATTAGCTTTATTAATATCATCTTTCAAAATGGAATCAGGATACATAGGAAGCAAAGTAATATGTTTATCCTTATGAACAAGAGTATACTGATTGTTTCTACCATGGTGTACATAATTTTTATCAAATTGCCATGGTCTACCAAGTAATAAGGAACATGCTTACATAGGTACGACATCACAATTAACATAATCACCATATGTAGAGATACTAAAATGCACACGAAGAACACATGTTACCTTAACCTTGCCACTATTATTGAACCATTGGATATAGTAAGGATGTGGATGTGGTATTGTGGTGAGAGATAACTTCTCCACCATCTCCATGGTAGCCAAGTTGTTGCAGCTCTCTCCATCGGTGATGACGCGAACAGAACGTTCCCTCACAACCCCTTTGTATGGAACAAATTATGCCTCTGATTTTGCTCAGCTTGTTGCACACTCAAAACATGTTGAGCAACTAAACATTCATACCAGTCAGCATCTTCAGGAGCCATGCATTGCGTCTCATGTTCAGAATCATCTCCACCATGTTCTTCACGTGTAATAAGAGCCAAAGTCTCCTCATCATAGTCACTAGCGGACTCATACCCACCATCCTTAGTAGCAATCATCACACGCTCAGATTTGCATTCTCTCGCATAATGACCTCTTCCCTTACAACGACGACAAATAGTATCACTTGTGTGCCATGTTGATGCCATGGAAGAAGAAGTGCTCTGTGCAGGTCAGGCAGGTGCACTCTTGGCAGATAGTGGTGGTTGTGCCTGCTTTCTTGTATCACGGCTGGAGGTGGCACCTGATGGAGGTGCTGGTGCAGTGTCAGTAGAAGATGCACGCGGTGTCCATGATGAAGGTTGACCTGCAGAAAAGTTAGTTCGCGCCAATGCTTGTCGATCCTGCACTTCACGTTCAGCTTTACAAGTAAGATGGAATAAATGAGTGATATTATTATACTCCTTATAATCTAGAATGGTATGAATCTCTCTATTTAATCCACCCATAAAATGTCCAAGCATAGCTTCATTCTCCTCAACAATACCACATCTAATCATGCCAGATTGTAATTCCTTATAATATTCTTCTACATAATTTTTCCTTGTCTCAAACAATGCAGTTTTTGAAGTTATTCAGGTTGATAATATGGTGGAACCCAACAACTACGCATGGCAGTTTTCAAAGCAACCCAAGTAGCTAGAATAGGATATAATCTACAATGTTCAGACCACCATACACATGCAACACTAGTGAAAGCACAAACAACAGCAGCAACCCTTCTCTCCTCGAGATATTGTAAACATGTAAAACATTGTTCAGTTTCAAACTCCGAAGTAAGCTTTATATAAGAACATATCTACCCTCAAATGTTGGAATATTCAATTTCAGTTTAGGAATATGGTCATGATCTCGTACTTGAGTGGTGGTGCAGGCCTACCATTGCGATTATTTGCATGTGGACGACCTGGTGTTGGTGCTGGTGGTTGCACGTAGTTCTGATTTTGATCAACCTCATCCTCATAATCGCCCGCATAATCATCCTCCTCCTCTGTTCCAGCAGCAATAGTAGCAGGGGCCAAAGAAGCATCAACAATATGTACAGCAGCACCAGAAGTTTGGCCATCCTCAAGAGGAACACGCTTCGCTCGTCCAAACTGATGCAGAAGGGGGTGTTGTTGTTTTCGTTGCAGAGGTGTGATAGGTGCAGCCAGTGGTGGTTGTGGAAGACACGCGAGCAATTCATTAAACTTGTTATCGAGCTTTGTTTCGAACGTCTTCTCAATGCCATCTATCTTCTCCATGGCCTCTTCAAATCTGTTTAGCACATCTTGCACCTATCCACTCATCATTTGCTGAAATTTATCATGTAGCTGTTTGTTTGTCATGTTCACCAAATTAGTCTCATCGTCTTGTGATCCTGCCATGGTTAGTAGAAATAGAAATACACAAGAATATGATCCTACAGACTACTAGGAAGTGGTGGTGGTGGTGTGTCACGAACCTGTCAAGCGAATCTCGAATTCTTACCAGTTTTTACCCAGCAGCTGGTGGTGATCGAGAACCGTTGTAGTTAAAACTCTCAAAGCTTGGATAGAGCGATGGCCAGGGAGAGTCAAACGCACGACATAGATATATGTGGAGCTGGTAAGGCTTATGATATGGTAGCAAAAAGGGTCAGCAATAATCAATTCACAGATGCAAAGTTGAATAAACACTCAACGACGGTGCTGTGCTGGTCCTAGGCTAGACCGTGCTAGAGACGCAAGCCTCGAACACTAACAAAATCACAAGGCGGCACATAATCAAGGGAGGAGCACACTATGAATTTATTTCTTATTTTTTCACCTTTTTTTCACTTTTTTTCCTCTTTTTTTGAAACTGGAACTATTTTTCTACTGCGGGTAGCACTAAAGTTGGGGAGTCTGGGTTGGTCACGACTCGGAGTATGCCGTGATCCGAAAATCGAAAACAAAGGAACCAATACTGGACTCGGAGTAGTACTGGTGGCGGAGATGAATCTGGTGGAAACACAAACTGGTGGCGGATATATGTAGGGTGGTGGAACACGAACTGGTGGCGAATCTATGATGGAGGTGGACTCGAATTATCGTGATGGCGGTGAATATGTGGTATATGGCAGCGGTGATGATGATGGTGGTATATGGCAGCGTTGATGACGATGGTGGTATATGGCAGTGGTGACGACGATGGTGGTATATGGCAGCGGTGATGACAATGGTGGTATATGGCAGCGCTGATGACGAAGGAACGACGGCAGCGTGACAACTTGTGAACAGAACTCAAAACTCTAAAGGACTAGACACAAACACTAGCAACTCGACACGACGATGCAACCGCAAATTCAACAAAGCAAAAACTCTAGAATGATTATGCAAAGGCTCAGATTGGTTCGGATAGGATGAGCTAACACTAATTTTTTTTGGCTTTTTCGTGGACTATAGGTATGAAGAACAGACTCGGTCTGAACTACGAAATACTGTAAAATCTCACCAAGCAACCTAGAAATCTGATACAACTTGATAGAGGCAAAGGTGTCCTATCTTTCGATGAGATGGTGGCTATCGTTTTGGGTGGAGTAGACTTCGACGATCCGACTACGAACGTGTGAGGACGTCGCGCCTTAGCAACCGCCAAACCAACTCCGAGAGGTTATTGACCTTGCCGGAGCACGATCAACCTGGCCACGAGGGTCTATTTCCTGCAAGCAAACGAAGAACAAGCAACAAACTAAGATTGCAATCTGGATATTGCGAATGTAAGAGGAAAGCTTTATTGGTGAACGTGGGGTTCTGTGACGTCTTTGTCTGGTCGTTGAACACAAACGAAGTACGCGAAGTTGCAGCTATGGTAAACTTTAATCTAAACAAAATCCAAAGTCTAAATGGTGCCCCAAGGGCTATATATATGGAGGAAGAGAGGGAAATTTCGTGGCCCTTGGGGGAAGGGTCCGAAACCAACCCTATATCTTCTTTCCCCACACATACAGACTCTAAAAATAGCCTATACATATGTATTTTGAAATTACATGGTCCTAGCCCAATAATAAGGTGACGCAGCACCCAGAATAGCCTCTGGACGAAATTTATGAAGTGGCATCTTTTATATTTCGTCCAAGGCTTCATGCACTCATTATGGTGGCTTTAATGTCCTGAAATAATCACTTCTAACTCCGTTCTTGTTTCCCATGCGCATGCCATCATCTCCATGCTTGTTCTTGCTCCAATGTTCATCCTTCTTCAAGCTAGGCCATTCATTTGTAAGCAAAACAAATGTATCCAATTTAGGCAGCATCATATTCTCATGAACATTAGAATCATTACAAAGAAACAAAAGTACCTAATAATTCAACTGGCGTGCGTGAGCTCTAGTAATTGGTCTAGTAAGAATAGTAGCAGGGAATGTGGGTGTAACAACGGTATTGATGTCCTCATCATCAAGGGATGCCATAGTGATGTTCTTCTCTTCATCATAGTTGTGCAAATAAAAGATCTTGGCGACCTTCAATGCCCACGAAAGGTACTCTTCGGGAGCATTGCTTCCGTTGAACTTGGGCATGGTGAACTTGAGCTTGCCATAGCGTTGCTCTTCATTGTGTTGTGGCCGGGGATGATGATGACGTCCTTGACGTGGATGAATGTCAACCTCATGTTGCTCTTGACGTGGAGGATCGTCAACCTCGTGTTGCTCCTTGTGTGGAGGATTGTCAACCTCATGTTGCTCTTGTCGTACTTGAGGTTCTTGTCGAGCTTGTGGGATTTGGTGATGTACTCTTGCTTGACAGTTCATCGCTTGAACTTCTTCGCGAAGTGCTTCTTGGTACTCGTGATTTTGCCGGTTTTGTGTGGTTACGGCTAGACTTGACTCTCAGAGGGAATGTTGCACTTCAAGTGCTTGAGCTTCGCGTAGTCGTTGTTCTTGACGTTGAGCCTCGTCATCTTGTTCGTCTTGGTGTTGTCGCACTCGCTCTTCCTTTTGGAGACGTTGATGTTGCCTTTCTTCTGCTTGTGCATGAGGAGCTTGGTGTTGGCAATGATGATGTGCTTGCTCATCAAATTGTTGTTGTGATGATTGCTGTGTAGAGGATTGCGAGTTGCTTGACAGTCTTTACGCGTGGCTCGGGGTAGAGAGTTTGATGTCGGTGTACTTGAGCCGGAGAAGGTGTCGTTGGTGTGTCGAGTCGAATGCCTCCGTCTTGAGTAGGATGAAGTGGTAGAATGGCGGTTCACCAACAAGGCATGGATCATGTCCATTCTTGCATCGTTCTCTTGTTTGTGTGCGTCGAGCTTGTTGTCGAAGTAGTCTCTTGTTCGTTGCTCGGAGAGTCACAAGTCGGTGGCGATATTGTCGATGTGGTCACTCATTGCTTGTTGTTCTTGATGCAAAGCTCGTTGTGCACCGAAGAGGTGGCTCTTGGTGACATAGGATGACATGTCGTCGTCTTGCTCGATGAAGAGTGGGTTGGTAGAAGAACTTGGCCTATCCATCATTCCAAACAAATATGTGATTGGAGAAAGAGAAGACCTTATACCAAATGTACCTTGACCGATGTTGAAAATGGATCAATGATCACTCGAATGTGGAACAAGGAAATAGCACAATTGGTACCAATTCTTGTCGGTTCTCACACCTACACAAGTAAAAGCTTATGGTGGAGCTCGGTTAGGATAGTGGCACCAAATTTTATGCAATTGTGGGTGAGCTTCAATAATGTTGGAAAAGATTCACCAATTTGCAACTGCAACAAGTAGACCAATAGCAAGATATTGTACACGGAAACACACACGCAAATAGATAAGTGGGGTCGTGCAACCAAGGAATGAGCCAAAATGTGGAAACCACAAAAATGCTCTTGTTGCACAACACTAGAGAGACGCTTGCACGATTGCACAATAGGTAGATACAAAACTTGTGCACAACCTACTAAGGCAAAAATGCAATGACTTCTATCCCAAGTATGCTATATGTATGGTATTCCGGTGATATGATCCAAGATGATCGAGTATGACAATCTTAATGTAGTATGATGCTATGGTTCTTGCTTATAAGCTCTTTGCTTATCTTTCCCTTTTGCTTAAAAGCTTGTTTGGCTCTTTCTTTTGTGAGCTTTTTTCTCATGCAAAACTTCACGAACCAAGACAGCAATTGTGTATATGCGATGACAACTTTGTGACACAAAAGATGATACCAAGATATGCACCACCAATATATGATATGTATGCTATGGAAGGTATGATCACTAACGTGCACAAGTCACGTTGTCAGCAATACTCAAAGGCTAGTCTCGAGGGGAAATGATGCGGAGCATCCCAAGATCATCCCCGTGGATGTATCTACATCTCCCACGACACCACTTGGACCAATGACAAAAGCTCGAGCAAATGCTATCGAAGATAAGGTGAACTCGCTCCTCTCCGAACTACCACTTTCTACCTATGAGACATGGCTACTACCTCATGTGGAGACCCTATGTGTGATCAGGTATTTGGAGGGAAGCCATGGACTAGATGCACCCAATGGACAAGACGGTGAGGACACCAAGTTCAATGGACAAGAAGAAGGACCGCTCGAAACTCCCAGTCATCGGACGACCGATGCCTCTCGGACGTCCGACGCCTAGAGGCTCCAACTGACCAGCCAAGTCCCAGCCTCCCAGCGGCCAGACGACCGAGCCTCTCCGGATAACCAACACCACCACACCCGAGCCAAAACATCGGAAGAATTAGGACTTCCGGACGACCGAATGACCGGACGACCGACAAGTCCTGACCAGAGCCGAAACACCGGACGCCCGACTGGCACTGGATGTCCGGACCCTCGCGAGCCTTCGAACGACCGGTGACCGTTGAACGTCCGATGCCTGTGTGACCACTCGTGTGTTGGCACGAAGCCACTTACCCTTTTGTCCACTTAGACTATAAGTAGACCTCCTCCGCCCTATTTCTAGGGTTAGCGTTGTGATAGCTCATTTGTGAGATAGAGCCTCACTCATCCATCCGGATGTGCTCCTCCAAGAGAGACCGTGCCTCTTCGAAGAAGATCCATTTGGCTTCAAGGCCCCTAACAGGAAGAACTCAAGACCTCCTCACGTAGAAGAACCAGATACCCTATGTATCGTCCCTTGTTGGATTCGGGTCATGTATCTCTTTGTGTTTCTAGGATCTAGCATATGTGTGACTATCTCTTGTTGGTTGAGTGATTTCTCTCGTGTTTCCCTCGTGTTCCCCTCTCGTGTTTTTTGTGTTCTTGGTAGGATTCCCTCCAAACGTGAAAGATCGGGCATCTAGGGTTCTAGCCTACATCATCTTTGGTATCATGAGCCATGTTGATCACATTTTTGGAGCCCCTACCCTTTGTTTTCCATCTTGATTTTGTTGTTTTTCGTCCTAATCCCAAAATTCCCACCAAAAATAGCCCCAATTTTTTTTTGTGATTTGTTAGTGTGATGAAGTTTTGTTCATTTGATCCATGCATTTGCTTTGCCACGTGTTGGATCTAGCTTTCCCCCATCATCTCCACCATTTCCATCCAAAAATTTGCTCGGATTTGACCATTTTCGCCATCTCCACCTCAAAAACCCGAGTTCAACTCGTGCCCGAAATCGACCAGGAACCGGACGTCTGACGACTTCCAAGCGTCCGACCACCATCGGTCGTTCGACCATCCCTGACGAAACTGAATATATTCAGTTCGATTTCCCGCACCATTCCACCACCATTTCCGCATACGCCCTTGCATGCCACCACCACTTTCCGCAACCACCATAGCTCACCCATTTAGCATTCCGACAAATTTTGACATGTTTTGGTCTTTGAGTTTTGACTTGCGATTTTCGTCTCCTAACGTGTTTCGGCTACTTAGGGACGGTTCGACAACAACAAAACCACCGCTCATATTCATCATCGGCATCGACCGCTACACAATTTTGACACCTCGACCATACGCAAGTACGGTAATGATGTAGGGTAGAACCCTAGATGCCCGATCTTTCACGAAATGGAGGGGATCCTACAAAGAACACGAAGAACACGCGGAAGAATGGAGAGAAATCTGATAGAGGTGGAGGTGTCCCGATCTTTCGATGAGATGATAACTATCGATTTGGTGGAGTCGGCTTTGACGATCCGACTACAAACGTGCACGACATTGCGCCTTAGCAATCGCTAAATTAACTCTGGGAGGTTACTGACCACGCCAGAGCACAATCAACCTGACCACGAAGGTCTATTCCTGCAAGCAATTGAAGAACAAGCAAGAATATGATAAAGCAATCTGAATATTGCGAATATGGATGAACTATTGATATTGGTGGGGATCCGAAAGTAGTCTTGGTCTGGTCGTTGGAGACGAATGAACTACACGAAGTTGCAATGGCTAACCTTTAACTAAACAAATCCCAAGGAAAAAGCTACTAGATGGATCTACTTATATAGGAGAAAGGGTTGCCGGCCAAGGAGGCGGGAGAATGTCCCAAGGCAGCCTAAAACTATCCCTAGGTCGTACAAGGCCAATGGGCCAAGTGGAGGTGACGTAACACCTTTGTACTTGTAGTTTGACTCGGATTCTGCTGCAGTGTCAGATTGTTTCATCAATAACTCAACGCTTCGGATGGATTTTAAGATAATTCGAATTGGGTTGGAAGATAACGAAATCTACTTTCCCACAAAAAAAGAATCACCTAATTTGGAGTCCATATGAATGAGTTCTTGGCATTTTGAATCAGGTATGTCCGTGTAGTCCGAATCTGAATACAGGACGTGAGAGACTTGGACTCTATCTTCTCTTGGCCCAAAAGTGACGTGAGATGACTTTTTGAACAGCACATAAACATATCTTTTCCTCTTATCTTCATGTGTGGATTGTACGAATGTCCCATACACCTGCAATTAGACATGACACAAAAGATTGTGAAGTATTTTTGTCCTGGATGACATAAATAAATTATTGAATAGTTTGCATTAGAAATCACCTCCAATATATATATGTATGCAATATTTTTGGTCGTATCCAAGGTAGTCATGTCCTCATCATCCTCCCCTTGTTGAAAACAAAGCCGTCCTTGGCGTTGCTTAATCTAGAATGTGGCTAACAAAAGAGACAAGGTGTACATGTTGTATATGTATATGTCATCCATTTTTACTTCCTTTGGTTTTTGCACATATGACACATGTATAAATGAGTAATCTTCATAGTTCATAAAATCTAAAGACAAAATATTATCATAAGAAGTAGAAGGCATGAAAAAATTGCAACTCAGTTTGCACATATAAGCGAAGCTCTAATTCATTTCAAAAGGTTGACAATGTTTATCATTAAACCATCCTAATATTGGTGAAGAAACCTTACTTGCTTCAAATTTACATGATACAACATGCTTAAATAAGCAAACATGCAAGAAGTCATTGGTCACAGAATCATCACCAAGATTAGAGGTCATATCAAAATGATTAAACATTGGTTCTTTTGCATCAACAGTTAATTCAATGGGTGCACTCAAATTGTTGGTATTTTAGTTGTTTGATCACATGACGCATTCATGACAGTAACACAGTTCTCTAAAATAGGTGGTGTGCCAAAATAAATAGGTAACTAAACACATGGTGTATTCAAGTTAACTAGCCATGCATCATTCTCATGTGAAAGTGGAAAATCTGCATCTTTGTCATTACCTCTTATGATCAACTCAGATGATGTAGGCACTCACGGTGGTGATGTGTCACATGGTGGAGATGATGTAGTCCTCGTAACAACGGATGCGGTTGTCATAGTACACCTAGTAGTTGAAGAAACATCTGTATCAACGCTTAGAATGTGCACTGTGCGCTTGTTCTCCTTGTGGGCACCATGTCATTTTATTTCCTGTTCAGATTTGCAAGCAAGATGAAACAAATGGTCCATAGGATAACACTCTTCATGAATTAGTATCTCTTGAGTATCACGGTTTAATCCTCCCCAAAATCTGTCCATAAAATCTTCTTCACTTTCTTCTAAAAATGAGTGCAACAATGCAGTTTGTAAATCATCATAATATTTTGCTAGCGTGTCAGTGCCTTATTTTAGATGTTGTAATTTTTTAATCATGCCACGAGTATAATAAACATCAACGAATCTACCTCTCATGACAAGTTTTAAATCATACCAAGTAGTAGGTATAAAATCAGGGTTTAACCGACAATATTCACTCCACCGAACTAAAGCAAAGCTACTGAAAGTATTAACCACATCTTGAAATTTTCCATGCTCATCATAATTATGGGAAGCAAATATAGCATTTATTTCATACTCCCATTCAATATATAAATCAAGCCTAAAACGACCAATAAATGGTGGCATGAAAACATTAACCTGATTATGTGCATTCTAATGTTGTTTCTCCTCTTGTGACGGTTGTTGTATTTTCTTAGGTGGTGGCAAATCTCCCACGATCGATGAAGCCTAAGAACTAGCAACTTCGGAACCTGTCATAGTTAGTAAAAAAGAAACAAAATCCAAGAATAATGTTCCTATGAACTACTAGGATGTGGTGGTAAAATGCTCATAGTGTAGCAAATATCAATATCTTACAAATTCTTACCATGCAGCAGGTAGTAAGAGGCAACCAGTGGTGTCAAATAACTCCAAAGATTGAGTAAAGCGATTGCCAGGGGAATGTACAGATATACACGGTGTAGAAATATGTGGAGCTTGGAAGGCTTAAATATTTTGTAGCAAAAGGTTTGCAATAATCAATTCAGTGATGCAATGTTGAATAAACGCTCAACGACGGCACTATGCTGGTCCTAGGCTAGACCGGACTAGAGACGCGAGCCTAGAACACTAATAAAGTCACGGCATAGCAAAACTAGCATCAATAAAGGATATGAAGTAGCTCTGGATAGCAAGATAAAAGTGAAGATCACAATAGCAGTAAAGATAATGATGTGAAAGAATTGCCAAGCAGGATATACCAACAACTTTCTCTCCAACTTCCCTCTGGAAAATTTTGTGCCAATTTTCTGGTAATTGTTCCCAAGAATGATACTGACTCAAAATTTCAAACGCAAAAAGAATTAATCAATTCCGAGTTGACATGAGGAGTCAAAAAATTCAAAAATTGGTCTGAAAAACTGGAACAAGCTGTTTTTAGGAACTTCAGAGGGCAAAAAGACCTATTTAGAAGCCGATTTTGAGGTGTCAAATATTAAATTAGCTTCTGCAACTATTTAGATGCGACTCGTCGCTTTTGAATACTCACAGAGCCAAAACGGACTTCATATGAGGAAGATACACTGTTTTACTGAACAGTACGCAAAACAGATTCCAATCCGAATTCAGGTACGGGATTGATTCTAAATAGATCCGACTTTTTTTCTTCTCTCTTTTTTTCTCACATTTTTTTCTTTCTCTCTTTTTTTCTTTTTTGCTTTATCTTTTGTTTCTCCCTCTTTCCAAGACAAACTAGATAAGATGCAGATGGATCAGGCGAAGATGTGAATGACCTCAACTATGATTATGACAATGAACAGTGCGTAGCACATGGTGCAAATTGATGGATGGGATGGTGGACAGCGGAAGGGATAATGATGGAGCGGTGGTGTGACTAATGTGAACAGAACTCGAAACTCTAAAGGGACTTGACACTTAGACCAGCAACTCGGCACGGTGATGCAACCGATAATTCAATAATACAAACAATGAAAAGAAAATTGCAAAGGCTCGACTAGCTTGCACAAAGGATGAATAGACCTAACTTCTTTTTGTGGCTTTTTCTTGGACAATAGGTAAGAAAATAAATCTAATCTAGGGAAAACTGGAAATTCTCAACGAGCAACCTGAAAACGGATACCACTTGATAGAGGCGGAGTTGTCCAGATCTTTCGATGAGATGATAACTATCGATTTGGTGGAGTCGACTTTGACAATCCGACTACAAACGTGTACAACGTTGCGCCTTAGCAATCGCTAAACCAACTCCGAGAGGTTATTGACCATGTCGGAGCGCGATCAACCTGACCACGAAGGTCTATTCCTACAAGCAATCAAAGAACAAGCAAGAATATGATAAAGCAATCTGAATATTGCGAATATGGATGAACTATTGATAATGGTGGGGATCCGAAAGTGGTCTTGGTCTGGTCATTGGACACAAATGAACTACACGAAGTTGCAATGGCTAACTTTTAACTACACAAATCCCAAGGAAAAAGCTACTAGATGGATCTACTTATATAGTAGCAAGAGTTGCCGGCCAAGGAGGTGGGAGGACGTCCCAAGGCAGCCTAAAACTAACCCTATGTCGTACAAGGCCAATGGGCCCAAGTGGAGGTGACATAACACCTTTGGACTTGTAGTTTGACTCGGATTCTACTGCAGTGTCAGATTGTTTCATCAATAACTCAATGCTCCGGATGGATTTTAAGATAATTCCAATTGGGTTGGAAAGAGAACAAAATCTACTTTCCAACAAAAGAAGAATCACCCAGTTTGGAGTCCGTATGAAAGAGTTCTTGGCGTTTTGAGTCAGGTATGTCCGTGCAGTCCGAATCTGAATCCAGGACGTGAGAGACTTGGACTCTATCTTCTCTTGGCCCAAAAGTGACGTGAGAGGACTTTTTGAACAGCACATAAACATATCTTTTCCTCTTATCTTCATGTATGGATTGTACGAATGTCCCATACACCTGCAAGTAGATATGACAGAAAGTTTGTGAATTATTTTTGTCCTGGATGACATAAGTAAATTATTGAATAGTTTGCATTAGAAATCACCTCAAAAATATACATGTATGCAATATTTTTGGTCGTATCCAAGGTAGTCATGTCCTAATCAAAATCACAAGGGGAAACACTCAAGAACAAGTCCAATCACACATCCACTAGACAATCAAACACACAAGATCCACGAGGCACATGAACTACAAAAATGAAAGATACAAGGTAAGGTTCATCTCCAAGAGGAGGTCTTGATGGTATCCTAGACGGATCTTCCCGCAAGGGGGTATTCATGATATCCTGCAGGATCTTCTCACATGGAGGTCTTGAACTCCATGGGAGTGGTAGTCTCTCTCTCTCAAGAGTAGAGATAGGTAGGACCAATGCTCGCATACAAATGAGCTATCATATTTGCCTCCCCTAGAAAGGAGGTGGAGGAGGTCTATTTATAGTCTAGTGGGCGAAGGGGTAAGTGAGGGGGTGAAACAGGTACATCAGCCTCGGCCCGAGACATTGCACACAGGCAAGGCCAGATGATCCGGATGGGGGTCCGAATGATCCGGGCATCGTCTAGATGATCCGGGACCTCGTCCGGATGATCCGGCTCCGCCGAGCAGATTCTGCAAGGTTTGGCCGTCATGGTGTATGGATTACTCGAATGATCTAGGGGTCGGCCGGATGATCCAGCTCTCGTCCGGATGTCCGGCTAGTCTTCAGCAGCCATTCCGTCTTCTTCTTCTCGTTTCTTCCTCTCTTCCACGCCTCCGTCGGGGATGATGTAGGTGTTCCTTGGTGCTTGCACTCCTCCTCGTCGTCCGTGAGGCTCTCGCAATACCTATGCATGCACACGAGTGGAGTGTCAAGTAGTATACCATCCTCGAAGGGGTCAAGTGAACACGTGTAAAGGAGAAGATTCACCTTTATGTATGAGAAGTAGAGGTCGCACGTGTTACTTGCCAAATGAACTCCTGGCATAGTGATGGCCAGAGGATGCTCCGCATCATCCCCTCCCCCTTGGGAAAGATCCAACCTCGGATCGAAAACCAAATCACCTTGGGAAAGATATTGGAGTCGCCATGTAGAAGTGGACGATCACCGAGTACTCGCCGTCTAGTAGCTCGAAATGGGCACTCTCCATGTCACACCGTCTTGTGATTCCTTCAAAAGGAGCGAATAGAACAAACACTTGGAAAAAACAAATGTGGTTAACATTAGTGCAAAACCAAGCATTCAAGAGGTGATTGACCAAACAAGTGTTGTCATCAAGCATAGCATATGGTTTGACAAAGGATTGTGTCATGACATGTAAGCATATCAATCAAGCACAAGCAAAGATATCATGGGGACAAGCATGTAAATGGGAGGTAGAGATGCAAATATGTGTGGCAACAGAATAAGCATCTACCTCAAAGTCATAGCAAGCATTCACAAATTGCTCAATGAAAGGTCTATGGTAGGCATAAGAACGATTCACAACACCTAATAAAATGAAATGTCTAAACACATGGGTCAAGTGCAATACAATCCAAGCATAACGTGCATAGGGTGTAGTGAAAATAGTGTGGCACTCAACACAATAGAAAGAGCAATTGTTCAACATGTGTGAGGCAATCAAGGTAATCATGTGACAAGCTGATGAGGACATCAATGCCATTGTTACACCCACGGCCCCTGCTGCTATACATACTGGACCAATTACTAGAGCTCGCGCACGCCAATTAAA
This sequence comes from Aegilops speltoides, assembly GCA_021437245.1. Taxonomy (NCBI): domain Eukaryota; kingdom Viridiplantae; phylum Streptophyta; class Magnoliopsida; order Poales; family Poaceae; genus Aegilops; species Aegilops speltoides. Next base: position 244,295,333 of record CM038144.1, read on the forward strand.
TTACCAGGTACTTTCATTTCCTGGTAATGATTCTAATGTTCATGAGAATATGATGCTATCTAAATTGGATACATTTGTTTTGCTTACAAATACAGGGCCAAGCTTGGAGAAGGATGGACATTGGAGCAAGAGTAAGCATGGAGATGATGGCATGTGCAAGGGGAACAAGAACAGAGTTACAATTGATGATTTCAGGACGTTGAAGCCACCATAATGAGTGCACAAAGACTTGGATGAAATATACAAGATGCTACTTCATAATTTTCGCCCACGGGCTATTCTAGGTGATGTGTCACCTTATTATTGGGCCAGCCCATGTAATTTCGAAATACTTGATTATAGGCTGTTTTTAGAGTCCGTATGTGTGGGGAAACAAGAGTTAGGGTTGTTTTCGGACCCCTCCCTCAAGGGACACGAAATTCCCTCCTCTTCCTCAATATATAAAGCCCTCAGGGGCGTCGTTTAGTCTTAGGGTTTTGTTTAAATTAAAGTTCGCCATAGCTGCAACTTTGCGTACTTCGTTTGTGTTCAACGACCAGACAAAGACGTCATAGAACCCCATCTTGATCAATAAAGCTTTCATCTTATATTCGCAATATCCAGATTGCAATCTTAGTTTCTTGCTTGTTCTTCGTTTGCTCGAAGGAAATAGACCCTCGTGGTCAGGTTGATCGTGCTCCGGTGTGGTCAATAACCTCTCGGAGTTGGTTTAGCGATTGCTAAGGCGCGACGTCCTCGCACGTACGTAGTCGGATCATCAAAGTCTACTCCTCCGAAATGATAATCACCATCTCATTGAAAGACGGGACACCTTTGCCTCTATCAAGTGAGATTTTACAGTTTTTCGTAGTTAAGATCGAGTCTTTTTCTTCATACCTATAGTCCACGAAAAAGCCAAAAAAAATTAGGATTAGTTCATCCTATCCGAACCAATCTGAGCCTTTGCATAATCTTTTCTGTATTTGCTTTGTTGAATTTTCGGTTGCATCGTCGTGTCAAGTTGCTGGTCTTAGCGTCTAATCCTTTAGAGTTTTGAGTTCTGTTCACAGGTTGTCACGTTGCCGCTGCCATATATCATCACTGCATCATCATCATTGTTGCTGCTATATACCACCACCGCACCAACTTCATCGCCGCTGCCATATACCACCACCACATATTCACCGCCAATCCGAGTCCATATACGCCACCACATATGTGCCGCCATCACGCCAATCCGAGTCCACCTGCAACATATATCCGCCACCAGTCCGAGTTCCACCAGATTCATCTCTGCCACCATTCCGAGTTCCACCAGATTCATCTCCGCCACCAGTCCTAGTCCGTCTCCAGTATTTTGTTACTCTGTTTTGGATTTCGAGATCACGCCATACTCCGAGTCGTGACAGAGTAGGACTCCCGAACTTTCGTGCTACCCGCAGTAGAAAAATAGTTGCAGTTTAAAGAAAAATAGTTCCAGTCTGGAAAATTCTGGCTAGGCAGTTTCTAGACCATTTGTAGACTTTCTCGAAAAAAAATTGTTGCGGAGCAAAAAAAAGAGGAAAAAAGTGCAAAAAAACTGAAAAAAAAGAAAACAAATTCAGAGCGTGCTCCTCCCTTGTTTACGTGTTGCGCCGTGATTTTGCTAGTCTTCTAGGCTCGCTTCTCTAGCACGGTCTAGCATAGGACCAGCACAGTACCGTCGTTGAGCGTTTATTCAACTTTGCATCTTTGAATTGATTATTGCTGACCCTTTTTTCTACCATATTATAAGCCTTCCTAGCTCCACATACCTCTACGTCGTGCGTTCGACTCTCCCTGGTAATTGCTCTATCCAAGCTTTGAGAGTTTTGACTACAACGGTTGCCGAGAACCGCCTGCTGCTGGGTAACACCTGGTAAGAATTTGTGAATCGCTTGACGGATTTGTGACACACCACCACCACCATTTTCCAGTAGTCTGTAGGATCATATTCTTGTCTGTTTCTATTGCTGCTAACTATGGCAGGACCACAAGCCTACGAGAATGACTAGGAGAACATGACGAACAAGGAGCTTCGTGATAAGTTTCATCAAATGTTGGGTCAACAGGTGGAAAGACGTGATGGCCATCTTTGGAAAGGCAATGGAGAAGATGGATGACATTAAGAAGACAACTGATACCAAGTTGGACACCAAGTTCGTTGAATTACTCAAACGCCTTCCAACACCAGCTTCACGTCGCGATACAGTAGGGCGAGCACAACGTATTCCTATTGAGCTAGGACAAAATTCTGGTGCGCTGCTCTCGCTGTTGATGTACAGAGCTCCTGCTGCTCATCGCAGAGTGGAGGACTATTACGAGGATGAGGTTGATCAAAATCAGAACTACGTGCAGCCACCAACACCACCACCAGCACGTTGACCTTAGGTATATATTCGCAATGGTAGGCCTGCACCACCACCTCAGGTACGAGATAATGACCATATTCCTAAACTGAAATTGAATATTCCACTATCTGAGGGTAGATATGTTCCAGATATATATCTTACTTGGGAGTTAGAAACTGAACAACATTTTACATGTTTACAATATCCTGAGGAGAGACGGCTTGCTGCTGCTGTTTGTGCTTTCACTAGTTTTGCATGTGTATGGTGGTCTGACATTGTAGATTATATCCTATTCCAGCTACTTGGGTTGCTTTGAAAACTGCTATGCGTACTTGTTGGGTTCCACCAGATTATCTACGTGAATTACTTCAAAAACTGCAGCGTTTGAGACCAGGGAAAAATTCTGTAGAAGAATATTATCAGGAATTACAAAATGGCATGATTAGATGGGGTATTGTTGAGGAGAATGAAGCTATGCTTGCACGTTTTATGGGTGGATTAAATAGAGAGATACATACCATTCTAGAGTATAAGGAGTATACTAATATCACTCGTTTATTCCATCTTGCTTGTAAAGCTGAACGTGAAGTGCAGGATCGACAAGCATTGGCGTGAAGTAATTTTTCTGCAGGTCGACCTTCATCGTGGACACCTCGTGCATCTTCTACTTTCACTGCACCAGCACCTCCATCAGGTGACACCTCCAGCCGTGATACAAGAAAGTAGGCACAACCACCACTATTTGCCAAGAGCGCACCTGCCGGGCCTGCACAGAGCTCTTCTTCTTCCATGGCATCAACAGGGCACACAAGTGATATTATTATCGTCGTTGTAAGGGAAGAGGTCATTATGCGAGAGAATGGAAATCACAGCGTGTGATGATTGCTACTGAGGATGGTGGGTATGAGTCTGCTAGTGACTATGATGAGGGGACTTTGGCTCTTATTATAAGTGAAGAACACGGTGGAGACGATTCTGAACATGAGAAACACTACATGGCTCCTGAAGATGCTGACATGTATGAATGTTTCGTTGCTCAATGTGTTTTGGGTGTGCAGGTCACACAAGTTGAGCAAAATCAGAGGCATAATTTGTTCCATACAAAGGGAGTTGTGAAGGCACGTTCTGTTCGCGTCATCATAGATGGAGGGAGCTGCAACAACTTGGCTAGCATGGAGATGGTGGAGAAGCTATCTCTCACCACATGACCACATCCACATCCTTACTACATCCAATGGTTCAACAACAACGGCAAGGTTAAGGTAACACGTACTGTTCGTGTGCGTTTTAGTATCTCTATATATGTTGATTATGTTGATTGTGATGTGGTACCTATGCAAGCATGTTCCTTATTACTTGGTCGACCATGGCAATTTGATAAAAATTCTGTACACCATGGTAGAAACAATCAGTATACTCTTGTTCATAAGGATAAACATATTACTTTGCTTCCTATGTATCCTGATTCCATTTTGAAAGATGATATTAATAGAGCTAATAAAGCAAAACAGGAGAAGAATAAGAGTGAAAATCAGATTGTGGCAAAAGAATTTGAGCAACAAATGAAGCCTAATAATAAACCATATAGTGTTGCTTCTGAAATTAAATTGAAAAGTGCATGTTTATTTGCCACCAAATCTGATATTGATGAGCTAGATTTCAGCAAATCTGTTTGCTATGCTTTTGTGTGCAAAGAGGCATTATTTTCATTCGAGGACATGCCTTCCTCTTTGCCTCCTGCTATCACTAACATTTTAGAGGAGTTCTCTGACATCTTTCCACAAGACGTGCCACTGGAATTACCGCCTATTCGAGGGATTGAGCAGCAGATTGACTTAATTCCCGGTGCTTCACTGCCAAACCGTGCACCATACGGTACCAATCCAGAGGAGATGAAGAAGATTATGCGTCAAGTACAGGAGCTTATCGACAAAGGTTATATACGCGAATCCCTTAGTCCTTGTGTTGTTCCTATTATTCTAGTGCCGAAAAAGGATGGTACATCGCGTATGTGCAATGATTGTGGAGGCATTAATAATATTACTATTCGTTATCGTCATCCTATTCCTAGGCTAGATCATATGCTTGACGAATTGAGTGGCTCTACAATATTCTCCAAAGTTGATTTGCGTAGTGGATACCATCAAATTCGTATGAAATTGGGAGATGAATGGAAAACAACATTTAAAACTAAGTTTGGATTATATGAGTGGTTAGTCATGCCTTTTGGGTTAACTAATGCACCTAGTACTTTCATGGGATTAATGAATGAAGTTTTACGTGCTTTCATTGGACGATTTGTGGTAGTTTACTTTGATGACACATTGATTTATAGCAGATCTTTGGAGAAACATTTGGAACATTTACGTGTTGTTTTTATTGCTCTACGTGATGCACGTTTGTTTGGTAACCTTGGGAAATGCACCTTTTGCACCGACCAAGTATCTTTTCTTGGCTATGTTGTTCCTCCACAGGGAATTGAAGTTGATAAAGCCAAGATTGAAGCTATTTAGAGTTGGCTGCAGCCCGAAACGGTCACACAAGTGAGGATTTTTCTTGACCTCGCTGGATACTATAGGCGTTTCGTGAGAGATTTCAGCACCATTGCTGCACCTCTCAATGAGCTTACAAAGAAAGATGTGCCTTTTGTTTGGGGTACCGCATAGGAAGAAGCCTTCACCGTATTGAAAGATAAGTTGACACATGCTCCTTTAATCCAACTTCCTAATTTTAATAAGACTTTTGAGCTTGAATGTGATGCTAGTGGAACTGGATTAGGAGGTGTGTTATTACAAGATGGAAACCTGTTGCATACTTTTCTGAAAAATTGAGTGGGCCTAGTGTGAATTATTCTACTTATGATAAAGAATTATATGCTCTTGTTCGAACTTTAGAAACATGGCAACATTATTTATGGCCCAATTTGTTATACATTCTGATCATGAATCTTTGAAACATATTAAAAGTCAAGCTAAACAGAATCGTAGACATGCTAAATGGGTTGAATTCATTGAGTCTTTCCCTTATGTCATTAAACACAAGAAGGGTAAACAAAATGTTATTGCTGATGGATTGTCTCGTCGCTATACTATGCTTTCACAACTTGACTTCAAAATATTTGGTTTTGCAACCATCAAAGATTAATATGTGCATGATGATGATTTTAAAGATGTAATAGAGAATTGTAAAGACGGAAGAATGTGGAACAAGTTCGTCGTTAACGATGGATTTGTGTTTCGTGCTAACAAGCTATGCATTCCAGCTAGCTCCGTTCATCTTTTGTTGTTGCAGGAGGCGCATGGAGGAGGATTAATGGGACACTTTGGCGTGAAGAAGATGGAGGACGTACTTGCTACACATTTCTTTTGGCCAAAGATGAGACGGGATGCTGAGCATTTTATTGCTCGCTGCACTACATGTCAAAAAGCTAAGTCACGACTCAATCCTCATGGTTTATATATGCCTTTGCCTGTACCTAGTGTTCCTTGGGAGGATATATCTATGTACTTTGTTTTAGGTTTACCTCGAACGAAGAAGGGGAGGGGTATCATATTTGTTATCGTGGATAGATTCTCGAAAATGGCACACGTTATACCATGTCATAAAAGCGATGATGCTGTTAATGTTGCTGATTTGTTCTTTCGTGAAATAATTCGCCTGCATGGTGTGCCAAATACTATTGTTTCAGATCATGATACTAAATTTCTTAGCCACTTTTGGAGATGTTTATGGGCTAAGTTGGGGACTAAACTACTTTTTAGTACTACTTTTCACCCCCAAACTGATGGACAAACTGAAGTAGTAAATAGAACATTATCTACTATGCTTAGGGCTATGTTGAAGAATAATAAGAAAATGTGGGAAGAATGCTTGCCTCATATTGAATTTGCTTATAATAGTTCATTGCATTCTACTAGTAAGATGTGCCCTTTTGAAATTGTGTATGGTTTCCTAGCTCGTGCACCTATTGATTTGTTGCCTCTTCCATCTTCGGAGAAGGTTAATTTTGATGCTAAACAACGTGCTGAATTGATTTTAAAAATGCATGAGTTAACTAAGGAAAACATTGAGCATATGAATGCTAAGTATAAACTTGCTGGAGATAAGGGTAGAAAACATGTTGTGTTTGCACCTGGAGATCTTGTTTGGTTACATTTGCGTAAGGATAGATTTCCTGATTTGCGTAAATCAAAGCTAATGCCACGTGCTGACGGACCTTTTAAGGTGTTAGAGAAAATAAATGATAATGCATATAAACTTGAGCTTCCTGCAGATTTTGGGGTTAGTCCCACTTTTAACATTGCAGATTTGAAGCCTTATTTGGGAAGGAAGATGAACTTCCGTCGAGGACGACTTCATTTCAAGAAGGGGAGGAAGATGAGGACATCAATACCATTGTTACACCCACAACCCCTACTGCTATACATACTGGACCAATTACTAGAGCTCGCGCACGCCAATTAAGTTACCTAGTACTTTCGTTTCTTGGTAATGATTCTAATGTTCATGAGAATATGATGCTGTCTAAATTGGATACATTTGTTTTGCTTACAAATGAAGGGCCTAGCTTGGAGAAGGATGGACATTGGAGCAAGAACAAGCATGGAGATGATGGCATGGGCAAGGGGAACAAGAACGGAGTTACAATTGATGATTTCAGGATGTTGAAGCCACCATAGTGAGTGCATGAAGCCTTGGAAAATATACAAGATGCTACTTCATAATTTTCGTCCACGGGCTATTCTAGGTGCTGCGTCACCTTATTATTGGGCCAGCCGAAATACTTGATTATAGGCTATTTTTAGAGACCGTATGTGTGGGGAAACAAGAGTTAGGGTTGGTTTCGGACCCCTCCCTCATGGGCCACGAAATTACCCCCTCTTCCTTCATATATACACCCTTAGGGCGTCGTTTAGACTTTGGGTTTTGTTTAGATTAAAGTTCGCAATAGCTACAACTTCGCGTACTTCGTTTGTGTTCAATGACCAGACCAAGACGTCACGGTACCCCATCTTGATCAATAAAGCTTTCATCTTATATTCGCAATATCCAGATTGCAATCTTAGTTTCTTGCTTGTTCTTCATTTGCTCGCAGGAAATAGACCCACATGGTCAGGTTGATCGTGCTCCGGCGTGGTCAATAACCTCTCGGAGTTAGTTTAACGATTGCTAAGGTGCGACGTCCTCGCACGTACGTAGTCGGATCGTCAAAGTCTACTCCTCCAAAACGATAATCACCATCTCACCGAAAGATAGGACACCTTTGCCTCTATCACAAGCAATGGGACATAGCATATGTGAAGAAATTATATTGGTGCAACCAACCATATGATAGTAGCAAATAGTCCAAGAATTGGATGCAACACACAAGGTATATATGTCATGAGGCATGGAAATGTGGCAATCATGGGTGAAAGAAATATCGCATACATGCATGCAAATGGTGCAATCAACACATGAAGTGTGATCCACAATATCCAAGCTAAAGAAGGATGTCACCTTGAAAGCGTGTCCTTGTGCATTCTTCACAATTCCGTAGTGGTAGGAAATGTGGTGTAGAAACGAGTCGTGGTAGAATGTATCACTCTCAAGAGCTCGAATGGTAAACTCACGTGGAGTGGAAGTCGCCACGAAGTCCAAGTAACCTACACATGCACACAACAAAAAAAGAACGTATGCGCATGGTAGATAAACACATCATTCATTATGATGGTTCTCTTCTCTTGCACATAACCATTAGAAGCACAAGTGCATGAATAATATGATGCAACAATGGCTATATTCATGGCACTAGGTATATGGTGCAAATAAGTAAGACAAGCAAGCTTCACAAGGAATATGTCAAAATCTCCAAATATATGCAAGAATGCTATGGGGGCAATCTCATTAGCAAGACTAAGAACATTGTTGCATTTAATACATGGAAAATCTAGCATGAGGAAGGCAACACATGCAGATATATGACAAGAAGCAATATGAATCATGTGCAAAGCATATAGATGGTTGGCATCAACTGCATGAAATGAGCAAGTATGATTCATTGGTGATGCAACATAAGCAAGCGTAGTAATCAAGTCGTGCAAACTAGTGGAGCAAAGATGCAACACACTAGAGTAAATCATGGCAATCATGTCATGTGAGTAAATACTAGGCATAGACAATGCACATGACATATTGCAAGCACAAACACGAAGCGAGATCATAGCATGATCATAAGAATTGGGCACAAAGTAATGCAAGAACAAGCAATATCTCCACCAAGCTTGCAAATACACATACGCGGACTAGAATCAATCATCATGTGTAATGCAAAGCATGGCTCACAAAAGCATGTCATCCAAATGGAAATGAGCATATCATGCAAAGTGAACATGGCAAGATGGGTAAAGGATATATAATGGACAATAACCGATAGCTAAGTGAGGGACATGTAGAAGAAATGTGCGAAGTTTTTGCGCGAAGAGAGTGGTGGCAAAGACAATCCATGTGATCCCAAGTCATCATTGCTCTCTAGAACTTGTTTTGTCAACTCATGGGATTGCGAGGTTGACAAGTATTCATGGGTACCTACACAAAAGAGATACAAAACAAAGAAATTGTGCACGTGGTAAATGTACACATCATCCATCATGATGTGTATGTGCATGTGTGAGTTAGCACAAGATAAGCATCGCTCAAAGAAATTTGATGCATGGTATAAGAATATGTCATCCATGAGGAAAGAATAGTTGTTATGTATGACATGATGGGGATGCAAATGAAGCATACAAATATATGGCACATCAATATCATGTTCATGCATGGGGAGCATATTGTGCACACAATTATTGGGATCATGCAAAGGATAGGATGGATCAAAATCTCCTAGCATGTATGAGGAAACTATGGGGGTCTTGATGTAGGGTAGAACCCTAGAGGCCGATCTTTCATGTTTGGAGGGATTCCTACCAAGAACTCGAAGAATACTAGGAGGAAAACACTCAACCAACAGCAATATAGTCACACATGCGCTAGATCATCGAGACACAAAGTGATACAAGATCCGAATCCAACAAAGGACGATACATAGGGTAACCGGTTCTTCTCTGAGAGGAGGTCTTGAGTTCTTCCTGTTAGGGGCCTTGAATCCAAGTGGATCTTCTCCGTAGAGGCACGGACTCTCTCGGAGGAGCAGATTCGGATGGATGATCGAGGCTCTATCTCACAAATGAGCTATGACAATACTGACCTTAGCTAGGATGTGGAAGTGGTCTATTTATAGTTGTAGTACATAAGGGGACTGAAATGAAGGGGTACAAGGGCATCATCCTAAGGCTGCGGGCACACAGGCAACAAACGTCCATTGGGGACCGGTCGTCCGGTGGCTCTGGAACGGCCGGACATCCAGTAGTCATCGTTCTTTCACTGATTCTGTTCTGTGATGGTGGTTTCGGATGTCTGGTGTGATGCAGAGCATCCCACGTTCATCCCCATGTACACTCCGACTACTCTCCAAGCCCCAAGAGGACATATGACGAGACCTCGAACATACGCCATTGGACACAAGGTGAATTCACTCCTCTTCGAACCGTCACTTTCCGCATGTCAGACATGACTACTACCTCATGCATGGACCTTGCATATACTCAGGTACAACCAAGATGACCATGGAGAATCCAAGGACCAAGGCCAAGCATGGAAGAAGAAGAACAGAGCAAGATAGGACTTGCCTAGATCATCCGGACCCCCAGCCGGACGATCCGGACCAAGCCCGGATGATCCGGATCCCACCCGGATGATTCTGGTAATATGCCCGAAGACACCCGAAGCCTGCTCGACGAAGCCGGATCATCTGGACAGCTTCCCGGATCATCCGGACCAACACCCGGATCATCCTGGTCACCTTCCAGATCGTTTGGACCATGCCTGCGTGTGTGACTTGGGCTGAGGCCCGTGTACCCCTTCGCCCCTAACTTACCCCTCCGTGGCTTAGCACTATAAATAGACCCCCTCCTCCTAGTTAGGGTTAGCATTGGTTTAGCTCATTGAGATAGAGCTTTGCTCATCCATCCAGATCTAATCCACTGTGAGGGACCGACACCTCTTCGAAGAAGATCCACTTCGATTCAAGACCTCCTCTCGGAGAAGACCATCTTCGAGACCTCCTCACGGAGAAGAATTGGTTACCCTATGTATCGTCCCTTGTTGGATTTGGATCTTGTACCCTTTTATGTTTCGAGGATCTAGCACATGTATGACCTTATTTTTGTTGGTTGAGTGTTTTCTCTTGTGTTTTCCTCGTGTTCCCCTTGTTTCCCCTCTCGTGTTCTTCATGTTCTTGGTAGGACTCACCTCCAAACATGAAAGATCGGCCTCTAGGATTCTACCCTACATCATCTTGGATCAGAGCAAGGTTGATCACGAATTTGGGCCCCTACCCCTCTTTTTCTAGCCTAATTTTGTTGTGCTCTTCCCCAATTCCGAAAATCCGCACCAAAAATAGCCCCACATTTTTTTGTGATTTGTTGGTTTTGATGATGCTTTGTTGATTTTAATCCATGGATATGCTTGGTTTCGAGTGGATATAGCATCTCCCCAAGTTCCCCCACCTTTCATCCACAAAATCTCCTCAATTTTGCCCCGAAAATCATCCATTTCCGCCCGAAAATTTGTCCCCGAGAGGAAATCCCTAGCTGTTTGACCTGCTCCGATCATCCGGAGCTTCTGCCGGATCATCCGGACACCTCCTGGATCAGCTGGACCCTCTCCCAGACGTCTGGATAACCCACGCACCCAGACAACAGAACCGGCCTTGACGAACCCGGATCATCCGGAAGTACTCCCAGATCATCCGTACCAAGCCTGGATAATCCGGACCTCCTCCCAGATGTCCGGCTAACCCTAAAACTTACACGGCTGAAATTCTGTTTTGGCCACAACTAATTCATCCGGAGTCCGTTTTTGACATTCTTGAGCTCGTTTTGAAGCTATTGACATCCCCCATCCCACAAAAATATCACTAACATCATTTGACTCCATCAAAGTTTTGGAACTTTGGCATCTTTTCCTAGGGCCACCACCATATCATAAGCATTACTACCACCAACTTCCGCAACATAACCCATTTTGACCCCCATTGCATGTGTGGTTGTTTGAGTTGTGATTAGGATCTCCTAATTTGTTTTAGCTACTTAGGGACAGTTGCTTCTTCATCAACCACCACCACCACTTCCGCATAACCTTGCCCACCATACACTTCCACCAACCCAACTTAACCCAATTGTTGTTTGAGCTTGTTTGAGTTGTGGCTTGTGTCTCCTAAGGTGTTTCGGCTACTTAGGGACGACAACTTCAACTCCGGCACGTGTATAGCCTATCATTCCACTTTAGCATTGCCAAGTGCAAACCACCACCGCTTTTTGGCTACCACCATTTGACATTTGCCTTTGGAGATTTTGAGTTTGCGGTTTTTCCGTTTCCTAAGGTGTTTCGGCTAATTAGGAACGGGTCGACTTCGGCAACACCGCCTCTCATCACCGCCAAGGACGGTAACCTTGACGACACCATTGTATATTCCCCTTGCAGTTGCTTTGATAACCCCTAGCCCATTTTGTGTCACTTGCCTACTGAGACTAGCCATTTGAATTTTTCCGGCAACGTTACTTGTGCACATTAGTGGTCCATACCTTCCATTGCATACATACCATATCATCTCTAGTGTCACAAGATTGTTCCTGCATATACACAATTGCTATCTTGGTTTGTGCATTGTGCAAAAGTGGCCATATCATACAAAAAAAAGCTTTTAAGCAAAGAAAAAAAGAGTGAGAAAAGAGCTTGTAAGCAATAGCCATAACATCATACCACATTGCATATGAGATTGTCATATCCGATCATCTTGGATCATCTTTAAAGAAACACCGGGAACCATACATACATAGCATACTTGTGATACAAAGTTGCTACATTTTGTATATCATAGGTTGTGCACAAGTGTCGTATCCGCCTAGAGCAATCGTGCTAGCATCTCTCTTGAGTTGTGCAACACGAGCGTTTTCTGTGGATTCCACATTTTGTGCTCATTCCTTGGTTGCACGACCCCACTTATCTATCCATGTGTGCATTTCCATGTGCCATCCATATTGCTATTGGTCTACTTGTTTCGCTTGCAAATTTGTGAATCTCTTTCAACATTATTGACTCTTGCTAACATTTTGCATCAATTTTTTTGTGCCACTATCCTCACCAAGCTCCACCATAAGCCTTACTTGTGTAGGTGTGAGAACCAACAAGAATTGGTACCAATTGTGCTATTTCCTTGTTACACATTTGAATGATCATTGATCCATCTTCAACATTGGTCAAGGTACATTTGGTCTTGTTCTTCTCTTTCTCCCACTCATATCTGCTCAAGTCTTGTGATGGATAGGAAAGGCATTTCATCTCCGGTCCTCGACAACAATGACGGCGTGAACAACTACATCACCAAAGTGTCCATATTCGATCTACAACGACAAATGCAAGGCGCACAATCAAGATTGCGAGCGCATCGACAACCTCTCGGTAGACATTCGTCGCTCCAAAGCAAGGAAAAGGGACTACATCGACAAGAAGCTTTCCGCACAAAAAGAGGATCAAGATGCAAGGATGGAGGATATTCGGGCCTTGATCAAGTCTTCTTCCCCTTCGTCATCTTCAAGGCGGCAACGTTCAAACCACAAGTCATCGAAGCGCGAAAACGATGCAAGCGCAAGTCATCCACATCCACATCTACATGACGACAACCATCACGTTCGTGATCCACATCATAATGAAGGGCAAGTCACCTCCAAGAAACATGTGCACGATGACGACGAACAACATCTTCTATGAGCTCAAGCACGACAACGACACCATCATCATGAACATGCTCAACAATTGCAAACGTACAAGTCCCAACAAGCCCTACTTCTTGCCAAGTCGAAGCTTCATGAGCAAAAGAGAAGACCGCAAGACGAGCACCACCAAGACGGAGCTACGGCTACATCAACCACTTCGGCATCTTTGCCGAGTGTTCTAAAGGCATCTTTGCCTTTGGACGTACGGCATCTTCGCCTACTTCCCATGAGTTCGCCTACATCAACATCTTCAACAACAAGGCGACCACCTAGGAGCGAGGGCGACACTTCCATCTTCGGAAGCCCCCCAAGGAAGATGGCCGAGCATGGGAAATTCCCTTTGGTCATGGAGACGAGCTACAAGGTGCCACATCATATGGGCCTCCAACAACAAGGCAACGACATGACGGTCGAGCAAGGGCCATCCCCTTCGACCACGGCGACGAGCGCGAACCTCTTCAATAACATGAAGACGGAGCCCACATTGGACTCATACTATGAGTCAAGCTACGCGACCGAACATGGAGACATTTGCACCTACGTCTCTCCGACACCCACATATGTCGAGATGACCCATTTGTCATGTGAGGAGAGCCACCACCCCATGAGTGAGATGAGTGACTCCACCATATATGACATGGAGATCATTTCGTATGAGAGGATGAGTGTGACCACCAGTAGCCCCACACATGAGAGCATGCCACACATCCTATGTGAGGTTGAGTGCCATTTGAGTGACTCTACCAACCATATGAGTGAGAGCATCCTTGAGGGAGTGAGTGAGCCACAACACTTAGCGAGTGAGGTAGTTGACACGACATGTGAGGCCACTATGATTTCTAACGACTTAACCTCTACTCCTAGTGTGTTTTCTTCTTTGGTCCTAGGTCTCCTGCATGACGACATGCCTACCCTCGACGAGTCCATCCCTCTAGTGGGAAAACCGATGGCCATGGTGGACGATGATGCACCCCACATGGTTCCATAAAGATGAAGATGACAATGAATGGATCTTCAACACCTCACCTACAACACATGAGCGGTGCTCCAAAGGTAACATAGGTGATGGTGCTTCTCTTGTCCCACTAGCGGACTATCTTACCAATGATTGCTTGCATGATGTTGACCCACCCATTCCCATGCTTCATGCTAGTGCGACTTCCTCATGTCATGCCTTACCTATTTATGATGAATATGATGATGAGCATGTTAAGTTGCCTAGTTGTGATGCTATGCTTCATAGGATATCATGTGAATATTCTATTAGTCACGTCATGTTTGACAATCCTTTGAACTTGTCATATGCTATGAGCGAGATCTCCCATATTGCATCATTTCAACATAGTAACTATGCATGCCCCATTAAAATAAATCCCATTTGCACTGATGGCATAGATGGCGAGATGTTGGTCATTGGCTTTTGCTTCTCCTATGATGATATTGCCATGCTTCCTTTGCATGATTTGCGCAATTCATCTACTATGACATACCATGATCACATTGTTTCGAATATGCTTTGTTTTGGATGTTTTCAATATTCTCCATGTGATGTTTCCATTAATGCTCATGAGGAGACCTCCATAGTTTCCTCAGACATATTTGGAGATTTTGATGCATTCCATACTTTGCATGATTTCCATGATTGCGTGCACCATATGCATTCCATGAATAACAATGCTCTAGATATTTCTCATGATGCATTACATCCTTTGAGTATCCATTATGATATACATAACAACAAACCCATCATGATGGATGACATGTTTCTATATCACACATCTCATTTATTTGAGCATTGGATATTTTGTGCTAACCAACACAAGCACGTGCGCATCATGATGGATGATGTGTACATATACCACACACACACACACAATTTTTCCTTTGCCTTTGTTTTGTGTAGGTACTCACATATACTCGTCAACCTCTCAATCCCAAGATTTGACAAAACGAGCTCTTGAGAGCAGCGATGACTTGGGATCCCATGGACTATCCTTACCACCGTTCCCTTCGGGCAAGGACTACGCACATTTCTTCTAGTTGGCTCTCACACGGCTATGGGCTATTTACCACTTGTCACCTTATGCCCATACTATCGTGTTCACTTTGCATGCTATGCCTCTTTACATGATTTTGCAATGCAATTGTGACCCTTGCTTGTATCTACCCATGATTCACCATTATGCTAGTTCTATGTAATTTGGATGCTTGGTGGAGATACTTGTTTCTATTGCCATGTTTACCATGTGCCACATGCTATTGTTGATTGTTGTGTTGGGAGAGTCCTGATGTCCCATTGCTATACATATGGCCTCTCGCCAATACATTGATGATATTTTTCTCATATCTTGCTTTCATGCTTGTGATATGTCATGTCCATTATTCATGCCCACTATTTGCACACATGACATGCTTGCCATGATGCCCTCTAGTATGTTGCATCTTCGCACTACTACCTTGCTTGACTTGATCGCTATGATTGCTTGCTATGTTGCATCACCCATGTTCCACTCTTTCTCTGTTGGTGTACTAAAGAAGGGGCGCTCCTTTGTACCCCTTGCTTGTGCACGGGCAGTCAGAGCCGCACCCACGACCACACTTATGCAGGGCAGAAACACAGGAAATCAAAGCCGCAGGACGGCCAATGCAACGCCAAGACAGAGGCATAAAGAGCCAGAAGGCGAAGTGGTTTCCTCGGCAAGATCCTTGCTGGGGCGGCTTCCACGGCCTCGGCAAGGACCTTGCTGGGGCAGCCTACCTGACGACAGCAGGGCGCGCCACCCTTGGACCCCAGTTCCTCCAGCGTCACCAACCGTGTTGGGACCAGGGCTCGGGAGGCGCCTCTGTGATGGCATGCAGATCTTTGTGAAGACAAGAAACACTCCAAATCAAGAAGAGGATCAGAAGATGATGAACCTCGGCAAGATCCTTGCCGATGAAACACACAAGACCCCCGGCAAGATCCTTGCCTGGGACGACCGTGGCGCCGCGGCAAGACCCTTGCCGGGGCCCCGGCAAGGCCCTTGGTGAGGACGTTCGCGAGTCCACAGCTAGGCCCGCACCCGCCAAGTTTCTACCACCGCTCCCATGCAGCTGCCAGCCCACCCACTGTGCAGGCGCCTGCGTGTCAGCATGAGGCTTCTCGGCCAACTCAGCGCATGCCTACATGGTGGCATGCAAATCTTCGTGAAGGCCCTACCACTGTGCCACCTCAGCAGCCTGCTAGCCTAATGGCGCTGAACGCCTCGCTGGCCCAGGCGCGTGTCAAGACGGGGCGAGGCGGCGGTAAAGTGTAAGGGACACGTCAGAGGCGCATTAAATGCATCTTGTCCCGTAATGACAAGCGATAGGCTTAACCGCAGTACCCCGATGCCACCTCGTGTGTGCCACTATGGCGATCCCCTTGCCTACAAAAGGAGGCCCGAGGCATCCAGGAGAAGGATTAGGACTCTGGGACAAGTTACACTCATTGTATCTAGCTCAAGAACTCCAAGAACACAGATATACACATCAAAACAGGACTAGGGTATTACGCATCCTCGTGGCAAGAACCTGGGTAAACGACCTGTGTGCTCGTACCGATTGTTGATCCTGCTCTTCTCACCACCCCGCGCCCCGCAACCGTAGTAGGGATTCTTGTGATCCCATAGGTGTCGTTTCCCACCGACATCTTTGGCATGCCAGGTAGGGGGCGCAACAGTGAGAATCTAGTTTGGCACCTAGTAGCACAGGTCTTCGTCGCCATGTCCCCCAAGAGGAAGACGACCAGGACGATCGGTTCATCCGGGACCGGACTCCCTATACCGGTGCAGAGCAGTAGCGGGCAAGTCGTGGAAAGAACCCGTGGCGCGTCCCGCTGACATCACCATCACCCTGGCAGTCCAGGCAAGGTGAGCAGCGTCGTACGTGCGCCAGGCGACATGCCACACGCCAAAAACTCCAGAGACGGAGTTCGGCTCCATGCAGGAAGCGCAGGGCCCTCCCGGGGCGTCGTCGTGCCGCCACACAGTGGTGCGGCAACCTCCAAGACACCAACACCGGCGCCCATGGCGCGCTCCTCTCAAGTTGTGCGCGATGAGCAGCGCCGCCCCGCTGGTGACCCTGGGGGCCGCCCTGGGAAGAACCCCGTGCGCCCTTCACATGACGAGGAGGGCCAGCATGCACCACGAGGTGCTGGCAAAAATGGCGGACAGCCGCAGGGCCGTGATAGGGCTCCTTCTAACATGGTTAGAAGTCGAAGCGCATCGCGGTCCACGCAGCTTTTGCCGCCGCCCACACCAACAGAAGCTCTACCACGCGCAGCTGCTCCTCGACTTTCCTCCCGCTACGGAGAAGCTCGACGAATGGAGGGCCACTGTTCGGAGCCTCGTCGGCATCGCCAACAAAGATGAGCCGCGACCGACGGGGCTCGTAGGCCGTCACTCCGTCGAGCCACCACATGCCAACGCTGGAAGGTCCGGGGCGATGTAGCCACGGTGCATTCCCCTCCCCCACGCCAGCCACCGCGGATGTCGATCCGTCGCGATGACGCTCGTGATGATGTCTCCATAGCGTCATCCGATCCGCAGACCCACCATGACCAGTGTCACATTCTTCGGGAGCGAGCCCTTGAAGACGCTCGAACCACCATCGAGCGCCGGCGTGATGACGCCACCAGTCAGACAGGCGGGTAGGGCCAACTACGGACCACCTGGCACCGGGAAGCTATGATGGCCTGCCTTACTAGGTGGGTTGTCCGGCTTTCACCCATGAGCTGCGGCAGTTCCAGTGGGCCTCCCACTGCACGTTCAAGACCGACGTTGGTGAAAAGTACAACGGCAAGACCCACCCGTCGGAGTTCCTCAGCATCTACACCATTGTGATGTAGGGTGCTGTAGCTCGCGACGATAAGGTGCTTGCCAATTACTTCCCGTTGGTGCTCAAGCCCAATGTCATGTCTTGGTTGATGCACTTGCCGGTGGACTCCATTTCTTCTTGGCCGGATCTGTGTCATGAGTTTGTTGGTGCATTCACTGGAGGCCATCAAGCTCATGGCCAGGCGAACAATCAGCACATCATCCCCCAGAAGGAAGGAGAGAACCTGCGCAAGTACATCCAAAGGTTTAGCCGAGTGCAGTACAACATCCCAGATGTTCATCCCACCACCGTGATTAGTGCATTCAGGAGCTTTATTGTTCTCGCTAATCGGTGCACTCGGGCTGAAGAGGGGAGGATGTACCCCGTTGAAGACGCCGGCGCGGAAATTGACTCCACGGATGACAATGCCGCTGCCCCGGCAAAGAAGGGCCAGCGCCATAATAGGAAGCGCAAGGGCAAGACTGTACTTGCTGTCGAGGGGTCCGATGACACCAGCCCCGCCAAGAAGGCGGCGTCCCCGGCAAGGAGGTTGCCGGGTGTATCACTTGCCGGGCCTTGGCGGCTGCCGACAAGCCAGGGGGCTCCGACAAGCAGTATTGCAAGATCCACCGCACCAAAGGCCACGACCTCCAGAACCGCCGACAAGTTGAGATGCTTGCTGAGAAGGAAAAAAGCTGAATATGAAATGCGGGACAAGGAGAAGGGCCAGGATGGTGCCGAAGGATCCGGCAAGAAGTGTGGCAGCCAAGGAGGCCGCCGCGGCAAGGAGAACCAACAAGAGAGGCCCGCTCGGGGCCGCGATAAGAAGAAGGAAGACGATGATCATGGCGAGGACGATGAGTCTGGCGACCACAATTTCCAGAAAGCTCCAGAGGACATGTGCGTCGATGGTGGCGCCTCGCTGCATGAATCCCACTGCCAACTCAAGCAGTGGGTGCATGAGATCACGGCGGTAGAGCCGTCACTCGACGTGGGGAAGCCACTGAAGTGGTCCAGTACGCCTATCATCTTCGAGACCGAGGACCACCCTGACCGCACTACTACGGTCGGGTGCTTGCCGTTGTTGGTTTCACCAACAATCTGCAACCTCAAGGTGACGAAGATGCTAGTTGATGGCGGGGTCGGTCTGAACTTGATCTCGACTGTTGTGATCAAGAGGCTGCAGATCCCCGATGGAGACCTCGAGGAGACGGGCACGTTCCAAGGGGTCAACCTGGGGAGGAGCCAGCCAAAGGGAAAGGTCACTTTGCCCGTGACGTTTGGAGGCGAGCTTAATTACAGGATAGAGAGGCTTGTTTTCGATGTGCCCGAGATCCCCTTGCCCTACAATGGGATCCTCGGCCGCCCGGCACTGGCCAAGTTCATGGCAGCATCCCATTATGCCTACAACATGCTGAAGATGCCCGGACCGATGAACATCATCGTCGTCCCCTCCGACAAGAAGGATGCGCTAATTTGTGCTGACCAACTCTACCGGAGGCAGTTGCAGCAGCTGCCGCCAAGGCACTTGCTCCTGCTGTTGAAGCCTCGGGAGGAAAGAAAAACCGGCGAGACCCCTCACACCCATTCCAGCAAAGCACCTCTTCGGGGTGTTGCCCTCCTGTCGAGGACATGCCAGAGAGCTCCACCGGCAAGAGCAAGAAGTCCAGAGCTGCACCACCAGAGACCAAGAAGGTGTCCGTCAAGGAGGATGACACGGGAGAAGCTTTCACCATAAGCTCCACCCTCGATGGCAAATAGGAAAGCGAGTTTGTCACTTTCCTGCGGGAGAATGTTGATGTGTTTGCATGGCAAGCATCCGACATACCCGGCGTTCCCAGGGATGTGATTGAGCACCATCTTGCTGTCTATCCTCATGCACGGCCCGTCAAGCAGAAGGCCAGGAAGCAAGCTGTGGAGAGGCAGGATTTCATCACGGAAGAAATCAGGAAGATAGAGGCGGCAGGCTTGGTAAGAGGGGTGCTCCATCCGATGTGGCTGGCCAATCCGGTAGTGGTGCGCAAGGCAAACGGGAAGTGGAGACTGTGTATTGATTACATAGATATCAATAAAGCTTGTCCAAAGGACCGTTTCCCGTTACCGCGCATCGACCAGATTATTGACTCCATGGTCGGGTGTGACCTGCTATCATTCCTCGACGCCTACTCAGGGTACCATCACTAAAAAAAGACACATGCGTGACATTTTGGGCCGAACGAAAAAAAATTCTGTCATACATATGACACTTCTATGACGATAATTGTGACAAAACCCGGTATAATCATAGATGTGGTGGGCTCCTACTTCTATGACAAAAAATCATGACTGAAAATGGGCTTTTCATCCTGGGCGGGCCGGAGACGCAGCTGCATGACATTCTTTGGGCCGTCCATGACGGAAAAAACCATGATAGAAGAAAGGGGGAGGAAAATTTCGGGGAGTTGCCGGTTACGGTGGGAGGTCGGGGGCCGAGCGATGCGCATTTCTCTCGTACATGTACACGCATGTGTGCGAGGCGTTGGCTCTAACTGAACCCGAGCGAGGCGTTGGGCTTTAACTGAACCCGAGTGATTGCATTGTAGGCTACGTGTTACTGAAACCGAGCGATCGATCGATGGCTGTTAACTGAACCCGATGGAGCGATTCGCCGCTACTGCTAATCAAGCCGATCGATTGGATGAGCGATGGCGTTGCGGGGTTGGATGAGCGATGGCGGTGGCGTTGCCTATGGATGAACAGAACCCGTGGTGTGGAGGGCTAGATGAATAGTAGACGGTGGAGGGGTGGCCGTGGAGGGGTGGTTGAACAGGACCCCGTGATGTGGAGGGCTGGATGAACAGTAGAAGGTGGAGGGGTGCCCGTGGAGGGGTGGTTGAACAATAGCCGGTGGAGTAGCGCGCGGTGGAGGCTGGATGAATAGGAGCCCATGGAGGCTGGAGGAGGTCGACGGTGGAGATGAACAGTATCCCGTGGAGTCCTGTTTTGCGGAACACCACACCCCTCCCCCCCGTTTCGACCGTAGCGCTCCAACACAAGTCCGTTTCGTCCATTTTGCGGTCCGCCACACCCCTCCCGATCAACAGGACCCCCGTTTCGACCGTAGGAGGTCTGTTTCCTCTGTTTTGCGGTACGCCACACCCCTCCCGATCAACAAGACCCCCGTTTCGACCGTAGGAGGTCCGTTTCCTCCATTTTGCGGTACGCCACACCCCTGCCGATCAACAGGACCCCGTTCCGAACATGGCCGGTCGAACACAAGGCCGTTTCCTCCATTCTTCGGTACGCTAGGCCTCGTTTCCATCGCCTGTTCCATCCAAGCCGGTTGGCTCCCACGCGTTCCATTGCCTCCCGATGAACACAAGCATTTCGTTGTCTCCCCATGAACACGACGCATTCCGTTACCTCCCCATGAACACGACGACGACTCTGTTTCTCCGTTCCGACCCAGCCATGTACGTATGCGCGAGTAGGCGTTCGAGACCCCGCCCGTATGTACGTACGTGGCCATATTTTCTTTCTTGCACCCTGGCCGCTGTACGTATGTGTACATGCTACGTGCGCGCCTCTACTATGACACGTGCGCGCCTCTACTATGACACGTGCGTGCCTCTACATCGACCAGTATGTACATATACGTTCGCGACCAGGATGACAACGCTACGTATGCTTCGACCAGGTCGGTCCCGACTGTCAAGCACTTCCTTGCCTGCAAAGATGTAGCTGGTGGGTCCCAGCAGTCAGGGGGGAGAATCGTTTTGATTTTTGTTTTTTGTTTGCCCGGACGCACTTCCTTGTGTGCGAAGGTGTAGCTGGTGGGTCCCAACAGTCAGGGGGGAACATTTTTTTCATGAAATACGGTGGCCCGTCCGGTGGGTCCCCGCTGTCAGGTGGAGGAATAATTATTTTGCGCGTAATAAGGAGGCACTTCCTTGCTGCGGTCGTGGACCCAGCTATCAGCCTCTCCACGTATAGTCCATGTCCGATGGAAGCCATTCCTTGACCACGTTGACCATGCCGCACCGAGAGCACCAGGGCGGTGGACGACGGCGAGGCCTAGGAAGGGGACGACGCGGAGCCGGGGAGGACGCGGCAGTGGATGCCCACGCATAGAGGAGTACAAGGGTTCACTGGTTCGCTGCGGTGTGAGATTGCCGTCGCCGCAGAATAACAGGGGGTGTGGGTGAGTAGAGGGATGGCCTGGCCAGTAGTGGGAGTAGTAGGGGGCGGTGAGGCCTCCGCCGCATCGCAGTCGGCCACGGGAGGCAGGAGCACGAGGCACGACCGGCGCTGGTTTGGGCGGCTGGAGCAAGAAGACCAGAGGTTGAAGAAGCACTATGGCCGTTGGATGGACATTGTCAGTGTCAAAACCGGCGGATCTCGGGTAGGGGGTCCCGAACTGTGCGTCTAGGCGGATGGTAACAAGAGACGAGGGACGCAATGTTTTTACCCAGGTTCAGGCCCTCTCGATGGAGGTAAAACCCTACGTTCTGCTTGATTAATATTGATGATATGGGTAGTATAAGAGTAGATCTACCACGAGATCAAGGAGGCTAAACCCTAGAAGCTAGCCTATGGTATGATTGTTGAGATGTATGTTCGTCCTACGGACTAAGGCCCTCCGGTTTATATAGACACCGGAGAAGCTAGGGTTACAGTCGGTTACAATGGTAGGAGATCTACATATCTGTATTGCCAAGCTTGCCTTCCACGACAAGGAAAGTACCTTGGGACACGAGCGAGTCTTCAATCTTGTATCTTCGTGATGCGGGAGTCCGGCGGATATTGATAGTCGGCTGTCCGAACACCCCCTAGTCCAGGACTCCCTCAGTAGCCCCTGAACCAGTCTTCAATGACGATAAGTCCGGCGTGCATAATGTTCGGCATTGCAAGGCGAGTTCCTCCCTTGAATAATTCGGAGAAGATAATGAACACCAGGATAGTGTCCGGCTCTGCAAAATAAATTCCACATTCCACCGTAGAGAGAATAAAATATACACTTAGCTCAATCTGCTGACGAATTATGCGGCGTGACATCACACCGCAGCCAAGCCCTCGTTTGAATCGTTTTTTACTATTCCACCTCAGCACGTTTAGCGAAGCAGTTTCCTTGGCACGTCTTGTCGAAGCAGAGATCGTGTTCCCTCTATTCCGGGATCCTCATCACTACGTGCGTGTGTAACCCAACCGTTCCCGTCGCCACGCCTCCTCTATCGAAGGGGAATCTCAAACGGTCACGGAGACGGCCCTTGGTATTTCTTCCCCTTTATAAGGGGACCAAGGCCTGTCCTTGTTCTTTAATCTCGCATCGAATCTTTCCTCCGCTCCCAGTTCCAACACCCAGAGATTCAGATTCGAGCGCTTCGGATCCTCAACCATGTCCGGCTCCGACCTCCAGGGCCGGTGGATGCCCTCCTCCGCCACGGAGGAGGACATATTGAAGTTGCGTGAGGCCAAGCACCGCCCACGAGGTTTCAAGACTGGTTACTGCCCAAGGGCAGGCTGTGCCAGCCCCGAGCCGGAGAATACGTCGTTTTCGTATCCCACCTCCGCCGGGGTTTAGGCTTCCCGACGGATCCCTTCGTGAGAGGGCTCCTGTTCTACTACGGGCTGGACTTTCACGACTTGGCTTCGGAGTCTATCCTCCATATCTCTGAATTCATCATCGTCTGCGAGGCCTTCCTCCGCGTCATCCCCCACTTCGTCCTATGGCTGAAGACCTTCAAGGTGGAACCGAAGATGATCGGGGGGCGTCAAGCGGAGTGCGGCGGGGCGACCATAAGCAAGAAGGTCGATGCCCCATGGCTCGAGGGTTCCTTCCAAGAGGAACTTGGATTGTGGCAGCAGGAGTGGTTCTATATCACCGCTACAAGGGGCAGCAAGCAAAAGCCGCCGCCCTCCTTCCGCCCGGGACCTCCACGCCAACTGATGTCGTGGGTCAACCAAGGGCTCAATTGGGGGCCGTCCAAAGACGTGCCCTCACTGCAGGGCCGGATTCGAGACCTCCAAGCAAGGGAGATCGACCTGGTCAAGGTGATGCAGGTCATGCTAATCAGGCACCTCCTGCCCTGCAAACGCCGTCCTCTCTGTTTGTGGGAGTTCAATCCGGAGGGACCTCGGATTCTCCAACACTTCATGGGTGCTACACCTGTGGAGATGTACAAGTTGTTCTTCGGACCGCAGGTGGCGTGTCCGGATTCAGCCGAGGATGCAGGTCTAAGCCGCAATCCCGGATACTCAAGTAAGTAGCTCAGAGTCCGAACATTCTGTTTATGTGCCTTTCTAGAGTTTGCATCCCGACCCTTTGTTCTTTACAGGAATGGGTGGCACGATCAAGGCTGATAAGGTGTCCGGCCCCCCTCCCAGAGACCGCACTGGAGCCCGTGCTGGTCAGAATGTTGGAGGTTGCGCCCACAGAAGGGGGCAGCGGGGAAAATAGAGGAGCTAACGTTCCGCCCAAAGGGGCGACTGAAGAGGAGGGAACCAAGAACCCCTCCCTTCAGAGGGAGAAGAGGGCCGCCTCTGAAGATCCGGAGGTCAAAGCCCCTAAGCGTGGGAAGAAATCCTCACCGGGGGGTCCGACGTCCGGAGAGAATCCAGACGCATAATCATCGCCGAAGGACCAGCCCTCCAACGAGCTGTGAGTATGAAAGAGGGAATTAATCAATAAGGAAATACCTTCATTTGTGCTTCCGTAGGTAACCAAAGTATTTATATCACAGTTCGGATCTGCAGCCTTCTCAGATGAGTTCATCTTCGGGGGACCTTCTTCCGGAGATGATGGAGAGCGATAGGCCTCCATCCGCGGCGCCGCCAGATGAGGCAAAGCGAACCGAAGTGTAAATCACGGAGGGCGTCCCGAGTCCGGAGGGGCCAGAGTTCGGCACCCACGAGTCAGCGGGAGGATCAAGAGTCTGTTTGGGAGGGCGTCCATTTGAGAAGATCACGCGGCGTTAATGCGTATGGTGATTGGAAGGATTTTGTCCGCTGGCGGATTATGAATGCCGCCATGAGCTTCTTTGGCGGGATCGAGGTATGCGAAAATAGCGCACCCCTTTGTCTTTTTACAGTTTTGCATATAAAAAATGCGCCCTGTATAGATAGTAGCCCCTGAGACTCGGTAGGTTGTCGGAAACGACAGCGTGCCGAGGATCAAAATCTCAAAATCTCAAGTAATGAATACCGCCATCCCGTCTGGTGGCGGATAGTCGAGGCCAGCCGGACTAATGAGTTTGCCGAATTAAGTCGGCAACAGCGTGGCAGATGCTGACAACGCACTTGTCAACCGGCGACTTGACGAGTCGCAAGGTAAATAAATTCTCCGCAGTTGCTTTATTTAAGGGGGTCGAAGCCCTCCTCTGATAAATTGTATGTTGTTGTACAGATGGTGCTGCTGCTGTGGAGGGCCTTCGGGCCGAACTTGCTCAAGCTAAGGAGCAAGCCCGAAGGAGTGATGCAGCTGCCTCGAAGGCGGCCGAAGAGTTGAAAGCCGAGAAGGCTGCGCACTGCCTAAGCAAGGAGGAGGTGGCCGAATTGGCCATGAAGATAAAGGATTCTGCCGACCGCTATGAGGCTCTTGAAAAGGAGCATCTATCGGAGCGGTAAGACCTGAAGAAGGCCACCGCCGAAGCCAAGGATGCCCGCTCTGCGATGCGGGCTATGAAGGAGGAACTGCGCCAGGCCGGAGAGATCGTGGCTGGCAAGCCTATTCTGCTGCGTCACCGGTTTATGGATGCCAAGTATGCTCGATTTGAGCGGCTGTGGAGTCCGGAAGATCCTTATATGGATTTGGCTGCAAGTGCGGCTGATGCCGTTGAGCACTTCCGGAGCCAGGAGGATCACGAGACGGAAGAGTTATATTGGTCTCAATTCCACAGTCCGGATCGCTCACTTCCGTTGACAGACCGGCTGGCCGAATGGGCCGAGTTAAATAGATTGTCCGGACTTGCCATGATCGACATCATGGCACATGTCCGCCGAGAGGTCAAAGCGACGAGCTACTTGACATCGCAGCAATTCCTTGGGCGGTGCCATATAAAGGACATGAAGCGGTCGGCCTGTATCGAGGGCGCGTGGATGGCTCTTGCCCGTGTGAAGGTGCATTATCCGGAGATGGATGCCACCACCGTTGCCACCCAGGGTCCGGATGAAAGCCGGCTCCCTGCCGAGCACTACTTCGGAGAAGTCATGCGTGGTGCTCGTAAAATAGAGGCGCAGTGCTCAAAGAATGTAACATTCAAATGAACGCATTAGCTTGTAAATCAATGATTATGGTATAACTACTTTTAATACTTGTGCGTCCAAGTAGTAAAACTTCTCCGTCTTGACGCCACGTATACTTGTGTATAACCTGAAAGATGCGTCTTGACTTCAGCCCCTCGCACAAGGTCTTTGGGGTGTTCGCAAAATAGCGCGTTTTCACACTTAATCCGACGTCTCGGTCCTGTTATAAGGAGGTGGTAGCGTAGCGAACGAGGCAATCCGGACTATAATGCTTTATCTCTTCCACTTAGCCAATGGAGCTCGAGGGTGGGGCTACGATATAGCCCCTGGTGGCACCGCACATCTCCGGATTCGGGGTGCATATGTGCCTGACCGGGAAACGGTCCTTCGTCAAAGCGGGGAATTCTAAACATTCCGATAGTCGATCGAGTGGCTGACCAGACTCTCGCTATATCATGATGATCGGTTTGGATTTTCATCGAGGTGCTCGCCAAATTAACTGGGGCACAATCGCATAGTTCTCCGGTGCGCGTTAGCGGGTGATACGGAGCGAAGGCAGCAAAACACAGGAGCCGGGCAAACCCAACATTTGACCAAAGACATGATTCGGAGCTGATGCATATAATGCCTAACTTTCGACGCCGAACACTCCGAAGGTGTTGGACTTTATAATAATGGGCAGAATTATGCCCTATGCCCCTAGTGTCCGTGCACGGGCATGGTCTTCGACGCGCCGATGCCAAAGCGTCGAGCTCTGCTTTGGCTATAGGAAGAAGCCAAGGAGAGTAACAACAAGAGACGATGATAAAAAGGTCACGCAGGTCTTAATCTGAAAAGAATCCTTGCAACGGGTCCCTCTTGCGCACGCGCTGTGTCTCCGTTGCGCCGTTATCCTGGACGGGTACGCACGTTGTTCATCTATAGAAAGAGAGGAACGTTTAGTTTTAGAAACAGTTCGTGCGAAAAATATGCAAAAGAAGAAATATAAATAATTAAAGCAAGGTTTATATGAAACCACGGTGATTTCTGTGCGCAGCCCCCTGTGAAAGGGTATGCGGCTAGGGAGCCCCTGGCCTGCTGAGTCCGGATTCGTCTATCCGAGTCCGGGGTCCTTAAGTGACATTTCCACTGAAATGGTGCCATGTGGACCGGGCATCTTTAGTGTAAGAGACGCATAATGTGGTATGGCGTTGAAGCGGACAAAAGCCTTTCGTCCTAAGAGTGCTTGATATTCACTTTCAAATGGGACGATGTGAAAAATTAATTTTTCACGTCGAAAATTGTTCGGCGATCCGAACACGACTTCTAGTAGTATCGAGCCTGTGCACTTGGCGTAAGGGCCTGGCTTCACTCCTTTGAAGGAAGTGCGGCTGTGTCGAATTTTGGTAGGGTCTATCCCCATCCTACGGATTGTGTTTGAATATAGCAGGTTTAAGTCACTGCCTCCGTCCATGAGGACGTTAGTGAATTGTAATCCGTCTATTATAGGATTCAATATCGAGAGTCCGCCCCTGCGTTTGAACGCTTCGGAATAGTCGGTGGTGAAAGTGATTGGTTTTGATATCCAATCTCTACGATCTCTTTGGGTTGGACCGCGAAGCTCTTTTTAGAAAGTGCCGCACTATTTTTCCGTGTTATCACATGAAGTGAGTTTACTGCTTTGACCCCTTGTGGGAAAGTCTTTTGTTTTCCGGTGCCCTGCTGGCGAGGTTTATCTTCTTCGCTTGACGTGTCGAGCCCCTTGTGTTCGGCATTTAATTGGCCGGACTGTTTAAAAACCAAACAATCCCTGTGGGTGTGATTTGCAGGCCTTCCGGGGGTGCTATGGATTTGACATATCCGACCCAGAATTTTGTGTAGGTTGGACAGTTCGTCACTGTCATCCTTGAGGGGCTTAGTTTTGTTATTGGACCGCGAGCTTTTGAATCCGGCGTTGACTGCCGTGCTCTTTGGGCTTTTCCCTTTATTCCGGCGCTGCTCTTTTCTGCGCCGTGATTTTCCGTTTCCATCTCTTATCTCGGATGTACTTGGGTCGCTGGTGCTGCTTCTTGCTAGCCAGCTATCCTCTCCCGCACAGAAGCGGGTCATGAGGCTTGTTAATGCGGTCATTGTCCTCAGTTTCTCTTGACCGAGGTGCCTGGCAAGCCATTCGTCTCGGACATTGTGCTTGAAAGCTGCTAAGCCTTCAGCGTCCGGACAGTCGACTATTTGGTTCTTTTTGGTAAGAAACCTGTTCCAGAATTTCCGCGCTGACTCTCTGGGCTGTTGAGTTATATGACTTAAATCATCTGCATCCGGAGGACGGACATAGGTCCCTTGAAAATTTGCTCTAAACACTTCCTCGAGCTCTTCCCAACTTCCAACAATGTTTTTCGGGAGGCTTTTGAGCCAATGACGGGCTGGCCCTTTGAGCTTGAGGGTAGATATTTTATGGCGTGGAGATCGTCTCCTCGGCCATATGTATATGCATATATAATCTTCTATCCGCACTCTGTGCTCTGTTGTTCCATCGTAGGCCTCTATGTTTATGGGTTTAAACCTGCTGGGAATTCATGATCCAAAGACCTCATCGGTGAAACATAGTGGGTGTGCGGCGCCCCTGTACTTGTATGTGCCGCTATCGTCGGACACTTGACGTGTTGCTTTGCTTCTTGGGGCTTTCTTTTTGGGTCCGTAGATGGACCTGGCTGGGCCATTGGACGGTGGGGGCTCTATGGCCTCCTCGTCGAATTCTGGAAGCAGCTTACACTTTGGGTAGCTCTTCGATTGGTGGCCATTGCCGTATTTATCTGCGGTTTTGAGTACTTTGCACCATTTTATTCGGAGCGTGTCTTCCGCTGTTTTGAGCTTCCGCTTTTCCTTCTTCAGGCTTCTTGCTGTAGCGATGAGCCTGCGCTTAAAAAGCTCTTGTTCGACGGGGTCCTCAAGCGCGACGAGTTCGTCGTCATTTAGGCTTGTTTCGTCTTCGGAGGAAGGTATATAGTTATGATCCTCAACCTCTTCGTCTGCCACCCTTTTGTGAGGGCTTGCTTCGCATCCTCTGTCGGCCGAGTCTTGCTTTGGGGGTCGTCTTCGCACTCTCGGGGTATTGTTATTTCTGTGCGGAATCTATATTCTTCTTTGTGGCGGGATTTAGAGCGGCGCCGCTGACGCCGGCGTTTGGGCTGCTTCTTTAAAGAGTCTGCCTCCGCTGCTTCTTCACCATCCCCTTCTTTGGGGTATCCACCATGTATACGTCATATGACGAGGTGGCCTTCCGATTGCCCTCAGAGGCGCTGGTTCCTGTTCGTCTCCAGCATCGTCGTCCATAGCGTCGATGTCTTGAGTCGTGAGGCTAGCATGTCGGTTAAATCCTCGGCGGTGGCTACAAAGTGGGTGGTGGGTGGGCTCTGAATTTCTTCGTTGTCCGAACTCCAACCATCGCCGCATGATCCGCCAGGACTCTTCGATAGCGAGAGATGCTTGATGAATTCAGGATATCGCCGAAAGGCGAAGTGCCGAAAGATGTCCGCGCGGTGAATTCCATAACGGCGCCCAATCCAATTAGTTGGCTGGGGCGCGGGAGGCTCGGAGTCCGGCGAGGAGTCTGGCGCCTCGGGATCACGAGTTTCGCAGGGGACAAGATTAGTATTCGGCTCCATCGCCGTGATGTGGAAGCCCCCTGGGCGGCGTCTATCCACCGGCCCTCGATATGGGCAATCGGCTCCGGGCTAATGGCTGAAGCGGATCCGAGTGCGGCCACCAAAGCATTGTCCGGCGGCAGAGCTAGATCATGCCCATCGTCACAGTGTGGCGCGCTTGGCTGTGGCTCGAGTCCGTCGAAGATCAAGTCTCCGCGGACATCGGCTGTGAAGTTTAAGCTTCGAATCGACTGACGGCCGGGCGAAGCTTTTGATCTGCTCCAGATGGCCAAGAGAATTGCCCTTGATGCGGCCGCCGAATCTGAAGATCTATCCGGGAGAAAGGTCTCACCCAGACAGCGTTGATTGTTGAAGATGCCATCGAGCCTATCGGTGGCGACACGAGGAACTCTCAATGAAAGCACCAATGTCGGTGTCAAAACCGGCGGATCTCGGTAGGGGGTCCCGAACTGTGCGTCTAGGCGGATGGTAACAAGAGACGAGGGACGCAATGTTTTTACCGAGTTCAGCCCTCTCGATGGAGGTAAAACCCACGCCCCGCTTGATTAATATTGATGATATGGGTAGTACAAGAGTAGATCTACCACGAGATCAAGGAGGCTAAACCCTAGAAGCTAGCCTATGGTATGATTGTTGAGATGTATGTTAGCCCCACGGACTAAGGCCCTCCGATTTATATAGACACCGGAGAAGCTAGGGTTACAGAGTCGGTTACAATGGTAGGAGATCTACATATCCGTATTGCCAAGCTTGCCTTCCACGCCAAGGAAAGTACCTTCCGGACACGAGCCGGAGTCTTCAATCTTGTATCTTCGTAGTATGGGAGTCCGGCGGATATTGATAGTCCGGCTGTCCGAACACCCCCTAGTCCAGGATTCCCTCAGACATCGTACGGTCACTGTAGCTAGAATTGTGCATATTGACTAAGTTGACAAAGCCCTCCGTCCCCGTCAACTTAGTAGGCCCACAAGTTAGCCTGCCACTATACTGGGTCCCATCTAACAGGGGGAGTATGCATTTTTTTTGTGCGTAATAAGGAGGCACTTCCTTGCGTGCGAAGATATAGCTGGTGGGTCCGAGCTGTCGGTGATAGCGTTTTTTCGCGAAATCCGAGGCCCTTTCGGTGGGTCCTCGATGTCGTGGAGGACTCATTATTTTGCGCGTAATAAGGAGGCATTTCCTTGCGTGCAGCCGTGGATCCAGTTGTCGGCCTCTCCACGTCTGATCCACCAGATGCATGTCGATCGTTGACCATGTTGACCAGGCCGCGCCGAGAGCACCAGGGCGGTGGACGACGGTGAGGCCTAGGAAGGGAACGACATAGAGGCAGGGAAGACTCAGCAGTTGTTTCCCACGCGGAGGGGAGTACGACTGAACGAGGGTTTACTGGTTCGTGTGCCATTGCCGGAGAATAACAGCAGGTGTGGGTGAGTAGAGGGATGGCTAGGCCAGCGATGGGAGTACGGTGGGGCGGTGAGGCCTGTGCGGCAGCACAGCCGGCCGCGGGGAGGAGGGAGCAGGCAGTCCCGCCGACGCTTCTTTGAGCGGCAGGAGCAAGAAGAGTAGAGATTGAAGAAGCACGACGGCCGTTGGATGGCCATCCAACAGTAACTGCTTGTGCGTCAACCTTTTTTTAGGAAAGCCTCAAATCTGTGGAAAACAGCATACAGCCCATCTGCCATTATTTCTAATAATTTACAGTCTATTTGCTAATTCTTAAGGTTATTTTTGGAGCCCATATTCTTTTTATTAGCATTACAGCCCATATTGTGGCCACGGTTAAAAAATTATACGAAATTTTGCATATTTCGGTGCGGTCCGAACTGTTTTTAATCCCGAAATTTTGACTCACATTCAAACTGATTTTAAAAATAAATGTATATCAATATAAAATCCAACAAATTCTCCATGCATAAAAATTAATGTAATTTAAAATCTCAAAATGAAAAAAGATATTTGAAACTAATTGCCGGTTTGATGTGTTTTAAAAATGTACAGCCCATTTCTCATTACTGATAGGCCATTTTCTCGGCCAGACGAATGAAGCTCTCCTCGTCTTGAAATATTTGCAGCCCAACAGGCCTGACAAGGCGACTTACTTGGCAAATCACAAAAAAACTGGGCTGTGGCCTTGGACCCAGCTGTCAGCCTCTCCACGTACAGTACTCTTCCGATGGAAGTCGGTTGTTGACCACATTGACGATGCCGCGCTGAGAGCACCAAGGCGGTGGACGACAGTGAGGCCTAGGAAGGGGACGACACGGAGCCGGGGAGGTGGCGGCAGTGGATGCCCACGTGGAGAGGAGTACGAGGGTTCACTGGTTCGACTGCGGCGTGAGGCTGCTGTCGCCGCAGAATAACAGGGGTGTGGGTGAGTAGAGGGATACCCTGGGCCAGCGGTGGGAGTAGTAGGGGGCGGTGAGGCCTCCACAGCATCACAGCCGGCCACGAGAGACAGGAGCACGCGGCAGGACCGGCGCTGCTTTGGGCGGCTAGAGCAAGAAGACCAGAGGTTGAATAAGCACTATGTCCGTTGGATGGACATCGTACAGCAACTGGAGCTAGAATCATTCATATTGACTAAGTTGACAAAGCCCTCCGTCCTCGTCAACTTAGTAGGCCCACAAGTCAGCCACCCACTATGGTTGGTCCCAGGTAGCATGGGGTATTCATTTTTTGGTGTGTAATAAGGAGGCACTTCCTTGCCTGCGAAGATATAGCTGGTGGGTCCGACCTGTCAGCGGGGGGGGGGATGTTTTTTTCATGAAATACAGAAGCCCTTCACACGTACAGTGCACGTACAGTGCGTAATAAGGAGGAACTCTTGCGTGCGACCATGGACCTCGTGGGTCCCAGCCGTCAGGCTCCCCACGTACGGTGCTCTTCCGATGACTCTCGTATGTTTATCACACTACGTGAGCGCACCGAGGCGGTGGACGATGGAAAGGCCCCAGACTGGAACGACCCGGAGATGGGGAAGACGCGGCAGTGGAGGCGCAGACGGAGAGGAGTGGGAAACTTGACTGGTTCGGGTCCGGGATGGGCCTACACTCGGCAGAGAATAACAGGAGGTGTGGGGTGGAGGGATGGCCTGGCCGTCGGCGGGGTAGCGTTTTGCTGAGGAGCGCAAAACAACGCCGCTGGACGCCGAAGGCTGGAGCAGGCAGTTCTGGCAGCGCTGGGGGAAGAAGACGAGAGATTGAAGAAGAATGCCGACCGTTGGATGTAAATCCAACACCTTCTTAAACCGACCCATTGGCCCACATGTCGGCCGATCCATTTGTTTTGTAGTCCATTTGGTGGGCTGGGTGAAACAATGATGTAGCATCTATGCAGCCCGTTTAAATCCCATTTGCATTTTTCTCGAAATCCGCGGACTTGCTGGGCTGGGTGAAAATATCATGTTGGGCTAGACGGAGAAATGTTATAAAAACATAAACACATGATTGCATGTCAGTAAAATCTTTGCAAGCTTATGTACGCAATCACTAGGAGTTAACTTGGCAAGTTATATATAAAAATTATTATTATTATTTTGTAAGAACTTTCAACTTACGAAATAAAATATCATTTTAATTTGATGAGTTGATAGTACGTGGGCTATTATTATTTTTTAGGCTAGACGTGGGATAGTTGAGTTGGTTCTTGGGGAAAGTACTGGGAGAAAACTCAGTTTACATTGAAAAAGAAAGTGGGAGAAAATTCAGAGACCTGCTGGGTCCACCTGAGGAGAGGAATATGTTGGGAGGAAGGAGATTCAAAGCACAGCAGCCGAGTGAACTAGTTTTTTTTTACGGACAAGTGAACTAGTTTACATACATAAGCAAATACCACTAAAAAAGCAATCGGGTTAATGGGTTCTTAAAAGAAATATTTCGGACAAAACAGATAATTACTACACATAGACTAATGCATGAGACACTCAGATGATAAAGGTGCTTATAAACAGATAAAGTACAACATCTAGACCTTCCTGGCACGCTTGATCATGGCACTGCGGCTGTCCGTGTACTTGTCGGTTACGGGAAGCAGACACACCCTCATGTCCAAGATCTGCCTGTACATGTCGTAGCATGCGTATGCGTCCTTGGCCGCGTAAGTTATGTAGGCTAGATTCAGAGGTACCTCCCACGTGTTCAGGTCGTCGTCTTTCATGTTTGCGTATCAGGGGTCGATGATGGTCTCAGCGAGGTCAACCACGGAGTCCTTCTCCTGCCCGTTGCTGATGATCTTGTATTGCTTCTGGATGTTGACAAGCTTGTTGCACCAGATGGCCGAATCGCCGCGTTCTTCCTTATCTCCACCGTAGCAAAGGTGCAGTCGGCGCGGCCGATGAAACGGGCGAATGCTCCAGAACCTAGTGCAGCGATAGGACTGAGGCGAGGCAGAGCTTCACCGAGTCCGTATCGTTGGTGTACATCACATTCAACTTGGTGCAGCCATAGGACTGAACGGCGAACTAACTCCTTGCTGAAGTCCATATCCAGTAGGCTCACCCCTCGGATCGCCATTGGAGTCTCTTCGAGTGAACGAGTGTGTAGGCGGCGGCAGCAGTTTGTTTTTCAGCTCTTGGGGAACTGGATTCAACAATAAGCTGAGTGTGTACAGGCGACAACAGTTACTACCCCTCCCTCATCCACTGCACGCCCGGCAGAAGATGCACCCTCGACGCATTCAAACGCCTCCATTAAGAAACCTACTCCGGCCACACGTCGGTTCACGAGCTGGTCTGTATTGGTACTGTAATAACAGGAGTTAGTGGTCACTTTACTTAAATTTAATTAGCTTTAATAGAAATTTATACTTAAAACAAGCAGTGCATTGGCTCGTTCTATCAGTGCCACAGGATCAACATGCACAACAATTAGAATTATTATTCTCGGGGCTACACGATCAACACATTTGTCGCACTTTCACAAAGATAATACTACCAAGTTTGAACTATTTGTTATGGTTGCTGTCCTCTGCATCATCATGCCATGTTTCCCAGCTTGCAAGATTCAGAACCAACAAATAAGATCCAAATAATAAGCACAACAAAGATGCCTACACATCTCATTGATTCCCAGCTTGCAAGATTCAAAACCAACAAATAAGATCCAAATAATAAGTACAACAAAGATGCCTACACGTCTCATTGATTCCCAGCTTGCAAGATTCAGAACCAGGAAATAAGATTCAAATAATAAGTACAACAAAGATGCCTACTGAGGGAGTCCTGGATTAGGGGGTGTCCGGATAGCCAAACTATCACCTTTGGCCGGACTCCTGGACTATGAAGATACAAGATTGAAGACTTCATCCTGTGTCCGGATGGGACTTTCCTTGGCGTGGAAGGCAAGCTTGGCGATACGGATATGTAGATCTCCTACCATTGTAACCGACTACGTGTAACCCTAACCCTCTTGGTGCCTATATAAACCGGAGGGTTTTAGTCCGTAGGACGAACAACAATCATACCATAGGCTAGCTTCTAGGGTTTAGCCTCTTTGATCTCGTGGTAGATCTACTCTTGTACTACCCATATCATCAATATTAATCAAGCAGGAGTAGGGTTTTACCTCCATCGAGAGGGCCCGAACCTGGGTAAAAACATCGTGTCCCTTGTATCCTGTTACCATCCGCCTAGACGCACAGTTCGGGACCCCCTACCCAAGATCCGCCGGTTTTGACACCGACATTGGTGCTTTCATTGAGAGTTCCTCTGTGTCATCATCTTTAGGCCCGATGGCTCCTCTGATCATCAACAACGATGCGGTCCAGGGTGAGACTTTTCTCCTCGGATGGATCTTCGTATTCGGCGGCTT
The DNA here is from genome assembly GCA_021437245.1 of Aegilops speltoides. Taxonomy (NCBI): domain Eukaryota; kingdom Viridiplantae; phylum Streptophyta; class Magnoliopsida; order Poales; family Poaceae; genus Aegilops; species Aegilops speltoides. Next base: position 244,331,041 of record CM038144.1, read on the forward strand.
TGCACTATGGGCCAATTCGCTTGGCCATCTGGAGCAGATTGAAAGCTACGCCCCTGGCCATCAGGTCAGATTTGGAAGTTTGAACTATACGGCTGACGTCCGCGGAGAATTGATCTTCGACGGGTTCGAGCCACAGCCAAGCGCGCCGCACTATCATGATGGGCATGATCTAGCTCTACCGCCGGATAGTGCCCTGGAGGCTGCACAAGTGTCCGCTCCGACCCTTAGCTCGGAGCCGACTACGCCGATCGAGGACGGGTGGCTGGACACCGCCTCAGGGGCTGCTATCTCTACGGCGATTGAGCCGAACACCAACCCTGTCCTTTGCGAAGCTCGTGACTCTAAGGGGCCGGACTCCTCTCCGGACTCCAAACCTTCAGCGCCCATGCCAATCGAATCCGATTGGGCGCTGGTCATGGAGTTCACTGCCGCGGACATCTTTCAGCACTCGCCCTTTGGCGACATCCTGAATTCGCTAAAGTCTCTCTCTTTATCAGAAGAGCCCTGGCCGGATTATGGTCAAGAAGGTTGGGATGCGGACGATGAAGAAATTCAAAGCCCACCCACCACCCACTTCATAGCCACTGTCGATGATTTAACCGACATGCTCGACTTCGACTCTGAAGGCATCGATGGTATGGACGACGATGCAGGAGATGACCAAGAACCAACGCCTACAGGACACTGGAAGGCCACCTCATCATACGACATATACATGGTGGACATCCCAAAAGATGGGAATGGCGATGGAGCAACGGAGGATGACCCCTCCAAGAAATAGCCTAAGCGCCGGCGTCAGCGGCGCCGCTCTAAATCCCGCCACAACAAAAACAGTGATTCCGGCACGGGAGACAATAACACCCCGGACAGTGCCGAAGACAACCCCCTCCAGTAGGATTCAGCGCAGGAGGACGGAGAAGCCAGCCCTCATGAGAGAGCGGCAGACAGAGAGGTAGAGGATGATAATTACATGCCTCCCTCCGAAGACGAGGCAAGCCTCGATGACGACGAATTTGTTGTGCCTGAGGATCCCGTCGAACAGGAGCGTTTCAAACGCAGGCTTATGGCCATGGCAAGCAGCCTCAAGAAAAAGCAGCAACAGCTTAGAGCTGACCAAGATTTGCTAGCTGACAGATGGACTGAAGTCCTTGCGGCCGAAGAGTATGAACTCGAACGCCCCTCCAAGAGCTACCCAAAATGCAGGCTGCTACCCCAATTAGAGGAGGAAGCACCTAAACCTACATCACCAGCGCATGATATGGCCGACCGGCCACCTCGTGGCCGCGATAGAGAGGCCTCTCGGCCCTCCACTCAAGCCGCACCCCGGTGCCGCTCAAAAAATACCAAGGCACGGGGAAGTGCGCAGACCTGCAAGATATATTGGAGGACAGGGCAAGGCAGACAAGATCGATCTACGGATCGCGTGGGCGCCCAACTACACGTGACGATAGCCGTCACGCCGGATATGGCAATTCTGGCCGGGCCGAACACAGTAGACAAAGCTCATTTGAGCTGCGTCGTGATATAGCCCAATAAAGAGGCGCCGCACACCCACTATGCTTCACAGATGAAGTGATGGATCATCAAATCCCTGAGGGTTTCAAACCCATAAACATTGAATCATACGATGGCACAACAGATCCTGCGGTCTGGATCGAGGACTATCTCCTTCACATCCACATGGCCCGCGGTGATGACCTACACGCCATCAAATACCTCCCACTCAAGCTTAAAGGACCAGCTCGGCATTGGCTTAATAGCTTGCCAGCAGAGTCAATTGGTTGTTGGGAAGACCTGGAAGCCGCATTCCTCGACAATTTCCAGGGCACTTATGTGCGACCACATAACTCAGCAGCCAGAGGAATCGGCCAGACAATTCTGGACACGGTTCCTAACCAAGAAAAATCAAATCATCGACTGTCTAGATGCAGAGGCCCTTGCAGCATTTAAACATAACATCCGCGACGAGTGGCTTGCCCGGCACCTAGGACAGGAAAAGCTGAAATCCATGGCAGCCCTCACAACACTCATGACCCGCTTTTGCGTGGGAGAGGACAGTTGGCTAGCTTGTAGTAACAACATGACCAAGAGCCCTGGTAATTCGGATACCAAGGACAGCAACGGCAGGTCGCGTCGCAACAAGCACAAGCGCCGCATTAATGGTGATAATGCTGAAGATACGGCAGTCAATGCCGGATTCAGAGGCTCAAAACCCGGTCAGCGGAAAAAGCCATTCAAAAGAAATACTCCGGGCCCGTCCAATTTGGACCGAATACTCGATCGCTCGTGCCAGATACACGACACCCACGAAAAACCAGCCAACCACACCAACATGGATTGTTGGGTGTTCAAGCAGGCAGGCAAGTTAAATGCCAAAAACAATGACAAGGGGCTGCATAGCGACGACAAGGAGGTGCCCCGGCCGCCGAACAATAGAGGACAGAAGGGCTTCCCCCTACAAGTGCGGACGGTGAACATGATATACGCAACCCGCATACCCAAAAGGGAGCGGAAGCATGCACTAAGGGACGTATATGCGATGGAGCCAGTAGCCCCAAAGTCCAATCCGTGGTCCTCCTGCCCGATCACTTTTGATCGAAGGGACCACCCCACTAGCATCCGCCACGGCGGATTCGCTGCATTGGTTCTAGACCCAATCGTTGACGGATTTCACCTCACTGGAGTCCTGATGGACGGCGGCAGCAGCCTAAACCTGCTTTATCGGGATACAGTGCGCAAAATGGGCATAGACACCTCAAGGATTAAACCCACAATGATGACCTTTAAAGGCGTCATACCAGGTGTAGAGGCCAACTGTACAAGCTCAGTTACATTTGAAGTGGTCTTCGGATCCCCGGATAACTTCCGAAGCGAGGAGTTAATCTTCGACATAGTCCCGTTCCACAACGGCTATAACGCACTGCTCGGACGAATAGAGGGGGGGTGAATAGGCGATTTTTATGAATTCTTCACTGAGGAATTGGCCGGTGAGGAAATTCCTTAGCGAAGAACTACTAGCAGCGGAATAAGTACTCAGAAGTAAGCATAATAGAATACAAGCATGGTCATCATGATGAAATGAAGACTAGCACAGAGTACAGAAAGCGTAATCACATGATAACACAAGATGAAGACAAACAGACCGAAGAAATTGAAGCGAGGAAATTGAGAAAGTCTTCATCAAAGTCTTCAAACAGAGATATGAACAAACACTCAACACAAGAATGAGGAAATGAAAGGGTTGAGGAAATAGAACCAGATTAGTTGGTGAAGACAATGATTTGGTAAACCAGTTCCAACCGATGTCTCGGTTATGCGTGCAGTTGGAGCGGCTGAGTATTTAAACTCGAGGACACGCAGTCCCGGACACCCAGTCGCTGAGCATGCAGCTCAGGACACCCAGTCCTCACCGTATTCTCCTTGAACTAAGGTCACGCAGACCTCGTCCAATCACTCGTGGTAATTCTTCAGGTGACTTCCAAACCTTCACAGACTTGGTCACTCGGCGATCCACAATTCCTCCTGGATGCTCTAGACCATGAAGCCTAACCGTCTGGAAGAAGCACAGTCTTCAAAGGTAAGAAGCGTCGGATCCATGCAGGATCAATTTCTTCAGTGATGCTCAATCACTTTGGGTTTGTGGGGGTTTGGTTTTGGGTTTTCCTCACTTGATGATTTTCGCTCAAAGTCCTCGGAGGATGGGTTGCTCTCAAATGACAAGTGTCAAGTTCTCTCGGAGCAGCCAACCAGCTAGTGGTTGTAGGGGACGGCTATTTATAGCCTAGGGAGCAGCCCGATATGATAAGATATAAATGCCCTTCAATGATATGACCGCTAGGTGGATAAGATATTTTGGGACAGTGGCGGCAAGAAGACAGAAACAATGGAAATTTGACTCTCAAATTCCTCGGGGCTATCATGTTCCTCATTGTGTAGGCAATTCAGCCTTTGGCGAATTCCTAACTTCTCGATCGAGCAAAGTCCTCGGTGATCGGAAGAACTGCGTCTCTCATCACTTAAGAGTTGATCGAATCTGTATGAGATTTCCAATGGCTTCACTCAAGGGATTGGTAGGTGTAGGATTTTGAGTTGAGCATCACATGGAAATTTTTCCTTAGTATTTCCTCGACCCCTTTAACAAAGACGGTGTTTCCTATGACTCAAGAAAGAGAAAATGAAACTACGAAAACAAAAGTCTTCACGCTTCATGTTCCTCAAATGAATATCAAGTCTTCAAGGTCACACCAATTTCTTCACTTTCAAAGTCTTCAGAAAGTCTTCAAAATATCAAAGTCTTCAGTCCAAGAACTTCATTTTTAGGGGTCGACTTTCTCTGTAAATATCAAACTCCTCATAGACTTATAGACCTGTGTACACTCACAAACGCATTAGTCCCTTAACCTATAAGTCTTCAATACACCAAAATCACTAAGGGGCACCAGATGCACTTACAATCTCCCCCTTTTTGCTGATTGATGACAATATAGGTTAAGTTTTCAACGGGGATAAACATATGAAGTGTAAATACTGATACTGAGGAATTTGATTGCAAGATATAGAAGAACTCCCGCTAAAGATGTGCATAGTGAGGAATTTGCGTTTGAGGCAATGCACATTTGAAGAGTTGAATCATGGAGATCTCCCCCTATATCTTGTAATTCATACACGCATTTGATATATAATATGAAGAATTTGAAATGCATGATGAAATATGGTGCCTGATGAAATTCAGCATGCGTGCAATATTAACGAGGAATAAGAATGCCGAATAAAGCATCAAAAGTTTCAGAGCATAGTGCAACAAAAGTATCAGCGCACCATCGGGTTTAAGATTACAACTCGATCCAAATAAAAGTTTCGGAAGAACGAGAGTTGTAACTTAAAAAAATGCCCTTAATATAGACCCGCTTGAAGACTAACTCAGATTTCTCCCCCTTTGTCATCAAATGACCAAAAGGATTGTAACTGAGGACTAACGCCCCTGAAGAATTTGAAGTCGATGGAGGAGCGCCAGCGTTGTCGGGGTTGTTTGTTGTAGCAGGGCCTGCCGCAGTGTCGTCCAAATCTTCATACTCATCGGTGTCACACGATGAAGAATAATAGCTGGCCACCAGTTGAGGAACTTTGACCCTCTTGAATTTCTTCGGAGGAGGTGCAGACCAGTCAAATTCTTCCTTGAGACCCATAGTCTTCAGTTCTTCAGCGCTATAGACATGAGTGAAGACAGCCCAGGTGCGGTTGAAGGTTTCATGAAGGTAGTATTGGTTCTTCTTCACTGCATTGTGTGTTGAGGTCATGTTGTGAAGAAGTGTACCAAACTGACGCTTTACCCATTTGTGATTGCGATCAACCTTCTAATGAAGACTGAGGAGTAACTCACGGTCAGTCATCACCCTGGGTGTTGTGGCTTGAGGATTTTGCTTGGCTGAGTTATTTGCGGCAGAGTCATGTGTGGCAGAGTCGACATTGGTGGAGTAAGATGCAGCCTTGCGAAATTGACCATCCCATGGACGAATGCCTTCATCGATCACAACAGCTGCCTTGCCTTTATCATCAGATGATGAAACTGTCCGCTTGAGGACTTCAATGGGAGGCAAGTAGCTACCGTGGTTGAGTGTCACTTTGTAATTGGTGAAGATCTTGCTCGATGAATCTCATAATCCAAGGCGATAGGGCTTCAAATCGAATGGTGACATAGCAACATTGGCGAGTCCTCATGAAGAAATCATGGAAGTTGACGGAACGCCATGAATGATGTTGAAAAGCATATTCTTCATGATGCCAACGACTTCTTCATCATTTGAGTCGTGGCCTTTGATAGGACTCATTGTCTTCGTCAGAATGCGATAGACAGTCCGAGGCACATAGAGTAATTCCTTGACGAGGAATTTGGTTCGAGGGCCTGCCCGAAGCTTCAAAGGCTTCATGAGCACTTGCATATAGTGATTTGTCATCAGTGGTCATTGTAGATGCAACATCTTTTGTCATGGGGAGGATCGAGAGGAAGGACATGAAGCAATTCAGTTGCCGGTGCCTTGTAGTGAGTGTTTTCAGTCATCCAATCCAACACCCATGAGTTGACATCTTCAGCATCTCTAGTGATATGCAGTGTAGCGTAGAATTGAAGAATGAGTTCTTCATTCCAATCACAGATGTCAGTGCAGAAATTAAGTAATCCTGCATCGTGAAGAACACTGAGGACTGGCTCGAAGCATGGCAGAGATTCCATGTCTACGTGAGTAATATGTTCATGATCGAAGATTTTGTCTTTGTCAAACAACACTGAGGAATAGAAGTTGGCCTGACTAGCAGTCCAGAAACGCCTCTTCCTTATGCGAGCAGAGTCATAGGGGTTGTAGTCGGTGAAGAATACATGCTCGGAAAAGAAGTCTTCAGCCTTGAACTTCTGTTTGCTTGAGAACGGATTCTTTGGCTTTGGCAGAGGAATATCAGTGAGTTGCATCACCACCTCAGGAATCACGAGCTCAGGTTCTTCAGGATGAGGAATTTTTGGTTCCTCTTTTTGTGCAACCTGATGATCATCAGCAGCAGGTTCTTCAGCACTAGTGGCTGGAATGTCTTCATGAACAGAGGGAGTGGGATGAGTTTCTTCAGAGCCCAGTTGAACTGTTGGTGTAGGGGACTGAGGAATCTGTTGGATATGTGTGAAGAGAGGAGTATTGGGATGCTGACTTTCCCAAAAGTCATCATTCATCACTGGTGTGGTGCATCCTATATCCACATCTTCATCTTCAATTTCCTCAACACCAGCCTCTTCAGCTGTGAACTGAGGCATAGGTGAGGAAATGACTGTCGTTGAAGGGATTTCGTCCACTTCAATTTCTTCATCAATCTGCTCTGACGAAGCAGCAGAATGATTTTCTTCATCAGATCCACTTGGGATCACATAGTCTTCTCCAAAAGGAACAAGGTCCTTTGATGGCATGGAGGAAATTAGAACAGCATCAATAGGATTTTCAATTGAGCTGGTCATTGGCTTCATTTTCTTTGCAGCCGAAGAATTTGACGCAGCTGATGCCTTCCTTTTCTTCACTGTAGCTCGCTCTGCAGCCTTGGTCTTCTTCACCTCATAGGCAGAGGGAAGAATTGGAGTTGGTGTAGGCGCGGGAGGAGCTGAGGAATCTGGTTGATTTTCTTCAGGCGCAACTAATGCAGTTGCCCTGATCTCTTCAGTTTCTTCAGGCGCACCACTAGTGGATGGCCTGGCAATTTCTTCAGCGGCTGGAATGGAGTCATCAGCCCTCGAACTAGCATTTTCTTCAAAGCAGTTGAAAATCATCAGCGTGCTAGCATGTTCTTCAGCAGGCTGAGCAGAGTCTGCAGCCTGAGGGTTTTCTTGTTGCGATGGGGCTACAACATTTGTGAATTTCTTCGTCAGATTGACGAATCTCACTTTGGCTCCTTGCCAATCAGCATAGTAGGCATCAAAGTCTTTGATGAGGGCTTGAATTTCAGACTGAGCCTTGAGAAGTTCCTCAGGTGTCATTCTGACAACATTTTTCTTCAGGAGCTTCTCCTTTCTGTATTGTTCTTTCTTGATCTCTCTTGCCTTTTCAAACTTCCATTTCTATTGAGTGATGAAATGGGTCAGCATGTGACTTTGACCAGGAGTCAGAGGAAAATCAGGCATTGGGGTGTTTGGATCCTTGTGCCAGAGATCAATGTAATCGAGGATTTTCCTCGGATCCAAAAGCAGTGGCACAGATGTGCCTTTGGCTCTAGCGGCCTTCACCTGTCTATCTCTGATGATTTCTGCAAGTTCATCATCAGAAGCTTCATCATTAGACGGCACATGGAATGCGACCTGTTTCTCCTTTGGACTTGGCCGAGGACCGCGTCCAGCTGTTGCTTTAGTCTTCAACAGTGTGGGGCCTGATGAGGACATTGGTACAACTGAGGAACTTGCTGAGACACCAGAGGAAATCGAGAAACCAGTAGTCCTTTGACATGTAGCCAGATGCACAGGAGCTGAGGACTTTGAAGGAGCTGCTGAGGACTTTGGTGGAGCAGTAGCAGTGTGAGGAATTTGCCGTGAGGGCATTGCTGAGGAACTTGGCTGTGCGGGCGCTGTTGGTGAAGCACTTGGCTTACGAGCAGGCTTCTTTGGCATGGATTTCCTCGTCCTGACCGTGGCCTCGGTTGCAGCAGCAGTGGCAGAATCCTCATTGAATTTCTTCACTGCCTCCTTGGCTTGTCTTGCCATTTAGCTTGGCGCTTAGCCCATTCTTCAGGAAAGTCCTCACCACACTTGATGCTGGTGGAATCAGCTACTTGGCCAGGTGCCAATGGAGCTCTTGGGCATGGAGGATTTAAAGAAAATTTCTTCATATACTTTGGAGTAACATATCTTTACTCCCTCCATTCTCTTGCCCATCTCCGTTCAATCCTCTGAATGTGCACCTTGCGCTGATTTTTGTTCTCTTTGCCGAACTTGGCTTCATCAGGTGTGCAATAGTCCTTATATATGTCATCAGGGATCTCAAAAGCAGTCATGACATCAGGCTTCTTTCCTCCTTTCTGCGGTCTCTTACCTTCAGCCATATTCTTCAGATGAGGAATTTGAACAATTGAACACTCTGAAGAAGTATGCAGTTTTTCTTCGAGGAACGCTGCAAATGAGTTAAGTTGATGAGAACCTAGTGATTCAGTAGTGAACATGAGTACCTGTGAACAGAGTGTAGGTGCAAGGAATTTGGAGAGGTCATATGCGTTCTCAGAAGGTTTTTCGAAAAGATAAGTTTTGAGGAATTTGACCAGATGAGCCTTGAGGAATTTCACTAAGCGTTCTTTGTCTTAGGTTCCAGAGTTGTACAGATCGAAGATCCACACAATTGAGGAATCTTGAAGAAAATGATTGCTTAGAGAAATGGATCAAGAACATACAATGTGTGAGGTGTTCATATGTGTGAAGATTTGAAGAATAAACACCTTTGAAGATTTTCAGGAGAGTTTGAGAATCAAAGTGAGTAATAAAAGTAACTTTTAGTTACCCAAAGTGAAGAACACGACGAACTGAGATGAACAGAGGAGAAGTTCGTTAGGTTAGATCTCCCACGCCCTAACTTGGCGGAGGAAGACAGCTACGACGGCAGTGGAGTGAAGATTTCCGCAACCGGCGCGAGTACGACGGCGACGAGGTCGAGGCAGCGAAGCTCTTCCTCACCGGCGACGATGGAGTAGCGGCGGCGCTAGGGTTTGAGGAGCTCGAGCGAGAGAGAGCGGTCGAGCGGAGTAAATGAAGTGAGGAAGGGGAGAGGGCTATTTATAGACACGGTGAAAAACTATTTGCCCGAAGATTTTGGGACGAACATGCCCATGCCCTTTCTCCTTCACGCGACATGTGTCACCCACGTACTGTGTAGTTGAGATCGTGTAAGATCGTGGGTGAATATAATAATGCATCGTGGGATGTGGAACGGTTTGAGCGGCAAAACCGAAAATCTGGATAAGATTTGTTTTAAAGTTTTGTTCGCAATTTCTTGGTGACAAGGACACAAAGGAAGATTTTGAACGAGTTTCAAATAGAACGCACATGAAGAATTTGTGAATAGATTGGGTTCAGTTTAGCACAGAGGGGGAAGGGTCCGATCACATTCACTTAGCAAAAAAAGCAACTTGAAGAAATAGCCATAAGTGAATGCTGTAGAGGACATAAACTCACATATATATATAGCCAATGAAGAAAAACGTCGGAAATAGTGAAGATTTTGCAAAGTTGAAGAATTTGAAAAACTGAAGAATTTCAAAAATTGAGGAAATACTCAAATTGAAGATTTTCAACTTTTTGTGGTGGCGTGACCCACTATATAAGAATGATGATTTGCACATCGCTGCATAATTGTCGAGGGTTACGAGAATCTAATTCTTCATTAATTTCTTCACACTTAGAGTGTTACTCTTCATTGATTGAAGAAAAACGTTTCTTCATGTGTGCACATCTAAGTCATCAATTTTGCATAAGTGTCAGGATGTGTGTCCTTTTCAAAGAACATTCGAAGATTCTAAGATATTTAGCTCACACCGCAACTTGGTAAATCTCTTCTCATCCAAGGGCTTAGTGAAGATATCAGCTAGCTGTTCTTCAGTCTTCACATGCTCAATGGAGATGTCGCCCTTCAACACATGATCACGAAGAAAATGATGACGAATCTGAATGTGCTTTGTCTTCGAGTGCTGAACTAGGTTGTGAGCAATCTTGATGGCACTCTCATTGTCGCAGAGGAGAGGCACATTCTTCATGTTGACGCCATAGTCCTTGAGGGTTTGCTTCATCCAAAGCAGTTGAGCACTGCAAGAGCCAGCAGCAATGTATTCAGCTTCCGCAGAGAGCGGTGATACGCATTCTGCTTTCTTCGAGGACCAACAGACCAAAGATTGTCCGAGGAAATGACAAGTGCCGATGTTGACTTGCGGTCCACACGATCACCAAAGATAGTCGAGTCGTAATATCCAATGAGATCAAAAGCAGAGCCCTTGGGGTACCATAATCCTAGTGTTGGTGTGTGAGCTAGATATCGAAGAATATGCTTCACAGCCTTATGGTGTGATTCCTTGGTGCAGCTTGAAATCGGGCACACATGCAAACACTAAGCATTATATCCGCCTAGATGCACATAAGTACAATAAAGAACCAATCATGGAGCGGTATACCTTGTGATCAAGTCAATACCATTTTCATCGATTGCATAGATGGCCATTTGTGGGCATAGGAATTTTGACGCCTTTGCAATCTTGCATGCCAATTTCCTCAAGACATCTTTGAGGTATTTCTCCGAGATATGAATATGCCATTGCTTCACGATTTAATTTGAAGATCTAAGAAGAATTTCAACTCTCCCATCATAGACATTTGATATTCTTCACTCATCATATAGGCAAATTCATCACTATAACGTTGGTCAGTACAGCCAAAGATAATATCATCAACATATATTTGGCACACAAATAGTTCACCATCATAAGATTTAGTAAAGAGAGTAGGGTCGAGTGAACCGGGTGTGAAGCCATTCTTCACGAAGAATTCCTTCAATGTATCATACCACGCCCGAGGGGCTTGCTTGAGGCCATAGAGGGCCTTATTAAGTTTGAAGACTTTGTCAGGATTCTTTGGATCTTCAAAACCTGGGGGTTGAGCAACATATACTTCTTCCTCAAGCTTACCATTGAGGAATGCACTTTTCACATCCATTTGATATAAGATGATATCATGATGGTTAGCATAAGCAAGTAATATGCGAATAGCCTCAAGTCTAGCAACAGGTGCAAAAGTTTCATCGAAATCAATTCCTTCAACCTGTGTGTAGCCTTGAGCTACTAGTCGTGCCTTATTCCTCACCACAAGGCCAACGATATTATGCTTGCGAGGATCTGGACGTTTGACTAGTTCCCAGACATTATTGAGCTCGAACTGATGTAAATCTTCTTGCATAGCCTGAATCCATTCCGGCTCCAGAAATGCTTCATCTACCTTAGTGGGCTCTGTGATAGAGACAAAAGCATAGTGCCCACAAAAGTTAGATAAATGTGAAGCTTTTGAGCGTGTGAGAGGACCTGGTGCGCTAATGTCATCGATGATCTTCTCCACTTGCACTTCTTTTGCAACGCGAGGATGAGCTGGTTGTCGCTGAGGAATTTGATCAGCATTTTCTTCAGCACCATTTTCCTCAGGATTTTCTACAGGTGCATTAGCTCGATGTTCTTCATGAACTGGAATGAATTCTTCAGCAGATTCTTCAGTCGGAATGACATCCTCAGTTGCCTTGAACTTGATAGAATCCTCAGGTGCTGGTTCATCTAACATAGAAGGTAGGTGCTCTCTTTGCGAGCCATTAGTTTCATCGAACGCACATCTACAAAGGTCAACAATCTTGTGAAGAACAATGTTGAAGACTCTGTAGGTGTGCGAGTCCTTTCCGTAACCAAGCATAAAACCTTCATGTGCTTTCGTGCAAATTTAGAATTGTGGTGAGGATCCCTAATCCAACATTTAGCAATCAAGACTTTGAAATAACTCACATTGGGTTTCTTGTCGTTGAGGAGTTCATAGGCCATCTTCTTGAAAAATTTGTGAAGATATACTGTTGATGATGTGGCACGCAGATCAATTGCATCAATCCAAAAATGCCGAGGCATTTTGTATTCATCAAGCATAGTGCAGCCATCTCAACAAGAGTTCTGTTCTTGCGCCCACGACGCCATTTTGCCGAGGAGTATAGGGAGCAGATAACTCATGAGTAATACCAAGTTCATCAAGATAGTCATCAAGACCGAATTCTTGAACTCGGTTCCATTGTCACTTCGATGTGCTTGATCTTCACACCAAAGTTGGTTGAAGCCCTCGAGGAAAATCGTTTGAAGACTTCCTGCACTTCATGTTTGTAAGTAACAATGTGTACCCATGTATATCGAGAGTAATCATCAACAATGACAAAACCATATAGAGATGCATCGTTAGTGACTGCTGAGTAATGATTTGGTCCAAAGAGGTCCATGTGAAGCAATTCGAATGGACGAGTAGTGGTCATGATAGTCTTTGCTGGATGCTTGGCCTTGGTCATTTTTCCTGCTTCACAGGCTTCGCATAAGTCATCCTTGAGGAATTTGACATTTTCAATGCCAATGACATGCTTCTTCTTCGCAAGCGTGTGCAAATTCCTCATGCCTGCGTGACCAAGTCGTCGATGCCATAGCCAGCCTTCTGAAGCTTTTGCAAGTAAGACACACGGCTGGTTGTGGTCCTGTAGAGAAATCAACAATATACAAATCTCCTCTCCTAAAGCCTTCAAAGACTTTGGAATTGTCAGCTTCCATAATCACAACACAGCGATACTTGCCAAAGACAACAACCATATCAAGATCAAAAAGCATTGAGACTGACATGAGGTTGTATCCTAAGGACTCAACAAGCATGACTTTGTCCATGTGTTTATCCTTAGAGATTGCAACCTTACCAAGACCCAATACCTGACTTTTGCCTTTGTCAGCAAAGATGATATGCTTCAGATGTGACGGTGATAAGGGAGCATCCATCAATAGATTCTTGTCACCAGTCATGTGATTCGTACATCCACTATCGAGGACCCACTCAGTAGTTTTGGGTTGATCATCCTGTAGATGAATTAGTGTAACTTACAATTTCATATGCTTCATCAGTGAAGAATATGATATCAAGTTCATCAGATGAATTTCATCAAGCAGTAAACAGATATAGCAGTATGAGGACGTGTGAAATGAAAGTTCATTTCATCATGATTCGCTGCGCCTTTCAGCAATTTTGTCGGGTCCCAAAGAAATTCTTTAGACGTTAAAGCACGCCCGAGACCTGACCTGCAGAAGAGATTAGTTCTTTTCTTCACCACCCACATCTCAAGGGGTGGTAAAGAGTTCATCACTCTGCGAGCACCATACGAGAATGGTGGCATAGAGGCCAAACCATTTCGTTTCACATAAGAGGGGTTAGGGTAAGCATATGAATAAGCAGAGAAATTCTTCGAGGACTTATGAACATAATGGTTTGAAGAATAATGCACATATTCATAGCCCTTAGCTCTACCCTGCGAAACAGAGTTGTTAGCACGATGATAATCATATGAGGACTTTGATCTGAGGAATTTGATCCATGTGAGAAATTTGGTCCGTATGAGGACTTGGATCCATATGAAGAATTTGGTCCATATGAAGAATCTGATCTGGGGTTCTTGTTCTTCACAGGTGGTGTCATGAGGACATTCACCTGAAGACTTTCAAGGCACTTCTTGGGAACCCAGATTTTCTTCATAGGAGAACCGTTCCTGCAGTTAGTGCCAACATATCTAGCAAATACTTCACCATTCTGATTTTTGAACAGTTTATAGTTGGAGTCAAATGACTCATCAGAAGAATGAGGAGATTCACATGTAAAGCCAGATAAGTTAGATGGATCAACTGGAGGTCCCTTTGCAGCAACCCATGAGGTTTTGGGGTACTACTCAGGCTTCCAATATGTTCCATCAACATTGAGTTTCCTCTCAAAGGCAATACCCTCTTTCCTAGGGTTTCTGTTGAGGATCTGCTTTTTAAGCACATCACAAAGAGCCTGATGCCCTATGAGGCTTTTGTACATGCCTGTCATGTACAATTCCTTCAGCCCTGCATTGTCTGTGATACTAGCAATGTCCTCAGATGAGGAATTAGTGATCGCAGAGGCAGGTGAAGAATTTGTAACAGTTGAAGCATTTGAACATTCAGGTGAAGAATTAGCAAATTCACGTTCAATGCACTTTAATCATGGAGGAACAAATTCTTCATGAGAAGCGCCGATTTGTTGAGCTAGTAATGAATCGCGCTCCTTCTGAAGATCTTCATAACACACTCTTAGCTTTTCAAGATCTTCCTTTCTTTGAAGAGATTCAGAAGAAAGCTTCTCGTGATCTTGCTTTCCTTGAAGAAATTCATAAGAAAGTTTCTCATGATCAGATAAGAGAGTGTTATGATGACTTTGAAGGTTATCAAACCTAGACTGAAGTCTCTAAAGATTTTCAGTTAGGGCTTTAGTGCGATCCATTTCTTCACCCAACATATCATCACTTTTGTCTAGCATGTTTTGAACCTTTTTCAAAAGCCTGTTGTTGTTTTACATCAATCTTAGCAAGTTTAGAGTAGCTGGGCTTGAGATCCTCATCAGATTCATTTTCACTAGATTCAGAGGAGTTGTATTTGAGTACCTTTGCACCTTTCGCCATGAAGCAATAGGTGGGAGCGTAGCCATCATTATCTTCATCAGGCTTGTCGGTGGGGTCAGTTTCTTCAGTGTTGAAGATGGACTTGCTGACGAAAGCAGTAGCGAAGGCCAGACTCGCCACACCAGATTCGGATTCTTCAGACGCCTCCTCTTCCTCATTTTCCTCAGATTCAGCTTCAGAGTCCATTTCCTTGCCAATGAATGCCCGAGCCTTCTTGGAGCTGCTCTTCTTGTGAGATGAAGACTTCGAGGATTTTGATGACGAAGATTTTGACGATTTCTTCTTCTTCTTTGCATCATCAGAACTGTAATCCTTGTATTTCTTCTTCTTCATTTCCTTTTCCTACTGAGGACAATCTTAAATATAGTGACCAGGTTTCTTGCATTTGTGGCACAACCTTCTCTTATATTCACTAGATGAGGACTCACTGCTTCTTGAGGATTTTCCAAAGCGACCACGTCTTGAGAACTTCTGGAATTTCTTCACGAGCAGTGCTAGCTCCTCGCTCAATTCTTCAGATCACCAAGGCTACTACCGTAATCCTCACATTGAGTCGACACGCCTTGGCCTTCAGGGCACGTGGTTTGCCATAGCTTGAACCATAGAGATCTCTCTTTTCAGCAAGCTAGAACTCGTGAGTATTTAGCCTTTCGAGATTATTGGCAGGATCAAGAGACTTGTAGTCAGCACGTTCTTGTATCATCAGTCCCAGAGTATCAAATGAGGAATCAAGCGATCTCAACAGTTTCTTCACCACCTCATGATCAGTGATGTCGGTGGCACCGAGGGCTTGAAGCTCATTTGAGATGTCAGTGAGGCGATCAAAGGTTTGTTGGACATTTTCATTGTCGAGTCTTTTGAAGCGGTTGAAGAGATTCCCAAGAACATCAACTCGAGAGTCACGCTGAGTTGAGACTCCTTCATTCACTTTGGACAGCCTATCCCAGATAAGCTTAGCAGTTTCCAAAGCACTCACTCTTCCATACTGTCCTTTACTCAGATGGCCACATATGATATCCTTCGCTTGAGAATCGAGTTGCTTGAATCTCTTCACATCGGTAGCGTTCAGTGAGGGTGAGACAAAGGGAACACCATTTTCCACAACATACCAGAGATCGTTGTCAATTGCATCAAGATGCATTCGCATCTTGTTCTTCCAGTAGGGGTAGTCCGTCCCATCAAAGGTAGGACACCCAGCCGAGACCTTGATCATACCTGCGGTCGACATAACTAAAACTCCAGGCGGTTAAACCAAAATCACACAGAACAAGGGAGTACCTTGCTCTGATACCAATTGAAAGTGCGTTATATCGACTAGAGGGGGGGTGAATAGGCGATTTTTATGAATTCTTCACTAAGGAATTGGCCGGTGAGGAAATTCCTTAGCGAAGAACTACTAGCAGTGGAATAACTACTCAGAAGTAAGCATAACAGAATACAAGCATGGTCATCATGATGAAATGAAGACTAGCACAGAGTACAGAAAGCGTAATCACATGATAACACAAGATGAAGATAAACAGACTGAAGAAATTGAACTGAGGAAATTGAGAAAGTCTTCGGTCAAAGTCTTCAAACACAGATATGAACAAACACTCAACACAGTAATGAGGAAATGAAAGGGTTGAGGAAATAGAACTAGTTAGTTGGTGACGACAATGATTTGGTAAACCAGTTCCAACTGCTGTCTCAGTTGTACGTCTGGTTGGAGCGGCTAAGTATTTAAACTCGAGGACACGCAGTCCCGGACACCCGATCGCCGAAAGCACGCAGCTCAGACACCCATCCTCACAGATTCTCCTTATCTAAGGTCACAGCACTCGCCCAATCACTCGTGGTAAGTCTTGGTGACTTCCAAACCTTCATAGACTTGGTCACTCGGCGATCCACAATTCCTCTTGGATGTTTCTAGACCATGACGCCTAACCATCTGGAAGAAGCACAGTCTTCAAAGGTAAGCGTCGGATCCATGCAGATCAATTTCTTGATGATGCTCAATCACTTTGGGTTTGTGGGGGTTTGGTTTTGGGTTTTCCTCACTTGATGATTTTCGCCAAAGTCCTCGGAGGATGGGTTGCTCTCAAATGACAAGTGTCAAGTTCTCTTGGAGCAGCCAACCAGCTAGTGGTTGTAGGGGCGGCTATTTATAGCCTAGGAGCAGCCCGACATGATAAGACATAAATGCCCTTCAATGATATGACCGCTAGGTGGATAAGATATTTTGGGACAGTGGCGCAAACACAAAGAACGGTCAAAATTTGACTCTCAAATTCCTCGGGGCAATCATGTTCCTCCTTGTAGGCAATTCAAGCCTGGCGAATTCCTAACTCCTCGATCAGAGCAAAGTCCTCAATGATCGGAAGAATCTGCGTCTCATCCATCAAGAAGTTGATTGAATCGTATGAGATATCCAATGGCTTCACTTGAAGGGATTGGTAGGTGTAGGATTTTGAGTTGAGCATCACATGGAAACTTTTCCTTAGTATTTCCTCGACCCCCTTTAACAGTACGGTGTTTCCTATGACTCAAGAAAGAGAAAATGAAACTACGAAAACAAAAGTCTTCACGCTTCATGTTCCTCAAATGAATATCAAGTCTTCAAGGTCACACCAATTTCTTCACTTTCAAAGTCTTGTAAAGTCTTGAGAATATCAAAGTCTTGATCGAAGAACTTCATTTTAGGGTCGACTTTCTCTGTAAATATCAAACTCCTCATAGACTTATAGACCTGTGTACACTCACAAACGCATTAGTCCCTTAACCTATAAGTCTTCAATACACCAAAATCACTAAGGGGCACTAGATGCACATACAGTTAATCTTCGACATAATCCCGTTCCGCAGCGGCTATCATGCACTGCTCGGACGAACCGCATTTGCATAGTTCAATGCGGTGCCACACTACGCATACCTCAAGCTCAAGATGCCAGGCCCTCGAGGAGTCATCACGGTCAACGGAAACACCGAACGCTCTCTCTGAACGGAGGAGCATACGGCAGCCCTCGCGGCGGAAGTACAAAGCAGCCTCTCAAGGCAATTCTCGAGTCCGGCTATTAAACGTCCGGACACCGTCAAGCGCGCCCGGTTAACCTACAACAAGACCGCCTGGCACGTCCCGAGCACGCGTAGCAATGCGGACCCAACCCCAGCCCTCGCGAAATTGCGAAACCAGCACTACGTGTACATAATTACGCTCTAGAAATACCATGGGCATAGGGGGAGGGGCATGACCACGGCAGGCCCAGAATGCGGCTCAACCGCACCAGGGGCACCCGATTGTGTCATTCTTTTTTCTCTTACTTTCGGACTCCTTTCTCAAGAAGCCCTGTCCGGCAGTAGAATCGCCGAACACACGATGCAACAGCCAGGGAAGTTGTCGGGGATATGCCCGGCGGCGTAAACCGGCCAGAAGGATAAACCGGCCGGACTTGGCGATTCACCGGCGACCTGCACAGACCAGACGGTTTATAGCTCATTGGTAATCCGGCAGGCGGGTTATAGGAGCAACAAGACCCGATGGCCCAACGGGCGGTTCATGAAGGCCGGTTCGTACTATGGTGGGCCGGTTTAAGAGGAAAGGCATGAGGAATATTTACCTTACAAGGAGTTGAGACCAGGACTTGTATTCGGTTTGTATTAGAGATAGACTAGTCCTAATCCTAATAGGACTCCACATGTAAACCGCCCCTTCAGCATATATAAGGAGGGGTAGGGCTCCCCAAAGAGGGACAAGTTAGAAGCTACAAGCAAGAAGCAATAATCTCTAGGGTTAGACACAACTAGAGGAGAGCCGGTTTACGGCGACTCCCTCGTGAGCATAATGAGATCTAGTCTCAAACAGCATGTAGGGTTTTTACCGGATGATGTTTCCTGGGGCCCGAAGCTGTCTAAATCCTCGTCTTGTGTGTTGCGTCTCTCGATTCCACTCAACCCCTCTCAAGCTACCATATAGATGCGTTGGCCTCGCGACTAAGTCCTGACACTAAGGACATCTGCCGTGACAAATCCATGACAATTGGCGCCCACCGTGGGGCCATCACATGGTGGTGTTGAGTTCTTGAAGGGAGCTTCCCAGGGATCGAGAAGCGGGCAGTTAACCGGATAAAGAAGAGCCAACGCAGAAAGATTCACATCGTCTTCAAGTTCATCAATCAAGATAAAAAGAAAAATAGGTGAAAGGATGCAATCTGGTCATCGCCACAATCTCGTGATCCGGCGTATCACAGTTGTTTTCTCTGCGGACGTAATCCACCAAGACCAAAGGAAAGTCAATCTTCATGATTACGTTATCCTACAAGGACACGTGAGTCCCGAGAAGATTCAAGAAGGCGGCAGCAGGCAGAACCAAAAAGAGGTTTTGTCATTGATGATTTCCATGAGAAGGAAGAAGTTGTTTAATCAGATTAGAGGGAGTACTAATCCACGGAGGAATAAATCAGCAAGCCACATCAATGTGCAGTAGCAAATACGTCAAGACGGCGTCAAGTCAAGATCAATCTGGTAGTACTACTTTTTCACAAAAGTGAAATCTGGCCCGTGAAGAGAAAAAGGAAAGGAAATCCACGACCCAAAGGGGGACGTGGGACACGGACTCAGCTGCGCCTCGCTGCTTTGACGTGGGACACAGAATCGGCTTTGCCTGGCTAGCCACCGCTCTGGCCTCGCCTCCACCTCTGCCGCACGTTGCCGCGATCTTAAGTCGCCCGCCTCCGTGGCTGGCCTTGCTCTCGCCCTCGCCCAGTCCCCAGGCTCAGATCGCCTCCGCTGTTGCTGTTCCGGACGAGCTGCTTCCACGCGCGCCGGATTACCGCCAGCACACGCGCCATTGTCCTCTTCTGCCGTGCGTCGCTGCCGTCGTGAGTCGTCCGCCTTCACTTCGCCTTGACCCGCCAAGGTTCACCCGCCGTGGTCGATCTGCCATTGCTCCGTCCGAGATTCTGCCCAGTTGCTAAAGCCCGATGGAGGTCCCAGCCGGTGTGTGCTTCAGAGATCAAAGTCAACCAAAATCGCTCTGACCGTGCCGGATCGGGTTACCTTGGTTTCAAGTCACTGTTTCTACCACGAGTCGCCGTCGCTGTGGAATCAACGTGCCATCGCGCTTTGCCTCGGCTCCCTGCGGTTTTCACCACAGACCGTCTGGCCGGCTAAACCGCCGATCTCCGCACTGAGTCGCCACGGCGTCGCGGCCGTTGCCGCTGAAAGCCGTCTCTTCACGAGCCGTCGGCCGGCACGCGGCTACAGGCGCGCTCAACCTCTGGCGTTCTATCTCTGTGTTAGGCTGAGGAAAGCCGCATTACCAAGTCGCCACTAATCCGCCTTTGTCATGATTCGAAGCCTCAGAAGCCGGCCTGCACCATTGCTGAATCGCCGCCCCGGGGAGTTTCCTTAGCCGGTGCATCTCCAACCCGCCGCCGGTTGAACAGACGCGCCGGTCCTGTTTCTAAACCGCCCGCGCCGTGGGTCACCCGCTGTTGCGCCTGGCCAGTTCAGGCCACGACCAAGCCGCCGCAGTCCCGCTGAGTCGCGTCCGCGGCCCGAGTCGCTTCAACCCGCCGCTTGACGCCACCACGCCATTTCCATGGCCTCGCCTACAAGCTGCCCCCGTCGGCCGACCTCGATCGCTGCATTGCGCCGTGCCCGGATTCAGGCCGCCGTCTGCTACGTCTCACCCGACTTCCGGTCCAAATCGCTGTTGCGCCTCGCCTCTGTTGGCATCGCGCCTTCCAACCGGCAGCTCGCCACTGCCTCCAGTACTAAGGCTGCAACACTGCCCGTCGCTGTCGGTTCGCCTCGCGACGAGGCACCAGATCCACCTGCTGCCTATGAGTCGCCCACACCTATGTCAAGCTGTAACTTGCGGCCTCGCCGGGCCTTTGCTTACGCCGCTGACGCCGCGGCCATGCCTCGCGCATCTCCGTCCATTCCAAACGGTCGCTTTGAGCTGCCCCTGCCCTCACCTCTGAGCCCGTCGTCATAGGCCGGCTTTGAGTGCTCCTGCTGCTGCTTTCGCGAGGACAGAAAAGACGGAAGCAGAAAGGGCTGCATACCCAAGTCGCCCACAGCACTGCTGTCATCACTTGGGCTGGCAGTTCCTCTGTCAATGCCATCTAAACCTTTTTTCTATATACAGAAATTCAATGCACAAGGACCTAGCAAAAGCAACGAAGGAGAGAGCAGCTTACTTCATGAGAAGATTGGACATCCAGCCGATCGAGTGTGTGGCAATTAGCACTATGTGGATCTTAAGTCTGATGGAAAATTACTAGTACTATTGCATGGCACAGCTCCCAAAGTTTGATGGAAAATTGCTCCCGTTAGAAGACAAAGGTACTAACACGCCAGTTAGTAGTACTGTTCAGAAGTTTTTCTATGGGCTCGCCCAAATTCTCAAAACGCCAAGGTCAAGCTTCAAGCATATGTTCCAGTGGGCTGAAAAAAAGGTGGACTGGTCAACACAACTCCAAGGATCTCGTTCCACGAGAATCCAGTTCGGTTCTGCTGTGTCTAATCAGCCGCAGCTTTGCCTCAAGCGAGAGAGTGGCTTAAAATGGCGTTATATACGATCATCCAACAAAAATACCAGTGATATCCATTTCACTGTTTTATCAGCACATATTATTTTCTTCAAAGAACAATTACTCTGTCCTGTAATATTTTTGCACAGGACAATTTTTATACCATTCACGGGCACGCGTATCACGGTCCGGTTTACATCAACACGCCGGCCGACTCACCCGTGAGTGATTTCAACTTAACCTAGTGATCATCAACTTCATGGCGGATTATTCCTGGCCTGACACATCAGGTGATATCCATTCTAAATATATTTTATGGGCGCATATTATTTTTGTCAAAGAGCAGTTTATCTTTGCCTTGGTCTGCAATATTGTTGATGCAGGACAATTGTTCACTACATTGAAACGACGTGGTTGACTCGCCTGCGCCGGTTTACAATACCGCGGCCGGTTCATCTGTTTGAGCCACTTCTGATGCCGAGGTCATCTTTTTCGTCCGCCAATTGTGGCCTGGTCTACATCAACACACCGGGCCGCACCTGTCTGCATGAGCTGTTTATTGAGTATGAGCAAGTCACAGCTTGGGTAGCCCGGTTTTCTTTCAAGCAAAATGGAGGCAAATTCTCATATACTATCAACCGCTGCACTGGGTGGTTCAATGGGCAGGCGCACAAGTCGCCGCCATTACAGTTTGGTTAACTTCAAATCACCAGTTGGAAGGAACCATTGGCCGAGTTGCTGACACGGCTCATACGGGATCATTTATAACCCACCGCAGTCACCTCAACCTTCTGTGGATTCACATCGGGCTATCAACACCGATGATATACAACTTATGCCGGTTTATATCACGGTCAAATATGGAGAGTTTCAAGCCAATTCCTCGAGTTACCTTGAGACTCGGGGGCTACGATGACATGACTCAGCAAATCTTGCCAGTTTCAGCAAATTTAAGAACCCCAGAATGATGGAGGGAAAGATAACCCGGTCCCAGAGGCTACTGTCATTTGAAGGCCGTCAGAAAATTTCCGGTTTAGAAAGTATATGACAGTTACAAAATCCCGGCTCAATGAAGAAGATTCGGGTCATCAGAATGGATTACGGTTTACAATCCAGTTCAAGGGAAATCTGTTCTCCCACAAAGCTCTGAAGCGCCCAAATTCGGTTTAACAATGTTCGGTTCAAAAAGGAATTAACTTCTCGCAAGTTCGAGTTTAAAGGCCGTCAGAAAATTTCCGGCTGAAAATGAAGATTCTGGTTTAACATCCGGTTCAAGGGAAAGATGTCTCCCACAAAGCTTTGAAGCTCTCAATATCCGGTTTAACGTCCGGTTCAAGAAGGATTTATCTCTTGCAAAATATTAAAGGGTGCCAAAGAGGACCTGCTGCCATGATGCGCGGTTCAAACATGGGTATCATGCCTTATTGGCCTGACATATTATTGATCACATGGGGGCTTCTGCTTCATAAAGCGGGGTCGCTGTCCTTTCATATCATGCGTGCTTACATGGAGTGGTTCTGTTTTAAAGCGGCCTCCGGTTTACCCCTTGAAATTTGCTTTTTATATATCACTTGGGGCCTTGGTCGTGTCCGAACCAACGCGACACCTTTTGATAGGCGACAGCCACCAGATCACTTGGGGACATGGTCAAGTCTGAACCAGTCATGCCTCTTGATCGGCCTAAGGCCACGAAATCACTTGGGGGCTTGGTCGAACCCGAACCATTACCACGCCTCTTGATTTGGCATATATGCCACGAATCATTTGGGGACCTGGCTGATTTGAACCATTGTCACTCCTATTGGGGGCTTGGTCTGTCCGACCACGCAGTAACACCATCGTCGATTCGATTATAGCATGTTTTTGCAAATGGTTTTATCATTGCCTTTGCTTGAAATTTTCTTTAATAAATATTTCTTCTTTGTTGCGTTCTTAAACCGACAAAATTCGCAGACCGATTCGACTGTCAATTTACGGAACACGGTCAATTCTTAATCCGGAGATTATTTGCCCGGTTTGATTTTTTGATTTTATGTTACCATCTTATTATGGAGTAAACCGGTGTTCATTAACCCGGCTTGACTTTCAATTACAAGTTGTCAGTACATGACTTATTATGATCCGGCGATTATTAACCCGGTCTAGTTTCGACTATAAGTCGTCAGTGTTATATATGGTTAATCCGGTGTTTATCACAAACCTGGTACGGTTTATCATAAACTGGCACAATATGGAAGGAGTTATCAGTACTCAAAATTTGGGTCATTACCTTCTACTACAAAAAGTTGGTAAACCAATGATGAGATTCAATGTCACAGGTATGATATATTTCATATTTGATTATTATTAAGTGCAGCCTTGGTTATAAACCTGGGTTATATGTTGGGCATTATGACCGTCCGTGATAAACCGCCAGGCACTTTAAACTTGTTGTATGCGAGACAAGTTGAATAAGGCATGATGATAAATTATCCGGTGTTTATTAAACCGGCTCGCTTTAAGACGATAAGTCGCAAGATATGATGAGAAATTGTCCGGTGTTTGTTAACCCGGCCGGCTTTTGGACTATAAGTTGCCAGTACATATTTGGATTGCGCCACTGGAATCATGCGCTTATAAATCATTGGGTTATATTATTCAAATAGCCAAACTTGGCTGGCTTTTCATTATGATATTGAATAAATAAGGTCTTCATACCGGATTATATTATCTTGAATAGCCAACATGGCTGGATTTTTATGGTTATTAATAACCGGTATTATTGAATTTTCAAAGTCGCTTTAGCGCAACAGTTATTATTTTCTCAAAGGATATGATTTATTCTACAATGGAAGGAATAGTCCCGAGTCGCTGCAGGCTCACGACCCGGCACTTGGGGGCTATATTATTCAAATTGAGATTACATGCACCATGACACTTGGGGGATAATGCAAAGTCATTTTTACTAGTCTTATTGAAGATCCGACTCGTCATATTATAATGAGCTGGCCCTTGGGGGCTACCAATTGCTCATGTCAACAATTCAAGGTACATAAATTTTCATTATATTGAAGGGTCCACTGCTCAGTTGGTAAAGCACAAGGCTCTTAACCTTGTGGACGTGGATTCAAGTCCCATAATGGGGGTTACATCATATGATGTTATTTTCATTGAAGTATATATCAAGTCCCAGCTCAATATTATCTTACTGAGCTGACCCTTGGGGGCTACATATCATTGCTCAAATCTACATGATTGTATTTTCAAAGTCTCTGCTCATTATTGCATAATGACCCGGCCCTTGGGGGCTACACTAGTTGAAGTTTTTATGAGCATCAGGAAATTACAAGTCCCAGGTTACTGCAAGCATGACAACCCGGCACTTGGGGGCTACATATGGGGAATACTCAATTCTGACTAGTGATTGAGACGAACAACCTGGATTTCTTCAAGATTGTGATATTTATATTGAAGCAAAGTCTTAAGACACTACTTTGTTCTGCTCAAAGACTTGGGGGCTACAGATGAGTATTTCAAGACCAATATTTCTTAAACCGGCGCTTTGGAAGCCGACTCAAGTGGATTATTCTTCACAATACTTTTTTCTGTGAGAAACCAATGTCAGCAAATTGAGTATGACGCTGGTTATTGACCCGGATCTTCTAGAAGGAGGAAATAACAAGGACTTAAGGAGGATCAGTGTTGGTCTACAAGAATTCTTAACCCGGAGCACAACCTGTCAAAATTGTTCTGGTGTTTATTTTGCAGCATAAGTTTACCATGGATAAATCCAAGCTAAACTTGGGGGCTAATGTCGGGGATATGCCCCGCGGCGTAAACCGGCCGGAAGGATAAACCGGCCGGACTTGGCGATTCACCGACGACCTGCACAGACCAGACGGTTTACAGCTCATTGGTAATCCGGCAGGCGGGTTAGAGGAGCAACAAGACCCGGTGGCCCAACGGGCGGTTCATGAAGGCCGGTTCGTACTATGGTGGGCCGGTTTAAGAGGAAAGGCATGAGGAATATTTACCTTACAAGGAGTTGAGACCAGGACTTGTATCCGGTTTGTATTAGAGATAGACTAGTCCTAATCCTAATAGGACTTCCCCTTCAGCATATATAAGGAGGGGCAGGGCTCCCCAAAGAGGGACAAGTTAGAAGCTACAAGCAAGAAGCAATAATCTCTAGGGTTAGACACAACTAGAGGAGAGCCGGTTTACGGCGACTCCCTCGTGAGCATAATGAGATCTAGCCTCAAACAGCATGTAGGGTTTTTACCGGATGATGTTTCCTGGGGCCCGAAGCTGTCTAAATCCTCGTCTTGTGTGTTGCGTCTCTCGATTCCACACAACCCCTCTCAAGCTACCACATAGATGCGTTGGCCTCGCGACTAAGTCCTGACACTAAGGACATCTGCCGTGACAAATCCACGACAGAAGCAGAAAGCTACGTCGAATGTCCAGGTGATCTCTATAATGACAGTATACTTGTTTCACATATCATCTCGCAGCTAGCCCCTGGAGGGGGACATGTCAAATAGTCCCGTCCATTGATTATCGCACTATTTGTATCATTCTGCTTTTACCGCAGCCTTTTTGAATAAACCATACATAGCTTCTGCCTATCATTGCATTCCTTTTTTTATTTTTTATATATGTTCACTTATGACATGTTGCACCCGTACACTTTGGTACGGCCAAATACACCAGGGGCTTAAGTACCCCAAAATATGGTGTGATAAGTTTGAACACTTTCACAAGTGCGGCACCCCGAACTTATAGCATTATATGCATCGGCTCCGAATCATGTCTTGGGCCAATAGTTGGGTTTGCCTGGCTCCCATGTTTTGCTACCTTATGTTCCGTTATCTCGGCTAAGGTAGCGCTGGGAGAACCACTGCGATTGTGCCCCGGTTGAGCTGGGTTAAGCACCTTAGTGGAGAAAGCTACCGTCATGATAGGGCGAGAGCCGGTCGCTGTTCAAGAGGTTTTCGAGTCCCTAAAGACTTATGCCGCTTAGAGCGAGGATTCGGCTTTGTCCGGCCCAGGCGTGGATAGCGCCCCGAACTCGGTCTTCCGAATACTAGGGGCTTCGCTGAAATTTAAAATTATAGAATTATATGGCTAAATGAGAGTGTTCAAGCATTATAGTCCGGTTGCCTTGTTCGTTGCATTGAGCGCTGTCGGTGTCAAAACCGGCGGATCTCGGGTAGGGGGTCCCGAACTGTGTGTCTAGGCGGATGGTAACAAGAGACGAGGGACACAATGTTTTTACCCAGGTTCGGGCCCTCTCGATGGAGGTAAAACCCTACGTCCTGCTTGATTAATATTGATGATATGGGTAGTACAAGAGTAGATCTACCACGAGATCAAGGAGGCTAAATCCTAGAAGCTAGCCTATGGTATGATTGTTGATATGTATCTTCGTCCTACAGACTAAGGCCCTCCGGTTTATATAGACACCGGAGAGGGCTAGGGTTACACAGAGTCGGTTACAATGGTAGGAGATCTACATATCCGTATCGTAAGCTTGCCTTCCACGCCAAGGAAAGTACCATCCGGACACGAGCCGAGTCTTCAATCTTGTATCTTCGTAGTGCGGGAGTCCGCGGATATTGATAGTCCGGCTGTCCGGACACCCCTAGTCCAGGACTCCTCGGTATCCCTGAACCGGTCTTCAATGACGATAAGTCCGGCGTGCATAATGTTCGGCATTGCAAGGCGGGTTCCTCCCTTGAATAATCCGGAGAAGATAATGAACACCAGGATAGTGTCGGCTCGCAAAATAAATTCCACATTCCACCAGAGAGAATAGAATATACACTTAGTTCAATCACGACGTATTATGCGGCATGACATCACACCGCAGCCAAGCCCTCGTTCAATCGTTTTCACTATTTCACCTCAAAGACGCGTTTAGCGGCGGTTTCTTGGCACGTCTTGTCAAAGCGAGATCGTGTTCCCCTTATTCGGGATTCTCATCAATACGTGCGTGGGTAACCCAACCGTTCCTCGCCGCCACTCCTCTATCGAGGGGAATCCCAAGCGGTCACGGAGACGGCCCTTGGTATTTCTTCCCCTTTATAAGAGGACCAAGGCCTGTCCTTGTTCTTCAATCTCGCATCGAATCTCTTCCCTGCTCCAAGTTCCAACACCCAGAGCCTCAGATTCGAGCGCTTCGGATCCTCAATCATGTCCGGCTCCGACCTCCAGGGCCGGTGGATGCCCTCCTCCGTCACGGAGGAGGACATTCTGAAGTTGCGTGAGGCCAAGTACCTGGCCTACGAGGTTTTGCACAGGCTGCCCGCCCAAGGGCAGGCCGTGCCAGCCCCCGAGCCTGGTGAATACGTCGTTTTCGCATCCCACCTCCGCCGGGGTTTAGGCTTCCCGACGGATCCCTTCGTGAGAGGGCTCCTGTTCTACTACGGGCTGGACTTTCACGATTTGGCTCCGGAGTCTATCCTCCATATTTCCGCATTCATCATCGTTTGTGAAGCCTTTCTCCGCGTCATCCCCCACTTCGGCCTATGGCTGATGACCTTCAAGGTGGAGCCGAAGATGATTGGGGGGCGTCAGGCGGAGTGCGGCGGGGCGACCATAAGCAAGAAGGTCGATGCCCCGTGGCTCGAAGGTTCCTTCCAAGAGGAACTTGGATTGTGGCAGCAGGAGTGGTTCTACATCACTGCTCCAAGGGCGACAAGCAAAAGCCGCCGCCTCCTTCCGCCGGGACCTCCACGCCAACCGATGTCGTGGGTCAACCAAGGGCTCAATTGGGGGTCGTCCGAAGACGTGCCCTCACTGCAGGGCCGGATTCGAGATCTCCAAGTGAGGGAGATCGACCTGATCAAGGTGATGCAGGTCATGCTAGTCAGGCACCTCCTGCCCTGCAAACGCCGTCCTCTCCGTTTATGGGAGTTCAATCCGGAGGGACCTCGAATTCTCCAACACTTCATGGGTGCAACACCCGTGGAGATGTACAAGTTGTTCTTCGGACCGCAGGTGGCGTGTCCGGATTTAGCCGAGGATGCAGGTCTAAGCCGCGATCGCCCGGATACTCAGGTAAATAGCTCAGAGTCCGGACATTCTGTGTGCGTGCCTTTCTAGAATTCGCCTCCTGACCCTTTGTTCTTTACAGGAATGGGTGGGCGATCAAGGCTGATAAGGTGTCTGGCCCCCCTCCCAGAGACCGCACTGGAGCCCGTGCTGGTCAGAATGTTATAGGTTGCGCCCATAGAAGGGGGCGACGGGGAATATTTTTTGCCCAAAGGGGCAACTGAAGAGGGAGGAACCAAGAGCCCCTCCTTCGTGGGGAAAGAGGACCGCCCCAAGATCCGGAGGCCAAAGCCCCTAAGCGTGGGAAGAAATCCTCACGGGGGTCCGGCGTCCGGAGAGAATACGGACGCACAATCATCGCCAAAGGACCAGCCCTCCAACGAGCCGTGAGTGTAAAAGAGGGAGTTAATTAGTGAGGAAATACCTTCATTTGTGCTTCTGTAGGTAACCGAAATATTTACATTGCAGTTCGGATCTGCAGCCTTCTCAGATGAGTTCGTCTTCGGGGGACCTTCTTCCGGAGATGATGGAGAGCGATACGCCTCCATCCGCAGCGCCGCCAAATGAGGCAGGTGAACCCGAAGTGTCATCACGGAGGGTATCCCCGAGTCCGGAGGGACCGGGGAGTTCGGCACCTACTAGTGTCCGACCGGGAGAACTGAAGAATCTGCTTGAGAGGGCGTCCATTTCAGAAGATCACCGTGCGTTAATGCGTATGGTGATAGGAA
Organism: Aegilops speltoides; assembly: GCA_021437245.1. NCBI lineage: Eukaryota > Viridiplantae > Streptophyta > Magnoliopsida > Poales > Poaceae > Aegilops > Aegilops speltoides. Next base: position 244,360,060 of record CM038144.1, read on the forward strand.
GGATTTCGTCTGCCGAGAGCGGATTGCGTAATGCCGCCATGAGTTTGCTGGCGGGTTTTGAGGTATGCAGAAATGACGCATCCTTTTGTATTTTAACAGTATTGTACATAAAAATGCGCACTGTATAGATAGTAGCCCCTGAGACTCGGTGGGTTGTCGGAAACGACAGCGTGCCGAGGATCAAAATCTCAAATCTCAAGTAATGAATACCGCCCCCGACGGTGGCGGATAGTCGGGGCCAGCCGGACTAATGAGTTTGCCGAAATAAGTCGGCAACTTGCGTGGCAGATCTTGACATCGCACTTGTCAACGGTGACTTGACGAGTCGCAAGGTAAATAAATTCTCCGCAGCCGCTTTATTTAAAGGGTCAAGCCCTCCTACGATAAATTGTATGCTGTTATGCAGGCGGTGCTGCTCTGCTGTGGAGAGCCTTCGGGCGAACTTGCTCGAGCTAAGGAGCAGGCATGAAGGAGTGACGCCAGCGGCTGCCTCAAGGCGTCAAGAGTTGAAAGTCGAAAAGGTGCGCTTTGCGCCTAAGCGAGGCGGAGGTGGCCGAATTGGCCAGAAATTAAAGGATGCTACCGACCGCAATGAGGCTCTTGAAAAGGAGCGCTTATCGAGCGGGAAGACTCAAGAAGGCCATCGCCGAAGTTAAGGATGCCCGCCCGCCATGCGAGCTATGAAGGAGGAGCTGCGCCAGTCGAGAGATCGTGGCTGGCAAGCCTATTCGCTGCGTCGCCGGTTTATGGATGCAGTATGCTCAATTTGGCGGTGTGGAGTCCGGAGGATCATATGGACTTAGCTGCAAGCGCGGCTGATGCCATTAAGCACTTCCGGAGCCAGGGGGATCACGAGACGGAAGAGATGTATTGGTCTCAATTCCACAGTCCGGATCGCTCCCTTCCGTTGACGGACCGGTTGGCCGAATGGGCTGAGCTAAACAGATTGTCCGGACTTTCCATGTCTGACATCATGGCCCAAGTCTGGCCAGGGAGGTCCAAGGCGACGAGCTACTTCGGCTTACTGCAGCAATTCCTTGGAGCGGTGCCGCATATAAAGGATATGAAGCGGTCGGCTGCGAGGGTAGCGGATGGCTCTTGCCCGTGTGAAGGTGCATTATCCGGAGATGGATGCCACCACCGTTGCCACCCAGGGTCCGAAGGAAGCCGGCTCCCTGCCGAGCACTACTTCGGAGAAGTCATGCGAGGTGCTCGTAAAATAGAGGCGCAGTGCTCAAAGAATGTAACGTTCAAATGAACGCATTATCTTGTAAATCAATGATTATGGTATGACTGCTTTTTATACTTGTGCGTCCAAGTAGTAAAACTTCTCCTGTGCGGCCGTTTACGTATACTTGTGTATAACCTGAAAGATGCAGTCTTCGGCTTCAGCCCCCTCGCAAAAGGTGCTGGGGTGTTCGCAAAGTAGCGCGTTTTCACACTTAACCCGACGTCTCGGTCCTGTTATAAGGAGGTGGTAGCATAGTGAACGAGGCAATCCGGACTATAATGCTTTATCTCTTTCACTTAGCCAATGGAGCTCGAGGGTGGGGCTACGATATAGCCCCTGGTGGCACCGCACATATCCGGATTCGGGGTGCGTATGTGCCTAATCGGGAAACGGTCCTTCGTGAAAGCGGGGAATTCTAAACATTCCGATGGTCGATCGAGTGGCTGACCAGACTCTCGCTGTATCATGATGATCGATTTCGGCTTTCTCTCGAGGTGCTCGCCCACCGAACCGGGGCACAATCGCAGATAGTTCTCCGGTGCGCGTTAGCCGATGATACGGAACGTAAGGCAGCAAAACACAGGAGCCGGGCAAACCCAACATTTGACCAAAGACATGATTCGGAGCTGATGCATATAATGCCTAACTCGAGACGCCGAACACTCCCGAAGGTGTTCGGACTTTATAATAATGGGCAGAAAGATGCCCTAAGCCCCTAGTGTCCGGGTACGGGCATGGTCCTCTGACGCGGCCGATGCCAAGGCGTCAGGCTCCGCTTTGGCTATAGGAAGAAACCAAGGGAGAGTAACAACAAGAGACAGTAATAAAAAGGTCTACGCAGGGTCTTAATCTGAAAAGAATCCTTGCAACGGGTCCCTACTGCACGTCTGCGCCTGTGTCTCCGTTGCGCCGTTATCCTGGATGGGTACGCATGTTGTTCATCTGTAGAAAGAGAGGAACGTTTAGTTTTAGAAATAGTTCGTGCGAAAAATATTTAAAAGAAGAAATATAAATAATTAAAGCGAGGTTTATATGAAACGCGGTGGTTTGTCTTGCGCAGCCCTCGTGAAGGGTATGCGGCTAGGTAACCCTAGCCCGCTGAGTCGGATTCATCTATCCGAGTCCGGGGTCCTCGAGTGACCCTCGCTGAAATGGCGCCATGTGGACCGGGCATCTTGAGTGTAAGAGGCAGAATGCGGTATGGCGTTGAAGCGGACAAAAGCCTTCGTCCCAAGAGTGCTTGATATTCACTTTCAAATGGGGCGATATGAAAATTAATTTTCACGTCGAAGATTGTTCGCGATCCAACACGACTTCTAGTAGTATCGAGCACGTGCGGTTGGCGTAAGGGCTGGCGTCACTCCTTTGAAGGAAGTGTGGCTATGTCGAATTTTGGTAGGGTCTATCCCCATCCTACGGATTGTGTTTGAATATAGCAGGTTTAAGTCACGCCTCCGTCCATTAGGGCGTTAGTGAATGTAATCCGTCTATTATGGGATTCAATATCGAGTCCTCCCGCTTTGACGCTTCGAATAGTCGGTGGTGAAAGTGATTGGTTTGGATATCCAATCTCTATGGTCTCTTTGGGTTGGACCGTGCGCAGCTCTTTTTAGAAAGTCTGCACTATTTTCCGTGTTATCACATGAAGTGAGTTCTTGCTTTGACCCCTTGTGGGAAAGTCTTTTGTTTTCCGGTGCCTGTTTGGTGGGGTTTATCTTCTTAGCTTGACGCGCCGAGCCCTTGTGTTCGGCATTTAATCGGCCGGACTGTTTGAAAACCCAACAATCCCTGTGGGTGTGATTTGCGGGCCTTCCGGGGGTACTGTGGATTTGACATATTCGACCCAGAATATTGTGTAGGTTGGACAGTTCTTCACTGTCGTCCTTGAGGGGCTGAGTTTTGTTATTGGACCGCGAGCTTTTGAATCCGGCGTTGGTCGGCGTGCTCTTTGGGCTTTTCTCTTTATTCGGGCGCTGCTTTTTTTGCGCCGTGATTTTCGTTCCATCTCTTATCTCGGATGTACTTGGGTATTGGTCTTTGCTTCTTGCTAGCCAGCTATCCCTCCCGCCTGAAGCGGGTCATCGAGGCTTATTAATGCGGTCATTGTCCTCGGTTTCTCTTGACCGAGGTGCACAGCAAGCCATTCGTCTCGGACATTGTGCTTGAAAGCTGCTAAGGCATCGGCGTCCGGACAGTTGACTATTTGGTTCTTTTTGGTAAGAAACCTATTCCGAAATTTCACTGACTCTCCGGCTGTTGAGTTATATGACTTAAATCATCGCATCCGGAGGGCGGACATAAGTCCCTTGAAAGTTTGCTCGCGCTTCTCGAGCTCTTCCCAACTTCCAACAGTGTTTTCTAGGAGGCTTTTGAGCCAATGACGGGCTGGCCCTTTGAGCTTGAGGGGTAGATATTTTATGGCGTGGAGATCGTCTCCTCTGGCCATATGTATATGCAGTATATAATCTTCTATCCGGACTCCGAGTCTGTTGTTCCATCGTAGGCCTCTATGTTTATGGGTTTAAACCCTGCTGGGAATTCATGATCCAGCACCTCATCGGTGAAACATAGTGGGTGTGCGGCGCCCCTATACTTGTATGTGCCGCTATCATCGGACACTTGACGTGTTGCTTTGCTTCCTGGGGCTTTCTTTTTGGGTCCGTAGATGGACCTGGCTGGGCCATAGGACGGTGGAGGCTCTATGGCCTCCTCGTCGAACTCTGGTAGCAGCTTACGCTTCGGGTAGCTCTTCGATTGGTGGCCATTGCCGTATTTATCTGCGGTCTTGAGTACTTTGCTCCATCTTATTACAGCGTGTCTTCCGCTGTTTTGAGCTTCGCTTTTCCTTCTTGAGGCTTCTTGCTGTAGCGATGAGCCGCGCTTAAAAGCTCTTGTTCGACGGGGTCCTCGGGCACAGCGAGTTAAGTCGTCATTGAGGCTTGCCGTCTTGGAGGGAGGCATATAGTTATGACCCTCAACCTCTTCGTCTGCTGCCCTCTCGTGGGGGCTTGCTACACATCCTCTCTGCGCTTGAGTCTTCTTTGGAGGGATTGTCTTCGGCACTCTACGGGGTATTGTTGTTTCTGTGCGGAATCTTTATTCTTGCTTTGGCGGGATTTAGGCGGCGCCCACGACGCCTTGCATTTGGGCTGCTTCTTTAAAGAGTGCGCCTCCGCTGCTTCTTCGCCATCCCTTCTTTTGGGGTATCCACCATGTATCGTCATATGGCGAGGTGGCCTTCCGATTGCCACTGTGGCGCTGGTTCTTGTTAAATCTCGACATAAATGCGTCCATAGCGTCGATGTCTTGAGTCGTAGTCTAGCATGTCGGTTAAATCCTCGGCAGTGGCTACAAAGTGGGTGGTGGGTGGGCTCTGAATTTCTTCGTCGTCCGTGCTCCAACCATCTGGCCATAGTCCGCCGGGACTCTCCGATAACGAGATGCTTTAATGAGTTTAGGATATCGCCGAAAGCGAGTGTTGGAATATGTCCATGGCGGTGAATTCCATAACGGCGCCCAATCGGACCGATCGGTGAGGCGCGGGAGGTTGAATCGGCGAGAGTCCGGCACCTCAGATTCACGAGTTCGCAAGGGACAAGATTGGTGTTCGGCTCCATCGCCGTTGATGTTGAAGCCCGGTGGCATCTATCCACCGACCCTCAACTGGGCGTCGGCTCTGGGATAATGGCGAAGCGGATCGAGTCTGACCACCAAAGGCTTTGTCCGTGGCGAGCTAGATCGTGCCCATCGTCCGCAGTCTTGTAGCGCTTGCACGTGGCTCGAGTCCGTCGAAGATCAAGTCTCCGCGGTTCTCGGCCGTGAAGTTTAAGCTTCGAATCGACGACGGCGGGCGTAGCTTCGATCTGCTCGGATGGCCAAGTGAGTTGGCCCTTGATGCAAAGCCGCGAATCACGAAGATCTGTCCGGGAGAAAAGTCTCACCACAGGACAGCGTTGTTGGTTGAAGATGCCATCAAGCCTATTGGTGATGACACGGAAGGAACTCTCAATGAAAGCACCAATGTCGATTGTCAAAACCGGCGGATCTCGGTAGGGGGTCCCGGAACTGTGCGTCTAGGCGAGATGGTAACAAGAGGAGGGACACAATGTTTTACCGAGTTCAGGCCCTCTCGATGTAGGTAAAACCCTCGTCTGCTTGATTAATATTGATGATATGGGTAGTACAAGAGTAGATCTACCACGAGGTCAAGGAGGCTAAACCTAGAAGCTAGCCTATGGTATGATTGTTGAGATGTATCTTCGTCCTATAGACTAAGGCCCTCCGGTTTATATAGACACGGAGAGGGCTAGGGTTACACAGTCGGTTACAATGGTAGGAGATCTACATATCCGTATCGCCAAGCTTGCCTTCCACGCCAAGGAAAGTACCATCCGGACACGAGCCGGAGTCTTCAATCTTGTATCTTCGTAGTCTGGGAGTCCGGCGGATATTGATAGTCCGGCTGTCCGGACACCCCCTAGTCCAGGACTCCCTCAAGCGCCTCCCTCGAAGGACCCAAGAATGGGAAAAAGAGCGCCCAAGTTTATCCCGAACACCCCAGCACTCGTGGCATGGGGGCAGAAGCCGACGACTCGCCATCTCTCAAATTTAATAAACGGCCACACAGAAGGTAATATTTTAAATTCACACGTGTTGCTTAGCGCATATGAACAAGTTTTCAGCGTACAGGATAACAAATGCGAGTTTACTCAAAAATTACATCTTTGGATCATTCACCCGCTATAAGGCGGGCACCCTTGAGACGCCCTCATAATACATCTCGGGCTTGCGATACTCCTGCCCGGCGGTGGTCACATCCATCACAAGCTTCTCGGCGTCCATCTTGCCCGATGCACTTTAGCTCGGGCAAGGGCCCCTGAGCACCTTCAATGCAGACGGAGCGCTTGGCGACTTCAATCCATGGACAAAGGTCCACCGGCTGCCTCACCAGCCGAAGTAGCTCCCGAGGCATGGCTTCCTTGAGCCTGGCCGAACTATGAGGCCCTTCATGGCCTGTTCGCCACCTTATGGAGCTCGACCAACTGCTTCACTGGTCGCTCAAGAGCACCGGGTGTCCGGCCTCAAGCATACCGAGACCGAACACCTTCTCTTCGAGCTCCCTCCTCGGCCCATGGGAATGCGGCAGTGTCGGACTGCAAGGGGCAGATCTGCGAATGCCCCTAGAGAGCTCCGGATTCGGGTAAGTAACAAGTAATTCACTTTCACGTGCTTGCTTTGCATAAAGAATGCCTTACCCGCCGCTATCTTCTTCATTGCCTCAATTTCTGGAGGGCTTTTGGGCTTCGCCTTAGCGGCTTTAGGCGCTCTCAAGGGCAGCGAGCTCGGACTCGAAGTCTTTGAGTCACGCCCAAACTCTCGTGTTTTTCCACGAGAGCCTGGAGCTCTTGCCGCACCTCCGCCACGCGCGCCTCCTGATTCTCTCGCTCGGTGCGCTCCGCGGCCACATTGGTTTCGGCCTTGGACACCGTTTCCTTCAGGGTCGCCACCTCGTTCGTGGCCCCTGCAATACTCACGTTATTCCTGTCATCTTTTGCAACCACATCTTTTATATTCTTCCATAAGGTATTACTTACCTTCCTTGTCCTCGAGCTGCTTTTTGGCAAGGCCGAGCTCGTTCTCGGACCGCTCGAGGCTGCTTCAATGCATTGACCTCCGCAATCCCGGTCTGGCAGAGGTCGGCAAAGCAGCCTGCATTCCCATATTGACATACTTATGTTAGACTCCTGCTTACATCTTTTAGATCCTCGGTTCGGCTTTTCTTTCCGAACACCAAAGCTGAGCATCGGGCTCTTGTCTATGTGGTAATATTTTTACATATCTTAAATACATACCTCAAAGCTTTGTTAGAAGGTGGCATAGGCTTCGATCAGCCCGCTCTTGGCGGATGAACTTCTGGATCACCACACTCATAACAAATGTGGTGCTCCTCGTCGATGGGCGCGCGTTAAGCGCCTCCAAGCAAATATCCGTGCCTCCGGATGGGACGGAGGTCACGGTGTTGCATCTCGCCCTTCTTCTGAAGGGGCGCTGCCGGACTCTGGAACCACTAAAGGTTCGGTCATGAGTCGGCCCAGGCGGACTTGGAGCCCTTGGGGTTTTATCCCCTTGCGCTGAGTCCGGGAGGTTGCCTTGCGCCGCCTCCGGGACCGCCTCCTCCTGGCAGGGCCCCTTTTGGGACCCCACCTCAGTGTCATCCATAGCGCGGGAAGAGGAGGTAGCCGGAAGTGAGGTGCTATTCACGTCCGACGAATCCAGGGAGCCGCTCCTTGAAGCGTCGAGCCCGTCCTTGGGCGGGCTCTAGGGTTATATTCGGCGTTAGGAGATTCTGCACGACAAACGGAACACCATGAGTTACTCTATTATCCGGACACTTAGAATGTCACCAGGGGCTTAGCCCTCGGTGGCCACTCCTCCTCGTTGGCGTCGGCGTCGGTGGAGTAGTCAGGAGGAAGGGTCCTTCCCTTCTTGGACCCTCCGACCTCCCCAGTTGGGGCGGCCTTCCTTTTCTTCTCTCCCCCCGCTGGGGGAGAGGCCTCCTTTTCCTCCTCCTCGTCTTCGCGGTAGGAGTCCGCCTCGGAGTCATCGGACGATGGGTCCGACAACACCTGGCGCTGGGAACTCCTTCGAGTTCCCATGGCCTTCTTCTTGGCCTTCTTCTCCGGCACCACATGAGGTGCCGGAACCAGCAGCCCTGTTAATTGGGCGTCCGCTGGGTCTTCTGGCAAGGGAGCCGGACAGTTAACCTGCTCGGACGTCTTTTGCCAGGCCTGTCAAAGGTAAGGGAGTTTAGATCCCGCATGGAGTCAAACTATGAAAAACAAGTGTCCTGTAAAGGGTAAAATAGCTTACCTCGCTGGCTTGACGCTGCGAGCTGAATCCGCGATCTTCGGTAGCGGATGCGGGAGCCTCGGCGCCCTTGAACAGTACCTTCCAGGCATCTTCGTACGTAGTGTCGAAAAGCCTGCTCAGGGTTTGGTGCTGTGCTGGATCAAACTCCCACAAGTTGAAGGCCCATTGTTGGCACGGGAGGATCCGCGGATGAGCATGACCTGGACTATGTTGACAAGCTTGAGCTTCTTGTTCACCAGGTTTTGGACGCAGGTTTGGAGTCTGGTCAACTCTTCCGAATTACCCCATGTCAGGCCCATCTCTTTCCAAGAGGTGAGCCGTGTAGGGAAGCCAGATCGGAATTCGGGGGCCGCTACCCATTCAGGGTCACGCGGCTCGGTGATGTAGAACCACCCTGATTGCCACCCCTTTATGATCTCCATGAAGGAGCCCTCGAGCCATAGGACGTTGGCCATCTAGCCCACCATGGCACCTCCGCACTCCGCTTGGTGGCCGCCCACTACCTTCGGCTTGACATTGAAGGTCTTCAGCCATAAGCCGAAGTGGGGCTGGATGCAGAGGAAGGCCTCGCACACAACGATGAACGCCGAGATGTTGAGGATGAAATTCGGGGCCAGATCATGGAAATACAGGCCATAGTAGAACATGAGCCCCCGGACGAATGGGTGAAGTGGAAAACCTAGTCCGCGGAGGAAGTGGGTGAGGAACACCACCCTCTCATGGGGTCTGGGGGTGGGGATGAGTTGCCTCTTGTCGGGGAGCCGATGCACGATGTCGTTGGACAAGTATCCGACCTTTCGCAGCTTTTTGATGTGCCCCTCCGTGACGGAGGAGGCCATCCACTTGCCTCTCGCTCCGGACATGGCTGGAGAAGGTTGAGGTGGGATGTGCGGACTTGGGTGCTAGAGCTCGAGTGCGCGGAAATGGCTGAGCAAAGGAGGAAGAAGGCGTAGGTAAAAAGGTGGATCCTTATCCCCTTATATGGACGGACGAAGCTATGCGTCCCCACCAGCCTGGTAAAACTCACTTATCTCCCACGCGCCGTAATCAATGGCGCGGTTGGGTTACCCACGTCCGTATTGATGAGAATCCCGGGATAAGGGGACACGATCTCTGCTTTGACAAGACGTGCTCAGAAACCGCCTCGCTAAACGCGCTGAGGTGGGACAAGAAAAAGCGATTCGAATAAAGGCTTGGCGTGGTGTGATGTCACGCCATGGAATCGTCCAGATTGAGTTTGTGTAAATATTATTCTCTCTACGGTGGTATGTGGAACTTATTTTGCGAGCGGACACTATCCTTGTGTTCAAAATCTTCTATGAAGTATTCGGAGGAGGAACCCGCCTTGCAATGTCGAAGACAATATCGCCGCCGGACTCATCGTCATTGAAGCCTGGTTCAGACTCTTGAGGAGTCTGGATTAGGGGGTGTCCGGATAGCCGAACTATCACCTTTGGCCGGACTCATGGACTATGAAGATACAAGATTGAAGAGTTCGTCCCGTGTCCGGATGGGACTTTCCTTGGCGTGGAAGGCAAGCTTGGCGATACGGATATGTAGATCTCCTACCATTGTAACCGACTCTGTGTAACCCTAATCCTCTTCGATGCCTATATAAACCGGAGGGTTTTAGTCCATAGGACGAACAACAATCATACCATAGGCTAGCTTCTAGGGTTTAGCCTCTCTGATCTCGTGGTAGATCTACTCTTGTACTACCCATATCATCAATATTAATCAAGCAGGAGTAGGGTTTTACCTCCATCGAGAGGGCCCGAAGCTGGGTAAAAACATCGTGTCCCTTGTCTCCTATTACCATCCGCCTAGATGCACAGTTCGGGACCCCCTACCCCAGATCCGCCGGTTTTGACACCGACACCTACACATCTCACTGATTCCCAGCTTGCAAGATTCAGAACCAACCCATTAGAGCCTTTTGATAAAGTGAATATCGGGATTAAATCCATCTTGGCTAGCCATGTCATACAATCGAAGAACTTGGCGAATGCTCTTGACCGTCACAACATCTGTAGTAGATTATTCCTGTTTGCATAGCACAAACAAGGAGACATGAGAGCATCATTTCGCTTTAGTTGAACCATTTTGTGCAGTTCCACCAAAATTGAGAGATGTTGCCCACATGACATTTTAGTTGAACTGCACAAGACACTCATTCCAAAAAAAGTGTTTTGTGCAGTTCACCAAAAGCTCACAATAGCAACAAGGTGAAATGGATATCCATATCTGCACAAAATGATAGAAAGTAAACAGTTGCTGGTCAATAAGAATATACGAAACATATACAAAATGAAAAGAAGCATCTTAATTATGTTCATGGCAATCACGCAAGGACAGTAGAAATTTTAAAACGTTAGCAATGCTTCATGTTACCAGAAGCATTACGATCAACAATGAGATTCCTCAGATATGGGATTACTTTAATGGTGGCATTGCTTGTTTACCACACACAGTAAATCAACAGCAGCTAAAGAGTTGGTTTAAGGGCATGGGACCGTGGGGACGCCAGACACTCAAGAAGCAGAAAGGAGAAACTTACTTATCATTTGGGGAAAACAGCAGAGTGCCATTTGTAACACGCTTTAATTGCATCTTATCACTTTGGAGGCATTAGATTAACAATAACACTGGTTAGACATGTCCCTAAGGTAACATGTGATCGCTTCATTTTACATGCCCTACAAAGAAAAGGTTGGTTTACCCAAGAAAAAGAAACATTAAAAGGTTGGTATAAGGACATGCGACAGTGGATGCATCAGCACAATGTACCTACAAGGAGGCATAAAGTGGTGATGCCGAGCTTGTTCACGCTATGTGAGGGCAGCAAACCTAATCCTGGAGACCTTTTACTATGTGAGGGTAGCAAATCTAATCCTGGAGACCTTTTACTATGTGAGGGCAGCAAATCTAATCCTGAGACCTTTTACTATGTGACGGCAGCAAATCTAATCCTGAGACCTTTTACTATGTGAGGGCAGCAAATCTAATCCTGAGACCTTTTACTATGTGAGGGCAGCAAATCTAATCCTGGAGACCTTTTACTATGTGATGGCAGCAAATCTAATCCTGGACATACTCTGTTGACTTGTCCACTAGCCGCCACTTTCTATCCTTTTCTCAACCAATAATAGATCTGTTCCTTATCCAGTTTGAACTGTGTTTTCCCATTATTTCCCTTTTCAACCAAGAGACCGGTTGGGTATCCGGTCTCTACTACTTTCACCATATTATTTCCTCTTTGAATCAAGTCCTAGATTCATGCTACAACTTTCCCCCCTTTCTTCGTTGTTTGAACAAAGCCCTAGATTCAAATGCATGAAGTAGCTTTACCTCTAATAATACTAAAAATTTAGGTGGCTTTGGAAGAGCTAATGGGAGTAGAAAAAGATGCACATGCGCACACGTGGGGAGCTGAGGCGATGAGAGCAAGGCTGTCAAGAACTTATATTCGAGGGTCGCCGGGTTGTCGGCGGCGGCAGGTCGGATCTGCGGACAATACGGCAGGGAGGAAGAAGGGTCGGAGGACCTCCTGAGCCAACGCTGTGTCGGAGAGAACGGCACGGGCAGAGGATCGGGCCCCTCCGGCAGCTGTGGGTTTCCTCCCTCAGAGGAGATGACCGCGTGAACGATGCATCTTTTAGTCCTCTACATACACCGGCCGAAGGGATCCGGCCGGATCTGTGACCAGCAGTGAGCAGAGAGAAAATGTCGCTACCGCTGTCTTGTTTATATCTGGAGAGGATGAGAGAATGAAGAGAGCAACCCTAGTAAAGCAAGTGCTCAGGCCCCTGCGTCCATATATAGTGGAGTGATTATCTTTTTCTCCACAACAAGCGCTTCAATTTGTGTACGTGGCATTAAAGAAAAGAAACTCTCTATTTAAGGTGACTACTCTCGACTCCTACTTACTACTACA